>JAWRVZ010000044.1:3912500-4513282 GCA_037043235.1 Rhodeus uyekii
AAATTGAACTTTTGGTATAACCTCATGTAAGAATTCTCAGTCCCCCGCTATGCAATGGCTAACTAGCTTTTTATTCTTAGGTTCCACCCAGTTAAATATCTTGTAATTTTGTAAATAATTGAAGTTTAAATGTCTAAGCTGGTACTCCTATATCATTAGTTAGAGAGGTATTGATTTATACTGAGTGCAGTTGAACTCCAGAAAAGTAATGGCTCTAAGAATAGAGCAGAAGAGACCTCCTTTTTCCAGGGAGAGACTTGAATCCTTGTGTCTGTAATGTAGGAGAAGCCCAGGGGGAGGATTCTGTGTCCCACCACCTGCTCTGAGCCTGTGGAGCTTCATGCATTATCAATGGTTTATGGAGATACTTTGCTTTGGGGAGTGGAGGAGGACACATTGACTTCACCTTTTGGGCTTTCTTGTTTGTTTGTGTGTGCGCGTCAGTACCTGTATTTGAGTCAGATGTCATCATGCATTATGGGGTTTCTTGCTGCTGAGGAGGGAGGACAGACTGAAGTGTGTCCATGTCTGCAAATTCAGTTGTACTGAAACACTGTCAGTCCCCTGTGTGTCTGTCTGCCCTTGAGGCATATCTGAGCTCTTTGCAATGCAGTTTACAGCAGAACACTGGGGATATAGGCATTCTCCAGATACACCTTATGTACTTCAGTGAAAACAAACACATCTTTACCCTTTCCAGAGTTCACATGCTGGCGTTCAGCGATTGTGAATCTTATGAAGGTGAATGAATCCTATTATTAAATTTAGTAAATGCTAAACTTTACATGTTTATTTACCTTTAAGTCAGACTGAACCTTTAGGATTTCTACCTTAAGAGATATTCCATAATTATATTTAATAATAAATTACATATAATAGTTCTATTAAGATTTTTTTTTCAAAGTGAATGTTTTCTCTGTGAGTGAAAGGTTACGAAGAAAAAATCAACTGTATTTAGCTGGCTTCCCAAACATTGGTCTTCTGCATTGTTCTTTAAATATTTAAATGCTTTTTTTATTAGTATTTTCAGATTGCTTTAAAAAAATATATATATATCTGTTCTTATTTTAGTGTAAGTTTTAGTAATTGTTTTTTTTTCCTTTTTTATATTTCTATTAAAATATTTTTAAGGCAGCATATATTTGCATTTCAAGCATATCAAGGCAGCATGTTTTTCATGTTTTTCATCAAATTTATGTTTTAATTGTATTTCCTGAAAGCGGTTTAATATTCATTTGGTGACTTTTAGTTTTTGTTAACCATACCATTGTCTTTGTGTTTCAAAATGCCCCCCCCCCCCCCCCCCCCCCCCATTTCAGGTGGCCCATGCTGTGTAAATGAAAACATGATTTTACACATAATAAAAAAAATTACTATTCAATGCTTTCTTTTTACAAAACCTTTTTTAAGTGGGCGAGAAATCACTGTGCCTCATTTAATAGTGTGTGCAGGATGCATGATGTCTACTGCTGTTGTTTATATATTTTGACAGCAGTTCAGTGACTGGAATTTATCTTGATTCTTCAGCCACCCAAAAAAAGCCATGCACAAAATAATTTGCCCTTAAAAGTGCAGAGTAGAATAAAGACTAAATGGTCAGCACTC
Source organism: Rhodeus uyekii (assembly GCA_037043235.1). NCBI lineage: Eukaryota > Metazoa > Chordata > Actinopteri > Cypriniformes > Acheilognathidae > Rhodeus > Rhodeus uyekii. The sequence continues at coordinate 3,914,106 of JAWRVZ010000044.1, forward strand.
TCGTCAGTCTTATCAAAGCTACTTCCTTTTTTACCATAAATGGGCACAGTAGCCATCAGAGAAACCAACTCCTCAGGGTCACACTGAATTCAGTGGCATTGTGTGACATCCATAGTGGCTTTGGCCGTATTATTGATCGTTTTTAGTGTTTAGTATGGAAGCTTTTGTTACTTTCACTTTGACTTCCCTGAACCTCTTTTCTAAATGGACTACATATTTGCTTAATTCCATGTGAACCTAAGTTGTTGCCAGGCTGTAAGAAAACATTGGGCAAAAATCTAGCTGATGTGAAGCCAGCAGATTACTGACCCTGAGAACAGACCACCCTTGGGAATCTTTCCACCCAAAATATAAAAATGGTTCCACATTCTGTTTGTTTGTGTCGTTGACTTTAGCAGTGGGCCTGTTTCTGGGTGTTTTAAAAGTGAATCCTCTATCCGTATACAGTGCACTTCACAGGAAGTTTGCCATTTCTCGGCTGATTTCTTTGTCAAAATTGTTCTAGTTTGCTGAAACATTCCCTAACATTTCCTAGAATGCACGATTAAAGCCAAAAGGCATCTGCAGCATGTTATATTTGCAAAGCTGAAAGAACTTTTAATGGGTGGGCCTACTCTATTATTCAGTCTCTGATTAGAAATCCTAAAATAATTGTTTGATGTACATACTCTGAACTATGTTACTATGACAATGTTTTTTTTTTTTACATACAATAGTATGCAGCTAACTATGTAGATTGCAAAATTAAATGTTTTTTATGGCCAACCACTAATGGCTTATGTCCACTAATATACATAGCACACCGTTAGCCAATTAGCATGTTAGCTTAGCCTATATCCTACATAACTAAAGTCTGTCAGCTTAATCTATATCATGCGCAAATATTTAAATTCACCTGCTAGCTTATTTTCGTTTTATCGGGTATTACAAACGGTTAAACCCTGGGGTCTTAGGTAGACTAAATTCCAGTAGATACATGATTCGTGTTCGAATATTGCTACGTTTTTTTTCTTTTAGTTTGAATGATTCACAACTGAAAGTGGACACGATAATAGTGACTTTCATGTTTTCTGTCTTTTGTGGTCGAAACCCCTCAGGTTGTGTCAGGTTCTGCTCTTTTAAATTTAAATTTTTTTTGTGGAAAAGCACAATTTGTTTTTGCTCCAAACCATTTGAGTGAGTCAAAGGGGGTCGGGGAAGATTTCCTTGCAAAGATGAAATAAATGCATATGGGAAGAGAGGGAAAAAAGGTATGCTGTCTTCTCACATCTCTCTGGAACTAAGCTAATTCAGACTCTGCTGAGATGGAGACTATGGCAACTGACAGCCTGGAGAAAAGCTCTCTAGAGACCATTCGGCCTATTTGCACACAAGGACTTGTGTATGTGCAAATGCGTCTTCTTGTTTTTGTGTTAATGCTGATGGTGTGTGTAATGCATCAAGGTTAATTGCATCAATGAACGTTTACTGCCTGTGGTGCTTCAATGTGACTCATGCTATGTAAATGATTGTAAGTAATTTCAATCTTGCTTGGTCTGATGACTCATCGTACACATTCTCATTTGTTATGGGTTATTGAAATGTAATGAGAAATGCACATTTCTTAATTAATTCATGAGTTTATACAGTGTAATCTGGTTATGCCGACGGCCTCAGGGGTTGCAAAAAAGCGTTGAGATAACCGATGATCGAGAAAACCAACAGCCAATATGGCGATTTGTTTGTTGAAGCGATCGGCATGCTATAAAAATGTACATACCCTGTATATGTTTGCTAACAACAAAAGGCATATGTGCACCAACTAACAGCAGAGATTTGCTGACAAATCTAACAGTGTGAAAATCTTACCTTAACCCCCATTCTTATTTTGTTAACATCAATGTTATTTACTATAAATATATTTATCTTCAGTGAACACAGCTCCTCTTTATGTGCAATAGCCTTTCATTAATTCTGCTGACCTCTTATAACTCAGTCACTTTTGATCGTGGGGAGAAGGGAATGAATCATATAATATTATGCCTCTTCAAATCCCTGTAACTAATGCCTGCGTCTGTATTCCCCTCTTGCATCCGTGAGCATTCGCATGTGGAGACAGAGAGGGATTCCAGCTTGTTGAGTGACAGCGAGGCATCATTTAAAGATGCTCCACATGCTCCCTTCCACGTTCTCCATTTCTGGCCGTTTTCTTAATGGACCCTTAGCTTCACTAGTGCTAGTCCTAATAGTCCCCCATTTCATTTTCTCATCAGCCCCCTGAGACGCACACATGTCAAAGGAAACACAAATGGCAGGTTTAATAAGCCGCTATGTTTATCCTGCTGGCAGCAGGGTTTCCGTTTAATGCGTTCCTCTGTGGTGGTTCCTCAGTGGCGTGTGCCGTCAGATGTGCAAAGCACATTAGATCTTGATATTAAACACCTTCTGCTGTGTTCTGCTCTTAGCCGTGTTCAATACAGACTCTTTATTCCTTCTTCACTCCATGTTGGATTTTTCTCAGTCTTTTCCTCTAATCAATGTTTCTCTTCCCACCTGCATGCCTGAGGTGGATTTTGCCCAATCCCTGTGGGGACGAAAATATCACAACACCTTTGGTGGTGGAAGGGATTGGGGTCTGGCAGTTTTCCCACTCCAGGTTCTGTTTATTTCTGTTTTTTTCTATCAAGCTTTCAGTCAAAGCTTGACCCCTAAACTGACCTGTGCTCTGTGAGGGAGCTCATTCCCTGCCTGTTAGTCTCATACCTCTGCTGCACTCCCACTGGATTTCCTGTTCACACTGCAGATAAGAGCCATACAAAAAGGGCCCTCTCTGTTGTTGATTCAGTACATAATTATGTTATTAAAATTACACTAACCGGCTACATTACTAAATTACTCTAACCGGCCACTTTATTAGGGCAGCAACTCAATGCATTTAGGCATGAAGACATGGTCAAGACAATCTGCTGGCGTTCAAACTGAGCATCAGAATGGGGAAGAATGGTCATTTAAGTGACTATGGCATGATCTACTGGGATTTTCATGCACACTCATGTCTAGGGTTTACAGAGAATGGTCAGAAAAAAGAGAAAATGCCTTGTTAATGTTAGAGGAGAATGGCAAGACTGGTTCAAGCTGATAAAAAGGCAATAATAACTCAAATAATTACTTGGTAATAATTACAAGGTATTCAGAAGAACATCTCTGAACATGTCATACTTTAAAGCAGATGGGCTGCAGCATAATGGAATAACAAGGTCCAACCCAGTACTAGCAATGAGTACCTAATAAAGTGGCTGGTGAGTGTGTATGTGTAGATGTATCTCTCTGTATGTATATGTATGTGTATATATATATATATATATATACACAGTACTGTGCAAAAGTAAAAAAAAAAGATGTTTCAAAAGTCAGTTATTTCTATCTTTTTCTGTTGTGTGTCAGTGCGAAATATTACAGTAGTACCTCGAGATACGAAAGGCTCAACTTACGAAAAATCCAAGTTACGAAAGCAAAGACGAATATTTTTACTGCTCTACATACGTAAAGTTTTCAAGATACGAAAGGTTTCTGAAAGTCCGAGATTCGCCCCATAACAATTTTGAAACTCACGCCGCCATCTTAGTTATAGTAGACTCGCCACCATCCTCCTGCTCTCCCATTGGTTCCTGATGCTAGCCAAGCCATGAGATCCTTCTCTCTAATTGGAGAGCATCCCTCCCATCATGCATCTTCTATACGTACGTGCTGGCGTGCTTTAGCTCAACCACTCCGCACACGAAACTTTAAATTTTTTATGTGTTTTCGTAAAGTTAAGTGTACGTACGTACGTTATCTGCCGTTTGTCCTCCTCCTCCTCTGCCGCCACTTTCGGAGATAGCCTCAATCGAAAGGTGAGCTTCGACATTTTACGTTATTTCATTGTTTATAGGTCAATTTAGCTTTATTAAGAAATTTAATGGGGTGTTTTTGGAGGGCTTGGAACGGATTAGCCATTTTACATGTAAAATGTGTTCCAAGATACGAAAAACTCATTATATGAAGGCCGCCTCGGAACGGATTAATTTCGTATCTCGAGGTACCACTGTATTTTACATTTCAAAGCATCCTATTTGGCATTAATTGTAACAATTCAATTCGATTTTTGTATGCTCAAGGAGTCTGACAACAACCGGTGCTCCACAAAGAGATCTAATCTCGTCATCATAGAGTCCATCTGGGATTACATGAAGAAACAAAACAAAATGAGAAACACTAAATCCAGAAAAAGCCACTGGATTTATAAATCCAGAAAAAGCCATAAGTGCATAACAATGCTTGAAGAAACCTTCCTCCAAAGCTCCCTGAAAAACAAGGTGCATGTGTACCGAGGACAAAAGCTGTTCTAAAGGTAAAGGGTGGTCACACCAAATATTGATTACTGTTGTCAGACTCCTTGTACATACAAAAATCACACTGGATTATTATAATTAACGGCTAAATGACTGTTTGGAAATGTAAACTGATAGTGTTTGTGTTTTGTGTAGTGTTTTGCTGACACTACAGTAAAAGATGTATGTGTATATATATATATATATATATAAATTCTTCACACAACTCAACTTTTATGGGTGCTTGTGACGGCATCAACAGGTAAATGTGGGTTACTTTCAATAAAAGGTCAAACATATTAGAAAATCTTTAGCTGTGTTGTTATGTGTCATGAGTAAGCAACTAAGCAGCAAACACTCTGCATAGAGCGAACACGAAACCCATTCAACATATCTGCACCAGGTGCATTTTTGACAATGCGCACCCAGCATAAACAAAGTCACCGCTTTCCACATACAGGCATTCTCTTCTTGCAAAATTAGTATTCCAAAATTACCATGTCAGTCCTTTCCACTATGTGTCAAAGGTTACATTGCTCTTCTGCAAATCTGTGTTTTTATTTAGTTTTTTATTGCGCCGGTACAATGATGTGTTTAAAACTGTGACAGGATGTGGCATGTGCGCTGAGTCAGAAGAAAACGCCACAGGCCCCCCGTTGCACAGTGGGTTATGAGCAGCAGCAGAGCCCATCTCTGTGTGAGCACTGGCTACAAAAAAGCATTTTGTGCTCTTCTGTGGCACCAAGGCTTTACAGGATTGTCTGTTATTGAAGTCATCATTGGATGTGACAGAAAGACATGGGCACAGTGTGCGACATTGTCGTTTACAGATAGAGCATTATGCATCATTGCTGTGCTGTAGCAAATGTGGTTATAAAGTGATTTGATGTTGAATTTATTTTCTCCCTTAAAGACCAAAAAAAGGCATTCACAATGCATTTTGTTTCCATAATGCTACTCATATGTGAATGAAAACTGTAGGGAGGGACTTGCTTTACCAGTCTGGATTTGATTGGATTGTAAGAAGCAAATCATGGATGCTGTAATATCACGGACTGTAATATATAATATCATTTTACCCTTCTCAAGTGGCTTGTTGCATCTGAAACAGTTGTTTCAGAGCCTGGATATTGTTACATTTTCATGAAAAACTATAAATTATTATTTTTGTGACTATTAAGTTGTTTGTCTGTACACATTGAACTTGTGCAATGTAGCACAATTCAATCAAAATGTATTTAATGTTAAATATGGAGTTATGGAGAGTGGACTAATGAGATTTCCTCAAAATTGCCCTGTAGTTTGTCACATTGAAAACTGTTTAGAACACTATGCTGTAATTTTTCACTATAATGTAAAATGTAATTATATATTAAAAAATGAAATTAAATATCAAAAAATGGATTATAGTGATAAATTGAAACTAGAGCAATTCTTGTCTTGGCTAAGGTTTCATCCTTCAGCCTGCCCTCAGTGGAGGGTCAATGATGTCATCCCATATGGCTCAATATGGTTGTGGGAACATCTTTTCCCTCCATCATCAAATGAAAGAAGCTTAAAATAGGCTGATGACTGCCCTGGGCAAATCAACATTACGGCTACGTGAACTTCTGTGTGGAACCTTCAAGTGAGTGAAGAGCAGCACAGTGTATTCACCGTTTTTGCCAGCAGTAGTGCAGGTGTTGTGTCCTTGGATTTGTGTTTCTCAAGACGCTTGTCTTGTTGAGATCTGCGCATTGATGAAGAGCAAAGACCTTCATAGCCAGAATACATATTTATTTTGTTTAGGCAGAGAAAATATTGTTCAGAGAAAAGGAAACCAAAAAACACCAAAAATAAACTATTTTTTTCGTACAATTGGCCCTCAACACAACATAGATAGAAAGAGAAGAACATAAAATGGACAAATGTATGGACATCCTTCACTGAAAGGTCATCCATAGTGTTAAAAGGCTGGATGATCAGGGCAATTGGGCATTGTGTGCCAACAATTTAATTCTCCCCACCGTTTAGGGTGAGTTTGTGTGGGACACAGATGCCTTTTGGGTCATCAGTTGGCATTTTAGCGTGAGACTACAGTTGTAGTTGTGTTTATGAGCGAACAAGCAGAGCAATGAGCAAGGCGTGGGCATTAGAGAAATGCCTCCGGTCATGAGGACAAACTGAGCTGCAAAAGAACAGGGTTTCTAGATACTGGGCTCTAGAGGAAGAGAAAACAGTTGATCTAAAATAAAACATGCAGGCGACAAACAGAAAAGCATTTACTCAGTCATATACACTTCGATGTACAAAAATCTGAAAAAACAAAGGAGATTAAGTGTTTTGCTTGGTTTGGGGGTCATTGAGGGAAAATGCGGCCCAAGGGTTCAATTAACATTTGATTGGGCTGGCTGAAGTCCTTCTTATCATCTGAGGGCAGATTTGGCTTTCTAAAGGGAAGTGAGGTTTGAAAGCACAGTCTTTCTTTAGTTAAAGGCAGTTTTGTGTGAGAGATTTCTGGCTGAATTTGTTTTTGTGAAACAAACTTCCTGATTTGTTATTTTGACACATTTAAAATGATACATTTGGGTATTGTTTCGGTGATCCCAAAGTGTGAAGCATCTTGTGAACTCTCAGTTACTGTAATGTACAAGAATATAATTGACTTGTAATGTAATTAAAATCACCAGTTAGAGAATAATACTCATCAGTCTTTAACTATTAATACAATTTCTTACAGATTTGTCATTTTGATAAAGGCAATTTTAACATGTCAGAACACAACCTTCCTCCTATATTTAATCAAAATTAATTCAGCACAGCATATAATAGTAATAAAAAAAAAATCATTGTTGGCAGATTTCTGTAAATAGCACAGAAACAAACAACGAAGATTAAAGAAGGAAAGATGAGAGGCCTGTCTATGTTGATCTGGCACAAGGGAACACTACAGTCCAGATGCAGGCGTCCTTCCGTCAACTTCCTCTCTGATTACATGGGTACGGTCATGGCGGTTGTTGGGCACATAGGTCCGAGGTCACATGTTTTTGTTGTTGTCATGGTGATGGCACTGGCTGCAAGCTGGTGGATCCAGGAAGGGAAGCTCCTGCTCTGTACTGTGGAGACGGAGCACTCTGGAGTTCAGGTCCACACAGCACTGACAATAGAGAGCAGATCATGGTGTCACATCTGGTGTATTATATTAATTATCATGCTGACTTTTCATTGTCATAGTTGTTGCCTTTTTGAATGATCAGACTTGAAGTTTTCCTCTTACAGAAGATCCATAGAATATCTATCTATCTATCTATCTATCTATCTATCTATCTATCTATCTATCTATCTATCTATCTATCTATCTATCTGTCTGTCTGTCTGTCTGTCTGTCTTTTTTTCTATCGTTCAATCTCTTTGTCATTCTGTCTATAGTTATGTCTGTCTGTTGTGCTATCTTTTTTATCTATTGTTCTGTCTAGACATCGATATCTGTTTGTCTGTCTATTGGTCTATCTTTCACTCAGTCTGTCTGCTGTTCTATCTTGAATTCTCCCTCTCTGTTGTTCTATCATTTTATCGTTCTGTCTGTCTGTCTGGTATTCTATCTATTGTTCTATCTATCATTCAGCAATACTGTCTATCATTCTGTCTATCTGTCTGCCTGCCCTACCAACCAATGATGACACTTTAGCAGCTGCTTAGTAATAACCTATCAACCAACATCTAAGTAACTGCCAATCACCAGTCAGAACACCCATGCAACTGCCTAGCAACCACCCAGAATCTCTCTGTCTTGTATAAATTTCAAGCTGTAATCTTTAATATTTTCAAAACTGAAAAAGTTTCTGGTGTTTTCAAACCAGCGTCAAAATGTCTTGAAGTATATGTTCTATTTTTATATACTTAACAATAAGAATTGTGAGCAAGAACATTTCAAGACATAGTAACTTCAGAACTGGAACAGAAACCGGCTTTTTATGTACAATTTTGATTTATTTTTTTAGCAGTTTTCACACTCTGTTTTCTCTTCTGTCACAGAACAGATCATAGTCTAAAGGCCTGATTTTGGTCACAATTAGTTCTCACTAAGTGTAATTAATGTGTAATAATGACTGTGTTGTGCCTTTGTAATGTAATTGTTTTTTGGCACTGTAAGTGTAACCATGTGAAGAGCCTTTATATATTACAGGTGAACAGAGTTGCTGAAATAAAGGCCTAAGTTTAATTCTACTGTTTATTGTCTTCACATAAGTCCAAGCTGGTTACAGGGATCCTTTTCCTTGCATACATTATCTTTTTCTTCTGACAAGAAGAGTATTTGCATGTACTTATACAGTCATCATCCTCCACACTTTCATTCTCTAGCTTTCCATCTAGCTCCCTCCCTCCCTCCCTCCCTCCTTCCCTCCCTCCCCCAATGGGTTTTCTCTTCTTTTAATACCATTTAGCTTCCTCCTCATAACTCATGTAAACCTCAAAGGGGAAATTTTTCCTCCTGGCAACCTAAACCTAAAACCATGTTCAGAGCTGAGTCAATACTTAGATATATGCTCAAAAAATTACTCCCCCATCATGTGCAAAGCCACTTAGTGTCAGAACCCATCTAACATAGCCCCAAAAATTCTTTGCTTCTTGTTTTTCTTGTGTTGTTTTCTTTGCTTGGATGTTTTACCTTACGTTATGTCTGTGATGGTTTTAGCATGGCTATTTTTCACAGTTCATTTGTTAAAAATCAACTGGTATAGAATTACACGAGAACTACTACTTACTGATAAAATAGATACTTTGAATGCAATTTAAGTGAATTGATCATGTAAATAAGTTAAAGTCAGATTTTCTATTTGAAAATTTAATTCAAGGTTGGTAAACTATGATTATAAGCTTGTCATTTTTCATTCTCACTTAAATGTATGAAGATATGATCTCAAACTGGGGGAAGAGGAAAAGATTGAGGAGAAAAAATTGTGTAAAATTAATTAAACATTCATTATAAAAAATATAATTAAGAGCAAATCATGAGTAATGATAACAGGCATCTTAGTTGTTAACATCAGGTAATGCATTAACTAACATAAATTAACAATGAACATTGCATATTTATGTCAGCATTGATAAATATTTGTTAATGTTACTTAAAAGTGTTCAAGATTCAAGAGTTTTATTATGTTCATGTTCATTTTCGTTCACAAACCATGAATTAATGTTAACAAATACGACTTTTGATCTTTATAAATGCTGTAGAAGAATTGTCCACGTTAGTTCATGATAAATAAGTGAGTCACGAGTATGATACTGGGAGTAGCATGAGTTATGTGTGTTCAATAATAATAAATATGAGGTTCTAAGCCTATTCAGTACACTACACGGGAAGAAACACTACATTTTTGTATTATGTTTGCATTATCTACGTTATCCCTCCCTCTTCCTCCTCCTCCTCCTCCTCGGCACATGCCACCATTAGCCGCTACTGTATCGTCTGTCTTGAAAGTAAGAACTCATAATTAAAGCCACATTTTATTTTATATCACATGAATCCATATATACTATAATTTGTGTGTGTGTGTGTATGTCTCTATAGCAGGGGTCACCAAGGACCAGGTCGCCCGCAAGGACCACATGAGTCCCCGCTGGCCTGTTTTAAAAATAGTTCACCATAGTGCTACTTACCAGTGAGCTGCATCTTTTTTTTTTTTTTTACCTTATAGAATAATGCGATGCAGCTTTGGCTGACAGACAGTATAAATAGCATTAGTGCGGTAAATGCAATAGAATTATGATTGAACACTGCACAGCTGGGCAATCGTCCCATCTCTCAGGGAACTGAGGTTACGATAGTAACCAGAGACGTTCCCTTTCGAGAGCGGGAACGAGACATTGCATTGAAATGCATTTGAGAACAGTGTTCAATCTCGCCATGAGAGAGACGCAGATCAGCCTGAAAACATGGGGAAACCATACACCAATCACAGTGAAGAGCCACACAGCCCAATCAATGGCGACGCTGCCAGGTGTGCTGACTACTGATAGGTGCAGCTAAACCAATGAAATCAATAGCTGAAGCCTATCAAAATTTGCATACCAGAAAGCCTGAAAAATAGTGAGCTGCACTGAATACAGGGTAGACATGGTCATTGTTATTAGCACTAATAAGGGAGTTTTTTAGAGGGTAGGAATTGATAAAAAAACTCTGTTATTTCTTATTGAAAAAAATGATTTGAGATACGAGCAATTCGAGTTACGAACTCTGTCCTGTAACGGATTATGCTCATATCTCAAGGTATTACTGTGAGTGTGTGTAAATGTGTGAAATTCTCTAATTTATACTGTAAAAAATTACAGTATAAATTGGTTCTTCTACACAAATCAAAACAGAAAGGAATCAACATATTTGGGGGTCAGTGTCATTAAAAATGTGAAACATCTGTAGATGTTTAGATCTGATCTAGACCAACATGATTTCCATTAGCAGAAGTAAGGGATTTTAAAACATACAGTAATACCTCGGTTTACGAGCGACTTGGTATACGAGCAAATCGGTGTACGAGTATGGAGGGTCAAATCGGTGTACAAGCATTGTATTGGTGGACGAGAAATTTTTTCCCCTCACCCACGCGCATTTTTGTGTGGAAAAAGTCCTAACGCTCAGCATCGTCGCGCGTATTTTTACTGGAAATATTCTAATGACAGCCTCTCATAAAACAGTCACGCGGTTCCAACCCCTTTATCACCCCTTAACTCATTCATTCTCTAAGCGTCGCTTGGTTTGGCTGCATCATTCACCACAGTGATACGTTTATAAGTGATTTACAGCGGTTTTACCTCCTGTTGTTAACATCAATTAATTGTGATCGCTATTGTTCACGTAGTGAAATATACACGTACAGTACCTCTAAGCAGTAACTGTCACGGTTCATGAATTCATTGTCTCCTAGTTCTACCTGTGTATGTGTGTGTGAAAGGGGCCGGTCACTGAGCACTGACACACCTGATTCTCATATCATCTGCCTATCTCCTCGCCTATATCCCGTGCGTTCGTTCGCGGCAACCCCATCTCCCGTCTCCCATGCTCTATGTTCTACGACCTTCACTCTGGATTATCACTTTGTTTGTTTTCTGCACTATTATAATAAATTGCACTTGAATCCTTGCTTTCCCCGCTCCTCCCTCCTCTCGTCTCCTCCATGCAGGCTGCTCAAAGCTGAAGTGTATTACAGTAAATTGTCAAGTATTTTTTGAGTTTAATTGTCAATTATTAATTAGTATTTATATGAGATCTTAATGGTTATACTTTTAACTGCAATTAATAGGGTAAAACCAAAAAAATATTTAAAATGGGCATTTGTGGTCGTGTGGAACGAATAGATTGATTTTTGATTGATTTTGAATTTTGTTTTGGTGTACGAGCATTTTGGTTTACGAGCTCACTCTTGGAACGAATTAAACTCGTAAACCGAGGTATTACTGTATTTGCATGCATTTAGCCCTAGTGCCAGACTTGTGGATTAAAAATCATGCCTCACGAGACTCTGAGGAAAGGGTTTAATAAAAGCAGGGCTTACTTTAAGTTCCAGCAGAGTCTGTAGACCCAGACACACCTCAAATGTGGCGTCCTCTGTGAACAGACAAGAAGAGGAAGAAGAGATTATCTATCACCTGTGGGAATACATTTATTCTTTCTATAATTAGGAGAGCACATGAGGTGTCTTGAGAAAACCGCCGTCATTGGTATAGCTTTATTATAAATCTATGCAATTCATGCACAAAACGCGCCCCGGCACCGTGCCCAAGTCATGTACTCTTCTCTGTTATGTAATTCCTCTGTGCTGCCCACATTTCTTTGTTCAAGCGTTCCCAGATCTCTGTCTGAATTGGAAAAGGTCAGTGGCTTACTGTGAAAGCTGAATGCAAATACAAGCTGAAGAAATTTATATGAAAATCCCTTTCCACACTCTCACAAGACTTTTTTTTTTTTTTTTTGCATTAAACTTATATTTAGGTACGACTGGTTGAAACCGGTTCTAGCTCTTAAGGAGAATGCCCTGGATGTCTCTCAGCTATTCTGTAGTCAATCAGATATTTCAAACATTGTATACAACTGAATGCTGTTAGTTTTTTTTAAGGCAATTGGTAGTGCATTTTCATAAGTGACTGAAGAAACTTTGAAGTTTTACCTATGACCTGGGCAGTACATTGCACTCTTTCTCTGCCCAGCTCCAGGTGCAGGGACTTCACTGTCTCCAATGCTGAATCACTGAGTGGCTTGTCTCGAGTTTTGTCTTCTTGGTTGGCTTTTAGTCTGCAATAAATACAAGCATTGAAGACATGATGTAATCTTTTAATATACATATGTGTAAATGTGTGTGTGTAGATATATATATATATATATATATATATATATATATATATATATATATATATATATATATATATATATATATATACATATATATATATATATATATATATATATATATATATATATATATATATATATATATATAAACACATTTACACATAAGGGAAAAACAGCTTATAAATCATACTAAATTATGCTTTTTGTTAAAGTTTTTTGTATTGGGATTCCCTTAGGGTTAGGAAGTAGAATATATAGTTTGTATATATATATATTTTTTTTAAATGTCAGTTAATGTGTGTGTGTGTGTAAAATACATTTACCCCAGTCGTCTGCAGCATGTTTTAGAGATGTGGTTGTGTTGGCACCCTGTGTTTATGGATAACATCACCTCTGCATCTCCACACTGCAAAATAAACATTTTATTTTCTCACAGATGAATTCCCTGATAATATATTTTTTTCCTTTCTGATGCCTTTTTCCACTCCTTCCATGTGACAGGAATTTTAAATAGCAGAACACTTTTTAGTAAGAGTCTAACAACATTCTCAGTCTGCCAAAAACTAGTTTCACACAGACGCCAAGCTGAGACAGTATAGTATGTTGAAGAACAGATATTAGCCTGACAATGCCAGCTTTTGTTTTTGCATTGTGTGACAATATCAGGATTGATAGTTTAGCACCATCTGAGGATAATAGTCCTGGTTAATAATGGACTGTCACTGTCAAAGGTACTTTGCGGGAGCTCCTGTCGTTTCGCTTCAGTGAGTCAGTTTATTTCCAGTCTGTCCTTTCACCTGAAATTCCATCAGTGCTTGCAGAATTCAGAGCTCATCAGGTGAAGAATGACCCTGTGCTTTTGCAGCATTTGCTCTTTGGAAGGTCTAAGTGCCTTTTCACACTGCTTGCTTGACATTTATGTGTAAATAATTTGTTCGGTATTAGCAGAATTTGTGGATTTTTTTTTTTACTTATTAGCCATCCGTTTGTTTCCTGATGGATCCTGTCACAAGTTTTGGGTCATACCACATTTGTGTAAACAGTAACTTTAGCAATGAATACAATAGCTTACTCCATATGTGTTATTTCTGGCATTTCTTTAATGAATCGGCAAAAACCAAGTAAGTTTTTTTTTTTTTTTGTTCTTCATTCTTCCTATGTACAAATATGCACATTTTGTTTGAAAAAAAAGACATGAAAACATAAATATGAAAATACTAGTTTTTATGCATTTTTGTCAAACAAAACGTGTGTTTACATATAGGAAGACTTAATTTATTAAATAACTGTAATATTTAATAAGTAACACATTATTTATACACTTTTTATTATTAATAATCATTTTATTATTCTTATAGTGAATTGATGTCGTGGGAGGAGGAAGCCTCAACTGAGATATTTCAAGGGATTTGGAACCTGTTTGTGGCATATGGTCTCTCTCAGCATGCATGAGGACTTAAAGACAGTATGGCTCCACCTACGCACAGCTAAAGGGTTGTTAAGCTATGGTTTTGCTCTTCGCCTGTTTGTTAACTGCACAGTTAAGTGAGGGATGAGGTCTGCTTCGGCACAGTTTCACCGTTAAAGATAAAGTGGATAGGATAGCTTTGTTGCAACCTCTTTAAGTTTCCTGTCATTCAAGGTGAGTCGTCACCCCCGCAACTTTCCTACCACATAAAGGACGGGGCGCATCATCTCTCATACCAGTGCGTCAGTCTCTCATTGTTCATGTATGGGGGGCTGTGAACTCCCTCTCGCACATTGTTCCGACCCCACTTGTATGTTCCACATACACTTGCACGGGCAAGTTTCCTCTCATTGTTTCACACTTGTTTCTTCCTCTGCTAGCTTTTCTGAGATCTAGTGCTGTGTTGAAAGTGTTTTTGTTGCAATGCAAGATGGCCTAAATAAAACACATTGAGGTGGCAACACACCATGTGAGGCAAACTGTGACTGTTGGAAGTGTGCCAGGTTCATTCTAGCTGTGTGAGTCTATTATTTCTCAGTGTCTTTGCCTGCACCCTGTGGTCAGGATATAAAGATTAACTGAGGAAAGATGGTTTTTGTTTGTTTTTCTTTTAATTGCAGAATCAAAGTGAACTAAGAAATGCTAAGTATCCCACCGAGTTCGAGGTATTTATCCATTAGCAAAACTCCTAGTGGACACTATAAAAACAGTCAAACTCAGTGGGATGCTTTCATTGAGAGCTGTGCTATGCCTTTATGTGAATACTGTGTATATGTGTGCATTGGTGCATGTGCGATACATTTATAATGATGCTCTGCATGGAGCAAAATCGTGCTCGACTTGCTGCCTCAAACTGAAACGTATCTTTCCAGAAGAAGAGACATGAACCGGTACGATTTGCTATGTAAAACGCTGCCCCACTTATCTGGCTCTTCATTACAGAAGCTTTAATTAGACGCTAATGGTTTCGTTCCGTCTTTCAGTTCATCTACGATAATACGACTGCATGTGTTTTCCAGAACATTCAGTTCATTCAGAATACACATGTGATCTGGAACATTCAAATGGGAACTTTTTGGAATATTTTATTATGATTGGTCAGTCGTTTCATGGCCAAATGTTTTTTGTATAATGACCCTGCAGTCACTTTCCTACATAATTGCACTATTTTCATGTCTCTTATATGACTTTCTGGTCTTTTTCTTACAAGACAATACTATACAATTGGGTTCAGTTTTTAACATTAGGGGTAATAAAATAACAATTTTATTACCCCTAATAAAATTAATCTAGGTTTAATCTAGGTTTATTAATCTAGGTTTTTTATGAATATTCTATTATTGTTCATTCATGTTTGTTCATTATACATTAAATATATTTAAAATTCATACATTTAAAACTTTAAAAGTTGTAGAAATTAACATAGCCTTGATTCATTTGTTTTAATTATTTTTTATTGTTAATTCATGATAACTAATGGCTGTATCCAAGTGCTAAATTGAATCCTAATGTCAAATCAATTAATTAAAAAATATAAAATTATTTTTTTTAAACTTATTTTTAAGTATAAATAAATAAATAATGTACAGTCAGCTGGTCATTATCTCAAATTATTACATGTGGAATATCTGGTCAATCGTGCCATCCAGCAGTATGTTATTCCCCAATAACAACCGGCAAAAACTGCTAAAACGGGTTCATCAGGGTAACTGAAGTCAGCACTGTATGGTTGCTAGGAATGCTTTTTGTTTGTTTAAGTTTTGCATTTTGTGAGTGAATAAAATATTAAAACTCAAATCAATATTTTGTCTACAATTATTTAATTATGTCTTCCGGGTATTACAGACTCTCTCACAAACACAGTTGCTGCCATTTTGCAACGATCGTTTTGTACACTGTAGTGGATTATAAGATAACAAACAGGTACGATTTTTTTAAAGTTTCATCTCATATCAGTATCTCCTTTAAGCATTTATGTGGTGAAATACCATGTAATAAGTGGTATGACTTTAGCGTATCTCTTATAAGTCTGTCTAGTTTCAACTCTATTCCAACTATAGTCTAGTTATTTATTTATGTGGCTATAAGGGAGATTACGTACATCCATCGGGTTGCATTTTTCCTTCATTTATTGCCATGCTATGAGCTAGTCAAGCAATTATCACATCATTTATCATCACATTAGACATTTTCATGATTGCCTAATTAGAGTTCAGTGGTCCATTGATTGGTCTTGTTGTTCCTAAATTGTCAGCTAACATGTGTAGGCAGAGGAAATTAGCTGTTCTTTGGTTCACACCCAACCCTGTGGTTTAATCTGCTTTAATTTAGGGTCTATTTTTACTGCGCTCAATCACTGCATGAATGGAGGGTGATGGAGAGGGGGTCCTGCAAAATGGGTGATTTTGATGATGTTCGGTCTGCTCTTAGTAAAACTGAAAAACCTTGAAACATCAGGGAAATTCAAAATTGTTATTTCCAGACCTGGGGCTATCATTTAACAATAATAATTCCAAAAATATTAATGTTAAAAAAATAAAGTTCTGGGAATTAATTCAAACCAATACTGACTTTTGAATCTATTTTTTAAAACAAACCTCAGTAACCTCAAAGGAATGGAGAAGTAGTTTTTTTTTTAAATGTATACAATTTTGAACAAGTGTAGTCATTTCAAAGGACTGAAGTCATTGAAAACCATTAGCTAATCCTGTTCCACTCCCATATATATTACCATTCAAAAGTTTGGGCTCATTAAGTTTTTAATGTTTTTATTCAACAAAAAAGGGACAGTAAAGACATTTATTGTCAGGGTTATATTGTTCAGTGTTTTTTTGTGTTTCCTTTCAGTTTAGTCGTAATTCACTTTTTAGTTGCCTTAGTTACTAATGAGTTTCACCTGTGTCTAGTTTAGTTGCCTTTGTCTCCTGTATCGCCCTGTTTTTTCAGTTGTTCCCTATCGGTTATTGTCTTTAGTAAGTATGAAGATTATGCTGCTACCTCTCCTTTTTCCCTATGTGTAGAGCAATTTATATTTTAAATAAATGCTGCTCTTTTAGTCATTGAAGAGTCTTGAAAAAACAATCACAGTTTCCATGAAAATATTAAACAGTAGAATTGATTTCAACATCGATAATAATAATAAATGTTTCTTGTGGAGCAAATCAGCATATTAGAATCATTTCTGAAAGATTATGTGACACTAAAGACTGTAATGATGAGAGTACTGGTAATGAAAATTGAAAATGAAAAAATTGAAAATGAAAATTCAGCTTTAGAAAAAGAAACAATTCCATTTTAAAGTATATTAATATTAGTTATTTAAAATGTAACATTTCACAATATTAATGTTTTACTGTATTTCTGATCAAATAAATGTAGCCTTGGTGATCAAGAAAATCATACCGACCCCAAACTTGAACAGTAGATTATATCTTAATTGCATTATTTAGTTCTTTGTGTCTTATGTATGAGTTTTTGAAGCTTTGAAAATTGTAGGTCAGATAGGTGTTATGTCACCGCACAATGAGTCACTTGCGCCACAGTTACGTCATCCCTATTATAAACTTTACATGTGGTGTTTCACTGTTTTGGGCTTTTTAGATAGACACTGGCCCTCTAAAACCCTCTCAAACCCGACTGTCGAGAACAATCGACTGCGAGGAAAATAAAACCATGAGTCATAGGGAGCCAGAGCTTGTGTTTTGTCATTATAGCAAGCTGTTATCGCTTCTATTATAGGCACAGACAGCTGAAAAGGCTGAGGCTCAGCTCAGTTCATCTCTGTGAATGCCTACCTTACACTGGACCACTAGAGCTGAGAGGGTGGATGCTCTCTCGCCCTCTTTTAGGCCTTTCTTCCTCTCATCTTCCATTTTATCTTTCTGTTTGGAATCTGTCTTCCCGCCTGCATCGCTGCTGTCTCCATCTTCATCATCCTCATCTTCATCAGACCTAAGGCTCTTCTCACTCTCCTCCGGAGACTCCCTCTCCTCTGTGGAGTCATCCACTGTGCTCTCGCTCCTCTCCTCTGGCTCTCCGCCCTCTTTGCTGTCTGCCAAGGGTGAGCGAACATGAGATGGGATGTCCCGGACCTCTCCACGCAAACGTGGAATGTTGCCCTCCAAGAGGCGTCGCTGCACGATGTTGTGGGGCTGCTATATGGGACACACATATGAAATGATGTCATTCATTGCTATGGCTGTGTTTGAAATGGCATGACAGAAAATAGTATGACAGTATGCAAATTTATCAAATGTTTCACACAGTGCAATGCACTGGACTTATACAATTAGAAATTACAATTACTTAATTTAATAAGTAATTGTCTGTTTTTGACATAAAATGCAATGAATGCAACAACATTTTTTTGTATAAATATAATATATAAAATATATAATATATAAAAGTTATTTAAATTAGGTAAACACTTTTTTTAAAATTTTACAATTTTAAATATGCACAATATAAATATTACATAGATTTTATTATAGTAAATTAAACATTAAATTATTGTCTTGTGACTATTGTTTGGAGCCAATTAAATACACCATTTTTAACTAAAAACTAAAACTTTTTATGTATTTTGGCCATTCATTTACATAACAACAGTGTTTTAGAGGTCTGAAAACGGTTTCAAAGTGCAAGTTTTCCATTATCGTCTATGTGTAAATTACAAAAATGCGAATTTGTGTAGACGGTGACGTCATGAGCATGCATATTACATGTTCAGTATATAGATGCATAGTTTTTCTTTACATAGTGACATCACCAACTGGCCAGACGGCATAATACAGCATTTTTAGTAGTTTTTGAGGATTCGTGTGACAATGTTGTGATCTGTATGTAAAAATTAATCGGGTAAATGTATCCTTAGATACTACTTGTTGAAATGTTTATCATTGCTAAAAGCATATTATTTTACATACTATTGCTTATAAATCCCTTGCTTATAAAACGTATAATTGCAATTTTCCTTTCAGGGAAAACTAATTTATATTTTATGACAAACTAATTTCTTTCAATAAGATCCTTGTGTGTTATAAGTACCAGTGGAGCTGTTTTGTAGATGTTATTTTACTGGGCACTTTGAAAATACTTGTTAATTGTTTTTCCCTTTTCCATTGCTGCAGTGGGAAATAAACAAGTTTGCGGGTATTTATTAATCTGTTTTACAAAGTATTGCAAAGTGCGTCATTGAACACTGAGTGCTGAAGTTAACTCCATTAACAAACATGACGGCTCCAGAATGATTCCTATCTCTTTAATTTCTGTGTGTCTGATTTGCCCAAAGTTCCCAAAAGACACCATTAACTTCCAACATGCGTTTTCTCATAAAGTGAAAGTAATGTGTTTTGTAACATATGTTATATGCTTTGTTTTGGGTTTTTTTCGAAATTGGAAGCCTTTTTTGAGGCTGTGCATGTCACATAATAATCTTTGTTCAATTGTACAGTTTTAACAAACTGATGCAATTTAGTCTCATTAAACAGGCTAACAGTACTAAAAAATAAACATCTCAAATAAAACATAAAGGCAAAACATCAACTGATGCAACACCTTTTGATGTTAGTGTGATTCTATTATGCTGTTATATATCTTTTGGCTAGATATACAGCACAATTTCTCAGATATATTTCAGAAACAAATCCTGTAGATTGTTGTTTATGACAGATAAGTGAATATTAGATAAAGAAGGCAATCTGTGCACTGTACATAGTGCAGGTGCTGTGTTACTGTCTATGAGATTGCTTTTCCCTATAACTTAGTTAGAGAACATCTGCCATTTCCACAACAGGGTGACCTGAGGAGGCCAGACTGCAATTTGATCTGCTTTTTAAAAATGTCTCTGCCTCTCAAATAATACAATTATCAAGACTTTTTTAAAGGACCACTCAGATAATCTCAACAGGGAAACAGGGAAATGCACAAAGAAACCTAGATCTTCCCATCCTTTTTCTATGCAACCTTTCATCAGTGTGTGTGTGTGTGTGTGTGTGTGTATATATATATATATATATATATATATATATATATAGTGTAGAATTAATTAAAAAGTCTATAATAATCATGAAGTAAAAACAATCAGAAAGACTTTCAAATGATTAATCCTGTGCTTGTGTTAAAATCTTTCTAGCATTGTTGCTACGTGTCAGCTCACCAAAACATTATGACTAGGTATTTCCTCCAGCTACGCAGCAACACTATTGATCCGCAGCTGTGGGTTAGATGGCATGCAGTAGCATTTTTCCAGAAAGATATTTGTATATTGATCGAAAAAAAAGTGCATTGTGCATGTGGCTGACAGCAGAATCCTCAGTCAAAATGTGAGTTTGTTGGTTTTTGACTTTTTGCTATAAGATCAGCCTGGTCTGTATTCAAGACTTACAGATTTTCATCTTCTTTCATCAAAAAAAAGTCACAGAGGTTTCAGCAATCTGTTTTCTTATTCATTGATCTTTACAAAGTCCAAACTATATCCTGACAGAGTCAAAGGCTGAGATGGTATTGCAATGCTCATTTTATCCCGGCTTAATGAGATGACCTCCACAAGCCCTTACATTCCTGTTTACACCCTCTTACAAAATGAAAAAATCCATCCAGCTGTGACTTGAAAGTTGACGATGCTTTAGATGCTCTTTATTGCTGCTGTACAAAGCAGGTCAATTAAATATTGATTATAAATGATTTGATTAAATTGCTCTTGTGTCTGACAGACCAATCACAACTGGTTCTGTTTGTCTTTATGTTCAGATACTCTGCCATTTATTGGTTTTTATAAGCACCTAGTATTGATATTCTTCCCATTTAACCTGTTTTGAAGGCGAACAGACGTGTACAAGCTGGCAGAACATGATCATGTTTGATCACAACACAACAATGCTGATTCAGTATGTTGCTTTTGCCTAAAAAACAATCATCAGTATCATTTGCATTACTTTCTGGATGATAAAAACATTAGTACTTTTAAGTCTAAATGAGTCTCTGAGAGCTTTTAAGTTAGATTCTGAATGGAGAAAACGGTTGAGAAAAGGCCTTCACAATGAACACCATAATTGGCCATTATTTTATTTTATTTAATTTATTAAGTTAAGTTAATTGGGTCGTGATGAACAGCACTCTTCATTTTAAAGAGGTGTGTGACCATGCAGGTGTACGTGTGTAAATACATAATCAGGGTAATTCATTTTCTGTGGGAAACCTCTGAATCACCTTTATATCTGAGAAGATGTATATACATACACTCACAGGCCACTTCAGTAGATAAAACTGCTAAAACAGAAACTCACTTAATTCTTCATTGTACAGATTCAACAAGGTGATGAAAAGTTTCCTGTAAACAAGTATTCATATTTCTTCATATTTTACAATTATTATATCATTGACATAATAAGTTAATTAAATTGTAAGATTATAAATAATTATCATAATTTATTTAATCTTAAGTCTTATAATTGAAATGTTAGATATTTTACTGGAAAACCAAGATTATTGGGATACATTTTTCAAATTTCACATTTAATTCAGTGTTGCTTAATGTTGTAATTATTTGTGAAATGTATTATTAAGTTTGTTACTCAATTTCTGAGTGAACATTGTTTCTACGTCAATGTTTGTTTTAAGGTATATGCTAATTCAGCTAATTGTGAATTCAGATAAAAAGACAATAAGAAATTAATTATCCATGTTTCTCTTTATCTGGGTTTGCTCGTAGAGTGAAGTAGATTGATTTTGACAGGACTGAACATAGCATTATTTCTCTCTCTCTCTCTCTCATGCCCTCTTTCCTTTGAGGGCTGCTGTCAGCTACTGAGTCATGTTGCCTTGATAGAGCAATGCTATTGGATGTGCGGTTCTAAGAGTTGCTGATTTGAGAAGGCTCCGTATCCTTGTGCATCAGATTATATAAAGTCATTGACACACCAGAACAGAACATAGGACATAGAAATGGCCAACTTTCATTATAAGATTTTTAATATACAGTCATGGTCATGTCAGGGGGACGTAACAATGCAGTTACAAAACATGCTTTAAAGAGCAGTTTTTCTGCGTGTTTTTTTTTTCAATCTTATATAAAGATTTCTTAATTGTAATTTTAAATTCAGAAATTTAATGGGCAAGATATTATGAAATGCAAATCTTCTCTCTAAATCAATTCAGTCCCACCAGAGAGAATGATTTAAAAATCCATTTTAACTTGTGGACGCTGCAAGTGCCTGCATGAATGATTCATGATTCATTTGCGTAGGTCTGTGAATTAGATGTGTTATGATTGGTAGTTTGGGGGCAATTGCCGTCCCTGGTCTAAATGAGAAAAATATCGGTCCCAACCTGATAGTGCTAATCATTGTATTATCAGAAAATTATGTTTAGCCTATAACAGCATGTCCACAACTGTACTGTTCACACCATGGGTCGTGGGGCCATAACTTTAAGACATTAGTGACCTGCTTGAGATTTAATGCAACCTGTCCTGCACTCTTAAAAATAGAGGTTCCAAAAGTGTTTTTGTGTTGTTGTTGTTGTTATAGTGATATTTTTAGTTCACCAAAAAATCTTATAAATCTTATAGAACATTTAAAGAACAACACCTTTCACCTTAATGTAAAGACAGCACCTTTTAGCACTATAAAGAACCTTCTGTACATTGAACAGGTTCCCTGGATGTTTTTACGTGCATGATTTGGGCTATTGCCCCAAAAGAGCTTGCTCTCTTTGTATGACTAATAGCTAATGGCTAATTATCAGACAGCAACAGGCTCCTCTCTCTCATTCAGTCATGTGACCTGCCTAATGGTTGACCCCCCACCCCAGCACCATACAGCCAGCTGCTCTCTCTCTCTCTCTCTCTCTTCCCCCCGCTATCCATTTTAGCCCTTTCTCTTACCTTCTATTAAGCTACTGTACAGCTGTTCCCAGACACAGGTAGTATTTTTAGCATCTCTCCTGAAGGAACATTTTGCATCTCAGCTCCAGACAATTCCTCAGAGATTGAGAAGACGGATTGAGGTAAGGAAAAAAACGTAAGTAACCGTAATAATTAGTGTTAATGTTTCTCTTTGGCAAGTCAGGTTCAGTCACTGAGGAGTAATTGTCAGCACACAAATCTCCCATTACTGTCAGTAGTATACTCTCAAAAGTCGATCCAGCGATGTCATAGAAAATCCATGGGGTTCCCCAAAAAATATTTATTTTCTTAGTGTAAAGAACATTTTAATCATCTGAAAAACATTTTTTCACAATAAAGAGGCTTTAGCAACATTGACCTGACTGTACATTTTCCTGCATATAACATTGCTAATAAATGGACATAAAATTGTGATTTAAGATGAAAGTTCTTTATTCAAAGATACTTGACCGCAGAATGTATCAACTGACCAATCAGAATCAAGTACTCTAGAGGGTTATGTAATAGAAGTGAATTTATTTGATTAGCCAGTGCACTAGGCATTGCACTTTATATTAGCTTGGAGCTGTTGTGCTACCCACTGATGAATCCATCCTTAGCTTCACAGCAAAATACTACCGCCTAAACAGGCTGTCTGTCAGCATTACAACTCTTTATGTACTTACATCACACACATTCAGTCACAGTCTGCCCACATCTTTGAATTCTTTGAATGGTGAGAAATGTGCGGCCTTGGACTAATTCAACAAATAGTGGCAGCATAAACAGCACATAGTTCTTCAGTGCATTAATCAGCATTGAACGGAAGGTAGAACTCTGTTTTCACTCCATTTATATCTCCTGCGCATGAGTGCCAATCCGAGTGTGCCCTTTTCATGCTCACTGCTTTGCTCTCTGCGTTCTAGTTCACCGCAAGAGAGAACAGTATGAGAGAGATAGAGAAGAGAGAGAGAGAGAAGAAGGGATCACAGAAGGGCCTAAGGGCCAAAGAGCTGAAAAACAAACCTACAGTTACATAACGAGAACAATTTCACGTGACACTCGTAGGTTAATTAGAATAGTAAAACAGGGTGCCTTGAAAACACTTCTACTATCATTGCCCTCACATTTACAAACCCTTCATTTGAGCGTGAATCAGCCTATACAGAGTCGTTCAGAGGATTCAGAATGATTCATTATATTGTTTATCTGTCATTATATTTATAGATATTATGCAGTTTTGGTTTTGCTTTTACTATCTTCTGTTCCCTAGTTAGTTTATCTGGTTGTTAGTCACATATACATATACTTCTTAATAGTTTTTTTCATGTTCTTTCACAGTACAACTAACGCTGATTAATAGCATTTGGAAATTGTTAAAAATGTATTAGTATATGTGAGAAGTCTATGTGCAAAGAGTGTATATTTCATATAAAATTTGTAATATATATATATAATTTTTATTAACTTCCAGACGTCCTGTGCCAGTTGAGCAATGCAAATGAAATGAATGAAAATGTTAATGCTAACGCTAACGGTTCTACAGGGACTCGATTTTTGTAGTTATGGAAACATCGTTGAAAGGCTGTTGACACATTTTCATATGCAATACATAAAATTATAACTCTAAATTTAATTGTACTTTGGGGTCTTCATACTCTCCAAAATGCGCTGCACTTCATGCATCTGAACACATAGGATATAATCTTTCTTTTACTCTTAAGAGGTAAACAGCCCACTGTAGTGTGCAACAAGACAGTACCATCTGTCTAACTGTCAGTAGGTATCTGTCCGCCCTCTCTGACTCGCAACGCCAGGACAAGCGTGACACATCTGTGTCTTCCCTGAGTGTCAAGATCGAATCTGGTGAATAATTACTTATGACAGCCTTCATGAAACAAGAAAGAGGCAGAGAACTGTATTTTTTTATAACAAAAGCCAGATGGTGTTTTTCGAAAACAGCTGCATGAACAGTAACACACAAAAAAAACAGAATATGATATTCCTTGAGACACATCGAATGATGAAATTGATGTGTTAACGCAAACAACTCCACTGCCTGTGACAGCTAGTTATCTTTAGCTCACACAGTTTAGAGGCTCTGACATCGTAAGCTGTGCACACAAGCTTCAGCTCTCCCCTGCTGTGCATGGAGATCATTTAAATGCACTCTCTAATCATAGGCACACACATATAAACACGTATGCGTGCCGCCGCACACTCACACGTTCATATTCTGAAGGTTTCTTGGAGTGCATGCTGGGAGTTTGGGTATGTGCCATCTAATCAGAGTAGTGGCTAGAGATGACAGCAGGACAGTTATTATAATGGCAAATAGACAGAACCAGTACAATTTAATGACACATAGAGGAAGAGGATATCACTATATGAACAAGACATTACATTTTGGTTTATTGTTGACCTGTTGTTGTGTGTTTCAGGTAGTGATAAACCTACATTGTGAGGAATTTGCGATGCCAATGACACTTTGTAAAGGGATTAACATGGAAAAAGGTGTCTGTACGCGTTAGGATTAGCGGTAAGATATTATAATTATCTTGCCATGAGATAACCCATTATGTGTGTGTCCACTAATATATCTCTCTAAGCTCCTGATGTTGATGACTAAAAATATGTGGGGAAAAAGCTAGAGAGCTTAAGCTGTTAGAAATCTTGTGTGGAAATACGCAGCTCTGATTCATTCATGCTCTGAGGATTAATTTGCGCACCGTTACGGAGATTTCAACTCCATAGCAGCACAGAAGCCCATAGAGGCCATATATTATTTTTCAGTCTTGCTTATGTAACCTCGACAAAACTTTGTTGTTGTTGAGGAAAAACAGTACCAACATCAGTAGCCTAATAAGTATCTAGATAACATTATTTACTATTAATTATAACAATTAGTTCGCGTCATCAATCTCGATCAGTATGTGCATTAGCAGTGGCCATTGTCTGCGACTCTTTCTTCAGGTTACATTCTTATGCCATTAGATGACGACAAGTGAATGCCTTTATTAATTCCCTCCATCCTAATAGTCATACTTCCCTATTTTATAGCATACAAACAACAGTATTTAAAAATATTTTGTCCAAATGCTTATTATTCATGGAACAGTAGGCCAAAAATACCGGATGACGTGCTTATTCCGCCAAGATTCTTAAATGCAAACCCTATAAATACTTTATTATCCCATGAGGCCACGAAAGAGATATTGTGAATGTCTAGTATGTCTGAATTTCATTCATACTACACTCATACATACTTTTTTATAAAGTCACGAAGTAGCTTCTTTATCAGATGTATAGTAACTAACCGGATTTCAGATGTAATCACAGTCTTGTCACAGCTGATCCGTTCAAAAAAGCTGATTCATTTAAGAAACAAGAGATGTATGAATGAATGAGTCATTGAATTATTCACCCAACCTTTCATGTTGTTTGAATTTGAAACACTGATTAATTTAGAAACATAACGCTACTATGCGTTGCTCGGATATGCTCATTATTTTACTATAAATATGTACGTTTTTCTGATGATCCGAAGGTCCACCTAATAGAAACAGATAACACTTAACAAGAACAAAATCTTTGTGCCCAACCTCATGACATCCTCACACATTGACAAATTAATTTAATATAAAAATATCGAAAGGTTTTTCAAACAGGTTGTAGTAATTATAATTAGCTTGCCATGTATATGAGGAAAACAGTGTATGTGTGTGACAAACATGTGATTCGTACATGGAGGGAAAGCTGAATACCCTATGATGTGTCAGGTGTGTGTGTGAGTGTGTGCGCATATATACATAAGTCAATTCATAACTGTCACAACCATTTTATGGATCATCAAAAGAGCCACTCACCAGGTCTTTGGAGGTGCCCATCCTCTTCAGCCCATCCAATGGCAGAAGATCCGCTGAGTCCTTGTGCATGAACTGAGTGGCCTGTTTCAGTCTCCTCTGCTGGTGCATGATGGCTTTGTCCCTCATCTCTAACTCCTTCTTGCCCTCACTCATGTTTTCCGTGGATGAAAGGCTAAATAAACAGAGCTTCCCACTAACACAGGCTCTACTGAAGCTTATTGTGGCACTGCACAGACGGGTGAGAGCCAGCAAGACCGTGACCCTGACACAAAGCGAGACAACCTCGTATGCACTCCCCCTAAAGCATGCACATGTGAATGCATGCAGGCGTAAATCAGTTGAGGGATCAAAAACGGCCAATTTCCCCCTGGATAACAACTTCTAACCAAACATAAGTTGGAATTACTCCGCTTAAGTCTCCTATTGTAGCTTGTAATCTCTCCTGTGGCAGGTGATCCTGATAATCTTCTCCTGTCGATTGACAGCTGTCAGTCCAGTGCAGTGATTGGCGTGGTTGTCATGGTGAAGAATCTGTGATTGTTGAGAGCTCGGGTCTGTCTGCGTCCTAGCGATGTTCACACTGTCCTTGCAGCGCTGCAGAGGCGAACTGTCCTCCCCTCTTTCCCTCTCGTTCTCTATCTCTCCTCCCCTCCTCTCTCTATCTCCACCTCCCCTTTCTTTCTCCACCTACCTCTCTTTCACACTCTCACTTCTCTCTCGCTCTGTTCCATGTGTCTCTCTTCGTCTCGTTCTCCCCATATTGTCTTTTGAAAGTGACTTCTTTCAGTCTGTAACATTAATTAGCTTGGAATGATAAAGGCTTCTTTGAAAAACTGTGTTTGGCCTTCATCTTTAGTCTTCTCACTGTACACTGTAATAGACTTTCTTGTGTAGTTCTGCTCACACTGCAACAAAAGATTTTCAAATAGTGTAGTAGGCATGTCACATTAAAATCTATTTGGTCATATATACATTTAATGCACAAGTATGTTTCTGTACATTAATATTAATAATAACAAGCATTTTAATGGCATTCATTTCAAACATTAATTTCAGACAACACTCAATTTTACACAATATGCAACCAATGGTCCCTGCTCCATCTCTTTATCCAGCCACTGGTCTTTGGCCTGAAAAGGGTTGATAACTAAAAGGGTCTGTATTTTTTTTAACAAACAGCGACATGGTTGACATTTTCCATGATCTGTGTGGTTTGCTTCAGTAACAGAGGTCAGCCAGAGATGAAGATTGCAGCCAATTCGTTTTTTCAAGTGCTACTATAGAATGCTTCAGCCAGGACAGAGTATCAAGGCTTTAAAAATAATACCCAAAAAATACAGCTTCACTGTAATTCATTATTTAAATTTGCCTGATTAACTGGTGTTGTGAACATTGAGAATTATGAGAGCTCAGCATTACAACAGAGCAGATGTGACTTTTTAAATCAGTCACTGAGGAAGAACAAGCTTTTTCTGCTGCATTTATTTCAGCTTGAGATCTGTGAGAGTCAGAGAGTTATCTCACTATAGCAGTGATACATGAAATGGTCAGGCAAGTCCTCATTTCTTTCTTGAGCTCTGATTTGTTGGAGATGTTATCGTTTGGCCACATGGTGTACAAGAGAAAATCAGTAAATGTCACATTCCCCTCGCTCAACCCCCCAATTCCCAACCAGTACAAATCATGCTGCTAGCTATTTGAAAAGAGGTCACTGTAATACAGACGAATCACTGCTCTTTGCTGCCTGTTCTTTTTCTAAGTGCTTGATATGTTTTTCATGTTTTTATGTGGATTTATGATCATGAGTTGTTTAGTTAATATGTATTTGCATTAAATCGATTTGTAATGAATAACAGTTGTGTGTGTGTGTGTGTGTTGGGGGGGGGGGTGATATACATTATGTAATAAATTAAGTTGTAGCACCACCAAGTGGTTATATTATTGTAACAAGGACAAAAGGACAACTAGGACCAAGGACATCTAGAGCAGATCATTTTGATATTATTTTTCTCCCAGTAATGCATAAACAGACTAACTGACCATGTGACAATGGCAGGGTAAATTGTGCTTATCAAGAAATCTTATTTTGCCCCTAAAATTAAGTGTGTGTGTGTGTCGGGGGGATTCTTATTGCTGTAATGGGGAGGAAAAAGTTTTAAAATAAAATAGTTTTTATGGTCCTAAAAAATTCTACTTATTAGATTATGTTTTTCTTTATATTGATTTGACTGTTAAATATAAACAACATTTTTATTTACTGATCAGTGTTTAAAGACAACCTCTTTTCCATTCATGAATTCCTAAAGGGATTGGTGGAAAGTACACTTGAGATGGTGTTATAACAAAAAAACTCAAACTAGTCATCAGTATGCAGCACAAAACCAAAGCATTCTGAGAAAACTGTCAATCATTTTTATAGGAATCTGCTGATGTTTTTCAAGTCTGTTGTCATAGAAACATGGAGAAAACTCATATATTTGATATTCAAATCAAATTCTTTTTTGTATGTCTGTAAAACATGTATACAATTAGAATCCTCAAATAGATCGGGTGAAAATCTTACTTAAAGTTCGGTTTTTATTAAAAATATAATGTTATGCAGATGTTTTGGAAGATATCTCTATTGAAATAACACAAAAGTCTGTGTGCTGTGGAGTATTTGGCTCTTAGTATCCCTGAGCTTAACCAACGGATCATTGCCCCTCTGCTGCCCCACCGTCCTCTTCTCTTAAAGGTGGCTTGTCTTGGCTGGGACATCTGCTCAACATTGAGAGACTAGAGTCATGCTATGACATACACATGCTGTGAGACACAGTATACAACCCACTGTGCAGATGCCAAGCCAATGAATGAAGGACAAGAAGAGGACAATGATCAAGGCAATGAATTAATCTGATGCGTTTCACCCGTTTGCTGTAATGATGACACAGCTGATCTGATAGGACGCTATAGTGTCTGATGGACAGCCAACTGCACACAGACTTCCTCTGTAATAAGGACAAGTGACAATATGACATCTGCCAAATGCAAACAGACACACACAAAGAACCAAGCAATATAAAGCCTTGCATTTGCTTCCCTGAACATTTTATTTTTTAACTTAGATCCTTAACATTTTCAAGGCAACTTGTGAATGTTCAACAAAACCATCATCCATTTTGGCTCAACATATGAAAAAATAACCAGAAAAAAAATACAAAACCAAAAGTAAATGTTGCACAAGTATAAAGTCATTCACTCCTAAAAACAAAAACAACAACAAAAGAAATTCCTTTTCTTTCATGTTAATATCAGATCATCTCACTCAACTAAATGCAAAAATACATCACAGCGATTTAGGTCAGGCGCTTATGAATTTGTGCTTCATTTGTGCAGCACATTTTAAGACACTTCTCCAGATATACAGGATTTGGAATAAAATAATTAAATCAAGAGTAGTAACAATTAAGTCAAAAATCAACAACTCTTCAGGCACAGACAGTATAAAACACAGTCTGACTCATTGGATCTTAAAGGCACAGTTCACCCAAAAATTTTAATGATCATTTACTCACCCTTTCTTTTTCAAAACACAAAATATTATTTGAATCGTTTCCCTCTATATAATAAAGCCAATGGGATCCAAAACAATATTGGATCCCACTGACATTCACTTTATGGACCAAAAAACACAAAATCTTATCACATTCATAGAGGTAAATGATGTAAATGATGGGATTTTCATTTTGAGGTGAACTACCTTTAATGTCTCATTCGGGGCCATAATTACATTCATGTTAAGTTGTTTAATCAGCTTCTGCGAGTTTAGTTTTAATTTAATCTACAAGCTCTATAAATCTGAAGCCTTCACTTTTGCATCTGTATATTAGTAGTAATATTCGTCATGTTTTATATCATCAAGATCCTGTTCATGCATTTGAAATAGTAGATTCTATCCAGGTTGAAAATGTTTGGAGCAACTCTATAGTGTTCTAATAGTGTTCTCTCTCTTTGCCAAGGTCGACAAAAATGTTGTACTTGTTGAATTATATTAAAACTGCTTTTGAATACAAAGGCACCTTAACAGAACTTCTGATGGAGATATTAAATATTGAGTCTAACTGATCAAAGTAAAAAAAAAGTCTTCTGTGTAGAAGTAGGACTATTTTACCTAAATAAAAATAAATAAATATTCTGTCATCATTTCCTTACCCTCGTGCCATTCCGAACTTTTTTTTTCTTCTGTGGAACAACATGATGAAGGATGTTCCAGCCACTCATGTCTGAACAACATGAGGGTGAGTAAATGATGACGAGTTTCCATTTTTGGCAAAAGTATCACTTTAATCTCTCCTGCAGGTTCTTTGTGCTGGCGGATCTCTCTGATCTAGTACACTGGTGATCGTTGTCATTTCTGAAGTGGCTTGCTACACTAGAATCTGTGTTTCTCAGCAGTCTGCGGTCTTCTCCAGATCCCCAGAGCACGAGCGATGCAGCTCAGAGGACATTGGGCAGGTAGAGTGAGCAAAGCAGCATGTTCTGTCCCGGGGCAGGGAAACGTCTGAGCGCTTCCCAGGCATCGGAGAAAATGTTGTATTTGAGGAAGACGCGGTGCCTCAGGCTGGTGATGTCTCTGCGCATGATGTAGATGCCGTCGTTGTGCAGCGTGCAGGTGAGGTTCAAGCCCGATTTTGAAGTGTTCTCCTTAAGTTGCAACCACTCTCCTGTCTGCACGTTGTAGGACTGTACCGTCAGCATGTCCTCCGTCTGGTTTAGCCTCTGCCGTCCCATTTTTGCAGGTTCTAGCTCATGCGTGTAGCCACCCACTAGATAGATAGTGTCCTCCACTGAGAGCATCTGCTGCTTGCGCACATGAGCCGAACAGGAATGGAACACAGACCACGTGTCCGATACGGGGCAGTAGCGCAACACACTGGTGTTCCTATCTGTCAGATATTAGGAAGAAAACTCTGAGATGACGAAATCTCTGGTCATTTTAATCGAAATTTAAAGTTTGCATGAAACAGAAACTGCGATCGTTTTTTCTTCCCTACTGTGATGAAATGGTGTTCATGTATTTAGTTAAAAATTAAAAGGTACAAATTATTTATTTTATTCTGATGTTGTCATTGTTAGACAAATTTTCAGTATCATATTGGCTATAGACATTTATTAGCTATCAGCCATAGCATAATTTTAATATCTGTACAAGTTTATTTTTGATAGATGATGCACAAAATAATCTAAAAGCAAAAAATAGGGGAAATGAGAATGCATAAGAAAATATATTAAACGTGTGTTGACTAATACTGTTAATTTAAAATACATATATATATTTTATTCTTATTTCTCATATTTTCACATTATTTTCATGTTAAAATGGATTAAAAGGAATATGAAATATTTACCCATACTTTTTTTAAACGATAAAAATCTAGTTAAAAAATTAAGGAATTGATGACGAAACAGCCTTTTTCCCGCTTACAATAACCTACATTGTTTATAATACCAGTATCATAAAAGAAAGTATATGAAGTCCAATGCTTGTTAATGTGTGTGTGAGTATGAATGAACCCATCTCTCAGACAGTAAAACACACCTCTAGAGGTATAACCGCCCATGACGTAGATCATGCCCTGACACTCACAGGCAGAGAACTCAGCGAGGGGATCAGGCAGAGACGCCACACACGTCCACCAGTCCTGCTCGGGACTGTAGCACTCCACCGTCCCCAAACAATGACCTCCAACCGCATACAGCTTCCCACTCACGGCCAGGAGCTTGAAGTTTGCTCTGGACACAAAAAGAGCACTTACTGATCCCCTGCACTAGAAAAACCACCAATAACCAGACACATTGTGAGTGAATTGCACCTCTTCTGGTTCAAAGGAGCCACATGGTTCCACTCGTTCTTGCAGGGGTTGTAACAGTGGGCCACTGAGATCTCCTGACTTGCCATTCTGTATCCACCAACAATAAACAAGTAGTTGTCCAGCACAGCAGA
Source organism: Rhodeus uyekii (assembly GCA_037043235.1). Classification (NCBI taxonomy): domain Eukaryota; kingdom Metazoa; phylum Chordata; class Actinopteri; order Cypriniformes; family Acheilognathidae; genus Rhodeus; species Rhodeus uyekii. The sequence continues at coordinate 3,946,985 of JAWRVZ010000044.1, forward strand.
TCCGTAACCTCGGACATTGATCATGTCTGGTGGAAGATTGTTGGCTAGAGGTTTCCAGCGTTGCTCGAGCTCATCATACCTCAACATGGACCACGGCTCGTCCTGATTTGCCAGATCCAGACAGGTGTCAGTGAAGTCCCCAATTGCTACTAATGTGGCCGTGCCTTTCATGCGCATATCCCGGATCTGGTCCTGCAGAGCAATTGGCAACATCCTGAACTCCTGCCTGCGCAGCATGGGATGATAATAGCAGATCATGCATTTCATACAAGCATTTCTAAGATCATGCATCCCATATACTTCAGAGTGTTTGAAGAGCTCGACGCAGTTCTCCTGCCTGATTTCCGACAGCAGGAGTTTTAAGATGGAAGTGACTTGCAGAAAGGATGCGGTTTCGATCAGGTCCTCCAGAGTGTCGTTGGCTACCTGAACTTTAGAGGTGTTGATGAACTCCAGCACCAGCTCGAGCCCCGGCGCGCTCAGTCCCCGCAGCCGAACCGAATCCTCCGCGGACTCGCGCATCCCGGAGCTGTACAGCGCGCGGAAATAATCGCTCTTCTCGATCAGTTTGTTTTTACTCACATTGTACGTTTTGTCATCCATCACGATCGCTATGATCTGCTCAGGGGATGTCATGTCTGCTGTTCTGGGATCAGCGGTTGTTGTTCAGCGGGGATTAGAGAAGCTTTCTCATTCTTCGATGCCGAAGCCTATATATGGAAATATTCCGCGCATTGAATCCCAGTCTGCTCGTGTGCGCGCATAGATCCCATAAACAATCGCGTCATTTATAAACAAGGTCTGCGGCTGCAGAAGCAAACAAACGGATGGTTTGCACATATACTAAAGGTTCAGAAATTCATCTGTTTGATCATGTTTTTTTTGACAGATTTGTACAGTCGGCTAATGTGCCTTTGTGATCGATATATTGGCGCTTGTTTAAACTCAGAACTCTCTGTTGTGGAATAAATAATATGGCAGTTTATTGTCTTTGATTACATGCACACATTGGGATTTCAAATCAATCAGTACGGTAAATCAGTTCCTGTTTTGGTCATGTAGTTTGTGTTGCGTCAGGATGTGCCCTGCTCGCCCATGTTTTGCGCAGTGGTATGTTTTTTTTTTTTTTATCTAAATCATAGTGTTATATCAACGCATAAGAAAAATATTGTATTCTTTTATTTTATTTTATAAATCCTAACGTTTAATTTAGCGACCAAATGATACTATAAAGTGATAATCGCTGGAGCAATCATTGCGAATAATATACGCATAGTTGAAGTGTTTAATACGCTTTTACTGTGTCACTGGTATTTCTTCCGTAGAGAAACTTGATGTGCGTGTATGTTTGGAATATATTTATCTATCCTCGTGTTTTCAAACTCTGTACTTTACATATATTTTTTACTATAATTTATATAATAGTTTTATCTCAGACAAATCTGAAAAGTGTTTTCTTAAAATATATGTTCCGTGAACGAGCGGTCGAAATAATATTCTCCCTGTTATGACAGGGTTTATTTTGTCGACGCACACAATCGAACGCCGATGCTCAGACGCAAGCGTCATTAATTTTAAGTGATTAAGAAACATTTCTGTATTATTCGGTATGGAAGATAAGCCTTTACGAGTGTAAGTTTTGCTTTTGGGATAAAAGGCGTCATGTGGTAACGTTAGCAGACTCGTTTCCCATATAACTACAGTCATAATTAACATGTAGGCGGATGTATGCATGTAATAAACCCCACGTTTAGTTTTTTCACGCTGATTTAATGTTTCATTCTCTCTCAGTCTCGCATGTGGTGACGTTGAAGGAAGAGTAAATGCTTTGTTCAACCGCGTGAACGCAATTCAGAAAAAGAGCGGGCAATTTGATGTGAGTACACGTGTATCTAAAGCGAGTAATGTAAGAGAGAGAGAGAGTGTTGTGGGTTTATATTGACAATTTTGTTTTTCAGTTGTTGCTGTGTGTTGGGGACTTTTTTGGATCCTCTCCCGAGTCTGAATCAGAATGGGAAGCATACAAATCTGGTGCAAAAAAAGGTAGGGTTTTGTATATCTTTCACATGTATCACTGTTATTCACATGATTACTTTAATCATACCAAATAAATGTGCTGAATTAAACCATTCTCTTTCTGAACTCACAGCACCAATCCACACTTATATTCTGGGCGCAGTCTGCCAAGAGACTGTGAAGTATTTCCCAAACTCTGATGGCTGCGAATTGGCAGAAAACATCACATATTTGGGTAAGATGGACCTATAATCCCTCATCTCTTGAAGATATGTCGTTGCAGTTTTTGGTTTGATTACGTTTGTTCCCTAGGTCGAAGGGGCATTTTCACGGGCGCATCAGGGCTTCAGATTGCCTATATCAGTGGCAGAGAATCACAACAGGAACCTGCTCCCTCACACTGCTTTACCCGTAAAGACATCAGTGCCCTGGTGGCCCCTTTGCTGTCCAACTCCAAATTTCGAGGAGTGGACATTCTCCTCAGCTCTCAGTGGCCTCGAGGCGTGTGGCAGTACGGAAACAGTCCCGTCAGTGCTTTCTTGTGCTCGCTTAAAACATTTCTCAGGCGTTTCCTGATTGTGTGTTGTGTATCTTAAATCATTTATTTTCCTTCCCTTCTGCAGGAAATTGATACAAAGTTTTGTGGAGTTTCGACCATTGCAGATCTTGCTGACAAGCTGAAGCCCCGATACCATTTTGCGGGACTGGAAGGCATCCATTACGAGAGGCTGCCCTACAGGTGAATATTACAGTGTCAGGAAATGTTTTACTCAGTTTTTTTCTTTTTCTTTTTTTTTTCAGAGGCTGTGTCTTACAAAATATGTATAAATTTACAGGAATCATGTGGTCCTTCAAGAGAATGCTCAGCATGTCAGTAGATTCATTGCCCTGGCAACAGTCAACAATCCTGCCAAGAAGAAGGTGTTTTTGTTTTTTTGTAATTAAGCGTGTGTGTAAAACATTTTTTATAACTGATATCATTAGATATGACAATTTCATTCATTTTAGCATACATGTATATTAAGTATATACTATTTTTAAGTATGTACAATTACAGTAATACCTTGAGATACGAGCGTCGCGACATACCACTATTCCGAGATACAAGCAAGCCTTTGAGCAATTTTTTTCCTTTGAGATACGGGTAAAGATTTGAGATGCAAGCAGCTTACAGACGTCGACACTAAGTGGTCGAGCAGAGCAGCCCACGCCGCCTCACTCCTCCACTTCACGTGTTCATTGACTTCCTTACGCATCTCCCGAGTCTTCCTGTGGTGTGTTATATACATTTATGGCTAATTATGATCTCCACTAGACCTTGGTTTTACAGTGGAGGTTACCGGGGGCGATAAGTGAGTCACGGTATTATGCTGTGAGCAGCACGAGTTATGTGTGTCAATAATGATAAATATGAGGTTCTGAGGCTATCCAGTACACTGCACGGGAAGAAACACTACACTTCTGTATTTTGTTTGCATTATCTACGTTATCCCTCCCTCTTCCTGCGCTCATGCCGCCATTAGCCGCTATTATATTGTCTGTCTCGAATGGCATTATATACTGTAATTTTCTGTGTGTGCATGTGTATGTCTCTATAGCAATTAAAAGCATATTTTTTCCAATTAGTGATGAATAGCTATCACTAATTGTTAGCACTTCCACCGTATTATTATTTTTTTTCTATTTCTTATGGGAAAAATTATTTGTGAATATGAGTATTTCGAGTTACGAGCTTTGTCCTGAATTATGCTCTTATTTCAAGGTATTACTATATAGTATTTTAAAATAATAGTTTGAATTGGTTGTATTTCTAGTTGTAATTTTGTTGTACTTTGACATTTATACCTTTATTTATTAATCCTTAATTACCTTTCTCTTTCATACTTTTTCATCCATTTTTCATACTGCATAATATTTTAATGTTGTAGGTTGTTGTTATGCTTGAATTTACTTGTAGCATTTAAACAATAGATTTTTTATTTTATTTATAATTTTAGGCAACATTTTATACCATTTTAATATCTGCCTTAACATGAAAACAATATCCATATATCCCTACATAATATTTGACTTTTAAAGAAGAGCTGTGTTGCATGGAGACTGGTTTAACTGTTCAGTTCATCTTCTCTCTCAGTACTTGTATGCATTCAACATTGTCCCAATGAAAACCATGGACCCCTCAGAGTTAGTCAAACAACCTCAGGATGTCACAGAAAATCCCTACAGGAAACCTACGAAAGATGGGAAGAAAGATAGACCACCACCCTCTTTCACAGATGCAGAGGTGTGTGTGTGTACAGTTTTGTATATTTTCCTACAAATAGATTTAGTATGCAGATCATGTATTATTGCTCAAGTTTGGGGTCAGTAATAGTATTTTTATTTGTTTTAAAGAGCCTCTCATGCTTCAATATAAAAAAATCTAGTAAATATTGTGAAATGGTACTATTCATTCATCCATTTTAAAATGGATTTTATTCCTGTAATGGCAAAGCTGTATCCTTATTCCAGTCTTCAGTGTCACATGATCCTTCAGAAATCATTCTAATATGATTTTGCTGCTGAAGAAACTTTTCTTATCAACAATGTTGAAAATAGTTGTGCTGCCTAATTTTGTGGAAACTGAGATGCATTTTTCGGTGTTCTTTGAATTTCTTTACTCTTGCTTTTGATTAGTTTAATGCGTCTTTGCTATAGTATAGATTTCTTCCAAAAAAAGAAATTTCTTTTGAATTGTAGTGTACCTTATCTCGATGAAAAAGATAATTTGAACTTCTCTTTTTTTGATTAGGAGGAACCAGCATCCCAGTTCTTTTTTGATCTGGGGCAGAAGAAACCATATCACCAGCAGCAACAACAACATAACAGGAAAAGACAATCGGACGGGGACCGACCCAGTCAGCCCAAACAGCCCAGAAGACCCCGTGAGTCCATTCACCAGCACTCTTTCCACTTCTCAGAGGTGGTCTAATGGATCAAACTACACTATTTTTATTACCTCATTTAGAAGTACTCTGCAGAAATTTTCAACTCCTTTTATTTTGGAGAGGATTTGAGTTTAATTTTGCATGCTGCTCTTGACAGGCTTTTATCTCTACTTTTATAACAGCGCTGCCCACTGGACAATGTTGGTTTTGCCTTGCAAGTCCAGAAGTCGAGAAGCATTTGGTCATAAGCATCGGAACAAATGTGAGTCCATATATATTCAGCAGCCCAATGTCACTTAAAAATCTTTAAACATAAAATTGTCAACCAATTGATTACAAACCTGTTGCTTTTTCATGTTGATCTAATATTTTATTTCCAGTGTTACATGGCTCTCGCTAAGGGTGGTCTCACTCCTGACCATGTTCTCCTGCTGCCCATCGGACATTACCAGTCAGTGGTGGAATTGGCTTCAGAGGTAGTTGAGGAGATGGAGAAATACAAGAACGCTGTCAAGAAGTTCTATAAGAGCAGAGGCCAACGGTGCATCTTGTTTGAGAGGAACTACCGCAGCCAGCACCTTCAACTACAGGTCCATTCAAAATACTGTGTCTTTCTAAATGAGATTGTGGTGTCTGCCTGAGCAGACTGATCTGTCCAGATCCCAGGTCAGTCTAAACAGCACCACATATATGAAAAATAGAGTCTGGTAAACTTATTGCAGCATGGAGAGTGTGAGAGATGTCCCACCTTCTACCAGTCGCAGACTCCAACATCATTTCATCAGTTTAAGTCTGAGTGGATGGACAATCTGTCTGCACTGACGTGTACCCTTTTCTGAGGGATGTGCTCCCAATGATGACCAAATACACAATTTCCTAAAGTGATTGGAAAGCAGTGCATAATGTGTTTAATGGACGGAAACTTCTTCGTCTTTCTCAGGTTGTTCCAGTGCCCTTGGACAAGTGCAGTACAGATGATATCAAGGAGGCGTTTATGACACAGGCTGAAGAGCAGCAGATGGAACTAATGGAGATTCCAGCTCATACAGACCTCAAACAGGTACAAACTACATGTGTCTCTTCAGAGCTGTGGTTTAGTATGTAATTTTACTGGGACTTTCTGCCCATGTATGCATGTTGTTGTTGTGAACTATTTCTTCAATTATACATTTAATATAACAATTTATTAGTTTTATTATTACACTAATTATTTATATATATAATTAAATAGTGTATATAGTACAGTGGAGTTCGGTTATGTCGACGGCTTCGGGGTTGCAAAAAAGCGTTGAAATAACCGATGATCGAGATAACCAGCACCCAATATGGCGATTTGTTTGATGAAGCGATCGGCATGCTGTAAAAATGTACATACACTGTATATGTTTGCTAACAACAAAAGGCATATGTGCACCAACTACCAACAGAGATTTACCAGTATACAATAAAAACACCTTTGATTCTCGATACAAACCTTTGATTCTCGATACAAACCTTTGATTATATTCTCCAACATTGCAAACACAATTTCGCTCACAGCGTAAACAATCATAACTTATTCGTGAGGTCATCACGCTGTACTAGATTGCATACTTTCTTGCGTTCTGCCTGTCTAATGTGTTTTCTCAACAAATTCAGCTTCATCCCGTCTTTTAATAACTGTTTTCCCGCAGCGGTGCTGAGCAGAGCACACTTCAGAACAAAAGCAGGATGTGTTTGTGTGTGTGTGTTCGTTCATCTAAGCCTCACACTCATTGGTCGTTACCACTCGTTACTCACCAATGTCAAAATATTTGAGAAGACCAATCAAAATCAAATCAGAGAAGGCGGCCTTTATGTGCACAGAAGCGGATGAGGCTTTGGGATGGAGGTGGGACCCACGGTAGCTCTCGTAAGAACGTGAATGTGCTTTCACTTCAGAGAGTACTGTGCGGCGCTGTGAGTAAAGCGTCACTGACAGAGTGACCAGGACCCTGATCCACGTGCAACATAAACTCAGCGCATGCGCAGTGAACTAGGTACAATCATGACTCACAAGATAACCATGTGAAGTGACAACTTTGTCCCTCTTTTGTGCTCGAGATATTACTGTTCGGCGACATTAAGGAATCAACATTAAAGAATCGAAAATGTTTAGACAAATAGGGAGTTTGGCAGTTTCACTTCAAAAACGTCGACATAATAGGGTTGGCGAGTTAACCATGACTCGAGATAATTGGACTCCACTGTATATAATATATAAACAGTGTGTGTGTGTGTGTATATATATATATATATATATATATATATATATATATATATATATATATATATATATATATATATATATATATATACTGTTAATATAATAACTTATTATCTTAAATATATTGATGAAATGTTTTGTGTAAAGATGGACTGTGACTAACAGTAATATCCCGCATTGCAGATTGCTCCTCCAGGAACACCCTACTTTTATGTAGAGCTGGATACAGGCGAGAAGCTGTTTTATCGTATCAAGAAAAATTTCCCTTTGCAGTTCGGCAGGTAATACACGGTTACAGTTCGTCAAAAGGGGGCAGTCATAGACTAGTTAATAAAATTAATATGTATATGACCTGATTGTTAACCTCCTGTGCGTTCTTTGTGTGTGTGCTGCATAGGGAGGTGTTAGCGAGCGAGGTGGTGTTGAACATCCCCATGCGTGCTGACTGGAGGGAGTGTAAATGTACAAAGGAAGAGGAGGAGGCTCAGGCCAAACAAGTGCGCTCTGACTTTGAGCCCTTTGACTTTGCACATGATGACTGAGCAACACTTCAGAAACATCTGACTTTAACCCCTTCAAACATGTTTGTGAACTCCCTGAAAGTGTCAACAGCTGCTTATTTTATCTTTTTATTCTTTTTAAATTTTGCACTAAAGGTGCTTTCTTCTTCCTTTCCTTTGGCAACAGTTAGGGAAAAGATGTCTTTGTTTTGGTGATGTATTAGTCTGTTGGATTCCAATAAGTGTGGAATTTTGTTGAGTGACTCATAATTAAAATCATTTTTCAAATTTGTAAATTCTGCTCTTATTTTTTTTCTCATGTAGTAACAGTGATGTATGTTTCTTGGTCTGTTGTGAATCTATGTAGCGACAATCAAACTCGTGAGATTCTACGGTTGCTTGTTGGTTCTTTGATACACAATTTGTTCTGAAATTTAAACCCATGTCATCTCATAGCCTACTAAGAACGTGTAAATATGATTGACAATTTCAGTCTTAGTAATTAATTATACATGGTAAATGAATCGATTATGTATTACCTTCTCCTCACCATTATTAATAATCTCAATTATAAATTAAAAATGCAACTCAATCTTAAAATCGACATTCCATTTATATGTTTGTACAGTATTTGTGTGTGTTTTGTGACTTTTATTATGATAACTTGGAAGAGTTGATGACATTTAAGTTACAATCAAACATGTAATCCGTTTAAATATAAATGTGAAAATATTTGTATTCGAAATATATAACGTATAATTAAACTATTTGTATCTAAAAACGGTACTTATTTCTATAAAGGTTATAAGGATTCGAGGACTTTTATTATGTTCACAACACGGAAGCGCTGCCGTGAAGGTGAAGTCACGTGAAAAGTTATTTTTCACAACGATGCATTAGTTGCGGAATATAAAGCTCGTTTAAAACGCTTAACGCGTGGAAATCTGTGTGTCTGTGATCATTAAAACACAATATAGTTGTGGAAATGGATGAGGACGGATTACCTATTGTGGGATCAGGAATAGATCTTACAAAGGTGAGTTTTGTTTACATTGCACTGCACAGCTGCTGCTCACATGATGAATTGTTCTTCACATTTATGTGCATCTCAGACAGTGATCATTATATTTTCTTTCTTAAGGTTCCAGCCATTCAACAGAGAAGAATCGTAGCTTTCCTCAATCAGTTCATAGTCCACACCGTCAGGTTCCTGAACCGGTTTTCCACAGTTTGTGAGGAGGTATTCAGCTGACAGCAATCTTTCCCATTTACAGTAACTCAAATTACAAATTTTCTGAAAATGATAACGATCTGATGTAATTTGCATTTACAGAAACTAGCAACCGTATCCCTACGAATCCAGCAGATTGAGACCACACTGAGCATTTTGGAAGCAAAGGCAAGTCTAGAACAGGTTTCAAACTGGGCTATGTGAAAATGTTTGAAGTAAAAGTATAATATTAATAATTTTAGTAAAATAATAGTAAAATTTAAATGGTAAAGTCGTAAAAAACATAAACATGGGTACACAAACATTGGATTCAAACAAATAAGTATGAAATTATAATTTAAATAATTGAATAGACAATTAATTAATAAACAATTACAATAAGTAACTAAAACACAACAAATAAACATTGGATTTAAACAACTTAGCAAATAAATAACTATTTGATTAAAATAAATTAAAATATTTTCAAAATAAAAACGAAGTTTGATCAATTTATAATTTTATTTTTTCACCGTATAAATGAGCTATTTATACATAAATTATACATTTCAGAATAGGTGTCTTTAAATTTCAGAATCAGGCTCTCTCGCACTAGAATGATCTTAGGGGTCCGTGGCAACTTCTATGTCAAGGAACTTAGAACATGCAAAACTTTGTTTACATTTATCCATTTACAGACCGACCTGCATTTGCATTCAAGATACACTTTGACATTCTAATCAGTTCTTGCTTTCCCTGGGAATCAAATCCATGACCTTGATGTTGCAAGCGCCACACTCTACTGTTTGAGCTACAAGAAAGCTTCATGAATATCTTCTATTCTGAGCTTATCCAAGTTGAGTTTATGAAACCTAAGGTTTATAAATTTGCAGTTAGCCTCTATTCCTGGTTTGGAAGAAGTGACAGTGGACGGAGTGAGACCGTCTGCAGAAACAAACGGCCCCACAGTGAATGGCAATCGTGCCACGGGTCCCCCTGTTGAGGTAACGGTTATTGTAGATATTAATGTCTTAATCCATTCATCCCACTGCATTCTGAGGTTGTTATAATCATAATAGCACTCATGTAAAGTCCTTCAGTCATTGTTGATATGAAATTCATTGTTTCCATTCAGGCGTCACAACAAACACAAGTGGCTCCTCAGGAGCCAAAAGCAGAGGTCCCAGCGGAAAACATCATGACCGTAGCCAAGGACCCACGATATGCCAGATATCTGAAAATGGTGCAAGTGGTATGCATGTATTTTCTTTTGATTTTCATCATTAATAAACCTACACCCTAGTACACTAGAAATGATATGCAAATGCTTAAATTTTGCTCTGTCTGTTAACAGGGTGTTCCAGTCATGGCCATTAAAAATAAGATGGTGTTGGAGGGTTTGGACCCTAGTTTGCTTGAGTAAGTGTTGATGACATCAAAAATATGATGCATATTTTTTAAAGCATGTATATAATTTGTCACTCTTTGTATGATTATGCACTTTTCATCTTTGTATTCTTTAGTACTCCTGATGCAGCTGTTCCAGATGGTGGTAAAAAAGGCTTGGAAGATCAAGATGATGACAGCTCAGGCAGTGAATCATCCTTCAGTGATTGATTGGCTCCGCCCCCCCCCCCCCCAGCTCATGAGCTTTGTGGTGGACTGACCTATATAGGCTGTCATGAATCTTGCTCATCTCAAAGCAGGGTTAATGCACTTGAATGTCTTTCCAAAGGACAGACATTTATTGATGGCACTAATAGTTTTGCTACATCTTGGAGACGGCAAACATCTGTGCTGGTGGTTTCTGAGGGCAGTTGCTCACTAAGTGAGATCGCTGATGATTATGATTGATTGTAATTGATCCATTAATTGAAGTCTGTTTAAGTGCTACTCTCATGTGAATTGTCTTATGTGTCTCAATTCTTGCCATGTACATGTTAAATGCCTTATATGTGCATCCGGTAACAATAAAAACATGCAGTGTTTTTGTGATGTCAAGCAGCCTTGTAAATCTTTTTGAAAAGAGATTTTTTTTAAATGTAGCTGTGAAAGTGTGTGGGTGTGGAATTTTTGTAAATTCATCAACTCCATCTTGAATTGGCTTTGACATGCAGTAATATCAAAACTAAAATCCACAGAGCCCCATCTAAATTAGCTATGTATACTAATCATGTTACATGGAAGTTGTAAAAGTTGTTTTATTCAAAGTCAATGCAAAGCCGTTTTTTTTATACAATACCATTATTGTTTCCCCCAAATCTTTTATGCTCATTAATGCTGCATTTGATATAAGAAATCCAGTAAAAACAGGGATGTTGTGCAATATTGACCATTGTTAGTTTTTTTTACAAACTTTAATATAAAGTCGAGGGTAAAAACAAAGTAATTTGATCACTTGATCGAGTGGCTGTATTTATGAATACGTCATTGAATCATTCACTTACCATTGCTTGCTTATATAAAAGTAGTAGTCACGCTGTATGTTTTTGTACTGGAGAGAATCTTAAATCGATCTCTGTTCACAATCTGTGTCTATATTTGTTTTTTATGCTAATAAGTGCTAAATCCCCACATTCAAAGGTACATGAGCTAGTAAGGCAACAGACTCTGTCATACAGGCTGCTCATGTGGATACTGTCAGTATTGACCATGAACGTTGAGGCAATTTGATTGGATATCATGCATTTAATCTGCTAGAAATACATTTTTGTCGTTCATTTGTAATACAAATACAAATGAATGACAAAACTCCCCAGTACCCCGGTTAGAGAATCACTGTCCTACATCCATCAAACCCACGTCAGATCTTCAAACTGTTCTAACTCGGTTTGCCATATCATTTCAAACTGACCCGACTTATGGTTTTCCTAAAAATGAAGAATAAAAATCATTAAAGCCCACTAACTTACGTTGTGACAGTATAAAAAGCCCATAGTCTAACTTTAATACAATATCTCTAATTCTATTAACATGCTAATCTTGCTAACAACATGCTAAAACACGTTAGCAATGTGTTAAATCAACTAAAAAACAAATAACTGTTCAAAGCTATTTTAAACTTTCAGACTTGGCTTTGATAAGCCTGCATAAAAGTTTGTCATCAGACTTTATTATCTAGATACTGTCTAAAACAGCTGCTTTCTGTTTTAATGCATTTTGAATCTAATTCATTCCTATGATGGAATAGCTGAATTTTCAGCATCATTACTCCAGTCTTAAGTCTCACATGATCCTTAAAAAATAATTCTAATATGATTTACTGCTCAAGAAACATTTCATATTATTATCAATGTTGAGAACAGTTGTGCTGCTTTATTTCTTTGTGGAAAACATGATTACTCTTTATCAGAATTCTTTGATAAATAAAAGAATTCAAAAGAACATATGTACATATTTCTTATGTAGCATTATAAATGTCTTTACTGTCACATTTGATCGACATCCTTACTGAATTAAACAAATATTCTCTAATAAAAGTCTAAAAAATATCTTACTGACACACTTTTAAACAGTAAAAAACAGTATGCTGCTATTCCTATCATTAGAAACATTAAAGCAATCACTTCTCTTGAGCCACACACATCATAAAAACAATTGTCATGAGTTTTTATTTCACAATTACAAAATCAGGCACACATTGTGCAAACAACAGACATCCACATTATACTGCATAAAGAACAAGAATTAAAAAAACACCTGTGACTCACTTTGAACTGCACTGAATGTTTGTAACAACATTTTTGGAATGATCATGGATAAAAACAACAAAGCAAGAAATTCAAACTATAACAGAAGCAAGGATTGATTAACAGAAAATAAATGCAAATATGTGTGAGCTCAACTATTTTGCCTTGGTTGTTTATAAAACGGGAATCACTATGATGAAGCTTTATAAATTGTTAGGCCTCAAGTGGTTAGAGTGTATTACATTTCAAGTACGTTTTATGCCTTTTTTCCAAGACCAAAGTGCAGGCTACAAAAATATATGCTGCAAACGATTACACAATACCGCAGCAGATCTTTCAACGTGAAAAAAGCGATAGTCATATAAAAAATACAATTATATGAATAAAAATGCACCACAAACAGTGAAACATAACTCGTACCCGTGTGATGTCACGGTTATTAATACTCTATTAAATTAACAGTCAGTTTCAGAGTGAATTGCTGTAAAAAGAAATAAAAGAAAAGTTAATATTATCATAGAGAAACTAAAACAAATATCACTAAATGTAATTGATTTGACATCATATACACTACTATTCAAAAATTTGGGGTCGGAGAGAAATTGCTTTTGAAAGTCTCTTATGCTCACTAAGGCTGCATTCATTTTATCAAAAATACGGTATACATATTGTGAAATATTATTGCAAATTATAATATCAGTATTATATTTGAATATATATTTAAAAGGTAAGTTATTCCTGTTATGGCAAAGCTGAATTTTTAGAATCATTACTCCAGTCTTCAGAGTCACATGATCCTTCAAAAGTTATCAAGAAAGATTCCTTACTAACATTCCTTACGTGTTGAAAACATTTTTTTCCAAATTTGTTGATGGATAGAATGTACAGAATACTGCTACTGCTCCTTTACTGCTCCTTTTGATCCGTTTTATGCATTCTTTCTGAATAAACGCATTAATTTCTTTCGTTCTTTAAAATATTGACCCCAAACCTTTTGAACTGTAGTTCAAGTCTCATCATGTTTTGTGTACTCACCTGGAACTCTTGGATGTATGTTAAGAAGAAGAAGACAAAACTGAAAGCCGTTATCCATTCACACACAGCACTCACTAAATGAAGTGTGTAGTCCTTCAGAAGCAGGAAAACAAGACGGGCAACTTGAAACATTCTATTCTATACTTTTTACTACAATCTGAGCACTGAAAAGTCTGGGTAGTGACATGAACTGTACCTTATCATTGATGTCCCAGTGAAGTTTGCTTGTTCCAACTTGAACTGCACAGAAAACAGCTGGAAGAAGGTGTTAAAGATATTCAGTTTGATCTGAAATGTTAGGATCGCAATGCTGGATTTGAATGAAAAGCCATGTGAGCAGATGCATATTCATGCACAATTACATTGGCAAAACTATGTTCAGTATATTGTCTACAGCAGCACATGTTGGTAAGACTGAGAAAGGATACTGGGAAAAACAGCTAGAAAGGCCACAAGAGCGAAGAATGCACGAAAATGACATATCCACTTAGAAGATCCGTAAGGACGAGCGCGGTACGTGATCACGCTCTGAATGATGGCATATATAACCCCAAAGATGAAGAATACTAAAGCACCCAAATCATGGACTACCATCACCGTTGTCTCCTAGAACACAACAACATACATGAGCATCATTTACTCACCCTCATGTCACTTCACACACAATATTTATTCATTTAGTGAAAGTCAATGGGGTCCAAAACAATATCGGAACCCACTGACTTTCATTACTGAGACAAAAAATAAAGAGAAAATATAATATTTGTGCTCCACAAAGAAAGAAAATCATACAGGTTTGGAATGACATGAAAGTAAGTATATTCTGACAGAAGTTTAGTTTGTGGTAGAACTAGACATACCTGAAATGTAGCAACCAAACACATGCCGACACAAGAAATGACACCAACAGCAAAAGAGGCTTTGTTCAGAACAGGAGACACGGCACCGGTTCTCTCGTGGACTCTTTCCACAAATTTATATTCAGCATACATAGTAGCAAAGGCTGGAAAACAAATTCCCTGCACTGAGTTTCATCAGTTTAAAGAAGTAATGCATATTGAAATGGAAGTTTCTGTGCAATACAGTCAACAACACTCACTCATGCAACAGAACAGATTAGATTCTCTGGATACTTTAATGCAATGAAAATAGTATTTCTATTGGGTGTTGCTTTGATAACCTGTGGTTGGGAATAAGGTTTCATTTCTGCAGTTGTTGTTTGAGGTTTTGTCTCTTTTGTGAACTCCAGCTGTGTGTCACGGATGGGAAAAAAAAACAGTTTTCGTTTTCAGCAGAAAGAGAAGTGAGAGCAGAATGAGCGAGATTCCATTGTTACTAAAGTAACGTATACTCAAGACATTCCCACCACTTTCCTCTCACATGTCAAAACCAAACAGTTTGCGGTTGACTTCAATGTGCACAATTTCCAAAAGGTTGTGACACACAGAGCAGTAAGGAGTTTCCTGATGCTGCCGCTGGGGAGTTTACTGTATTTCTGAAATATAAGCTGGAAATCAAATCAAACTGAAATCAGAAACTGAACGAGGCAGTCATACCTGCAAAGGCAGTGATTGCCGACATGAATCCAAAAACACAGCTCTCAGGTGGAGTTGCCCCGGTATCACTGATAAAAAGTAAAGGACTGATTTTCAGAGATACACAAATAATAATAAAAACATTCATATCATAAGAATCATATTTATATGAAACCATTCAGAAATAGCATTTAATACTTTGCATTAAAAATAGGCTTCACCATTACTATACATTAGTATGTGACTGAAAATATTAATTATTACTTTTTAACATTTTTAAATTAAGCATTTTACATTTAAATATTAACTTATGTTAATATATATATTAAATGCGTTTTATATTCATCTCATTTGAGGAGTTATCTAGTTCGTCCTGCTTCCTGCACCGAATACAACCTAGATTTGCGCACCGTTCAACTTAGTAGAAAACGAAACTAAACGCCTGCCAAATCTTCTTTCTTTTTTTCCCCTTTACAACTAGGAGTTTTATATATAAATACAAGATATATATATATAAATACCCGCTTAAAACATGGTCTTATTATTAATTTTACAAGCTATTTCTCGTATATTGTTATGTTAAGAGTTGACAATTTGTCTAATCCAGATGTGTCCAAACTAAACTCAAGCACAATGTAAAAAGACATATCACACACCTTATATACGGAAGGACAACGTCAACATCTCGTCGAAACAATGCGATGATATAAGAGATTATGAAGGTGCTCGATGACCAGATAACCAGAAAAGTAGGTAAAAAACACATTCCTTCCATGAACCAAACCATCTCGCCGGAGGGCTGAGAGGAATCGGTGCATCACCATTCACGGAGACAAAAGCAAAGTAAACGTCACATAGGCTGTCAGATATTGAGACACCGACTCTTGACTGAACACACACTATAAATGCACAATAACTCGACGTGTTTAACTGTATCTATAGGGTCACGTGTTCGCTGGGAATCTCTGTTTCTCTTCCTCATTGTTTTACCCATGTATATTGTTGCAAGCAGCATATGTGAACAACATACACAGAGCTTTCTTTCTTTCTTTGTAATTAAATTCTAGATAAACCTGTAACACTTTACAATAAGTTTATATTTGTCAACATTAGTTGGGATAACTAATTTATTTAACTTATATTAATAATATATATTTATTTGAAAAAAATATTTCTAAAACCTGTTGATTTTTTATTTCAACATTTACTAATAATGTATTTAAATATCATTTAGCATCTTATTCAATGGACCTCAGTTAGGTACAGAAGTGTGAAATGCAGGACCTCAAGACTGAAGAACTCTTTTCATTCCCTCTGCCACCAGACTCCTAAACAGCTGATATTTGCAATCACAATAGGAGTTTACAATCATAAACATAAAATGGACATAACTATCAATCTACACTCACTTTATTGCCTTTATTGCTCTTATTTGTATATATATATATATATATATATATATATATATATATTTTTTTTTTTTTTTATTATTATTATTATTTATGATTATTAATATCTATACCTTTTACTTATTGGATGACATTTATTTTGGACGACAAAGTAAGAATTTCATTGTGCAGGGAAACATGCTTTCTGTCTGTGCATATGACAATAAACACTTTGAATTTGAATTTAACATGAACTAATACACAGCTTAGTTATTAATTTACTTTAACAAAGATGAATACATACTGTACTGTAACAAAAATGTATTTTTCATTGTCAGTTAGTTAATGGGACCTTTCTGTAAAATGTTACTAATAAATAAATCTTTCCACTGCACTTTGTTAACTAAACTAAAGTTTGTTACGTTGATGTCCAAAATGCTTTTTTATATAAGAGGATGAACTTTGATTGTCAGTGTTCAGAAAATATTTTCGAACCTATAAATGGTTACTGAACACAAATAAAATGCAAAGCAAAATGAGCATTACATTGTTATAAACCTTTCTGTTCACAACAGATTGTTATGCTGATAATCTAATGATTTGTATAAACTATTTAAAACAACTTAATATATGTACACACACACATGAGTGTGCGTGCGTGCGTGCGTGCGTGTGTGTGTGTGTGTGTGTGTAATCACGCTCGCGCGCTCATCCTCCTATTCACTAGGGTGCGGAAGTGAGTCGGCCATGTACGTAGCTGTGCATGAATCGAGCGCTGTATCATCACATGATCATCAGTACTATAGTGGAACTACAGCGTTTGAGTGTTGAGTATGCGATCATGTGACAGTATGTAATGAAGTTATTTTTATTTCATCGCGGGAAACATGTATCCACATTAAGTGTTTATGGAGGAAGAGATGTTGATGGCCGGGGAGAGTCATGTTGATATTTAATTCGGTCCTGAAACTGCTGCAGCGGCAGACTTACACCTGTCTGTCTCATCGCTATGGACTGTACCTGTGTTTCGGAGGACTCGTCCTCATGATAGTGTCTGCCTTTCAGTTCGGTGAGGTATGTACATCAACTAGGGTGAAATTCATCCTACAGAAGTAGACTAGCTTCATTAGTTTCGCATTTAGGCCAGGCGTGTATTTTCTTATCTGTGTCTGTCACTGATTACTGTTCAGAGCTGGTTGTGCAATATGACTCTGACCTGTGACATAGTGCTTGGAAATCAGACTTAGTAGTTAGGGTTTGGTCTTGAGTATTAACTGTCTGGTTTTGGTTTTGATTTTGTTTGCAGGTTGTAGTAGAGTGGAGTCGAGATCAGTACCATGTTTTGTTTGATTCCTACAGAGATAATGTTGCAGGAAAATCCTTTCAGACCAGGTGAGGAACAGATTAATGAAACCAACATCACTGCCTCATTTACACACAGTCTCAGCACTCTTAAGATACACTTCTAATCTGGAGATGATCTGATGAAATTCAAAATCAGTTGATGTATTAATGTGTAACTACTTAACTCGTATACATATGCTAATGGTTTCACATACACATTGTATTATTTCAGGCTTTGCCTTCCGATGCCCATCGATGTGGTTTACACTTGGGTAAATGGCACTGACACAGACCTGCTGAAGGATCTTCGTACTGTGAGACAGCAGTTGGAAGAAGAACAGAAGGCCCTGAGGTACCCCACCCATAAAACACACACTTACACACACACTCTTAGTGTGGTATGTGTTTATCCCCACATGCTTGGAAACATTCTGCATGGTGTGACTTCGACTGTTTATTTAACCAAAGTGTAAATATTCCACTTCTCTGCTTTCATCAGTAATTTATTCCTGTGATCAACTGAATTTTCGGCATCATTACGCCAGTCTCCAGTGTCACATGATCTTTCAGAAATCATTCTAATATGCTGTTTTGCTGCTGAAGAGTCTGTTATTTTTGTTAAGAGTGTACATTTTGTCTGGATTCTTTGATGAAAGTTCAAAAGCTTTCTATTTCAAATAAATGCTGTTCTTTAGAACAGTAGTTTATATAAAGGGGTGGAATCTTTTGTTACCTCATACCTCAATTGATTTGTGAGGTCACGATGCGAGTATTCTTGATTTTGAGTAATAATTTGAATAAATATCATGTATATATTTGAATGCAGTTTACAGTTTTGAGTTACTTTTCCTTTTTGACTGCGGTACATAATTGAATAGGTCTTGAAGCAAAAAAAAATCTTACTGAATTAAATGTGAACCTTGAAATTTGTTTAGTTATTCTTCCAGTTTTAGTTCAGTCTACTAGAAGGCTGGCTGTTTTATTCAATTTTTTCCTGCTATTAAAAATAGGAACAAAGAAGCAAGTTACAAACAATGGGACAAATACAGGATAGAATTTCTTTCAAATATACATATATATACAAATATACAAGTTTTTTAGGTACAGTATCCAAGGTTTATTTAACATGTAATAAGAAATACTATAAGAAATGTAAAAAAAATAAAACACTGTATAGTCTTCACTGTATGAAATAAATGTAAACTGATTCAGTCAAAAGCAGTGACAACATTCTTTCATTAACATCAATGAATCAGGCGGCAACCGTTTATGAGGTTGCTGTCCCTTTAAGAATAAATGCATGGATTTAATACACTATTACACAATAGTAATAACACTCTAATATGTCAATACGTTTCAGAAGTGTTACACTAGAAAAATATTTTTGATATTTGAGAATCTATACAAATCAGTAGAAGACAGAATCGCAATTCATAGGTTATATATTGACAGTCAGAATTAATGGTTGTAGGTGCAGTCTTATTGAGAGAATCAGTTTTAGACTTCTATTTTTATTATGTACTCAATTTCATGTTTTAGATAGGAACCATTGGTTGTGCTGAGAATAGTGCTAATTATAAGAGTTGCTTAAAGTGTTTTAATTGATTTTTTTTAGGGAGCGTTTGGGAAAAAATGCATCTGACATAACTGAAGCTCCTAAGGGAAGGTGAGTGTTTTAGCTGAGTAGAAATGAGTGTCCTTCATGTGTCTGTAGGGTGTGTAGCATACTGAATTTTGTGTGGTTTATACATTTCCTGTTTCACAGCAGAGGGGCCTTTGTCACAGACACATAGTTTTTTTTTTTTATTTCACTAGCACTTTCCTGTGTCAAAAGCAAATACAACAAATACACAATGTGTGGATGGCTCTACCTCACATAAAGATCATGTCTGGATCAGAACTTTAATTTGGTCTGTTTGCACTGATAGGCCAGAATGTCTGCTGTCCCACTGCATCATGGGCCCTGTGCTGGTGCTGGATCCAGCCCTTCCTGCCAACATAACACTGAAGGAACTGCCAACATTTTCAGCAGCGTTCACCTCTGCAAAACAAATCTTACAGGTGGCCAAACCCCTCCACCCTTCCACAAGCGTGTCTGTTCTTCTCTTCCACTCCCACAGTGAAGGTAATATTATAACCTACTTTCCAAAAGCACTCCCAAATGTATAAAGCATGAAGCAGCAGCATGCAGTCCATATAAGCTGAAAATGCTCTGCAATCCAAAGCCATCAGTGGACATGATAAAAGGAAAGCTTACATGATTAGATGCTTATGTCTGTAAGATGCTTTATCTGTTCGTAATTTATTTATTTTCAAAACTATGTATAATTTTCTGCCAGTTAAGGGTTTTGGGTAAACGGATCCACAAGTTTTGCCGCCAGTTGTTCTGTATTGTCATCAATCTTAACTGAAACTATTTTCATAGTACAGTGGAATCCGGTTCTGTCGACGGCCTCGGGGGTTGCAAAAAAGCGTTGAGATAACCAACAGCCAATATGCTGATTTATTAGATGAAGCGATCGGCATGCTATAAAAATGTACATACACTGTATATGTTTGCTAACAACAAAAGGCATATGTGCACCAACTAACAGCAGATATTTACCAGTATACAATAAAAACACTTTCGATTCTCCATACAAACCTTTAATTATATTCTCCAACATTGCAAACACAGTTTCGCTCACAGCGTAAACAGTCATAACTTATTTGTGAGGTCATCACGCTGCCTGTCTAATGTGCTTTCTCAACAAATTCGGCTTCGTCCCGTCTTTTAACAACCGGGTTCTTCAATCCGCAGCGGTGCTGAGCAGAACAGAACGCATCAGAACAGAAGCAGATGTGTGTGTGTTTATCCAAGCCTCATACTCATTGGTC
The DNA here is from genome assembly GCA_037043235.1 of Rhodeus uyekii. Taxonomy (NCBI): domain Eukaryota; kingdom Metazoa; phylum Chordata; class Actinopteri; order Cypriniformes; family Acheilognathidae; genus Rhodeus; species Rhodeus uyekii. The sequence goes on from JAWRVZ010000044.1 coordinate 3,967,751, forward strand.
GTTACCCCTCGTTACCGACCAATGTCAAAATATTTGAGAAAACCAATCAAATCAGAGAAGGTGGGCTTTATGTGCAGACAGAAGCGGATGAGGCTTTGGGATGTGCACTCACACTCGCTGCTCGTTGAGAAGCGTAAGAACGATATGTGCTTTCACTTCAGAGAGTGTTGCACGGCGCTGTGAGAGAAGCGTCACTGACAGAGCGACGTGCAACGCAAACTCAGCGCATGCGCAGTGAACTAGGTATGCTCATTAGTCACGAGATAACCCTGTGAAGTGGAGAATTTGTCCCTCTTTTGTGCTCGAGATATTAGTGTTCGGCCACATAAAAGAATCGACGTAACCGATCAGAAAATGCTAAAACAAATGGGGAGTTTGGCGGTTCCACTTAAAAAACGTCGACAAAATAGAATTGGCGTGTTAACAGTGAGTCGAGATAAGTGAACGCCACTGTGTCTTATTTCCTCCAAAGGGAAATTTAATTTTCATGAAAAATTGTTCAAGACACATACTGTAAGTAGACCTACTGTAACTATGCAAGGTTATTAATCGATTTGTTACATTTCGATATATTTCGATTGTTCAATATACATTTGTTAAAGTCATCAACTTATTTTTTGAAGAATACTAATATTTTTAATATTTAATTAAAAAAGTCAGGATTAACATGATTATTGGTGGGCAATATGATTTCTGAAGAAGAGTCCTTTTATATATCAGTGAAATTTCATGATTATCAATACTTTAGCAGAAACTAATACTAGGTTTTATAATGTAAGAAAAAGGTCCTTAAAACAATTACATAACACAAGTAAACGGCAATACAAGCAATAGCAATACAATAAAAATAATTACAAACGAAATGGACAGAATGAAAATACAAAGTTTTTTGATTTTCCTTTGTCATTTTTTGTTTGATTATCATTACTGACAGACGGCAGCATGTATATTAGGCTGCTGTCACTTTAAGAGCTAATACACAGATACAATGTGCTGTTACACACGTATATTGTTTCTCAACTGTGTACGTTTACTTAAGACGTGTGTTTACATGAATACTCTCCAAAAAGACATTTTTGTTTGTACTCGTTAGGTGTGTATCTGTTGCCCATTTGCTTCCTATGGAACAGTTTTTATTTAGTGGCTTAATGCGCATTTAATAAGACTGCTAAACATGTCCCACAATGCAGTCCCAACAGAAGACTGATTTGAGTGTCAAGTTTTTAGAGAGGCACAAAAGCGCATGGCTGTGAAGGATATGTGAACTGTGTGAGTTGTCTTCATAATGGTAGGAAGCCGAAATCAATTCCAATGAATCACACAGCCCCATGTTAGTCTAACATTAGTCTTCTGTTTCCTGTTGCAGCTGAAAAGGCCCATGTAGATGCTTTGAAGGAACTCCTGACACACTCCATCAGCAGAGGTTACCTGGTGAGAAATCTTCCTGCCATAGTAACTCTTCTCGTAGACTAATACTGCTTTCTCTGAACTTTGCAATTTGATGGAGCACCAGGTTGATGTACACCGCATGATAAACATTCATTTTTAAACAAAAGCGTCCAGTTTCTAAATCGTAGAATACGTCAAACAGCCTCTCTCTTTGAATCAGTGTTATTAAATTATAAGTGTCATTTAAATTCAAATTATAAGTGCTAAAACAACAAACTTATTTGAATGAATTGAAATAAAGAATAAATAAAATAAAATGCTAATATTAGATGAAAAACTTACAAAAGCTTAAGAATTAGGAATGCTACACTGGCAAATAACTGAAACTGACATAAAAATAAATAAAAGCTGAGTCTTAAAAAAATGAATGAAAAAAGCATATAAAATAAACTGAAACAAAAATAAAGACTGAAAATATAAAAAACAATTTAAATGGTGATTAATTAATACTATAAAAATAAATTCTGTATACACACCAAAATATCACTGATTTTGTTAATTGTACACCTGCAAGTCAAATGCTAGCATTTAGTTTTTTTGTTGGTCACCTTCCGAGCAGCAGGAAGCAGGAATATCCCAAACCCGAATTTGAGTGAAACATATAAATATAAAACCAATAACTCATGGTGATCTTAAAGATAACAGGCAAAGTCATTCACTGAAAAGGGAACTGCTTTATGATGGCTATGGTTTAACCAACAAGAGGAACTACATTACAATGTTCTTTTTTCTTTTTTTTAAATGAATTTTGCTGACCTTGGGAACCGATATTACTTGGGAACTGATATTACTGCACATTTTCTATGTGGTTCTTCGCTGACATGTACTGTGCAATATAGTGTAATACATTTCATCTCTGTGTAAAAATCCTTGTGAAACTCCTGGAGTCTAAACATGTGTTTCTGTGGCAGACGACTGATAAAGAGGCTCCGGGGCTGGTCCGCATGCACACTATGGCCTACTTGAGCGGCTTTCCAGGGTCACTGAAGGAAACGGAGCAGCTCAGGGTTAAACTACCAGCTGCGGTCACTAGTAAAATCAAACAGGTAAAATATCACAATGAAGAAAATCGGTGCAATACAATGCTCAAGAGGACCACAAGGTGGCACACAAGATTGTAAAATTCTTTTCTGCAGGAGTTCTACAGAGAACTTTTTAAGGCCTTTATCTATCAACTACCCCAATGACCTTACCGTATTGATCTATTACTGGCTATCAAACTTCATAACTGCTGGGCATCCATTGATTATAAAATAATAACCTGTGTTCTCTGTGTTGTGAATCTCGGTGGTTATCTCATTTGTTAAGGAAACGCGTGGGCTGCGTCCTGCTGTCTGTGGTCATGTGATAAGAGCTCAGGTTATAACAGTGACACTTGAGTGGATTGACAGGGGGGTTAACAGTATAACAACTGTTTGAAATGGCCCGGTGCCAGCCTGCGCTTGGAAAGTGCATCAGGGTTTAGGTGACCTTCTATCTCTACCTCTTCTCTGTCTCCTCACAGAGCTCTGTATATATCACAGTACTTTATTTATGTGCTTTTTACTTTGTTCTTTCGTTGCTTTGTGCCTTTTTCTGGCTCTTATTCTTTTCTAGTTTTTGTTGTTCTTTGATTTTGTTTGTTCCTGATTTCATCTGTGCTCATTTTCATTTATTCTTGATTGCATAATGTTGTTCTTGTTTTTGTCTGTTTTTTTTGTTTTCTTGCCTGATATTTGCATTTACTTGAGTTTGCTTTCATCCATCGTTGCTTATTTTTGTTTGCCTGCGTCCTTGCTTCATTTATTTTTGCTTGCATAATGTTGTTGTTACTTTTATTTGATTCTGCTTTATTACATTCTTTCTTTCATTCGATCACGCTTGCTTTTGTTTGTTTTTGCTTGCTGACTTGCTTTCTCACGTTCTTTCACTTGCATACCTTACCCTCTGTAACTTTTATCTTTGACTTTTCTGTCTTGTTCCCTCCATCCAATCTCCATATCTCCATGTCAACAGATCCTTTGGTTCTGTATTTATAACCAAATTCTTCCATTATTTTTATTTTTAGCTCCCACTCAGTGTCTTTCTCCTTTGTTCTCCTTTCTCCTTACTACAAATCCCTTTTTTCCCGTGACATTTCATGTTCAGCTCATTGTTGTATTCCAGAAGGAGGTGTGAAAAGTCCTCTAAGTTTTTCTCCTCTAGTATTGTATGTTTCTAAAGTCCAAATGCAGGTCACATAAGGCAATATAGCAAACAGCGAAGCTGAGGAACAGATAAAGAAAGAGGGCGTGAGAGAGAAGTTGAGTGTTGAGAGAAGGCAAGTATTTATAGTGCGTGTTAGCCTGTTCACAATGTTGATGAAAGCTCTTCCTTGACCCCTGTCCAGTGCACACACTGTTATACTAGAAATACAACCTGTGAGTGTGTGTGTGTGTGTGTGTGTGGGAGGTCTACTTAGTTATAGGACAGATTTGTCAACAGAAGTAAGCTAAATCTGGGGAAATGTCCCTTTTGGGAACATCCTCAATTGGAAAAACTATTCATAATTCACTATTCATGTTTCAGTTATAAATATGCAGACATTTTTCTTTTAGGGTTTGGGCTCAGGATAGGTTGTAGTCATTGTTGGCTAATTAAAAGGATAAGTCACCCAGAAAAAAAAAATGTTTTCATTATTTACTCACCCTCAAGTCGTTCTAAACCTGCCTGAAGTTCTTTCTTCTGTTGAACACAATATATTTTGAAGAATATGGGTAACATAACAGTTGCTGGTTTCATGGTGTAGAAAATAAATATTATGGAAGTCAATGGGAATCAAAAACTGTTTGGTTCCCAACAACCTTAAAAATGCCTTCTTTGTGTTCAGCACTAGAAATAAACGAATACATTTCATTTGAACAAAATGGTAACGGAATTTCCATTTTTGGATGAATCGTCCATTTAAGCTTAAAGTTAATTTTAGTATTTTATCTAAATACAATATGCACCTATAAACACACTAAGTAAATAAAAAAATTCTCATTATTATTTAGGTATTTGGGTTCCGCAGGTTGTTTTCCTTAATGTGCTGAAGGCAGCCAGATTCACTTTGCCTTAGATAAAAAACCTTCAGAAGTTTACGTCGATGCTGGCATTCCTGGAAACAGGATTTTTTGTGTGTGCATGTGCTATTGATAGATAAACTCTATTTTGACTTGCTGGAGTCTTCATTTGGCAGTAACCAGAGGTACGGGAACTGTAACAATGAGGACCCTGTGCTTGTAAACAGCATTGTGACAAGTGATATAACTTGTTTTGGGGGAAACCTGATCACATGGGCAAACTCATCACTGGAGCTTGGCTGCACTCTGAAAGTCACATGTCCTGATAGAGGAACTTAGAAATTATGGGGAAATTAACATCATCCAAATGATTAAAAGTAGATCTGTTCTATGCAATCTGCTAATTTTGTGTCTCTCTCTCTCTCTCTCTCTCTCTCTCTCTCTCTCTCTATATATATATATATATATATATATATATATATATATATATATATATATATAAATAAATGCATATCCAGAGGTTGTAAGTGCATACAGGCACATGGGGGCCATATGCGCTTCTGATTTACATTGAGTTGCTGAACCTCATGGAAAACTTAGATTGGAAACTGAGATCCAATGTGTGATTTAAGTGTTCCATCAATTTTTTTTGAGCAGTCTGTATTGGGTTCAGCAGTGGGAACGATTTGAAAGTCGAGGCACAATTAATCATAGGGCTCTGATAAGCACCAATTAACTCCCATATAATGGAGGGACACGTCGTTTTGCATCAATACATATGCTCACACCTCCAGTGCCGGGTATGAAAGTTATTTCCTGTCAGTCTTAAGATCACGCAGGAAACCATGGGGAAGTTTTGAGGCTGCAATTTGATCTACGGTACATAACCGTTCAGAATTTTGGGATTCAAAATTTTTTTCTGAAGTCTCTTTTGCTCAGGAAGATCATCAATGAATACAAGAAAAAATTAAAATAATTGTTCTCTATTTTAATATATTTAAAAATGTAATTTATTCCTGTGATGGCAAAATAGAAAGAATTTCTTTTCACATGATTCTTCAGAAATCATTCTGATTTGGTGCTTAAGAAACATTTATTATTATTACCATCATTCATGAAAACAGTTATATAGTTACATAATATTTTTTGTGGAAACTGTGATGCATGTTTTAATGCACCCTATGAATTTATTTAAAAAATTCGGACTGACCCTAAATATTTGAATGTACTGTGTTACCATGAACAATGTATGTGTATGACTTAATATATATATTTTTTATGACTTCAGTATTTTTTTCCCCTTTTTATGATTTAATTAACTAAATAATTTATTCTATTATACAGACATATCATTATACAGGATATTGTGCTTCTGAGTGATGGGTTTTTATGTGTGTGTATATATTTATCTCAGTTGCAGCTGTACTCGGAGGCCAGCATTGCTCTGCTCCACCTGAACACAGCGCAGGATTTCAACGATCTCACCCAGCAGGCCAAGAAGAACCTGACTCTGGATGGAAAACAGCTCACAATCAGCCCGGCGTACCTGTTCTGGGACCTGAGCGCCATCTCACAGGTATACACATAACTGCAGTTCCACACGTGGACCCAGTAAAAGCTAAGCGATTGATAAAAGATCGCTCAATACTAATAAATACATTTATAATTAACAGTCTTCCTCTCTTTCAGTCTAAGCAGGATGAGGATGTTTCTGCCAGTCGCTTTGAAGACAACGAAGAGCTGCGTTATTCACTACGTTCCATCGAGAAGCATGCGCCCTGGGTGCGCCACATCTTTATCGTAACCAATGGACAGATTCCATCTTGGCTTAACTTGGATAACCCACGTGTTTCAGTGGTTACTCACCAGGTGAGCTCATGTACTGCATTCTAACACTAATATTGGGTGTATTTTCGTAAACCCTTATTGACAATCTTTTATGTTGTTGTTGTTTGTGTTTGTCTCTCAGGACATTTTTCACAACCAGTCTCACCTTCCTACGTTCAGTTCTCCTGCCATAGAGACCCATATCCACCGGATCCCAGGACTTTCCCAAAAGTTCATCTACCTCAATGATGATGTCATGTTCGGCAAGGATGTGTGGCCTGATGACTTCTACAGCCACTCCAAAGGTCAAAAGGTCAGAAAGTCTTTCAGTGTTATTATAAAATTAATAATCTTTCCATTACAAATCTCTTAGTCACCTCTGATGTTTTCTGTGTTCACAGGTTTATCTCACCTGGCCTGTTCCAAACTGTGCTGAGGGTTGTCCAGGCTCCTGGATCAAAGACGGCTACTGCGACAAGGCCTGCAACAACTCTGCCTGTGATTGGGATGGAGGAGACTGTCAAGGTCCTTTGAAAATGTCATTTCACACAACAATTAAAATTCTGGCATTAGGCACTCAGACTAATTTAGAATTTTACTTATCAAACCTTCTGATCACAGTCTCATTAGTTTATTTATTTACTTTTCCCTGGTAGGCACTGCAGGCAGCAGTCGTTTTGGAGGAGCAGGCGGATCTGTGATCGGAGGCGGGCAGCCTTGGCAGTTCGCTGGTGGTCTTGGAGGACTAGGCGGCGTGTCCTTCTGTAACCAGGGTTGTGCGAATTCTTGGTTGGCAGATAAATTCTGTGACCAGGCGTGCAACGTTCTGGCTTGTGGGTTCGATGTGGGCGACTGCGGACAAGGTGATTCTTGACCATCTCTGATTTTTAGATTTTAAGGGACCCCCCCCTGGTCTATATGTACAGGGATGTCAAACTCCGCTCCTGAAGGACCATAGTCCTACACTGTTTAGCTCCAACCCTGCTACAACATATATCTGTAGTTTTCAGTTGCATTTAATTAAGTTTGAAGTTAAACTCTTAATATAACTCTCTCTACATATATATATATGTGTGTATAAATTCTGTATATTTAAGTCTTGTTGTATTTAATCAGAATTAATTTATTTTTTGTTTTCTTTGTGAATTTATCAGAGAATTTCAACCAACTGTACCTTATTGTTCTCCGGAGGAACCAGACGATTTACACCGTGCCTCAGGGAGAGCTCCGACCATATTTTAGCTTTTCTGGCCTTGCTAACCGTGTGTCCGAAGCACAGGTTGCTGATAACCGTGCAGTCCGTCATACTTCTGTCGCCAACAAATGGAAGACCATCCATCTGCTGCTGCTGCCTGGACAGAATGCCACCCAGATTCACTACAACCTCACCTTTCAGGGCGCTGACACCCACGACTTCATCATGACTTTCTCTGTCGCCGTGGATACCCGAGAGCTCCCTAAATCAAACGTATCCAGTCCAGTGCGTGAGAAAAACGAGGAACCCAAACCAACCGTAGTGACCTCAGAACCAGTGGTCCTGTTTGAAAATGTTCCCAAAGAGAAACAAGGGCCTAGAATTAGAGAAAAACCACATGGTGATATAGAGACTGTGCAAGTGCCTGCATTAAATGAATCTCTTTTGCCAGAGGAAGTAAAAGTTGAGTTACAGAAGCTGAATGAGAAGCTAATATTGGGTGACATCACTATTAAAGGCTATAATTTGACCAAAGCAGTGCTGTTGGAGCCATACAAAGACAAAACTCAGCTTTCACTAAACAAGAACGAAGAGCAGAAACCTCTTTTAATCAGTCAACATCAAGCCGAGAAAGCAGCAAGGGTGAAAAGAGAAAATGAAGATGAGGAAGGAAATCATAACTCTAAATTGGAACTAGATGTCCCTCCATCTCTGGTCCCGATCCAGATTGATGATGTTACAACTAAAGCTCAACCGCCATTGTTCGGCATGGAGAAACCTCATGCGTCTAAGCTTCTCAGCAACCTAATTGGGAATGTGTCTAAGGAGAGAAATTCAGAAAATGAAGCCCACTTCCGTGGGGGGCCAGTGGGTCGTAAACTCCAGTACTACACCTCCAGTTTGGACCGCGGTTTCCTTCCATGGGAGAAGAGGAAGTTCTTTCTGGATTTGATGGAGGTAAGACACCTGCTTAACACCGATTGACTGAAATGCAGGAATTCTCATTCAGGAATTTGCAAATGTTTTTTTTCTTTTTGCTTCACAGGAAGAGGAACGTCTGCAGAGAGAACTGCAGTATGCAGCTGACAGTACCGCCATTGGACGCAGATTGCAGGACACTTTTGCTGATTCACTCCGCTATGTCAACAGACTTTTGAACGCTCAATTCGGCTTCACTTCCCGCAAAGTGCCTGCCCACATGCCACACATGATTGACAGACTCATCATGCAAGGACTACAGGACACGTAAGAGTCACAACACACACTTAAAAGCATAACGTTAGTGTTGAAATGACTAAATTATGATAAAGTAGTAATGCGACAATTTTTGCCACCAAATATCAGATGGGGGAAAAAATGGTTGATTCTTGTTCCTCCAGCTTCCCTCAGGAATTTGATAAGACCTCATCCCATCGTGTTCGACACTCTGAGGACATGCAGTTTGCCTTCTCTTATTTCTATTTCTTGATGAGCGCTTTGCAGCAACTCAATATATCTGAAGTGTTTGACGAAATCGACACGGACCACTCCGGCGTGCTGTCCGACCGTGAGATCCGCACGTTGGCCACACGTATCCATGAACTCCCCTTAAGTCTTCAGGTACACAACACCCCACCCTCTCAGTAGGGAGATTTTTTATTTAAAATGTAATTTAATTTGTTTATATTACTTTTAAGTTGTAAATATTTAATTCATGTAATTAATTTTTTTTTTAAGTTTAGTTTACATTTAAAATAAAATGTAATACAATTTTTAAATAAAATTAATATTATAATAAAAAAATATGATGTAGTTTATTTAAAGTGTAGTTCAATTTATTGGAATATTCATTCTAATTTTATTCCAATTTGTTTAATAAAATTGTAAAATAAATTGTATATTACATTTACAATACTTTTTTTTTTTTTTTAAATAAAATGAATTAATTGAAATCAAATTTAAATAATTTAACAATCAAGTAGGTCAGTTTTTGATTTTGTGAAATGTATTTCCTAGTTTGTTGTTGATTATCTGTCTTACCCATGTGTTGAGGAAATGCATGTCTGTTTATTTGGCTGTGAACAGGATTTGACCAGTCTGGAGCAGATGCTCATAAACTGCTCTAAGTCTCTACCATCCAACCTCACGCAGCTTCACACCGTCAGCCCCACTCAAGAGGCCTATTACGACCCCAGCATGGTTAGAGCCATTGTTCAGAAAATGACTAATATAACAAGATAAAATATCACAATACACTTCATATTGGATATTAAGTGATCAGCACCTTGATTCATGCATATCTTTTGTCTCTACGCTTTAAAATGGCTGTGGTTGGCAAAGATCTTCTATCTATATATTTGTTGGCACTGTTAATAAAGTCTGTTTTGGTGTGCCGGCAGCCGCCTGTCACAAAAGGTTTAGTAATCCACTGCAAACCCATCACAGAGAGGATCCACAAAGCCTTCAGGGACCAGAATAAATACAAGTAAGCCTTTCATTACCTTTCCACAAACACTTCAGCATTTCTAACGATACCGGGTTAGTTATGCATGCTCTTGTTCTTTTCAGGTTTGAAATTATGGGCGAGGAGGAGATCGCCTTTAAGATGATACGGACCAACGTCTCTCATGTGGTGGGGCAGCTTGATGACATCAGGAAAAACCCTAGGTACGTGCATGGGTGTCGTTCCTGTTTCGTTGTGCACAATGGGAAACCTCGTCCACCTTAACCCCACACCTCCAACTTTTTTATAACCACAGGAAGTTTATCTGCCTGAATGACAACATTGACCACAACCATAAGGACGCCAGCACGGTCAAAGCTGTTCTGAGGGACTTCTATGAGTCCATGTTCCCGCTGCCCTCTCAGTTTGAGCTGCCCAGAGAATACAGAAACCGTTTCCTACATATGACAGAGCTGCAGGAGTGGTAAGAGTTCAGACACACAGACACACAGGCACAGTTCACAGAGATGTGTGTGTCAAAGGCAGAAATGTAACTCTGCATTTAACAAACACAAATCAAACAGGTCTGTTTACATACCATAGGTTTTATTATTGAATCTAGAGTATGTAGAGAACAGATTAGGAATGGCTAGATAAAAAAAAAAAAAAAAAGGGTAGCAGGCATGTTGTTCAAAATATCTCCTTTTGTGTTCATGGAACAAAGAAACTAATACAGGTTTGGTTAGTAAATTGATTCAGTGACTTGAACTTTAAGCTTTCAAAAGGCATTTCATATGAGTATATCCATGGCATTGAAAATTTATAAGATTAATACGTCTACACCCTTTCTCATTTGCCCCTGAATATAATGATTTATTGTTGTAATGATATATTTGATTTTGTAGCAATGAGTTTCAGATGTCTGTTTACATGTAATTGTTTGATTTATAGCCTGTTTCTGTTGCCTTTCTCCTGTGAATACCGCTAAACGTTCCTTCCTGTCATCACCGTGTGAAGTTGGGTGATGGCTGTCGTCGCAGTCGGGAATTCTGGGAATGGGGAGGTGGTTGAAGAAGGGTTTGTGTGCCTGTCGCTTCTTTGGAGGGTTACAGGCTGGAAATTATGACTAGTACATTCACCACTCATGCTCACTCAGCCAGAATGTTACTCTGTTACACCCAGATGCCCCGTAAAGCCCCATCAGAGCCATGTGATCTGCCTGGGCCGAGGAGCAGGGTGTTATTTTTGGGCACTGCCAGGGTCGACCAGCCTCATTGGCTCTTTTTAAAAGCTGGGTGTCTGTAGATTGGCTCTGTTGGGCACAAACACGCTGGTGACAAAGGGGTAACAGACTGTGTTCCTTACAGATGATGATGTCACCTTGTCACCCTCTCACCTCCGACAGCCTGCTGGGTGACATCAGAACTTGAGTCACTGTGAACTGTCAATCACAGAATTGATAAATATACCATTCTGAATCTGGCAGGAGATAAGACAGCATTAATTATACCGCCCTCCTGTGTGCTGATTGCAGCGAATATGAGCTCACCATCACTGTATGGGCCAGCTGTGGTTTTATGGGTCAATGGCATATTTTTAATAATATTTAATTATTCCCAAGAGGGAAAAAAATTGAATGAAGTTAAAATGTTATTAATATTTGAAAAGCTTTTGTCCACCAAATAAAATTATGTGATGCAATTAAAAAATATAGAGAGGATCAATTAATCTTATGATTTGATAATGATATTTATGAATAATGATTAAGGTATGTACACTCACCTGCATTCAAGGTATAAGGAACCTATGTTGCTACGTTTTTTACTTGATCAGTAATATTTTTAGTCATTAGAAAATATCTTTTGTATTTCATATTTATTTCATATTTAATTTTCTGCAAGGATGCATTAAATCAGTCGAAAGTGACAGTAAACTTTTAAACATTTACAAAAGGTTTCTGTTTCTGTTAAATTCTGAACTTTTGTGAAGTTTTTCTCTAATATAATTTTACTTAAAATATTTCTTTGTTTTTATGTTTTTATTATTTGATCAAATTCCTTGATGAGCATAAGAGAGTTCTTTCAAACATTTACAAAATTGGTAACACTTAAGTTTAGGGTCCAATTCTTACTATTAACTTGTTGCTTAATATGCATATTACTAGGATGTTGGCTGTTTATTAGTACTTATAAAGCACATATTACGAAATACCTTATTGACCATAATGACAAAATGAGGCTTGTGAGATCCAAATCAGTCAGAATACATGGCAACATATGATTTTTTTTTTCCTTCAATGAAATTATGCTTGTTGGATCTAAATTGTGTAGTTATGACCATGGCAAGTGGTAAATAAACCAGACTAACCAGTCTTGACCCCTTGTTTCATAGGCGAATATACAGGGACAAGCTGAAGTTCTGGACCCACTGTGTGCTGGTGACATTAGTCGTCTTCACTGTCATGTCTTTCTTTGCTGAGCAGGTCAGTACAGTTCGGCTCGGCTTGCATATCATTGTCCACAATCTGTTGTGCTTACACACACACAGACACACACACTCTGAGTCTGGCTAGTTTCAATAACATTAGCAACTAATATATCAAATTTTACCCAGCAACCCTCTGTGTTCTTTTAAGGAAATTGTAAAGACAAAAATATCATCCTGATGATTGATCAACAAGGCAGCTTGCAGCAAATAGTAACACTATTAATTGGAGGGTTGTGTTTCTGTCATTTGGAGAGGTTTACGGTGACCTTTTAAAAGACCAGTATGTCTTCATCGGTCCTAATGACAGGACAGTAATGTGAACACTCACCAAAGTACAAATATGGAGATGATGCATTATCAGCGGATGCTTCCCCAGCTGCCATACAGGCATGTCATGTTTAGCTGCTTTATCGTCACTGATAGACTGGTACGTTAACAGGCTTGATTACAATCTTCTGAACAGATTTACTGCCTTCCTCGTTAACTTGTTAACCAGTTTCTCTTGATGTTATTCCCGCTTATATACAGCACTTATTATTCACACTATTATTAGTATTATTTTAGTTAGTTATGGGTGGTGGAGGGCTTGAAGTGCCACTTAAACATATAAGAAAACCTTGTATTACGGTAAATTTGTGTGTGTGTATATGCATATATATATATATATATATATATATATATATATATATATATATATATGTGTGTGTGTATAATATAGTATTTATATTTTATAACATTTATATTCATTAAATATTTATACTCACTAATCAGTCATATTTAATGGATGAATAGATATTGAAAACATTTTAGTTAGTTCATTTAATTAATACAATTTAATTCATGTTTTAAAATTTTACAAAATGATTTTTGCACAGTTCACATGTGAATTTTAAAGGTTGTTTATTAATATATTTATTATTATTATTTTGTTGAATTTAACAAACCTTTTAGGGATTAAATTATTCTAAATGTCTATTTATTTGTATATTTTATTTGCACTTTTTTCTTATTCACATTATATATATTTTTCATAGTTTTAGATATTCATTGATTTAAATATGAATATTACGTATCAATGTGATCAACTGAAAACGTTTTAAATTAATAAAACAAATTTTTTTAAATGAATTATTCCACATTGAGGGGAGGGTAGTGTATACATTTCTTTTTTTCTTTTTTTTATGCATTTGGCAGACGCTTTTATCCAAAGCGACTTACATTGCATTCAAAGAACACATTGATTCAGTTCTTGCTTTCCCTGGGATCGAACCCATGACCTTGGCGTTGTAAACACCAATGCTCTACTGATTGAGATACAGAAAAACTATACATTGATGCATGTTTTCCCCGTCAAACAATCCTGAAACAATTTGCAAAAACTAAAAATGAATGAAAATGAATTATTATTGATTGACATTGATTATTATTGCATTTTTATGGAATTTTAAACTGAATCCTGCACCCCCCCCCCCCCCCCCCCCCACCTTCTTTTTTTGATCATATGTCTTGTTTCTATACTGTTTGTGTATCATGTGTTGGTCATAAGTTGACTCACAGCATTTGTAACTGGTTTGGTTGACACTCCTTCCTCTTCCTCTTCTTTCTATCCCTCAGCTGATCATGTTGAAACGACGGCTTTTCCCCAGACGCAGGGTCAGCAAGGATGTGAACCCAGAGCGGGTGTGAGGTTATTCCTCTCTCAGAGGGTGTGTTGTGAGAATATGAAGTACCTGAGACGTACTCCCGTTAGTGGCATCAAATAAATTAGCACATGTGGAGGTCACACAGTGAAGTTGATGGAGAAACTTCGAGATATAGGCCTCCTCCACAAACGGACGTTAGTGGGACATACTGTGGCCCACGAGGCAAGCGGCTTTCTCTTTCCCTGCGATCACACTCCAGGTTGCATATCGATTGTGAACTAAACTCAGTGAGTGTGAGTTGCCATATGACGTGTTTGAAATGTAATAATTTGAAATAGGATTTTTAATGTACATGTGAAGTTGGAAACATCAGGGGTAAAGTACTACCCACAACGGGTGGTTGTTGTGCTCTTTCTTGTCTTGTCTTCCTCATCCTTTCAGTGCCTTTCTTTACCACATGAATGAAAGCGGTGGACTCTAATGCACGGCTGGAACTATCTGTCGTTTTGCATTTGTCTTAATCTGTCTTGCTCTCTCTTGCTTATTCCAAAGTGGCACAAAATCTCCGGGAGCATATTTAAATCAGAATAGCAATCCTGATACATGGTCATTTGAGCAAGGAACGTCGGAAAGGAGCTATTTTCTTCTCTTTCGCTTTTTAAATGCATGTCGTTTTTGCTTGAAGTTCTTCACGTGTTTGTCTCTCAGTGGGACATTAAATACTGACTCTGTCTGAAATTCAGATGCCACTGCCTGTGGTCTTCGTGTGTATTAATTAACATTTCACCTTCACTTGTCTTTAAAAGGGAATTATTGTGTTTTGCTTGCTCACACGTTAAAACTACTGATCACAAACTGCCTGACAGAACAGGATTGAGTTTATGAAACGTGTTGAATGATAATGCTGTTCTGGGATTTATTTCCCTGTTTACTTTTATTTATTAGGTTATGAAAGACATAACCGTAATATACAAGCATATCATTGTTTTATTTAGGAAATGTAGGTTGTTCAAATTCTGTCTAAATGCATTTGTTTTAGGTCTCTAAATTATACTGACTATTTACCACGTTTGTGTTAATTGTAAATGTAAGCATAAACTGTGCCTATATCTTTTTTTTTGTAATTGCTCAAGCAGAAAAAAAGAGTTTGATGAACATAATCTGAATAACAATGTAATGAAACATTCAAGTCTGTCAATTAAAATTCTTTCAAAATCACAATTGCCTTGAAATGCCTTCTTGTTTTGAAATTTGAAATGCAGCAGAACCTAAAGTTGTTTTTTTAGGTGTTGCGTGTCACTGCTTCTTGCTTTCGGAACGAGGAAATAACTTTACATGGCGTTCTATTCAAATCACACAAAATCTATTGTTTTTATTAGCCCTTTGGGAGGAGATGATTCCAAGCAGGCAGAGAGAGTGCATCATAAAACAGGCACAGGATCAACAACCCCCCCAAAATCCATCTAAACCCCTTCCAAAAACAATTCTTGTCCCTGTTTTTAGCACAGAGCCACAATCCTTGACAATTAAGTTCTTTCAATTAACATTTTTGTTTTAAACAGGCTTGACTTAATTTCACACTAAATTCAGTCCGATTATTACAAATAAATACACTTTAATCACTGGACAATCATAGAAAGTTTCCTTTTTCTTCTTAAAGCTACAATGGCTGTTTGGGCAAAGTTTATTTCTGGACCTTATTCGTTATGTAAAGTCTCACAAAATCTACAAATAGCTGCTTTTTTAATGACAGTAAAAATCCTAAACGGTAAAAAGGTTCTGTGGCGTAAACCATTGGCAGTTTGTTGACTACATGAAGTCTTAAAAACAACAACGAAAATGTAATACTTTTTTCTTTTGTACTTTAACAAGATCAGAGGTATACAAATGGATCTAAATGGAAATTATGGATTTTACATGTAGAAAACGGGCTTAATTTAAAAATAACAAAAAACGGCAGAATATTGATTAATTAATTGACAGCCCAAACTGCAGTTGTAGCTTCCCTTTTTTGTTTCAAATTAACAAACATAATCAGACCCAAAAAACAATGGGCAAATCTATTGATGAATACTAGCAAGACAAAACATTAATTATCTTTTGGAATATTTTAGGATTATTTTTTCTCATCTTTATATTTGACCAAATTCTTTGGATGAAAAATATTTAGGAACTTTTTCAATGTCATATTTTTGGACAATTCAACTTTAGTCAATGATTATTTGATTTCCCAACCATTTCCAATTTATCTTTTAAAATAATAATAAAAGTAATAATCTATAGTTCATCTCAGCACAGATTGAACCGTTTCAAGGCAACAGAAAACTTCAACTTGGCTAAGCGCCCTTTGATCCAGTGAGTTTTTCTTGTGTATTCTAGTGAGCTGGTCTTACTCCAGATGGTCTGGTCAAACCTGGAAAAACTTTCAGTTCTGTTAGTTTGTGGTGGTCACACTGTCAAGGCCGTTGCGGTTTTGGTTGGTGGGGTCCTCCTGCTCAAGCTTGAGAAGCGGGACGCTGTCTTCATTCTTAGATCCCGCTTTCTCCTCCCGCCGGGCAAATTGTCAGTCTCTGTGGACATGGCCCTGTGGGGTGATGCTGAAAACCTGGATTCGTAGGTGAGAAGCGATTTGCAGGCATAGGCCCATGCAGTAACGCACCAGATCCAGCAGGGACAGCACCTAAACAACAATGACTTTAGTTTTGACTCAAATTCTGTTTGCTGTGGATGATCATTTCTGCCACGGAATAAAATAATAAAAAAACAGTAAATTCTGAAAATGGTGAAACATAAACATGCAGTCGCGTGTTAAAGTTTGAATATTGCACCCAATTGGATGTCACACTGCAACTAAGGTTATTTTATTAAATTATATTTATTATTATTGTGAATAAATTTAAATGAACAGACATGATATATTATATTTACCTAAATGTGTTATTTTTATTATTATAATATTGAGAATAAACTTTAATAATACTAATAAAAACATGATTTATATTTACCTACATGTATTATTTTTTTATTATTATTACATTAGTAGTGTGAATAAAAAAGTAAATAAATAAAAACTAATATTTATATTATATTTAAATAATTTAGGTAAATATAAATAGAATATAAATTCTACTTTTTATTTATTTACATGTTTATTCACAATACTACTACTACTAATTATTATAATAATAAAATATAAAAGAATGATATTTATCTAAATTTAATACATATGTATATATATATATATATATATATAAATACATTTATTGGTTTTAAATAAGTAGTCCAGAAACATACGCTGAATTTAATGCGATTTAATACCTTTATATTTTTACTCTGTGGCAGAAACAAGCTTCCATAATATGCTTATAAAATGCAGTGGTCAAAAACCATTTAGCTTTAGTATGTTGTATGTTAGTCATAGTATGTTGGAAAATGACCCGCTAATGGTTCTGGCTCACCATGGCGATCCAAAGCACAATATATTCATCGATGAAGCTGTTGAAATACTGATTTAGAAAGAGGAGTCCAGGACCAATGAAGGCTGTGTCTTGAAGATGAAGCTCACTCTTGGTCATGTGGGCCACCTGCAGAGAAAAGTGTTACTGAAAACAACTAATGCTTTTTGGATGGTTTTGAATAACTATGAGGAAATGATTTGTCACCAGCTACATGAAAATATATATATACTCACCACCAGCTTATTTGAGATCTTGGCGATCACCATACCAAATGTAAGGATATAAAGGCAAGGATGGTGCTCAAAGAGCTGACTGGAGGACTTTTTAAAGATGATGAAGGCCAGAGTGAGGATGAGGCCGATGTGTAGACCAGGAGACAACACACTGGTGTCCTGAGGAACAAAGTTTAGGAACAAAGGAACAAAGTTCAAGCTTCCCTATTATTTTTAAGACAATTTTTCTTTTGATTTCTCTCTTTTTACTTTGCATTATGTTAAACCTCGCAAATGGTTTATCGTATGAAGCACTAAGCTCAAAACATGACTCCAGTAGCAATCAATACTTAAAAAAAAAAGAAAAAAGAACACTGCTGGAGAGCACTTACAGCGACAGTTGAGCCGTTCTTGCCCACGCCACCATTCAGGATAACGTAGAAGTAGTTATAGGTTGAATACAGGAATCCGCCGATGATGCCGAGAATTGGAAAGGTTTGCAAATTCACACCAAGAACAGGCAACTGGTTGAAATATATGAGAATATATAATATGAGAATAGCTGTTAGTCTGTGTGAGCAGGGGGTGCTGGGAAGGAGTGGGGCTAAAGCATGCTTTACTGAATAGGGAGGTTCAAAAAAAGACTGAGGTGCACGTTGACATCATCTGCTGTTTGCTGCTTTTTTGGCAAGATCTTGTCTATGGGTGACTGTAGCGATGGTAGCAGTTTTTACCTATATTTACCTTTTCATAGTCTGTCCTCGGACAGGAGGCAGAGAGCAAAAGACAGAATGTCTACTTAAAGAACACACACTCAGAAAGGGGAGTTCTGTCATTATTCACAGTTTTGGAGTATTTTAATTTTTTCTTTTTAATTAAATGTTCTATAACAGTGGTCCCCAACCTTTTTTGTGCCGCGGACCAGTAAACGTGTGATAATTTTTTTATTATCGCGCAAGATTATTTAAACACACCTCCTCACCGCCAAAAATGCAGCATTACAGCCGCTCGCAGCCGCTCTCGGACCGGTCCGCAAATTCGATCCGTGGCCCGGTAACAGTTCGTCTGCGGACCGGTACCGGGCGTTGGGGACCACTGTTCTATAATATTCAACATATTATAGTCTTTTGAACCCTTTTAAAAATAATTCTAAAACCATGTTTACACCGGAAACAACCAATTGCATGTCACACTGCAACTGAGGTTATTTTATTAAATTATATTTACTTTTATATTAGTATTGTGAATAAATGTAATTACAATATATTCATAAATAGACATGACATATTACATTATATTGTATTAACCTAAATGTGTTATGTCTATTATTATAAAATTAGTATTGAGAATGAACTTGTAATTAAACCAAAACATTTTTTTATTATTATTGTTGTTGTTGTTGTTATTATTCTCCTCACATTAGTATTGTGGATAAATATGAATAAATAAAAACGAATATTTATATTATATTTTTATTATATTTAAATCTATTTATATAAATATAATCTAAATATATTTTTTAGTTTATTTGCTTATTCATAATACTACTACCGATACTACTAATAATAAAATAATAGATTTATATTTATCTAAATTGAATATATTATTAATTTACTTTTGTATGTTAGTATTGTGAATAATCTCATAAATAATAAAATTATTTGAAGAATTCAATAATTAATTGATTGGTTTTTAATTGGTAGCCCAGAAACATAAGCTGATTGTGATGCAGAATCAAGACACTTAAATATATCTCAATTCACACAAAATGATAGTTGTAAGTAAAATCATATTATTTCAGACTGATGCGGAAAATAAATAACTCTGCAACAAGTCATAAATATGGATTGTCTGTGTTTTCCATATAAAACCACACTGGCCACAAAGGCCATTTCCAGTGTAGACGCTTTCAGTGATTATAATGGGAGTGAATTTATGAACGTTATAATGCAAAAGTCTATTAAAAACGGTGAATGACGTACCCTAGTCTCCCAAAGACTCACTCCTCCAAATGCTGTCATTATATACATGATCACAATAGCAATCTGGACCTCTGTCACGTCAACCCTGCAGAAACCGTTCAAGAATAAAATACAGTTTAGAAAACAAAACATCACACAAGACGGGTTCAATGAATTCAGTCGAATAAGCCGTGAACAGATGCACTCACAATCCGAAGCGGAGTGTTCCAGACACGTACGTCTGCCAGTGCGCGCAGAAAAACATGAACATGCCCACAAAGCCACAAAAAAACATCCAGTTAGGGTGAGCGCCGATCCCACAGGATATACACGTTCCCACGGCAACAAACACTAAAAGAGCAATCCAATTAGAATGCTGTTAATATGTACAGACATAAACATCAAACAGCATACGTCTACTGCTAATCAATGAACGCATTACCCAATATCCAATATTATTATCCATTGTGTTGCTATTTGGTTGCTTACTGGACCAGTTTAAAAGAGGTTTGTTCACTAACTGTAACTATGAGAATAAATTATATAATACTGATGGTTGCCTGAGAAAGCACTACAAAATATTACTCCTAACTAAAGGGCGAAAGGTTGTCTGGCCGGTTATACCTGTTGAAACAGCATCACAGCCATGGTCAAAGAGCTCCCCGAGAGCTGAGCTGCTATTGGTCCGTCTGGCCTGCTTTCCATCAATGGCGTCCAGCGATTGGTAGATGAAGAGGCCTAAGGCGCTGAGAATAAAGGCCCAACCTGGAGCCTAAAAAGGGTGGATATTAAGGGAAAAATAAAGGCCAAGCCAACATTAACTGAACAAATTAGCATTTTGAACACTCGGTTCTTCCTGTTTGACTAGGCTCAAAGCCAATGAGGTATACCGTAATCATTTTTCCAAATGTTATTAAATGCTTTTTCTTGAGATTTGTTCATTTGCTTGCAGTTTCTTACATTCAAGCTCTTGATCTCCATTGCCAAGAGAGAAAACAAAACCTAAAACTAAACTTTGACCTCTAACTGTAGATATGGATGGTCTATATTGTTTTTGTGCAAGAATGAAAATAAAACTTATCAAGGTTAGCAAACACGGACACAGCAGATCCTTTTTATCTTTTTTCCTTTAGTAGATACAGTTATCTCCACTATTTTGCCATAATTTCATTTGCTGAGAGGCGATTTTGGACAAAAACACTTCAGCCAAGCATACTATTCGAAGGTAACCAAGCAGAGTGAGAATAATCAAATAATATGAAGAAAACAAAAAGTAGCAACAAGTGTGAAGTGACTTAAATCCTTAGAGGCCTGGTGTAATTGCCTGCCCTAGATTGTTGCCTCCTTTGCGTTAATTCTCAGTTTCTTGCTTATCTAGGCCTAGTTTTCCCCATTATTAATTTCATAGCTCTAAAACATTAAGATTAGATTGGAAATATTTAGCATAGAAATATTTAGCATATTAATACAGATGTAATAAAATGATAAAACATAAAAGACCTAAAAGACCATGAATAATCAATATGACATAATGGGGAGCAGGGTTCTGTGTGTGTGTCTGTTTGCGTGTGTGTGTGTGTGTGTGTGAGATAGTTAAAATTGGGCAAGGATCCATGTGGCCTACTGGGTCGATTTCCCGGAGAGCCTACATGCAGGCCATCTGGTTTCACCACACATTCAAAAAACAACATAAACCCCCTGTTTGTTTCAGATCCATCACTTCAGTACTTTTCATTCAAAATGCTCTTGAAGGCCTTTAATGTATTAAATTATACTTCATGTTTGGTCTGTGACTGTACATGTGATTCCTAAATCTATCAGGCTGTCGTTAGGAAAACAGGACACACAACTCAATATCAGCCCTGTGCAGTTACATGATTAATGATGAACAGTACAGTGTAGTTTGTTATATATGTTATATGTATGTTTGTTATATCGTATGTATGTAGTTTTCTGATACTAGACACAGATACTGATCATTTACATTAAACAATAACAATTTGAGATGATTGTACGTGGTTGTCAGATGAAATGTGGGCCTAAATATGTTGATTAAAAATACTAATATACTATTGTCTGACTTCCAAATGCCTTTTTGTTTTAAATTTTAAGCTACACTTACTGTTTGGTAAAAAAAAAATATATATAATGTTTTTGAAAGAGGTCAATAATGCTGACCAAGTCTGTAAATATTTGATAAAAAAATAGAGTAAAAACAGTAATAGTGTGAAAAACTTTTCAGTTTGAGAATATATTTAAAAAAATGATTCCTGTATTTTTCAGCATCATTACTCCAGTCTTCAGTGTCATGTGATCCTTCAGGAAAAAAAAATGCATTTCCTAATATTATTTGTTAAAAATGGTTGTGCTGGTTAGTATTTTTGTGGAAACTTGTGGATTCTTTGACTTAAAATGCTGATAAAAGCATTAATTACTTAAAAAAATTGGATAAACCCCAAATTTGCCAGTCTTCTAATTTGATAAATGATAAAAGCAGCATTACATTCATAATTGTGCTGAATATTATCACAATTTTGACTACGCCTGGCCTGTATTATACAATACAGCAGCTCTTGCTCATGCAGTATTGCTATAATATTATAGGATTATGATATTAAATATATTATTACTTTGGGATGACCTGACCAATTAGTTTTTAGCTCCCGGGTCAAAGTTCACTCTAAACTCCCTTTATCTGTGTTCTACCCTGGCAACAGGTGGGTTAAAGTTGTGCATTCAGAGCAATCTCCAGAACTGTGTCGCAATAAACAGAGGAATCTGGACTTTGCCAGTGGACTATAGTCTATGGAAATATGACACACTGTATCATGTGATCACAGTGCAGCCTGGAACCAGATAGACAGGGTCAACAGCTAAAATAACAAACCGTGATCAGCATGGCCTATACGATCAATAAATCTGATCAACTTGCCTTAAACTGCCTTCCAAACTACAGCTTCAGGTTACACACTTTATTTTAAGCTGACATTTAACATGTACTGTACTTACTATAGTGGTCATGACATTAAATTATGCATAGCTACAAGTGATTAACCCTAATCTTACACCTACATACATGTACATGTAGTTAATTAATATCAAACAGTGTTTATTTGTTTAATTACACTGTAACACAGTCTCAAAGTCTTTGTTCAGCACCACTGAAAGCAATGCGATCCTACATACTAAGGTTTATTTTTAGAATGACGTTGCAGAGCATTTAAATAGGATGAAGCACGTAACGCTGTCACTCAAAGTGTCGCTCACCTCCTCCGTGGCCGTGGGGCTGTAATACACGAGAATGACCGTCGTTAATACGTTAATGAGGAGTCCAATGATGGTCAGGGTGTTCGGCGCGACCCACGTCGGGATTTGCTGGACCAACCAGTTCCAGTATATCTGGCAGGGCGGCTCGAAGAGCGAGCGACCGGCCGCGCTGTACTTGTGCTCCTCCAGGCGCTTGAGCTGGACCGCGGACAGCGGCTCCGGACACGCGCACTGACGCATTATGATTGCTCTTTTAGCAGGGTCAGTGCAATGTTTTGGTCCTAATCCCCAGGTGTCCACTTAGAAGACGGCATTAGCTCGCGTTGGTTATGTGTGGAGAGTCATTTTGATGAGCGGAACCGACAGTCTCCTCTGTTCCCAATAGTTGAGAGCAGATAAACACAGAGGCGCAGGAAACTGCGGTCCGGAAGAAGACGCAGCCGGGAAATTTGAACGGCCGTGATACCGCGTCTGACCAGCAGGGGCGCAGACACATAATTGGCCTTCTTGATCATCTTCTTCATCATCTTCTTGTTCTCCTTGTCTCCCTCCTCCGCTTTCTCCTTCTTTTCATTATTCTTTTTCTTAACTAAATCTGTCAAAATCGTTTTGTCTTATTGTAATGAAGCTGAAATAAAATATACATATAAGATGGAAAAGCTTAAACTAATTTCAGTTAGTTGCGAAGGCAACATTTCTCATTTTGGTTTTAAGTTGAATTATTACAATGATGGTTTTCTGTTTACCTTCAAATAAAACTATCGAACAGAGCAGAGACGAACCATAAGTACTGTCCTTATTTATCACTGTGTTATAGATGATTCTTAAGTGACATTTCAAAAACATTTTACAAGACTTTAGGTTTGTGCCAATGTATGTATTTATGCACTATTCTATGTCATTTTGTAGTAGTGTCTTTGCACTGAAAAATAAGGTGCACTTTAATTACCCTGATGATGCATTTAATTAACCAGGAAAAAAGTGGAATATTGCACAAAATAAAATTTAGGGTGAAATATTTATAGATTACTTGAATTTCCTAATTATTTCCTAAAGGTTACTAGAGAAAATTTATGATTATTTTTATTGAAATAAAATGTAGCGGTGTTTCAAACTCAAATATAGAGATGGAGATGCACTATAGATTGATAAATAAATATCTTGTGCCCATAGAACAGTGTTGCCAAATATACCAAGAGAAACAAACAAGCCCAAAATTAGCAAAAATAAAATCTTCAATTATGCATAAAGGAGAAAGCAAAGCTATATTGCAATCTGCAGAAAAATAATATGTTTTGAAATAAAAAACTTTCGGAAACAAGAAAGCAACACATACATTTTACATATAGAGACATTTATTGAACTGTCATGCTAAAATGAACATTGGCATGTATTATCCAGAAAACAAACAAACATGTTTCTCTGGCACGCTGTCTTATCTGTCTGTTGTCTGAGCTACAAGTTGCATAGTACAGATATTGCTAATCTAAGTGGATTTCAGTAGATTCATTAGAGAATGATGGAAAGGGGTTGGGAAACCTGGGGTAAAATCAAACAGGCAGAAAAAAAGAAAGGGAAAGAAAGACAGAAACAGCAAAACCCAGACTTTGGACATCCCTTTTCTCCCAAACCCAGAACAAAGCAAATGAGCTGCATCATCATACTGTAACTGTAACTGATTGCTCAATGTCTTCCACAATAAAATGTCTATTTGGGATATATTTTGAAGTCCAGTTCACTAAAGGCATGCATCTGAGTTTCAGTGGCACTTCGTAAAACACAGCTTTACATGACTGCACAGTGACAGACGCAGACTTTTCTAACTATAGGTCCATGTCTGAACAAAGCATACCATGCCAAAGACACATGTGTCATTATTTGTAGTAGTGACAGGGATTTCTGGGTAATCATTGGGTGAATCAGCCTTCAGTTGGATCCCTTCTTCTCTGACTCTGACTTCTCTGAGGTTTTAGACTCGTTCATGTATTTATCTATGAGGTGTAAGGGAACGCCTCGCTTCATCAGCTCAAAGAATGTAAAACCTCCTGAAAGAGGGAAAGATAGACAGAGTCAGAGAGATGACACAGAAAACAATGAAACTACTAGATGCACATTTGCTCTTCACAACATACAGCGGTCACATGAGCCATACTTAAAAATGTCTGAAAGGCTTTGTTTTAAATAAAATATCAAACCTGGTCCCATTTATTTTAAAGACATTTCAACACATTTCTTAAGTAGAAAGTTTGTAAGGTTTCAAATCATAAAAACAAGGATGATTTGTTCAAAATGTGGTCACTTGTTTACTAAGGCACCTTGAGGAGAACTGATTTCAAACATCCACCAGAAAACGTCTTGATACAACAAAAAAAGTCTCAGATTAAAAGTCGAGTCAACACATGATTGACCTTTACAGAAGACAAGATTAATTAAATTTTAATTCAAGGTAAAAAAAAATTATGAACAAAGTGCACTGTTTTAAAGTGTACTAAATTCTGTTAATAAAGTCATGAAAGTGTAGAATTAAGTTGCCTTTTATTTCATTGCTACATAATCTGCAAGTGGAGTTTACAGGTTCATTACAACTACATACTCAGTAGGTGATTTTTTTTCACAAAGATATTTTGGTTTGATATTTTATAATGCAATGACATTCAGACATTTTTAAGTGTTCAGAAACTTTTGGGGCCACTATATATGGAGAGAAGAGGTAGAGAGAAACAGAAAGAGAAGGAAAACAGTAAAATCAGGACAGGAATTTGTCAGTGTTTGGCAGGAGCAGCACAAATGTTGATTCAGTGAGTACAATCATATCTCTGCAAGCTTTTGCAGCTATTCAGGCGCTCATAACACATTTCATCATTGCATGTCTTATCTTTGCTTATTGTAGCATGTTGAGCTGCACGGGCTGTTGGTTGAATGTGCTCTAAATTAAGCTGCATTATGCCATACGACCTTAGTTATTAATATACAAAGCATATAGGTTCACAGTGGAAGCATCTGCAAAAATAATACATCGAAATTGAGTTTTGCTTAGGGCAGAGATGCTAGTATTCACTCAGTTTTGGTCTCACTCTCAAAAGAAAGGGGTTAGGATTTTGCTTCAAGTTTACACTGTGATTTCATATACCATAATGAGTAAAGTAACTGTTACTTGTCACATTTGTTTTATCAACGGGGGAGGGGGAGGGAGGGGGTACACACACTTAAAGTGGAACATCATAAAGTAGCATTTCCAGTGTAAAAAAAAGAAGCCTGCAAGCCAAACACACAGCGCTTCCATTCTGGAGGAGAAAGAGTCTGTTAGTTGCTGCTGGGAAAAAGTAACACAGAAGTAATTTATAAAGGTATTCATAATTAGTTACTTTTTTAAAAACAATGACTAGTACAGTGCAGTTGTCTTGGTCATCATGATGTTGCGGAGTAAACATGTTCCTGGATCAACATTCCTGTTTTGTCCTAACCCCTAAACTTAACCCTACCCATAACTTATCCCTGAAACCAGAGGGAAATGATAAGTGAATAACACTGATGTAGAAGCACCTAAGCCTGGTTGAAAACGTTATAACGTTATCCCTCAAATCTGATTGGTTGATTGGAATGTTGTTCCAGGATTCAGTTCGTTTTCCCTATAGAATCTTAAACTGGTTCTTGGTGTTCTTGTAGAATCCTGTTTAGCATTCTCGATTCAGGAGTATAATTCTCAAATTCTAAAGCATTACACACCAGCAAAGAGCAAAAGCAGGATTATTGGCAATAAGGGATGCAGAATGAATGAAAAAATAAGCTTCATATGCCCGAAACCATATGAAAGCTTACCTTGAATGAGAACAACACAGTAACTATTCCTGAGTGATGACTGGGGGAGAAAAGAAAATACGGATTAAACCCAAAGTTTACATGAGGGAGTTATATGTGCCTCAGGGTACATCACTGACTTAGTCATTACAGATTTAACATGAAGGAGTTAAAGGACATACCACAATCTACTAAGAGGGAAACACAGCAGTATGGCAATGTATGACAGAGTATGAAAACATGTCAGCAGCACAATATTGGTGTGTAATCAGGGTTTTTATCAGGTCTAGGAATTTTCACAGACCTGCTAATCAATGCAATGTTTGCGACATGTGAATCTGCATTCTACAATCTGATGAAATGTTTAACAACATGTCTTCAGCCTCAATGGAAAAATGGTATTCTCTTTAATGCTTGAAAATAACTAAATACATTAATGTGTTAACTGCATAAAATATGAGGTTAATTGTGATTAAATATTTAAAAAGATTGGAAGCCCTAGTAATAATATCTATTAATTATATAAATGAATTACTTCAAGTTTTAATACTGTATAAATACACTATGCACACTTGGCTGTTACAGAAAAGAAAAGAGCCTCTGCATTATAAATGCTTTGTTTTTTTAAAGAAAATATGATGAAAGCTACACAGTACTATTATAAACAAGTGTGACCATGTAAGAGAGCATTAAGCCTTTTTATTATATGGTTTCAACACTGTACTTACCCTGGAAATCCACAGAAGACATTGAGACATTGTTCATAGTACCAGTTTAAAAGACAAACACGGAATCGTAACAAGGGAGGACAAAAGCGCTGTAATCTTGTGAAAATTAATTATTTGGCAACAGTGTGTAGGTTGGTAAGGAAATTAAGCTATTTTGTGGCGTGCTTGCAAATGAACACTAGTTTGGTCTTTTATTGAAGCTCTGTTGGTTACCTCATTGGAATCAATCATGGTTCTACGCAACAGTAAAGGCCCCAATTATGAAAAATTTGTGAAATTATTTGGCAGCGATATTCTGTCAGGGAACTTCCTGACGCCATGCGACACGGCAGTGGTGTTTCCATGAATATATAAATGTATGCTTCGTACTTTCCTCTCAATAACAAAATAAACGCACAACAAAAATGAAAACGCTGAGAAAACAGCAGTTAAGAAAGCATCTGATCAAAGAGCTTTGTATCTCCGCACTCCAATCGTCATGTCACATTTATTTATATATCACTTAATACAATATATTGGTTTAAAGCAAGCAGCTTTACAGTATTAACATGAAAAACTGTGTTGCTTTCAATTAGAAGCACAGCTTAAATTCCTCCTCTAAAGCAGCTCTCCAGTGGGTTCATGTTTTTACTTGCGGATGTCTGACGTTGACTGACTGAACAGAATAAATAAACTGAAGAAGATTTCCATATCAAATAACCCGGAACCCCAGAGCCACACCCTACTTACAAAGTTTTCTGGAAAGTTCACTTTGGCAAGCTGTTCTGAACACCTGAAAAAACTCCAAACAACGTTTTGGACAAATGACAAATGACCAGTTCGTTCTTCATTTCCGCTTGGAGTATATTGGGGCCTTAACATTCCTTTTCCAGGTTTAATATTCCCTACTAAATCACTTTATATAAATCACTTTAATATCCCCTTAAAAGGAGTTTTCTTAAAAAGCCATATACATATCATATCAAATGATCATATTAGTGCTCAGACTAACCTTTGACCTCTAGTTTGCAGTCCACCTGAGCCTCTCCAAGGTCATTGACAGCTTTGCAGGTGTAAACACCTCCATCGAATGGGCTGGGCTTTCGGATCTCAAGCGTACACACACCTTGGTTGCTGAACATGCGGTAACGTGGGTCGTCTATGATCATAATCTTGTTTTTCATCCAGATCACCTTAGGCTGAGAGCAGTTATGGAGTATAGTATGAATGCACAGTAAACAACAGATAACATCACTGGTGAAGAGGAACCAAAGCAGCATCAATCCATCAAACACATGGAGTGTCATTGGAGTGAAAACTGCTACTCTTCTCAGACAGTAAGACAATATGATCCAGTGAGTCTGCTCAAGGACTATAGCTAGCAGGTGCTGTTAAGCCCATTGGGACACTCACAGGTCAGGCCACAAAGAGCTAATTACAGGTGTAAAGCCATGAACATGTGGTTGGTGCCCAGAAGAATCGCCCATAACCTTGTATCGGTGATGGGCCGATACGTTTTCATAGAATCGTTGGAATTCATGCATTATCTTTTTCTATGCTTGTCATTTTTACCCATATTTTCTATACTTAGCAAGGGTTGAACTTCTTTGACTGTTTACTCCTGGTATTAGCATCTGTTTAAGTGGACAGCACTAAATATAGATTTAAACAAATGTGTGGTGATCAGATTACTCAAATTATATTCAGAGGTTGTCAGAAACTCATGTGACCATGTTGCAATTGTTGCATGAAGGATTATACTGTATCGGTGAAAGACCACCTACTCATGCCAATCAACTTTGAGCTAAAAAATTAGGCTTTTTAAAATGCAGCTTAAAAGAACAGTACCAAAGAGTACCGAGTAGATGCAGTACAGTCAAAGAGTTTCACACAACAAGCTCATTTTTGCAGCAAATGCAGTAATACAATGGCATGGTATGTGATAGCAAGTGTAAACAGGGCCTTTATGTCTTGTGATCTGAATTTAAAAATTGACTTACCAGTGACTTACCTGTCTGAGGTGATAATAGTATGGCAAAAGTCACCTCAATGGCAAAAAGTGTCCCAATTTATATGATTTTACCCTACCTTTCTAGTATCCAGCCAGTCACCTACCCTAGGGTTGGCACGCACACTGCAGTTCAGGGTGGCGTTGTACCCAGCTATGGCAAAGGTGTTGATAAGCGGCTGAGTAAAAGTGGGCGGCTCTGTGAAGTCGCGGTCATTATACTCTGGGTTCTTCAGTTGCAGGCCTGATTGAGAGTGAAAGGGAGAGCGAGAGGAAGAGGAGGAGGAGGAGGAGGAGTGAGAGGGGAAGGGAGAGTGGGACTTTGCATGATACAAGCCGAGAGCTGTATCATGGGGGAATTTCCCTTATGTGATGAGGAAGAGACAACATTTATCATCAGCATTGGCAAAGCATGACACACTCAGTCAGTTAAAGATGAAATCTGCACTTGGGAACATACATGGTTACTGTCACCACAGTAATTTGTGACTAATTAATCCAAATCTTTGTGTTTGTTGTATTTAGCGAGTGTAAATGGAAATGTATCAGGGAGAATCATCAAATTGGGAAGCTACTGTAGAGTGCAGAACATACCTTTAACATTCCAGGAAAGTCTTTAAAGTTCCTTTCACTCAAAACTCAGACTTTACACCAGGAGTGTGCAATCCTGCTCAAACACCAAACCTCGATTAACATATTCAGGAAGTTCATGTGCCAAACAAACTGTGCAGGCAAGTCTTAATTTGCATATTTTCCATTTTAATACAACCTTAGTTTTCTTATGAGTGCATCCTAAACAGTGTTATTTGAATATTATTTATATACTATTATAGTTTTTATTAATATCTTTAATTAGCTTTTATTTTTATATTTTCAGTTTAATTTTAGTTAAATTTTTTGTAATTAATATTCTAAGTAATTGTAATTCATATTCATTTCCGTTACTTTTTTCCATCATTAATTTGTTTTTGTTTTCTTTCAGTTTTTCTTTTTCTTTCAGTCACTTGTAGTACTCAATATATTTTGAAGTTATTTGCCACGGCAACATTTAAACTTAAAATTGAATTTGTTACATTTAAGTATTATTTAATTGATTTCAACAAACATGTCTGGTAACACATTTTACAGATCTTTGTTAAACATTACATGTACTTACTTTAGTAATAACATAAATAAATGATGCGTAATTACATGCAACTAACTATACCATGCCGTAATCCTAAACCTATAGTAAGTACATGTTGTTACTTATTATTACTCAGTACCTAAAAGTATAACTACACTGCAACAAGGATAGCTTAAAATAAAGTGTAACTAAATGTTTTTAAATAGTTTGTAATAATAATTTATTATAATAACAAATCAATTAG
The DNA here is from genome assembly GCA_037043235.1 of Rhodeus uyekii. Lineage (NCBI taxonomy): Eukaryota > Metazoa > Chordata > Actinopteri > Cypriniformes > Acheilognathidae > Rhodeus > Rhodeus uyekii. Next base: position 3,998,578 of record JAWRVZ010000044.1, read on the forward strand.
TTTAAGATAACATAACAAAGCTGGTCCAGTGGTCCCAAATCATAGTATGTTTGGAGAAGTATGGAAGACGGGTCCAGATGGTATGATATTTCTGTTGGATTCTGAAGTAACTGAAGTAACCATCTTCAGCAACTTACATATTTTTAGTGTAGATTATGCATATTCAGACAGGGGCACAGCTTTCATCTTAAAGAGCAGGATTGAACAACCCTCATTTACACCATGATCAGGGACATGCATTTCAATTAAAATCCTGACTAAATGTATAAAGACAGACCAAGCAGGACATTGATTAGTGATAATTAGGAGACCATCGCTCGGGTACCAAGACTTCATTCCACTGATGTTTTCTTAAATTATTAAAAACATCACACAAATCCACATCAGCCCAGCCTAAATTATTACTAAAAAAGTATTACAATTTTTAATTAAAACAGCTGCAAGCATTTTAGTACCACTTTTATCCAAATCCACTTAAACTGCAATCAAGGTTTGCTTTTTTAATGTATTTTTTTAATAACTATTTATATGAGTTAAACCCATGAACTTGACATTGTGAATACTCTGTTCTACAGGAATGCTCATTTACTTAAAAACTTCCACCAGTAATCCCGCCCCAAATTCACACCATTGGTTGAGTTTGGAAGAGAGCAATTTTTTTTGATTGGCTAAAATGCACAGATTCTGATTGGCTGTTTGCAGGGTAGTCATAGTTTAAACAAGTCATATTATGCCTCTTTTCAAAGTCTTGATTTTGTTTTTGGGGTCAACTAGGATAGGTTTTCACAGCTGAATGTTTAAAATCATATTATTCTTTTTTTAAACATATTTTACATTGTTGGAGCACCTTTCTTCCCAGTCTGTCAGTTCCGCTGTTTAGTTCCTCTCTTTATGAAGCCCCTCTTTCCAAAAAGCACAATGTGCTCAGGTTGGTTTGCTGGATCAGTGTTTTGTGATTGATCATTTTAGAAATTGCATTGAGGTAAAAAAAAAATAAATAAATCACTTGCAGCAGCTTTTTGAAAAGTATATTAACACAAGCAGTTAATTTACAAATGGATAGGAGCAGAGCGGAGCAGAGCCTTACCTTCCTTCACGATCAGAGCGCTGTCTTTAGTGGCAGTGGCACTTTCACTTAAGCCCACCATGTTCTCAGAGTAAATTCTGAAGAAATACTCATTACCCACCACCAGATCTGAGATTGTGATGCAGGTACGATGGTAGTGTTCCATACATGTGTACCACTCCTGTGCCACACACACACATGCTGATCAGTCATTTTGCCCTCTACACTTAAAATATTACTTTAAAAAAACTGTATGTGTTATATATATGTATACAAACCATATGATAAAGAACAACAGTTAACTTATATAACACAAAAAATACATTATATATGTTTGTGTTAAATATTAGTATCATAGAAGTACAATAAGAAAAGTTGAATTCATACCATTGTCTTTTTATCAGCTTTCTGAATGGTGTAGCCTGTTATGGGTGCATTGCCATTGTCCTTGGGTGGGCTCCAATCCAGTGCTACATTATTCCCCCAGACCTCTTCGATCTTCACAGCCTGTGGTGGGCCTGGAAGATCTGGGAAAAACAGCAAAAGAAAATGTTCAACAGTGCTTTGATGAAGAGCTTAGTTTAGGTCAACATTACATCATACAGTGGACATATTTTAACATGGTTGTGACGTAAACAACAAAAAAAGAAGAGGAAAATAAACTTTTGTACCTTTAATGTAAATATTATAACCCATGCAATGCCACAGTGATGCATTTCAGAAAAAAATATAAAGATAAAAACTTCAAATAATGCACACCGTTTTATTATGGGGTTTGCGGTCGTGTTCAGAATGAACTAATCATCAAGTTCATCTGATATAGTACACAAAGGGGTGAGTAGACTTTTTATATCCACTATATATTTCTCTGAGTCATATATTAAAAATTATATATTTCTTGAAATCTGACAGTATAATTATTAATCTGTATCTTGGCACTATCAATATTCAGCATTATTGTTAACCAAAATATAATTTAATAATTGAAATAAAGCTGAAACAAATGTTGCCTTGACATTAAACTTAAAATAAGTTGAAGTACTAAAATAACTAAAACTGAGATAAAAATGCCTTTTTAGATAATTAGAAATATGCATTAAAAAAATAAAAATAAATTGGCAAAATCACACAACAAATTATTAACTGAAATTAAAATGCAAACTGAAAATATAAAAATAAAACCTAATTCAAAATATGAATAAATACAACAATAGTATATAATTTATACTAATATGGCAATGGCAGATATGCATTTGTGTTAACTAACCGACTATCTGGATGTCCAACATGGCCGTGTCGACATGATTCTCCACTTGTACGCTCAATTCATATTTCCCAGAATGTTTGCGTTCAGCTTTGCGGATGAACATGATGCTGTCACAATCTGAGTTACGAATGTTGATGGTTTGTTCAATCGGCTGACCCTCTTTCAACCAGGTGACTTTTGGCCTTGGTTTACCCTGGATAAAAAAAGTTTTGACATTTTCTGTTGTGAGCAGGGGGGAAGAATTCAATTAGCTTGAGGTTTGTTATCATGATTCGTTGGCTCACCACAAATGGCACGACGAGGTTGACAACTTCGCCAACCTTTCGAATGTACGTCTGCTTCAAGTGTCGAGGTATGCGAATCTTTGGAGGCTCTGTGAGATATGTGCAATTAGTTTACATTAACTAATGTCTTTCCAATAGGAAAATGAAAGTAGCAGTAGGCCCTCACCGATGACCTCTTTCACCAGTATGGAGTGTTGGGTGGTGCGTGGTGCACTTGCCCCAGCAGCATTTATGGCCTTGACACGCACTAAGATCTTGGCTTCCACTGGCAGACCAGTTATAGTGTACTTAGTTTTTTCTGTCAGCTCTTTATTAGCAGGTATCCATTCGTCAGCTGTAAAATAAAGTATTGCATAAGACAAAAATGGCATGAACACCCGCAAGTTGAGAACCACTTCCTCAAATCATATATGTCTGTAGTCTTACTTCCTTCAATGCAATATTCAACTTGGTACCCATCAAGTCCTGCGGCACCAATCGTGTCTGGTGGTCTCCACTTCATGGTCACTGTGGTGTCTGTGACGTCATCCACCACCAGCATTGTGGGCTCACTGGTCACAGCTAGCAGGAGTTAATGAGGGTATAGTAATTACTGTTGTCATTATTTTGGGATAATTTGTTAAAAAAATTAGTAGTGTAACAATATCTTTTTCAAATGCTTTCTTAGATGCATAATGAGTACTAAGTCTCCAAATATAACTATAAAAATATGCATCTTTAGATCCATGATTTATTTTATATATCATTTTCGTATTTTTATTTGTCTGTTTATGTTAGATTAGTGTAATAATTTTAGTGTCATTGACTGTTTTTAGCCAAGACTTTTGCCTAATTCGTTCTTAAATAACATCTAGAAAACATGTATTATTCCACTATATTTCGTGTTGCAGTTTCTCCCATTCATGAGCGGACCTTCTTTCTATGTATATAAATTATTTGATTCTACATATTGTCTTTGATTTGATTGATTTCCTGTAGCTCAAAAAGTAGAGTGTGGCGCTTGGAAAATTATAATTTTAGTGGCACTTTTACTAAATTATAATTTCACTTTGTTCTTTTTTTCTTTATTGTTTATCTACCATGATGTTGTTCTAATTTATTTTGTCAGGAACACAAAAAATATACTTTCGTTTAATACATAAAATGATGGCCATACATGTTTACCTCCACACACAAACACGTGAGAGAGGATCACCCTCATTTGCCATGAATTTCACGAGGGGTCTCGTTATTTCTGAACACTTCATGTTTAAGCTGTGACTAAAGTAGAGACAGTCTCTGATCTCATAACATAATAATCCGCAGATGATTTGGCAGCCATTATAAAGTCGTACTCAGTATCTTCTAAATCTCTCCTTTAGAGGTCACAGACTGAATGTTTTGGATACTGGTGTGAGCACAGCAACACCTGTCACATAGGAGCCCAAATAGGAATGGACAAGCTCTGGGGTCTCTGCAGAGCTTTTTGTCTTGCTTAATGGCATATGCTGTTGTGTTGCATAATAGAGATGGTGCTCATGACATAACTGATTCAAAGAGACACAAAATCCCATTAATAATACAGATTAGCCACTTGTGTACTCACCCAGAGGAATGAAAGGTTTGGAGGGTTCACTGGGTTTGGAGACACCGATAGCATTAACTGCAAAGATGCGCACCTCGTACGGCACACCTTCAATCATTTTTTTGGGCTCGAAGGTGGTTTCTTTGCAAAGGTCAAAGTTTAGCCTCATCCATCGAGAGCTCTGTTTCTTCTTTCGTTCAATGAAGTATCCTGTGATACATTTAAAAACAGAATCATGTTTGTTACTGATAGACTGGGAAGAGAGGTTCTGCAACAATACAAAATATATGAACACTAAAGCATGAAAAACTAGAACCAAAAAACAAATTTCAATCCTCTGAAAAGAGGTATAACTTTCTTATGTATATTCATATATTATGCTAATAAGAGCATCAAATGCACAAAAGGGATTATGTCATGATTTTTTCATTTCCCCCACAGAGGTCTACTTATAATGCTAGTAAAGTTCTGAAAGTGACAGAATGTTTTATTTCAGTTCATCATGGAACAATTGATTCTCTTGATAACCAATTATGTAAAACAATGTTTAAAATGTAAGTGTAATGGAGGAAATATTTTACTGTAGCTTTACATTAAATTTAGTCATATGATGTGTATTAAATAAAAGAATATGAGACAAATGAGACAAAAATGTAATAATATTTCATACTATTATTGTATTAAAAGCATTCTTGGTGAGTATAAGAGACATTAACAGTATAGATAATTTAATGAGATACAGTGAAAAAGTGTTTTTCACCATATAATTTGAAATAACTCAAGATCTCAAATTAACAGTCTTCTAAAATATAAATATGATGCAGTTTTTATTAGACAGAAAGTTGATTTACCAAGAATGGGGGAACCACCGTCATAGCGTGGAGGCTCCCATGTCATAGTGCACCAGTCTCCACCCACGTCAGTAACCAGAGGAGCCTCAGGGGGATCTGGGATATCTAGTTCAAACAAAATATGACAGGATTTATTTCTTATTAATGTCATCACCCAAGCAACATTATGTTCTCTCAAGGGAGAGTGTCTTACCCACAACTTTTACCCTAACACTGGCTGTATCTTCTCCAGCTTCGTTCTGAAGGACAATCTTGTAGTTTCCAGTATCTTCTCTTTCTGTGACATCAATAGTTAGGCAGGTGTGGTCTGCAAAAGTTTCTGCACGAACTCGATTCCCTGTATCAAGGATGACCTGAAAAACCATTAGCCTAATTTAATCCAGGTGTTTCTGGTTCAGAAACAGTAAATATATTTTTAAAATGTTGGTCATCGCTCACCCTTTCTCCCTTCATCCACACCACTCTAGGTGCTGGTTCTCCACTGATGGGGATCTCCAGGCGGAGTTTGTTTCCGGCCACAATGGTCACTGTGTTGTCCTGGGCATTCAGTGCCTCTAGGTGCACCTTGGGGGGATCTGCAGAGTTAATCCAGATGGGATTCATTCAGAGAGTTTATTAGCTAAGTACAATAATAATCAGAAGTCTTCTGGATTGTTGCTGGTACCTATGATGTGCACTTTTGCAGACAGCGTCTGTGTGTATCCTTCAGGAACAAAGGTGTAGTCGCCGGCATCATGAATGGTGGAGCTCTCAATGTCGAGGTTGTGATTCCTGTAAGTTGAATATAAAGCACAAATGAATATATATATATATATATATATATATATATATATAGTCATCTTTCAGCACCCTGGTTGAAAACCCCCCTTATATACCATCTTTGAGATTTAATATTGAAAGAGTAAGTTGGCATACTTGGTTTTGTGCAAAATGTTGATACGGTCATTAGACTGGATCAGCTGGCCGTTCTTGTACCAGCGGCCCGGGACATTTCCAGGGTAAATCTCACAGTTCAATTTAAGAGGCTGACCCAACAACACTGTCACACTCTGTAGATCCATTAAAATCTTCAGAGGCTTTACTGAATCATCCGATCGCATGTAACGGGAAGGAAAAGAAACAACATTTAATGCTCATGAAAGAAAGAGATGAAATAAAGATGGTTTTGATGCAATCGAAAAGCAATATAATCATACAGTCCACTTGAACGTGAGCCTGACTGGTGCCCCCAGTGGCCATTAGTGAGTAGGTTCCAGTGTCGTCTTTAGAGGCGTCATCAATGATCAGCCAGTGTTTGGTCCCCTCGCTTTTCACACGGTACCGTGATCGCACTCCTGTGGGAACCTCCACTCCATTTTTCATCCTTTACCAGACAGTCAGCAAAACAGGTCAAATTTCTATACTCCTTTATCTTTGTGTGTCAAACACAAAAATCAACACCTAAAATCTCCATCACACATACCATTTAACTTTGGCTCCTTCCTCAGACACCTCACACTCCAGTTCAATTCTTTCGTTCACTGTGGTTTTTACAGGCTCGAGCTCTTTCACTATGTTCACAGGCAGTTCTAAAGGAGGACCAAAGTAGACCAGGATTACATCATCAAACGCTTGCAGACCGTTTAAGGGAGAGTTGTTATAAATTGATCTTTATTGAACAATTCCATCACATTTAAGGATGAAATCGACTGGTAGGGTGGATGTACCTTTCACAAACAGCTCAGTAGTGCACTTCTCATCTCCTGCAGTGACTGAGTAGGCAGCATCATCGTTCAGCTGACAGTTGTTAATAACCATTATCCGTTGGGTGCCTTTGTGCTCAAAGATATACCTGCACAGTCAGTTCATTAGTTACTGAAAGTTAAAGGCTAGTTTTACTTTGCATCCTTAACCTTAGGTAAATTAGGTAAAAGTAACGAAGAGGAATGTCATTTATGGCAGGATTGTCAAGGAACATATTTAGGTGATGCGTCAAAAGCTTTTTTAGCATTATTTATTTAACTTTTTTTTATTATTATTTAAGTTATATATTTATCCTGTCTTTTATTTATTTATTCTGTCTTTCATTAATTTGTTCATTGATTCATCCTGTTATTTATTTATTAATTCATTCATTAATTCTGTCTATTAGCCATTTATTTATTATTTCAATCATTTAGTTATTTGTTTAATCTATCTTTCATTCATTCATTCATTCATTCATTCATTCATTCATTCTGTTATTTATTTATTCATTCATTCATTCTGTTTTTTAGTCATTTATTTATTATTTCAATCATTTAATTATTTATTTATATATTCTTATTTATTCTGTCTTTTATTTATTCTTTTTTCATTTATTAATTAATTTAAATCATTTATTTATTTACTTTTAGTCATTCATTTGGTCAGTCCTTTGCTAACATGTTTATTACTGAATAATGCGTTTTTTGAATTCCACTTTTGAAAATCTGAGATAATTTGGTTGATATAATTGTAATTTGCTCATAGTTATACAGCAGTTGATCCTGCTTTGACTTTTTTTGGCAGTTTCCGTTGGCAGTGATAAAATAGACAAAATAACTCTCCATGTGGTGTCTTCATTTTGTGTGTGCTGATGTTCAGTACAGCAGCACTGTTGCTTGTGTGCTTGCTTAATCATTTGTAGATTTGTTATTGTCATTCCATTCAACAATATATTATGCATACAACATGGAACTTAAACCATCAGAATAGATCCATACAGCAGAAATGAGAGGTCACTCCTTTGGTTCAGATATACAAGACAGTGCTGAGGACTGGCTGACTTACTTCCTATTACTTTATGGTGAACAGAGGAGCCAGAACAGCCGGAGCACAGGATGGAGTAGATGGAAGTGGAGGTTATAGCAGACAGGTGGGATCACCATTGCATAACAGACAGAAAGGATAGATAGACATCATGCCTAGATCAAACAGGCCTGGAAAAGCTATTAGTGTTACAGTTAGAGATAGAAAAAGGGAAAAAGAGAGAGAGAGAGAGAGAGAGAGAGAGAGAGGGAGAAGGAGAAGGAGAATGAGAAGGAGAATAGGTGGAAGAAGAAAAAGAGAGAAGTACCCCCAAAAAGCAGGGAATCCTGGAATGAACATCATTAAAGATAAGCAACCAGAAAATTACACAGACCACCCAAATGGCTTTAATTTAATTGCTTTTACAAGGAAAAGTGGGTGAAATATACACTGTCTAAATGTGTGTGTATATAGAAAAATGTATATAACAGAAATAAAATAATTTTAAATGTAATATATATACAGTATATATATATATATATATATATATATATATATATATATACAAAACTACTTTTACAATATTACCAGAGATAAATATTCAGAGATAAATATTCAGGTAGCTTTTGCAACTTTATTAAAGTCCTGTGAGGGTGGTATGCCTTTTTCCTGTACAGTTTCCTGTTGTTAATTACTCATTGCACACTACATTTAAAACTTCAAATGTAGGTCAAGAGCTTCACATTGGCCTTCACTCACATAACATTCTTTAAACATTTCTGGAAGTTATCATATGGCACAGATTAATGTTTTAAGAACGTTGTGTGTTTGCCGGGTATGAAATTCTGATGGTACACTTGTGTGTGTGTTGCATGTGTCGAGATTGTGTTTCTGCGTCCCCCATGACCAGGAAGCCAAAGAACACAATGCATAAAGGGTTTTTAAACAGTTTCAGGGTTTCATATGAGCATGTTTCTGAATGTAGTTAAAATAGAAAGTAACATACTTTGGAGTAGGGCGGATCTCTTGTCCATTCTTGTACCATTTTAACTCCACAGTCGGGTCAGCAAGGTCCACAATTAACCGGATCTTTCCACCTTTGTCTGCCTGATATGCAGGATCCAGTCTCTTGGCAAATGCTGCAGTGTAAAATGAATGCAGATGAATAATAATGTTTCAAAAGAAGAAATTGGCTATGTGGCATTTTCAAAAGAATGCCTGAAACTATATTTAAAAGGTCCAAACTTGTAAGACTTTTGTTCATCTACGGAACACAAATTATGAATTTTTGTCCCTCAATTAACAGTCTAAACTAAACTGCTCAATTCATTTGGATTATTTTCATGATGTCTTATGAGTTATGAAGCGTCAAAGTGGTAGCTGTGTAGAGTATCAATGGAGGGACAGAAATCTCTCCGATTTAAAAAATATCTTTAATTGTGTTCCAAAGAGTTTAGAATGGCATGAATTACGTTTTTGGGTGAACTAATCTATATATATGGATTGAATACTGCACATTATCAATCTAACAGAGGTTAAATTAGCACCTTCGCTCTTTTTCTCTTCCTTTTTGGTTTTCTTCAGTCTTTTCAGCAGGCCTCTGAGATCGGTGATGCCATACGTAAAAGCAATCTTCTCATATTCATCAGGTCTGGCGTTTTTCAAAATCTCCCACACGTCCACTTCAGGAGTTTCCTCTTGCTTGTGCTCCCTGACATCACAGAGCAGTAAGACAGTATGAGGTCAGAGGTCATGGTTAGGGTTAGGGTTCTCTTAATATGTGTTGAGGAACCAGATCTCTATGTACTAGGGATGTTCATAGGCTTTAATATGATGTTCCACAACTATCCTCCTTATTTCTAGTTCCTCAAGACATGTCACACAAAGAGATGGGCTGAAAAATCCCTGCTATGTCAATGGTAACCTGTTACAGGGAGAGATGCCTCACTAGTTTTCAGCTACATGGGGGAACATGATCAAGGAAGGTATGGTACTGTGTTTATGATTGGGGACACGAATTTAGTGAGGAACAATTCAATTTCACTATGATTGGTCAGGATAAGTGAAAAAGTCAGTGAAAAGGGGAGAACATTGGGTTATCATGTGGTTAACACATGATCGTGCTCAAGATGGATGTACAAACCAAATCATTTACTAAGAATGTAACATTTGATTCAATGTATTATTATGAAAATTATATTAGAAATATTTATAATTAAAGCTGTCAATTTAAAGTGAATTTAGTGCAGGTCTCAGAATGCGTCATTGAAAGTTACGACTAGCAAAGTAAATAGAACAACAACAACAAGAAATCTGAATGTAATTAAAAAAAATTAATGATGTATAATTAAATATTTTTGTAGAAAAGTACGATTTTTTTTAATTGTTTGTCTATTTGATATGTAAGTATAGACCAACATTAAAAATATGCAGGTAAAATGATACATAATCTGTCGTCATCTTTCTGCATATTTTTAATGTTGTTCTGGTAGATATATTTGTATTGACAGCCCTAATTATAATCCTTAATTCATTAATAGTAATCTGTTGACTCTGTCCTATAGTTTAAACTGTACCCATCTCTTTGTAGGAGTGCTATTTAAGCACATCTGTCAACGTAGTTGTTTTCTTTCATATTAGTGTTAGAAGTCAAGGTTTATTAGGAGTGAATATTGTTGTTATACATGAATACAGTCGTTAAACATGATCAGGGTGTGAGACAGTTAAATTAGTAATCAGCTTTTGTCATTCAGCCCTCTTCTTACACAGACATTTCCCTGAATGTCTGGAGGTAACATTATTATTTTCATGTTTTTAATGTGTGTTTCAACAAGTCTGCAGTTGCTCAGGCAAGTATTAAGAACACTGAAGGTTTGCAGTTGCAGTTGCAGTTGCGTGTCTTGTTTCTCGAGTATAAATCAAGATTACATTAACAAAAGTAGCGATAACACTATTTCACAGCTTCATGTAGAAGTGCTCCACCAACAACTCGTAAATGAGTGGAAAACGTGCCCTTTTTATCAGCTTCTGAATTCTAAAGGTTTGTTTCCATCATTACTGAGCGTTGTTGAATCTTTAATGAATGCTGTCTTTAAATAAAGTGTTACCAGACTACAGTAGGCCAACACTCTTGCTTCTACAGTTCCTGTTCAGGTCATGCTTGGGAAGCTAAAGGATTATGATACTTACCAGAGATAACGTCTAATCGTTTAATTACCTACGATACTAACCTGCCGTGTCTGAATGTGTGGGGAAGAAAAAGAGACAAGCCAAGATAATTTTCTTTTTTTCTCCATTATGCAGGAGTTTAATTTGTGCTATTTAGTTAACAACAAAATACTAAAGCAAAACCTCACAAAAAAGAGGCAAAACTCCAAAATCAAGTGTATGTGAATGATGATATTTTGTCTGATTCCAGATTTCCTTTATGTTGGCAACAAAATACCCTTGCACTTAATTATATGCCAAAATGTCTATTAATAATAACAATAATGGCACATAAATATTGTTTTCCACATTACAGGACGGTTAAATATTTTAAGGGAAGAGTGCTTGCTTTGTCACAGTGAATGACATGAAGAAATTATTTATTCACGTGGAAGGTAAAAAGGTATGTTGGATTGTAACAACAGTGTAAAAGAAGGATTGAAGAAAAAGACACCCCTGTCAGGGCTTAAAAATAAAAAATAAAAGGTCCAAAAAGAAAGAATTGGTCCCCTGTGGGGGCCAGACTGGAGTTCTCACCTATGTTTGAGAAGCCCACTAAAGTCAAGCTCGCCTGCATCGTCCTGGCCTTCACTGCTGTTGTTCACAAGACATTAATGGAAATTGAGTCAGAAAAGTCACAAACATCAGAATCAAACAATGCTAAAAGAACAACGCAAGAGCCTGCAATCTCTGCATCCAAACGAATGCAGGATTGAGGTGTACACAAGAACCTTTCGCTTTGCGGCCGAGTACCAAAGCACTGGCGTTGGGCGAACTGATTTGTGCACAAACTACCAAGGGTGGCCTCATGACCAATTCTCCCAATGTTACTTTGGGAGAACAGTATGAGCTTGGATAGTTTGCGTTGCTTTCTGACACATTGTTGGGATGGAAGTTCCCAGTGCAAGCGTTGGCCTTTGAACAAGTTTAACACATTGGTTTGGTCGGCGGGTTGATTTGGTGGTAAATATATTTGAAAAAATTGGTTAACTGAGAACTTTCTAGTAATCCAGGCTTTCATCAAACCATGTTTATACATCGGTTTGTTGAGGATTGCTGGAACAGAAGTCCTGTTTTAATTGATTAAACATTCACAGAGGAGATCTTATGCTTCTGGCACTGTAATGCATCTATGCTGGAAAAGAATATTTTATGTTTTCAAAAGTCAAGTAGGATTTACTTCTGAATGATAATGTAACATATATATAAAGTGAACTGTATCAGTGATATGTTAAATATAATGATATAAAAGAACAAATTGATTTTATATCATTATATTTAACATATCACTGATATAGTTCACTTTTTTTGCACTACAAAGAAAATAAACTACCCAAAAAGTAGGTATCTTTATACTATTATTAAATTATAATAATATTATCATGATAATGATTAATTATAATACTTATGAAATAGCATTTTTGCTGAATATTTATAGCTATATAAAAGTATTTCTATAAAAAGTATTTTGGGGGAGGATGGTCCCCCTTTACCTTCTTTTGAAAGCTGAGCGAATATCAATGCTCTGAGAAACCTCTGGGATTTCTGAGAAGAAGAAGAAAAAACGGGTGAAGCTTAAAAATCTGGGTAGTGCACGAAAAATCTTTGTATGAATTTGTTGTGTTCAATCAGAAAACCAACCTTTGACCTCCAGGTCAAAAGAGCAGCTATCAAATTTGTCTTTGTAAGTGACCTCACATCTGTAATTTCCTGCATAGTTCTCCTTCGCCTTAATGATGTGCATCTCAAAGGTGTGAATCTACAGCAGAGGGATAAACAATGCCAAATACTGCTAAAAGAATAGGAAAGTTATTCAAATGCTTCTTTACAATATGTTGGTTGAGCGGGATCACCTTGGAAAAGCGATCAAAAGATTCTTTAAGCTGCAGATGCTTCCCAGTCTTGCTAGCCAGATCCATCCACTTGCCCTTGAACCACTTAATGGTTGGTTTACGAAGCAAGTCTTTGGCCTCCACCTTAGCAACGAAGGTGATGTCACCACCTTTCAAACAACAAAATAAAACATACTGCAGTTATGTTTGTTGAACCATTGTGAGATCAAAAATGTTCCAAATTTTGTTTCGGAAGTCTCATTGTATAGGTTTACAAGCCTCCAAGGTAAAAAAACAGTCATAATATTCATTGCAGATCAAACTGTCTGAAAACAGTTTATTCGAAGATTCCTCCTTTCCCAGAGCTTGTTCTGCTCTGATTGGCCAGATGGCCCAGTCTGTTGTGATTGGTCGACCTTAAAACACTTGTTAGAAAAGTAACATCTAAATTTCAGCTCCGGAGGCTTCCTCAGAACTTATATACATAGTGATATAAACAGTAACAATGGTGGTGTTGGTTTTACTGTATCGTTTCAAGTCTGAGTGCTCATCATTTGGAAGTGCATGCAAAGTGTATTTGCTTTCGTAGCAAAGAAAACAGCATCTTTTTGACTGACAACACGAAATTCTCCTCAGCTACGACCAGTGTTTGAAGGCGGATCAAAGTAGGCTTAGGCCATAGGCACACAATATGATAATTTGTTACAAACCTTGTGCAGGACGTACGACTGGAATTCCTGACAACTCGTTTCAGGCACTTCTTTTAGGAAAAAATAACTATTTATCATGCACTTTGATCTTTAAAATTTCGCAGACCTTTCACAAACAGCTATACAACACACTATGGAAGGTAGTATCTGCAAAATGCATGATAGTGGCACTTAAATAATGAACAGGAACCATTACAAAGCTGCATTTACTGACCTACAGTGATGGAGCCACTCTGGGGCTTTTCAATCAATAGAGTGGATAGCGGTGGAGTCTCAATCTGTTTATCAATGTCCTCAGGAGGCTGTCCATCCCCCAGAGACCACACTGATCAATTAGGAGAAAGAACACACTTATCCCACTAGTACATTTTTGATAGCTTTATAATAACTTTCATGCTAGCTGTAATACGTATTAGATAGTTAGTGCCAATTGAAATATTAATTTGTGTTCAAATATATTTTCAAATATATTCATATTTTTAAATGACTTGATGAAAGTTATTATAAGAAATCCATATATCTTGCAGTCATTAAATTGCCTGAACTAACACACATAATACTCAACAAACACACAGTAACACATCGTCATCACACATTGCTGCCACAAAGCAACATGGAAAGCATAAAGACACTGAACAATGACCTTTAAGAGGGAAAAGAGAGAATCAGTTAACACATGTAAAAATACATTGTGTAGCAAAATCATTTTGGAACTATTTCCAATATTGCTCATTGAGATTTCACAGATTCTTTTAGTCAATGATCAAAGATGAGATTAAATATTATATAAATAACAATATAAACTGTGCCATTCATTTTCTCATGGAGTATGAAAAAGCAGATGATCTCCAAAACCCCTCCAGTTTCTTTCAAAATGGGGTTTGGGATTATTACACCGCTCTTGCCAAATGTCTCTATTTACCGGTTCCATTTGGCTGTCCATTGTGGGAAAATGAGGCACTGGAAGCATCTTACTACTGTAGTTATAGAATTACCTGAGTCTTTTCTCCCCCTGGTTGACTCAGGGTCGCTATCATCTAAACAAAGACAGAGAGAAATTTACAGCATATTATAAGAAATAGTACTGTAAAGTCCATTGCGGCCAACACACTGTAACACACAATTCCACATCTAAAACATGAACTGAAAGCAGGAACAGATTGTTAATGTCATGCGTCATTCCGTACATGTTCAATAGTCTTTTCAGGAATCATTGTGCTTGATTGCATATTTAAAATATTTGTATATTTACATGCAACTATTCGTTTTTAATTTGTGATTACAGTTATATCTTTAATTTCATTATAAAATATGCTAAATAAATATCATGAGGAATATTACATTTTAATAATGCTTTATGTCGTAATGAAAGAGAAAATTTCCAGCATCCTCAGAGAAATGTCAGTGTTCAATGTTGCAATGGTATACTAGAAGTAAATTCACAGGGCAATGGTCTCTGTCTTTAAGTAACCTCATTAATCCTGAATCCCCTTTTGCTCAAATGAATAGATTCACATAAAATCTAAAAATAAACCTCTGGATCGAGAGTAATGAGGGCATTAATTAATAAAAGACTCTTACTAGGAAGGTCAATAGAAAGTTTCTTGGGTGTGTTGCCATTCTCTGTGAAAGAAAACAAGATATTATTCATTATGAGTATCTGTTTTGCCACGGTAAGGGTTGTTTATCGGCCTAAAACAGTTTAATGAAGAAAATAAAAATGTATGTAATAAAATGTTGCATTCTTTTAATGCATACTTTTTTATCATTAATTAAAATGAGCTTTTTTTTTAACTTTGGCTTTACTATATATTAAAAACATAATTAAGATATTGTATTATATGCAAAAACAAATTATGCATGTTTGTACAAGCATATGTCAGAAATCAGACATGATCAGATGTATTCTCTTCCTTTATATAGATATATGATTATATATTATATAAAGGGTCTAAATACTTGTAGGAATCACAAACATTTACTGCATATTTTGTTGCATACATGCATTCTTTTCCAAGTTTTAACTATAGAGCCATTAATATCAACTTTTTAGTGCAACATCTAGTTTGTTTTATGGCTGAACTACACTGACATGTTCATAGCAACAACATTAGTAAAGAACAACAGTGATTTGATGAAGATGGGTCATCATGGCTACCAACCTGCTGGAGGTGGAGGTGATGGGGTGCTGGCGGTGACATCATCATCTTTATCTGAAATAAAGGTGTGATTGACACATACACCCACCTATCACTGAACTCCATTTCCAGCCGTAGACCAAACACAGCATGCTTTTGCACAATCAAACATGAACTTTAAATTCACCATGAATCCCCTTACAAACGACAGATGGAATGCTGCGAATGTTTGCACTTGTTTTTGACAAGCATGAGATGAGTGGTGTGAGACTATGTTGCAGTTGTGTATACGTGTGTGAGGATGAAGTGCGATAAGAGTGTTTTTTTGCAAGGCAAAAGCAATATGTATGCAACCACATGCTTATCTGATGGCCCCCCCAGGCCATAAAGCAACAGATGTGGATGGAAGGAAGTGTGAGGTTAAATTTTGGCTTCGGTGAAACCCATGAGCATTATTTTGCAATACACTAAGAAACTATTGCAGAAGATTCTTTTTGTTGCTCCATGAACAGATTTAATCTTCAGCAACTTGTCTGCACTTAAATACTTGAAAAAGCCACATCATTAAAGCTTCAGAAAAACAACAACTATGATGCTTAAAAGCACACATACACACACATCTCCACACAAAACGCGCACATTGACTGATATACTTCTCTGTGTCTTCCATTGGCATACCTTTTAATGGGGTAACTATTGTCTTAGAAGACTTCTTCATTGAAGGTGCTGATCAGTATAAATTCAAATGTTAGAGAACACACAAATACATAAAGTAGATTACAACATCTTAGTCTGGACTTTTCTTACTCTTTTGGACTTGCTCTGGGATTTGTATCACACACATGCACACTAAGGGTAACATCTTACAGGTACTGTCAGCATAAGGGAAAACAGAGTGGTAAAAAAGGATCTTTAAAATTTTTTGATGTGAAGGACATTTCTGTACTGGTTAAAGTGAGAGACACCTTTGAGTCTTTGCATGCTAGTGAGAAGTTTGGGATGTAGGAACAGCTGGGTCAAAACATGTGGTGGTTACAGATCTTTCACATTGTTTTGTTTGTTTTTTTACATGGGACAATGTAGATTATTCAACATCCAGAGTGAGATTTGTTTTCATTAGCAGTCCCTTTGTCTGATGTTATTAGGCAAGAAACTATAAAGAATCTTTGTCAGGGATATTTAGAGTTATATAGATAACAAAAAATATGATGGAAATACTAATGTTAAGTAGAGTTTAATGTTTGTATTGCTATCGGAGATTATGAAAGTTTTATTTGAAATCAACTTTGTTGGCCCACATGTACTTGACCTAGACAGTATTGCAGTGTTGGGGATAAAATAATCTTACTTACTGGAAATTTTTAGCATTGTAACCGTGGCTCAGCTATATTTTTTTACAGCAAGAACTGATGTAGTACAAAAAGAAGAACTAAAAAAATAGTGCAAGAAAAAAACTGCTGCTGTGGTGAGCGTAAGTTTTTTCTCTTTCAAAAACATAGAATCTGAAGTTTTTAACAGTAGTGTATATTAAAATGGTACATTATATGGATATATATTTAAAATTAGGGAAAACAATGAAGACTTAAATAGGTGAACAGTGAACTATTTAAAAGTCACATGACTGGATGAATACCATTCATCCATCTTATCGCAATCATGGCTGAATTTGAACAGAGCATTCATGCCAATAATGGTCATTTTCAAAATGTTTTTTGTTGTTGTTGTTGTTTAATGTTGCTTCCCAATTGCAATCTTCATGGTTTTTAGTTCCTTGTAGATTTGCAAACTACAGTCTCAAAATTGCTTCCCCAACACTGACAACTTGTTATTGGAGTTTTATTTTTAGTAATACTCACCAAGAACGTTTGAGGTGCTGGGCTGCTCTTCTTTTACATCAGTCACCTTGACAAGCGTCTCAGCCCGTGTTGGCTCTGGCTCATTGTGCCCATTCTCTACAGTCTCTGTCACTATTGGCATTGTGTCTGTGACCTCACCCTCTACAGGCTCTAGATCAGTCACCACAATTTCTATGATTTGTGGGTGTGGGGCCTCAGCAGCAGGTATGGGTACGGCTGCTTCTGGTTGTGTGACAGACACTATGGCCTCTGTGTCTTTGGTTGCCACTTTAGCCTCTGTATAGCAAACACAGTCAGGCTAGAGCAGCAAGACTTCAGAAAGCCAACTTCAACCCAGCTGATTACACATGCACACTCTCACATAGATGTAGAGTAACTAAACTGGTCAACTAAGCGGATTACAAAAATAAGTTTTAATATAGGTACTTATTTTTATTAATATGAAACATGCTAATTTCTTTTAAGGCATTTTTCAGGTCCATTTATTCTTGAACCACTTCTATTCTTGAATTTATTCAGGTGACCAAAGCAGATCTAGTCACTGTACATCTATGAAACTGTAAATCCCAAAAGAAGTAAAGTACATCCAACTCTGCAAGCATCTGTAAAATTAAAAAAATGATAAAAAATTATATGAATTATTCTCATACACAAAAGGTTTGCAGATGTTTTAAGTAAATTATATTTATTTAAAATATATAATTTAGTAATGTAATATATAGGCATGAATATTATTTTAAATGTGCATTATTTATAATAATATGTATGCCTATATATAGCATTTTGAATGCTGTCAGCTTTATTTTTAAAGCACAATAAACAGTTGATGACAACATAGATGTCTTTCTGAGGGTGTCCTTTACTTCTTTTCATATACTATACCTTCACATCAAACTTCTCCATATGCAGATGTGCAATTACTCAAGAAAATCCTGTCATCCATAACTCAGAACAGGCACTAGTACTGACACAGGTGTGAGTTAAGGAGTGTGGACAACCATAGTCTTCGTTTGAGTGTGAACCTTTTGGGCCGTGAGGTAGGTGTGTTTGTTACGTTTGTGTGAACTTTGTTGCAGGTGGGAACGTGATTAGAGGATACGCTTGTCAGGTTGATGACGCTCTACCATGACTTTGAAGCCAATAACCTATCACTGCTACAGTTTAAAAGCCGCCCCAACTTCAACGGCGACAGAAGAGAGAAGAAAGAGCGAGCACGCTTAATGAGGACAGTTCTTTCATTCAGTTGCCTGCTGTTTTGTGTGTGTTTGTTTACTGAAGTTTGTATTGTATGTGAGATGCTTTACCTGAACTGTTGTGGTCACGAAGTGATACATTGGTGGAAATCACAGTGGAGCAAACACAAACACTCTCACACACGTGAGGTAAGAGTGCCGTGGGTGAAACCAAGAAGTGAAAGAAACCAAAGGGAGAGGAATAAAAGAAAGGGGAACGTGGTTGAACACCTACCTTTTGGGGTGATCTCAATCGAGTTCTCAGATGGGGCGTCACCAGAGACTGGGGCAACATTCTCTGAGTATGTGACAGACATAGCGGAGGAATGCAAGTGCCTCTTTCAAAGCATGAAGCGTCAGCAATACAAACAGACACATATATATGCTGAAGGACAGGAGACAATACTGCATACTCACATACAGAGACTTATTTATACATTTCTAGCCTATAAACACACACACACACACACACACACACACACACACACACACAGTGGCCCTCAATTATAAAATAAAAGCAAGAAACTTGTGCTTGTCTTTCATTTAGAAAGTCCACTGTCAGGACAGAGGAAAATGAAGAATTAAAAGTAAAAGGAAATGAAATGATCTCAGAAGCATGAAATGGACATCATTTAGCAATGATTATTTGTTTCTTGAGGAGAGGGTGACAGTACGCTGGTAACATAGGCCAGAAATATCATCTGAATCAACAACCCATGATCATCTGGACTGTTTGAATTTTTACTTTGCAGCTTAAAGCAGAAATGCCCAACTTATATCATACAAACAGGTCAACATCAAAGGACTTTCAGCCTTAGACATACTCACAGAACTTTCAATCAACAGGTGGGCCTACCGTAGATTATAATTATTCCACACATTTTTACTGTGACTCACTAGAATTCTTTTGATTGATTCTGACTGAATTAAGTTGTCATATTTGTATAATGATTTTGTATAATTTCACTGCTGCCTGTGGCAACATAATGGCACTACTTTCACATTGCTTGTATCTCTTTAAGTGATCTTGAATCTCGTTTCCAATACACAGGTCAGACTGATTGGTGGCATGTTGCGACTGAAATAACTACTAAAAAGAATAGTAAAAATGGCATGAGATTATTTAATTATAAATTATATATTAAGAATAAAGGTGCGGTCAAGTTTACTGATTTTTGCCGAATTTGCTTATCTCTCCACATAGCCACTCATTTCCAATACACATTTAGTGAACTGTCGCCATCTTTTTACTCGAAACAGACTTGTAATGCCATTGTATCGATTATATGATAAGAATAAATGGTCAAAGTCCTGCAGCCCCATTTAAAAAACTAAATATATCAAACTGGATGAAAGAGAACCGTTAAACACGGTTGTAGCTAAATATATTAGCTAAAGCGAGTCTAGGGAGAAAAAAGTTTTTCATTAATTATAGTGGCCTATAACTTCTTGTCAGACTGTGATTTTAATGTTTTCCCACCCAACCTTTGACTCTCATTTAACATGATCCATTCACTCATAAAAACCAAACAAGGTTTTCTGAAGAAATTCAACACTCACCTTCAGGTTGGCCATCCTCTGTCAGGGAACAAAAAAGAAAAACAACTCTATGAAGTTTACTTATTTTGATGATATAACGTTTCTAAAATATTGATTGGTACTGTGGCAACATCTGTCACAAAAGAAAAAATCCAAATGGTTGTGGTGTCTTTAAAATAAAAGCCACTGTAATATTTGGTAATCCGGTATAATAGCAAATAGCATTTTGCTTTCTGTATTCATTTTAGGCCACTGTTCTTATTTGTGCAGAACTATGTAAGCTATGTCTTTAAAGTGTTCCGTTTTAAACTGCGTGTCAGTGTTCAGTATTGTGTTAGTAGCAGTGCATTTGTCTAGACGTGTAGCAAACAGTTTAAAGAGGGACATGTTGACACGGCATTAGAGTAAACCCAGCAGAGCTTGATGAAAGTGTTCTTACAGACCTTAATGTGATTAGAGTTAAATAAAAGCCTAACAAGATCAATAAGCACAAACATCCCTTGGTATGCTAGTTCTAAAATAAATCAACTGTTTTATTTATAGATTACTATGTCATGGGCACGTGATGGGCAACTGAACTCTTTTTAAAGTGGACAAAGCCGCAAATGAATAAGCCTCATCTTTGAATTTACTTGCTAAATTTATGCACTTAAAAAGACAGACATGAGGTCATTTTGAGGAATGCAAACTCTCAAAATGAGGTCGCTGTAACATCTCATTGCTAGAGAGCAATAAGAGTAAATGGAGAACAAAATGCAGACTTTTTTCAGAAACATTACCAACCCCAAATAGTGTATATCCTGAGAAAAACACCCCATAATCTTACACGCCTCAAATTTCTCTGGGTTTTTACGTGATATAAATGTCAGCAGCTTTGTCTCGAAGACCCGCTCCTGTTGCCCTGGCATGGGCTGCTGTGAATTCTATGATTATGCCAGCCTAGTCTGATCGTGTCACAAAAGGATCTCTGTGAAGCACTCCAAGAACGGTTGCTCCATTCCTGCCCCCTGCTGTCAGGAGCCAATGTGAGCACCTGTGCGTTTAGCCTCTTGATATTTTTGACTCCAAAAATATCTGCTTTCAGCTCCAACGTTATGCTTGCTGTCTCTTTCAGTTCATCTCGCCTTCACTGGGTGTTTTCTTCAGTTCATTGTCACTCAGTCTTGTGCACACAATAGTGTCATACTGTCCTTTATAACATTGTTTCCTCAGTCGTCATCTTATGGAGTAGCTAAAAGCTCCTCAAAAGTCTTGTCAAAATGTATAAAGTTTGCTTGAATTTGATTATATTGGACCCATAGAAATGTAAACAGAGATTTACATGGTCTAACTAACATCTGAGAGTAGAGATCACTAAAAAGATTGAAATAACCATAACATTAGCAGTCATTACTTTAATGATCTCCCCACTAAACACTATGTAATAATAATAATGGCAAAAGTATATAATAATATATAATATATAAATGTAAATTTTATGCATATACATTAGTTTTTTGAGGCACTTGAGACTTGTTTTTCACATAATTGTTTTATTCTCTTTTTTTGTCTTGCGCATGTCATGAGAAAAAGCTTGAAACTAATAATAATAACATTTATTGGCTATAATTTATTCTTTTGAGACACCTAATCCTATTTTATTTTATTTTAATAATATTATTTTATTATTTATTATTATTTTATAAAATAATATTTTATTTTATTTTATCTCTCTCTTTTCTATCTTGTACTTATTGCCAGAAAAGCACTATATAAATGTAATAATATTAAATCAATATGTTTTTGCATTTGAGTTAGTGTTTTGAGATATCTGAACTTATTTTATGTCTCTCTCCCCCTCTCTTCTGTCTCGATCATGATGCCATCCTACAGGTCATGTCTTTTGAACACCTTAACTCAGATTTGGCGATGACATGGGCCCTTCCACCCATTAAAGATCCATTTATGTCACCGTTAAGCTAGCTATTGTGGCATTCTGCCCGTTTCGTGATCCCCACAGGCTCATCCAGCAATAACGACAATTTTCAAAGATATTGTTTTACCCTCGCAGTGCAGCACAACAGTATTCAGGTATGTTCAGCTGTCCCTACTGCTGCCGTGAGGACAGAAAGACTCATGCTGACCCCCTTGCACACACACACACACACACACACACACACACTCACACATTTGTCACTAGTCCTCAAGTTTAATATAGATAGAGTTCATCAAAGAATTCAGTTAAATGCTTTTTGATTGCTAAGTGGCTGACTTTTGATTGTCACAAACAGCACATACTGAAAAATCTCCATCATCAAAAGGTTAAGAGGGCACAGATGCAGCTTTTAGTTTGAGAATCAATCTTTTTTTAATTTGAATTGTTCTACAGAAACAAATTGTACG
The DNA here is from genome assembly GCA_037043235.1 of Rhodeus uyekii. Lineage (NCBI taxonomy): Eukaryota > Metazoa > Chordata > Actinopteri > Cypriniformes > Acheilognathidae > Rhodeus > Rhodeus uyekii. The sequence continues at coordinate 4,021,254 of JAWRVZ010000044.1, forward strand.
TGAACATAGTGCTAACTTTGCTGGTGCAGAGAATGACAGGCATCAGAGAGCAGATGACAGCTTGAATGTATTGATGTTGATTTATGAGGGAATCTGACATGAAGGAATGACACTTCGACTAGTTTGAATGAGGGGAAAAAAAGTGAAACCATGACATGCAGGGTCACACTCGCTCAAGTTGCCAACTGGATGATAACTTTATAAGGAACTGTAACATAATGCACAATAATTCAATTTATTGATGTGTATAATTCAAACTATCTATAGGATACCTAAAATATTATTTTCCCCAGGACTTCATGGGGACACAAAAGTAGAATATTTCTCAAATAAAAGCACCAAAAATAAAAATAAAAGATGCTATCTTCAGTGACGTGCAGGTTTACAGAGAGTTTACAGAGAGGCCAGGTCATTTATGATGTTGCGAGTTTCCCTGTTGCTCCATTCACCATTAGCTTGTAAAAAGTTCATTTTGGACCCTGGAAATATGTCACCCCTCTAATGGGACATGGAGATTCTTTCACCTTTAACTGTATCCTTAAGTCATTAGTCAAAGGGCAGCTAATTACCCTGTTATGGCGCCGGAGATAAACTTTCACTGACTTTGTACAGGCTGCTAAAGTTTCTTGCGCTTCCTTCCATTGTTGTCATCCTGTGGGATGCTATTTGTGATGCTGTCACATGTGAAAATAGGTCATAACCTCCATCCTTTGATATTATTTATCACAGAGATCAAAGTTCAAACAAACAAGAGCTCAGGATTCTCAGCATGATAGAGACATAAAGTCACTGGATGAAAGATAGGACTAAGAGAGAGAAGAGAGAGTGCAATGGGGATTAAAAGTCTGCTCATTCTGAACTATTCCAGGGGTCTGGAATCCAGTTCCCTGGGGGTCCAGCACTGTTCATCCCTCATCCAGCCTTTTAAAGCCTGGAGTAAATGCTCCACGGCAACCCCAACCTTCCCCCGCCCCCCATCAGCTGTTCCCTCAAATTTATGAGAACAATCTTTTTTCTTTTTCTTTTTTTTCAAACAGACATGGTCACAAAGTCTAATACTCTCTCAGTCTCCTGAGGCTATTTATGGAAGGCATCTCTATATGAAATCCATCATACTTAAACATTATTATTACAGTTGGCACATCAACTACTTTGTTTTCATCTTTCAGAGTAACCTACTTGCACTGCAAAAAAAGATAAGATTCATTTTCTTAATCACAATTTTCTCTTGTTTTCTGGTAAAAATATTGAAACATCCTTAAAACAAGATACATTTTGCAAAATAGTAATGGTAAAATACATTTTTATATATAAAAAAAACAAGTTCTAACCAAACTGGTCAAATAACGTCTTCTTTTTTAAAAATTGACCTTGGTAAATGCTATTATGTTAATATTTGACTCAAGTTAAAACATTTTTTAATTAAAAATGAATTAATGCAAGATATATTCTTTGTTTATATTCTTTGTTTATATATAATTATTTATATTCTTTGTTATTTATTTTGTTTATGTTATTTATCTTGTTTTAAAAAGAAAATTCACTCCAAAATTAAAATTCAGTTATCATTTATTCATCATTTTAATTAATAAGATAATTTTGTTGCTGTTAAAAAAGATTTACCAACATTCTTCAAAATATCTTTAAAATAAAAAATAAAGTCATAGAGATTTAGAATAACTTGACTGAGTAATTAATGACAGCCTTTTCATATCTGTGGAAACCACCCCTTTAAGACTATTTAGATGTTTTCGCTGCAAAACATCTCTAAAAAAGGCAATTTTCCTTCACAATTTGCATCCTATCTAAAATCTTTTTATTAAGATCTTAAAAATCTGCACAATCAACCGAATGGCATTTGCAATGGGCGACGGGCACGTCTACAAACCATTTAGAGAAATCAATCGCACCCCTCCCTGTTTATGTGTATGAGCATCATCAAAATAGCAGCCATAACATCTCTTAGATCCCCCTCATTCTGTTTCATAATCCTGATTGTCCATTGGTGGATGAATCTCATCCAGAGTGCATTTGTTTAGAGTCCAATATTAAAATACGAGCCATCCTCAGACAAAAGCTAAAGCCTGACCAAAAATAAACTTTAAATGTCAACGCTGCTTGTCTCAGATAATGAAATCTCTTTGCATAAGAGCTGTTGAGCTCATGGGGACACAGCTCCAAATGTCCAAGTCTGTCAGGCACGATAATAATAATAATAATAATAATTTTCCACAGTAATAATAATGCAATGAAACTCAAAGTACAAGAACACACATCCTCATATTTCTTCATCCATCCATTAGGCAGTGGAAGCTGATCTCTATATCATCACCCCTGAAATATTTGTCCATCTGGAGGCGTAGCATCCCCACAGGGCCATCTGCATTGCATCATCCATCAGAGATGCCTCTGGCACCGCAGTAAAGCTGGGCTCTAGGACTTGTAACCCAGCGCCGGGTAAGTCACCACCATTCCATACCCAGAATCCTGTATAGCTCAGCTGACTGCGCTCTCCTAATCGCCTTGACTGTGTGCCATCCATCATAGCAACAGTCAATGGTCAGTGACAATGCTTTGTATAAACTTGTTTGGATCACCTCATCACCCAGCACAATGTGAATTCCAAAGTCGCGCCCAGAATTCCTGATCATCCCTGAGCTTTTTATGTCTGCTTGGGTCATTCTCGTGACTTTAGGGATGCAGCAAAGCAGCACCTACCTCTATCCAACCAATCACCTTGACCTAAACATTATACGCTATATATTATAGGCTGTACATGCAATGTTCATTTCATTTATTTACTTTCTCTCTCTAATGCAACATTGTATATGAGGTATGAGTGTCAAAAGCAGGGAAGGCAAACTAACCAATATGAAGTCCATGTTAGTTCAAGCCTATTTTGCTCATGAACTTGAAACAAAACAGGTGAAGCAAATCAATAACGCAGTGCGGCTAATTTGTTATTTGCATGTTTGTTAGTAATGTTGAGGTGATATCTCTCAAATAATGAAAATAATTTCTTGACATCCTAAAATATTTCTCTACCTTGTGCTCCAGTTTTCAAAGATCTGTGTCATGAGGATGGACAGAATTTGTTCTCACCTTTCTTTGTGGGCTCAGGCATGTTGAGCCGTTCTCCGATGGACCGGGCACCAGTTAGAAGGGTTCAGGGGTGAGTCTGGGCTGCCCAGTGTGTGTGTCCTTTAGCCAGGGGGTGTTATGATGGAGAAACAGAGGTGAGGAAAGCTGCACCAGAGACTGTGGAAGCCAATGAGAATGAGGGCAATGCAGGAAAGTGAAGGAGAAAGTAACAGATCTGGGGGTGATGAATAAATGGGGTTTATATAGTGCTCATCCTAGCCACTCCTCTCTCTCTTTGATAATGGAGCCCAAAAAGATCCCTAACACCTCCCTCCCCTTCTTTCCTAAAGTTCTGGGGATTAGATGTCGTTCGTTGTGCCCTGTCTCCTCACCAGCTGGAGTCAGACAGCGAGAGGGGCTTTTGGAGAACGAGGCATTCTGGAAAAAGTTGACATTGCTTTTTTATACAGAATAACTGAATGCCTGAGACTTAAATCAAAATTATAAGGTATTTTAAAAAAAGACAGAATTTGTCATTTATAATTTAATTGATAATGTACATTTATAATTACATTTTAGGAATAATTGTAATGAATAAGAAAGATGTGTAGAATTACATAGTCTTTCATAATTTATAGTATGTATATATATATATATATATATATATATATATATATATATATATATATATATATATATATATATGTATGTATATATATATATATATATATATATATATATGTATATATATATATATATATATAAGTAAAATGTAATTAATAATACACAGTAATTCATAAAATGTATTAAAATATAATAATGTATGGAATAAAATGTATACAGTTTTCCTTTTAGAATTTAATTTAATTTATAATTTAATGCAAATATAATGTAACCTTTTGATACATAAGTAACATAATATAATTTAACAAAATATAAAACTGTGTGAAATGAAATATGTAGTTTTCCATTTATTTATTTTTAATAATTTAAAAATAAAATTTAAAGCTGTGTAACATATAAATGTAAAATTAATATACATGTGTATTTGTATAATTTATAAATATTATGTTTTTGTGTAGCTTAAAGCTTTCCTGTAGCTGAAACAGTAGAGCGTGGTGTTTGCAATGCAAGGTCATGGGTTCGATTCCCAGGGAAATCAAGAACTGATTAGAATGTCACTGTGTTCTTTGAATGCCAGTAAGTCGCTTTGGATAAAAGTTTCTGCCAAAGGCAAATCTTTTGTACTTTTTAAATATTTTATGTATATGAAGTAATAAAGTAATATACTTCCAACTGCTAATGATATGTTTGTAAGGAAGGGACGACCCTATCAATGAGTATTGATGAGACTATGTAACCGATTTACTATGAACCTTGGCAATGCCCATGTCAAGGGCACTGACTTTAGGGTGAATGAACTAGATATTATTAGGCGATGCTGTCATCCAGACCTTCTGTCATCAAGCTCCACCTTTTCTCTAGAAGGTCTCTGGGTGATATTTAGGGCTTAGTGAGAAAAATAGGAAACATTCACTTCACCTTTCAGCCAAGTGCCAGAGATGATGTGGATGTAATGTGGGTGATGGTGATCTGAACAACCGGGACTATAAAATCTCTTAAGATGCCTCAGCAATGCTTCTAAAGTCTATAATTAGAATGCCACCCTGAACTCTGACTTTTGACATATCAAGCATGGAAAGATGGTGGGATTGTTGTCATTGTGAAGACTCTAATTATCCTGTTAACGCTCTCTTTTTCACTATAAATCAAGCCTTGCTTCTTGCAGATGTGACCGTAATTTACACAGCGAGTTCCTAAAGCTTTAAAAGTCTTAGCGAGCAGTTAAATTTAATTTGGTTTATTATTTCCTGAAGTTTGAAATGTTTTTCAAATAAGAAAGAAAGATTTGGAATCCATATGCTTTGAACTAATGTAGAGACCAATGATATGATGCTTATTTTGAACCATTCATTTCAGAAAATGCATGACATTTCATATTCAGAAATGATAATAAAATAATAAATACAATTCATACTGATATCTTTTGGTGAGCATAATCTAAAAAAGTGATGTAAATGTCCTAATGAAAAAACATTAAAATAATTAAATAAGTTAGTTTTTAAAATATAAAATATGTCCTTTTCATGACATGACAACGTTATTTCAGGTTGTAAAATGTAAGAAGTGCTGCTTTTCAGATTTATTAATTATATAAACATTTTCAAAACCATGTTAAACCTGAATGTTTTGAACAGAAAACATTTCTAAGTATTTACATAGTCTATGAACATCTTGTTCTACTTCAGACACAAATATGGCAGAGATTGAGAAAGAAAAAAGTCAACTTCTCAGATGGTCACACGAACATCAGCAAGAACTATAAGATGGTTCTGCTGAGCTAGTAGCATATTACATATTAAGCCAGGAGTCTCCATTTTATTCGAAGCTAGAATCATTGTTTAGAATGGGAATTGTTCACAAAACGCGTCACACCAAAAGTATGAACACAATTAACTAAGTTAATTTGGACTCTTATTCTGAACTGGCTGTGTGTGGTATAAGGAGTTTATGTTGTGCCATATCAATCCATCACAAACCATCTTGACTGAATAGATTTTAAGTATGATTTCTTTGGCCTTTATTGGTAGCAGAGCTTCTAACGAATGTCCCATTTATAAAACTATGTGTATCTCTAAAGACAGGGTCCTGGGGTAGTATCATGTGGGCCTGCCACAAAGTTCACACAAAACCATTAAGATCAGACTGGTGGCTAAAGGTTCATGCCGCCCAAAGGGATTTAGCTCTCATGGTCACCATAAAAAGCTCAGACTAGCGAGTCACGATGGCACCTGCCCACACAAATACACACACACACATACACACACATGGCAACCTAAACAAAGACAAACAGATATTGCCTCAGAATTTCAACATCTCATTGAGATTCAGTACATTTAATCGGATGGAGCTTCTCCCCGTGGAGCAAGAAATGCTTTAGATACAGTGAGCCAGCAAAGCACGAATAATCGCTGCAGAAATAGATTTCACTCGTTCTTGTGTATAAAACCCTGTGGGACTATAAAGGGAGAGAAACACCATCTCTAAATGGCAAATAATCATGTGTGAGGAGCACCCTGTGACCAGTCAGTCAATTTGAGAGCCCAAACCAAGAATCTGTCTTTTAGTAGGGTGCTGTCAACAACTCTGGGTCCAGTGATGCCAGTGAAGAAGAAACCTCAACAGCTGTTCCCTAAAAAGCATTTGAACACATAAGCCAGGCTTTAAAATATATGAATTTTATTTCAGTGTATGTAATAAAATCTCAAACCAAGTAGCATTTAAGGTAAAGATGAATACCTTATTGTGTACATTTAGCATTTCACAATGTCAAAATATTATTTATGCTTCAACTGTTGATAAAAAATGATTATTTGGCTTCATATTTTCACTGAAAATGAACTAATTGCAAATATCAATCATTTGTTTTAGTTCTGAGAGAGCTAATTTGTTTGCAGATATCACTTGCTTTGAGATTTCAATGTATCATGTGATAACATAACGTTCATACATTTTGTATGACCCACTGAATTTGAAACGGCTTTATTAAGTAAATCTAAAAATAAAAACTTTAAAAAATAATTTAAGTTATTTGAAATAAAGCTGGAATGAAATACATTTATTAGATGCATCACGTAAACGTACATGTAAAACAACAACAAATTAAAATGACAAATGTTGCCTTGGCAACTAACTGTAAGTTGAAGTTGAAGTAATAAAGATTTATATAAATAAAGAGAGCAAAAACACATAATTAAGAGATTTCTTATGAATGCAAATGTACACCAATACAATTTTATTTATATATAAGACAAGTTTATAGAAGACATACTTTTTAAATGCATCGAGATATGAAAGAATTAAACCAAAAAAAGAAAGAAAAAATGCAAATCTTGCAATGTTGCAACAGCAAAATAAGAAATTAAAGTTAAATAGAGATATAAAAAATGACAAAAGCACATAATATAATTGCTCAAACTTATACTAGCATACTGTAATAGTATATAAATCATACTAAAATAGCACTGAAGTAAACAAAAGATATATAGAAGATGCTTAGCAATGATTTTTGCAGATTTGTAATGCGCAATGACCCCCTCATTATTTAAGTTGTTAATCATTAAGTCTGAAGTCCAAAAACAGACTGTAAAAGCACAACTGTAGGGAACAGTGAGTGGCAATCAAAATAAAAAACAGTGTGGCAGCTTTGCCACCTACTGGGAACAAATGAGCAGTGCGGGAAGGAGGAGGCGTTTAGTTTTTATCTGGCTTGGTTCTTTTTGGTCTGGTTTCAGATTAAACTAAATCTACTGCCAGCCTAAAAGCTGATTGAAAAATATCAGAAGAAAAGTATACTAAAAATGACTTGTTTGTGAAAGACGTGAATTTTTGCATCAACAGCTAAAGAACAGCAAAAAGTTAATAATTTGGTTAAGAGTCTGTTATACACAACACCATAGTTCATCATCTTCTTATGAAACATACTTCAGCAAGAAAAAAATAGAAAGCAAACAATGTCTGTAACACACTGGAACAATCATTCGGCTCTCATTTTGATCCTTTCTCTATACCATGTTGACTCCGTAGAGTAGAAAGGGTAGCCACACTGAACTGGTAAGTCAGTTTCTTTTTCACTTTAATGATTTCCCCTGAGCGGGCATAATTTCGTAGGGCACGGGACATTTTCTGGTAGGTCATGGGCATTCTGTTGCCTTTCCTCTGCCCCCATAGCTCTGCCACACGCTCCTTGTGCCTGGCAGAAAAGCGGAAGATGCCGGCCGAAGCCGGGACCCAGGACACGCAGTGGGCCATGCCTGGGTCCTCCAGCATCTCGAACAGGAAATGGAAAAGACGTAGCTTTTTCCCTGCAATCATAGAGAAAATTGCGGTCAAACAGTGTGCATACAAGAAGGGGTGGGCAAAGGCCTATGGAAACTATTTCCCATAAAACAGGCATGTATTATGATAGGTGTAATTAAGATAAGCATCTCTAAAGCATCAGTGGTGTACACAAGACCAGAGAAAAGACCAGATTCTATTTGGCAGTTATGGGTAGGACGAGCCGCTCCCGAGCTGCAGTTCCCCTAGATTATTCCTCACTATCGAGATAGCATCTAAATAAACCACAAAAGCAGAACTGACCTTTCTCTGCAGGTGTAATGCTGGGCAATGATTCGGCACACTTCTCAGGTGATGCATTCAGAGTTACAGGTCTCTCAGGTCTGTTTAGGGCATTTAACACTTGCTCATCAGGTGCATTGTGAAGGACCGAAGACTGATCGACTAAAGTGGTGTTGTTGCAATTTTTCCCGCAATCAGATCCGTTTGCTTTGCTTTGAGATGCCATGACCTATTCATTTGACAAAAGATCTTGGTTTTAAAGAATAACAAAGAATAAAACAGAATAACAGTGTTGAACTGAAGAGTTGACCTGCTCAGAAAACTGCAGCTGGGACTTTTCTGGTTGTAACGCATCGCTGAAATGTTCCTCGCCATGCAGCTTCTCTTCAGTGTTCACAACTTCACCAGTTGACATGGCACAGAGATCCCTCACTGCCATTGCATTACAAAAAGAGTTAGTGGTGATAAACAGGCATTTTACTGCTAATGTCTTCGTTTTTGTACATTCCAGTCAATGGGGTCCAATGATGTACACTTTAGCTGTAAATAATAAGAATAAGCATGTGCACTTAAAATATAAAAGAACTACTGTCCAGACTGAATGTAATGTTTTCTCACACTTAATTTTGTTAATTGCAATTAAATTAAAATATAGTGTAGTTTAAATTTATGTTAAATGTTGTTAGCTAAACCATATAATGCTTTTTTGACTCACTTAAGTAGGACTTCTTTACATTACTTCTATTAAAACATGGTGTTTACCGAATGTATTGGCACACATTGATTAACTAAAATATTAATGTCATTTGTATTGAAACTTGTCACGTATTGTAATTACACATTTGTAATGATCAATGTTTAGTATGTTGGTCAACACATCACAATAAATGAACTACCTGGCAAACTTGAACTAGCATGATGAAACTATTTATTTATATTTAATAATTTTAACTATTTATTTATATTTAATAATTTTAACAACTTATTTCAGTTTATTGCAAAGGCAACATTTCAGATTTTTCTTTAGCTTAACGTTTTCAAGTAATATTTCAATTTTAATTTATTTCATACGTTTTTTTAAAATATTTTAAATTAATGATAATAATCCTGCACTTTTTAGTGCACTTTTTAGTGTGTTAAGAAACATAGTGTGTTAACTACATTTAAGTGGCCATCTAATTATCTGCAAGTTCAGTTTATATATATATATATACATATATATATATATACACACACTTTAAAACATTTAAATACTCTACACTTAGTGCACATGGATGTGAAACTTGTCTTATGTGTTCCGTAGCAGAAAGAAAGTCAAACAGGCTTGACATAACATGAGAAATGAAGTGGGTAAACAATTTTTGCATGACCTCTGCTTTTAAGCTTCTTTCTTACTGTTCCATAGCGCTTTTCTTCGAGATTCCTGTCTGTAGTGCTCCTCAAGAAATTCCAGAATCACCTCCAAATCAGTTTGATATTCCTGCGGACTGCTCTGGTAAGAAATAAAGAATTTTTTTTTTTTTTTTTTTTTTTTTATCATACACAAGTGGGTCCCTGAAAAGTGTTTAGTTAGATATAATGAATATAGGGACATATTTTGGCTCCACTGTAGAGTAAAAACTATATTGTATAACACAACTGTAAAACGTATCAGTTCTTACCATGTTCTTAGTGCTATGGATGTGATCCTTTGAACCTATTGCTGTTTCAAGTGGTCTAGTTAAAAAGTTAGTTAGTTTCTTTCTTAGTTAAAAAAGACAGATTTGTCCATTGATATTATAGACAGATACTATTAGTGTGGTTTACAAACAAAACTCTCTCGCTGAAATGGTGCAGACTTGTTTTTATCAGTAACAAGTGCCTGGGGGAGTGAACGGGCCTTTCTGGAATGATCTACGACCGTACATAAATAACCAGCCATATTTTGACCCAAAACCACAGTTTCTTTGGCCCAAACACACACATACGCACACACTCATACACCCTGATTGCCGTCTAACACACATCTCTAGCGTCCACCTTTATGGAACCAGTAACCACATCCTCTTCACTCTTAGAGATAACAACCACAACCACCTAACAATGACACGCAGGCTCCACATTAAAAACGCATTCCTTTGTGCTGAAATGATCGAGAAATTTGAATTCATGAACAACATTTGAAAGCAACATAGATGAGAGAAAAGCAATGGTTAAATCTGAAAGAGTGCAATTGTTGAGACAAGTGTTTAATTTCCATTATGAAAATTATACAGTAGCACTACATTAGTGTTTGATTGCTATCTTACAAAGAGGAAGGCGATTTGAGATCGGTTTGTAATATGACTCACAAAGCCATCACAAACAATCTTCTCTCAGTGAAATTAGATAAGCTTGGACCAATGCATTTGCAAAGAAATCAGCGCAGACGTTTATACAGCAGGTTTTAAGTGTGCAGACAGTAGAGAGTTTAACAAACAAATTCATTGACATTGATTTTCAAGAAAGCAAACTTTATTTGAACACAAGAACAAATTATCTTCTGTAAACATGTTGAAAAAAGCAGATATAAATAGACGTTTAATTAAAGGTAATGGGTAGACCTTTATAGAATTAGAATGGTAGATAAAAAGTGGTCCCAAAAAGTATGTGGACATCCATAGACCCCAGATAATGAAAGAATGTTATTTCATTGCATGCAAAATATCAAATTCTTCTATTTAATTTAAGAATCTGACACTTGAAAAAATGTGTCCTTGAGATATTATTTAAAATAAATGTTATTTGTTTTTTGTTTTTTTGTTTTTACACATGCATACATATTGAGGATAAATACTCTTTAGGGTCCCTCTACATATACTATTCAATAATTTGGGGTCAGTAAGATTTTTTTTAATTTTTTGAAAGAAATATGGTTACTTATATGGTCACCAAGACCATTTTTTTTCTATCTTTAGAAATCAATCTAATATGCTCAGTTAGTGCTCATTTTCTTGATCATGAAAATGCTGTTTGATTTTTTTCAAGGATCCTTTTTCAGGATTGTAATTAATAAAAAGTTCAAAAGAGCAGCATTTATTTGAGATTAAAACCTTTTGTATAATTTTAATTTACTGTCCATTTCAATCAACCGAATGCATCCTTGCTGAATAAAAGTGTTAATTTCCTTCAAAACAAGCAAAAATATATTCTTAGTGTCTGAATTTATGAACGCTATGTTAACATCCTACATTTACAAGCATTCACTCATTTCTAAAGCACTGTAGGAAAACAGCTTTATTCTTCAATACATTTGACTTTTTCAGAGCATCTCCAGACTTATACAATTTGAAAAATGTGTGGACTGTTAGGGATTGGCACTTTTTAAGAATCGCTAAGGTGAAACAACTACTTTGGGATCCTCATGCACTGTCAGCACAGTAGCAAGGTCATACTCGCCCTGGTAAGAGTATGGGCCGTACCAGTAATGACAGTCCGGGAGAGGAGAGCTGTAGTACACGTGCTCAGCAGAGCCTTGCATATCTCTGGACGACGGGCCCGAGCTGTAACCTGACAGTGAGCTGAGTCGCTGCAGTATAGCTGGATTAAACTGATAGGTGAGCTTGCGACGCACCTTCACAATCTCACCCGTGCGGCTGTAGTTGCGGAGAGCACGTGCCATTTTCTGGTAGGTCATGGTCTTGCGGTTGCCCTTTCGTTGACCCCAGCACTCGGCCAGTTTCTCTTTATTTTTCGAGATGAAATGGAAGATGCCGCTACTTCGGTCCGTCCACTGGATTGAGTCACCCAAGTTGTCGTCGTGAAGAGCCTCATGCAGATATTCATATAACCGTAACTTCTTACGACCTGAGGAGGAAGAGAAATGTACAATGCATTCAGAACTTCTCTTTTATGAAGAACATGACTTTATTTAAAACTGTGAACCATTAAAATGCTGCACAGTCAGTTTTAGGAAATGCACATGTATGCCAACTTTTATTCATTTGATTATTATTCCTGAAAACTTTCAGCTGAGTTTTACAGTAGAGTACAGTTATTGTTATGCAGTCAGAGAGAAAAAATCAAATCATCAGCACATTCTTTCCCACATATTGAATCATCACATTTTCAAGCACACAGAAATCTTGTTGTAATGTTGTACCTTTTCCGTGGCGCTGTGGTAAATTTGAGTAAAATACCGAAGGCTCAGCAGAGCACAATGGCCCCGGAGACGCATCTGGCACAATGTGAGACCAGGACTGCAGAAAAAGAGAGAAGCTTTTCTAGTTACAAAACACAGGTATCACAACCTAGCAGCTGAAATTTAAAAATTCAATAAAATGTGAACCTACTGAGGATTCATTCCAGTCATACATCGATCCTGGAGGCTCGAAATGAGGTGTGAACTGATAGTATGAGATGGAATGTCTCACAGAAGACTGCTGACTTTCCAAATTCTCATAGTATTTATTTTCTGAAAGAGTCAATCAGCATAGAATTAATCATCATCATCATCATCGTCAACAACATCATAGTTTTTACTATTCTGGATTATATTATAGAATATACTTATGCATTATTTTATGGTATATTATTTATACCCGTGTCATAGTGCCGTATCTGAGAGTGACGCTGAATTACATCAATGGCATCTTGAAAATCTTGATTGATGTCATTTTCAAGAGACCCCTGTAAGGTGAAAAAGGCATAATTCAGAGTTTCATGCATATGAGATAATATTTGTATTAGTGGTTCTGTCTTCTCATCAAATTTGTAAATAATACACATAATAAATAGCCTATATATAATATAATAAAAGTATAAAATAAAGTATGGATCAATGAACTTTAAATAATCGAGCAAATAAATGCTACATAAAACAATGTATAATTACACTGGTACACACGAGACAAATAACTCACCATTCTGGCCTTGGAAAACCTAACGCGGCATCTATGTAGAGCTCAACTGTGTTGAACTGGAAATGCCTTCTATGATTTTAAGTGGACAGATATATTGTAGAAGGGTTAGGACTACTGTTTTACTGCCCAACTAAGCAAAGTGGCCTGTTATATACATGGGTCCATTTAAATGTGCCACGTCAACACAACATGGAGCAGTCATTGATACTCTACTTCTCTTTTTTGGAAATAAAGACCACATAGGACTCATAGTCCCTCTATTCTTTAATCTCCATATCTCCATCCATGAAAAAACAGATGGAGAGAAGGAAAGAAAGAGGGACTAACCACTAGTTTTCCAGGATTCCATCTCCTTTGTGAAACATTTGCATTTCAGGTTAGAAGCTGTCAACGGCACTGTAGTTTATTGGTCTTGTAAAAAAGAATTGAGAGGCATCAAACAATAACTGCTCTGATAATCACAGCAAGAGAAAAGCTGGGGAATGCTGAGAAATCGCACTTGAGGTGTGACACTTTAAGAAAACAAATATGACAGGAATATAGATTATGTTCCTTTCATGCATTTCTTTAAAATAAAATAAAAGCAACAAACAAAAAGGGGTACCAGTCAATACTTTTTCATTACTTTTAGTCAGATTCTGTTGTGAAGAAGCATTTGCAAAAACTGTCCTTCCTTACAAAGCAATCCTTCACACATCATGTTAAATATAGTCATTTCTTTCTTCCATTCAATTCACATTCATATTAGTGTGATTGTCAACTAAACATGTAAAGAAAAGTACACACTTCCATTTCACACTTTGTTTATCTGTGCCTCAACCTGGAGGAAAAAGCCATTCCTATTTTAAATTAAAACTTTTCTTTTCTTTTTTTTTTGCCATGTATTGTTCAAGTTCATAAAACATCAGTTAATTCATTTCATATTCTCATGACACAAGTTTTAAATATCAACTGACTGACTCCTGAAGTTCCCCTTTCAGGTGTGCAGAGAATGAAAGTAAAGAGGCTCACTGATAAAACAACCAGGTACATTTTATGAGACATCAGCGCCTCACTTGACTGAGATTGTGTGTTCTGGTTCATAATCAAAACGTTAGAAAAGTGTATTGTTGAGTGGACATTTATAGCTCCAAACTGTGCAAACACCTCCCTGACAATAGCTAATCAGTTATACTGTAAATCATTTCTGCTGTCATTTACATCAACACAGGCTTTTATGTTTGTTGTATCTGTACACTTAACATTTATTGAAGCTCTCAAGATGAAATAAAACATTTGAATATATAATAAATGCTTTAGTGCACTGTTTTCGAAGTGTTTGTATGTTAGTTTAGCTAGTATCCCCATCTGACCAGCTGACAAAGCCATCTAAAAGCAGTTAGTCTTTTCAGTCAAGTCACCTTTATTTATATAGCACGTTTTACAATAGAGATTGTTTCAAAGCAGCTTTACAGAGATAACAGGAAAATAATGTAATAAAGTTTGTTTGGGCTGTACAGCAGAGCAGGCCAATTAATAATATTGATGAATGTTACATGTCCCCGACTAAGCAAGCCAGTGGCAAGGAACCAAAACTCCAGCAGATGATTTTATGCCAACCTTGAGAGAAACCAGGGAGGACCAGGGACCAATTCTCCTCTGCCCAACAAACAAACTAACAGTCCATGATTATGATATAGACAGCAGATTGAGATCGGGACACTCAAAAAATGTAATCCAGTTCCATCTGGTTGAAGATTTAGATTCATGAGGCCTTCAAAGGGGAGGGTCTAGTAGAGTCACAGTCTCTGCAGACACTTCAGGGCTGTGTTGTGCTCATGTCAAGGTGCAGGTCCTTCATCTGATCTGGATCCGGCTGACTACGGTAACCTCGGGATAAACTAATAGTAGTGTAGATGTGTAACAAAGGACTCACAGGCAGGGATCCAATCGCAATGTCTTTATTTAGAATGGTCGTACAGGCAGGGGGTCAGGGCAAAACAGAGAGCAATCGTGGTCAGTAATCCAAGCAGGGGTCAGGAAGGCAGGCAGAACAGATACAAAAACGTGGTACAGGCGGTGGTCAAGACGGGCAGCAGACAATCATAGGCGTAAATCCAGGCACAGGTCGGGGCAGGCAGAGAAGGATCAGAAACAGGCAAACAGGCAAAACTGGTAGCGGGCAGACACAGACAGGAATGATAAACGCTTGGAATGACAGCAATAGCAAATCGAGACTTCGCCCTGAGCTGTGGGGTGACCGGGTTTAAATAGTCTCTGAGAATGGGTAACAGGTGGAGAAGCAAGCAGTCCTGATGGAATTCAGCTGTGTATGTGTGTGATTAGTCCGGTGTGATGGTTGCTGGGAAATGTAGTGTGTGAGGTGTCAGTATAAATGTGTGAGCTCCCTCTGGTGGCCAGGGAGGGGAGCGCAGAGCTCATATTCATAACAAGATGCCATTCTTCTAATGATATAACAAGTACATCAGGATTTATGAGAAGTGTTCCCGGTTCTGGCTGACCTAAATTATGCAGCCTAACAATCATTTTATATGATTTAAATTATAAAAACGTATAATTCTGTACATGCAAGTGCACGTCAAACGCTGACTTGTATAGCACCAACTGTGAGTAACTTTTGCTGATGACTTTATTAATAACGGCAACAGTAAAAGACGAATGAATTATGGTCAGACTTTAACTAATGTAGGTTACACGAGCAATTCAAATCAAAAATACAAATCATCTAAAATATGTGTAATAACTTGCATGTCTTCTAACAACTTTTTCCCTCAGAGTTTTTACTAATATGTAAAGATAAAAATAATGTACTTATTATCAGTCAACCCAAAAATACTGTACACTGTCTGTTTTCTATTTTAAAATGGGCAGTTGACAAATAAGGGTAAAACAGCATATTTTTTTTTAAGTTCTAAATTGCTTGAGAATTTTATGCATTTGTAAAGTTCAAATACTGTTGTTTTTGAAACTGTTAGAGGTTAGCAGATTTTTTTCCTCATTATGTAATTTATTAAGCTTTTTTCACAGCGCCAGGCAAATTATGTCCATGACATTACTATAAAATTCAAATATTTAAATATTATTAATTTCAAATACAAATCAGGTATACTTTAAGTTTAACAAGTATTCTTAAAGAATGATCATTAAAATTCTGCATTTTTTTTTCACAGCTGTTTTTTGATTATATTCGTTGCTTGTGCCATCTTTTACCACTCACTCCAGTGGAAATATTGTGTAAAATGAGAAAAAATATTTGAAAATGTTTATTTCTTTTTTTATATAGTTATATTATGCAATGTTTTCAAATGCATATAATTATTTAAGCTAGTTAACAATAGTTAATAGTTAATTGAACAGTAAAAGTCATTTAATTGTGTTTGAAGTGATGTCACACCACAGGACTTCCCGTCACACCACAGTACGAAATGAGACACTGTATGAACATTTATGGTGAATTTTATTGAATACTTTTGTAAAAAACAAATTCATTTGCATCTCTATTTGTACTGATATGTTGCATTTTCAGTTTCTAGTTTTTTCCCCCCTGGGACGGTTTGTTTGATTTTGTTAATAAAGTTCATCCTTTTTGCAAATTGAGTCCTCGCTCTCCTAAAACCTGACACATGACAACCTGTTAGAGCCAACATTTTAAACAAAAAAATCACTTTAAAAACAATGATCAGTGACTGTCAACATACACATACAACAAACAAATGAAGACAGATATATATTTATGTTTAATTTATGTATAATATAGGTATATTATGTATAATAAAGACCGATATATATTTGTTTAATATAGGTATATTATATATAATATTGACAATATTTGTTTAATATATATATATATATATATAGAGACAGATATATATTTATATTTATGTTTAATATTGCAAACATAACAGACGAAAATCAAGCTAGACATCTGACTTAATTATATCACACTACAGGATATAATCATACAGGATATGATTTTTCACTTTGGCAGCCATTTTGAGTCATTACTATACAACACTTAGCTTGGACATTACAGTAACTGCATAAGTTCATTGTTTTAAATATTTTTCTTTTTTTTCAAACTAGATCAGTCACACCACAGGACTATCAAAAATGGACATGTTCATGGTCTGACAGAAATGATGAAATTTATCAAATTAATAAGAGATTAAAAGTCACCTTTTAACCTCTATAGCACACCCAAACATCTGGGGAATTTCCTGGTAGGGGGGTTGACTAAAAGACCCCTATGGCTGTCCATGTAACTGCCAGTACAAAAATCGAATATCCTATGTCACACTGCAGGACAGCATTTGTGTTACAAAACTAAATGTACTGTAAATACTATTTTAGTACTTTTTAGCATTTTGAAAACTTAAGTTAATTAAGCAAAGACATACAAAATAATGCCAAGGCATTTATTAGCTGCTCCAGACATATCTGCTTTATTTTACTAATATTTACATTTGAGGAGTCATCAATGTTACAGTCACACCGCAGGACATTTTGCTATTCATCTTGAAATATGAACACCCCCAAATACATTTTACATCCCAAAATCATAATGTTGAGATAAAATGATGTTCTATGCCCCACTGGCATGTGTTGTTTTAGTTGAGAAATGTAGTTCAGTAAACATTTACACTTAGTTACAGAAAAAACAGGCGTCACGTCATCTGCCCATATATTTTTACATTTCGGTGTTGCCTGGTTCTTTAGAAATCTAATAGCAAACATTTACAGTATTATTATTATTATAAGAGTTGAAAACTCTTTTTTTTGTAAACTGTATATACTTTATATGTATATATATGATGAAATTTATATATATATACTGTATATATACTCTTTCTCTCTCTCTCTCTCTCTCTCGCTCTCTCTCACATATACATATGAAGACATTTTAAGAAATTAATTATTTACAGTGTTTATTGATTACACCATAGAGCCTTGCATTAAAAGAAATTTGTATATATATATATATATATATATATATATATATATAATTTAACCAAAAGTACAGTTTCCTTACTAAGAAATATTCTCAGGAAAGTTACATTTTGTACAATTAGTTTTTTTCTTCTTCTGGTGACAGGGTTTAACTGTCCTGGAACATCTGTGGTTAAGTGTGGAATTGTTTCCTGTCTGCTGTGGAAGATAAAATGTGAGAGACTGTGCTTGAAGGGTATGAAAACCTTTAGTCCACTGTGACTCACAAGCTAATTAAATTTGCCTTTTAATCTTTAACATTTCACATAACACAAAACACATTTCACAAAGTGAATCTTCCCTATTTGTCATTTGAAATTACATTATTTGTAATGCAATAATTGAGCACTTAACGATAAAAAAATATGAAATGTAAATGATGAATGTGGTTATAAAAGAGAGAGTCTACAACTCTTTAATTAAACCATTTTGAATCCTTTTCATGCTCACTCTTTTTCCATTGGTTTATGAATTTATGTATGCGTCTCACGCCTGCCAAAGTATTTACATTTTCTGGCAAAGCAGTAGCAAAGGCTTTATCTTTTCAAACAAAGAGCTGCTTTCCTTCCCCTTCTCTTCAAACCCTATTCAAAAGGACCATTAAAACCAAACCCAATGAGGGAAGGGCAGTATAACCACAACATAGCTCCTATTCAACTTCTTTATTTACTGGCACTCAATCAAAACAAGTTCCCAAAGTGCCTGCACAGGTAAACAGATCACTCAAGCTGCCTGGTGAAGTTAACCCATTAAATGGCTTACTGATTCTAGGTAAGAAAACAATACTGCTGTAATTGTTGTTGTTAAGCCTGGCCTGTTCGCTCCTCATATTTAATGGCAGACTTTCACGACCTTTTGTAAAACAGCAGGTCCAAACCTTCACTGTCATGCTTTTATTTTCTTTGCTTTGATTACTAAAGCAAGTTATCTCTATTCCTTTTAACATTAAGAGTAGCTAGAACATTTATTTGTTTTTATTTGCTTATTTACTATTTGTTTGTTTTAATGTTTACTGTTTGTTTGTGCTAGCAAAGGAGTTGTATTCCTTTCAACCTTACAAGCCACTAAAACATTTTTTGTTTTATTTGAAAAATAAGATAAAATATTTATTTATTTAATACACCATATTCCAAAACAAATTGAATATACTGCACTTTAAAATGTTTGCACATATCATATTCTTATAAACATTTTCCATCAACCTCATAATTCCTGGAACTATAGCTGGAACTCACCCCATTATCTAACAATATTTTGGGGGTGGACGTCATGACAATAAACAGGGTATTTTAGCTTGTCCTCACATGTCCCTTCCCTTAAAATAGTCAGTTAAGGGTGCTATGCTGCCTAAAAAAACCATGTGATAGATATGAATCTTGTCACCAAATACCAAGTCACCAAGTCTTTTTCAGGTTTCGGACACATCCAAAATCTGGTATAACAAGATCTGTTATTAGATATGTAATATCTTCAGATGTTGTGCATCTGCCGTACTTCAAGGACTGATGTGAGTGGTTTGTATCTTGTTTCATTCTTTATGTTTTGCCAGAAAACACCATAAATAGGCTTTATTTATTGTGTTTTCTGGCAAAACATAAAGAATAAAACAATTGGCGCCCTGTTCTCTTCACGGATGAGAGCAGGTTCACACTACAAACATGTGACAGACATGAAATAGTCTACAGGGGGATGGAACGTTATGTTGCGTCCAACATCCTCCAGCATGACCGGTTTGGAAGTGGATTAGAAATGATCTGGGGAGGAATATCCTTGGAGGTTCTAACAGACCTCCACGTTCTAGCCAATGGTTCCCTCACTGCTGTTAGGAACTGGGATGAAATCCTCAGTGCCATTTTCAGACCTTATGCTGGTGCAGTGGGCCCTGGGTTCACCCTGGTGCATGATAATGCCCGCCCTCATATGTCTAGAGTGTGTAGGCTGTTTTTAGATGATGACTGCATTAATGCCATTGATTAGCACTCTCGTTCTCTAGACCTAAATCCAATTGAGAACCTCTGGAACATTATATATTAGAGCACCACAGACTGTCCAGCAACTCACTGATGGTCTGATCCAGATCTATATATATATATATATATATATATATATATTACTTGAATTTTACTTAATGTTTTTAATAGAGTGAAACAGTAGAGAACCTGAGCATGGCAGTAAACATACTTTACATAAAGTTCAAGACTAGAAACAATACAAGTGGTATTGTGGTTGTTAATATTGCTTGAAATAATAAAAATAAAGTTTGAGCAAGCAATTATTTATTGGCACAGAAATAAAAGTATTTAGATTAAACTAACTGACAGAAGTATTGTGGTATAGCTAAAATGTTCGGACAACCAAATAAATATATCCATATTTACATACCTACAGGGAGTGTAAAATATTTTTTGTGGTAGTTCAATAGCTATTTATATGAAAATTAATGATTGTACATGGTGTTTTGTACAAGTGCCCTTCCCGTTAACATGGAAATTTAACATGATACCAGAGCTGAAACAGTAACTGATTTTTAGCACGGCATTTCATTTGATCATATATAGCTGCTTTTTTTTTTTTTTTTCAAGAAAGCCCTACAGCTAACAGGATCCCCATCCAGAAAGAAGATTTGAATAATTATTGCACATGTAAGGGACTTTCCCTTCAAAAAAAGAGCCACTTACTCTGGTGTCATATTCGCCGAGATGGAAGATATACAAATTATGTAACTTGCTTGGAAAGGAAATTACAGTAAACAAAAACAGAAATTGAAATGAGTTTGTCTTTTTTGACATTGTGCAACATCAAGCTAAAAAAAACTAACCTACTTAACTTATAAACCACTTTGAATGTCTTCTAGTGATCACAAACAGTTTTGAGGTTCTAGGAGCTTCCGAAATCAGTTAAAAAATGCTGAAAAGCACAAATAAGGCATGCAGCGGCACTTCATGATTAACACAATTGAGTGATTTAAAGGCCTCAGATGTTTATGTGGAAGCTCTTTACCCTTAAAGCTAAATATGCCTTAAGGACTCTAAATCTTGACTTTATAACAAAAGGCAAAACAGACTCTTATAGTTTATAAATGCCAAAATATAGTACAAAATGAAATGTACTTCAAGGGACAAGAAGTCTTAAATATAATATTGAAAACCGTTAACAACATTACAAATATGTTGTGATCGATGAATTTTGTATAAAGTCAGATTTAGGATCCCTGAACTGATTACGTTTCGTCCAATAGTTATTCTTGCAGAAGACTTAATAGAGGTCGCCAGTATTGATCTAAAACACAAAAAGCAAAACAATATTCAATTAAGCTTCAATCAAGACAACTGGAAGACATTTCCATGGGTGCATTAACTCAGGAGCAGTCGGTGTATGTTGTAACCATGTTGCCCTTTCGTTGTGTGACAGTCCTACAGTGCTGCCTGCTGGAACTGTGAAACGTGCTTTGAGTCCGTGTCTGGTGTCCATTAAAAGAGAACATCCTTTCCATATCCTCAAACATATCATCAAACATGCCACCAGTGAAAGAGTTCTGGAAGTGCCTATTGTGTCTGCTGTGTGCTTCTTCGTGGGCCTGAAAGTGGCTCTCGAAATGTCTTTTTTTGTGCAAATGAGGATTGTGTCCAAACACCTCAGAGTCTCTGAATATATCATCGAAGTTGAAGCTAAAATGTTGACGGAAGTGGTCACCGCCTCCTCTCGAGCCCTCTCTAGTGAATGGACCGCTTCGCATCTCATCATACTCCTTCCTCCGGTTGTCATCTGATAATGTTTCATATGCTGGAAATGGAAAAATATGAAGCTTTAACAACTGATCAACACTTATGATGGTCAGAAAGGTGTGACCTGTGTCGATTTAAACAAGAGTTGACTCACCCTCAGCAATCTCTCTGAACTTTGCCTCTGCGTCAGGGCTTTTATTTTTATCTGGGTGATACTGCATGGCTAATTTATGGAAGGCTTTTTTGATCTGTCGATCAGATGCGTCGTTGGGTACACCCAGGATTTCATAGTAATCTTTCTCGGCCAGAATCAGCTCTGCAATGAGCAAAATGCTCACAGCCATGGTGAACATTGACTGAGATGTTGCCATGCCTGCGGTCAGAACTGTTAACAGGAAACAAGTGGCAAGATCACAGTTCATTTAGTTTTTTTACATGAAAAAATTCACAGTACTACATCTGTGTCTGTGTAAAAATGTACATTAAAATTTACACTGTAGTAATAATCTCATGAGATATATATATATATAATGTATATTATATTTATTAAAAATAAAGAGTTTTTTTTTGTTTTATGACATTATTTGTAAACTTTTACAAACTCATTAAATTTGAGTTTTATGTGGTGATTCTCATTAATACACTATGATTTAGTTTTTACATTGTAATCAGCATAAATTAAAGCCAGTAGTACAACAGAAGCAACCATAATGTATAAATAATTTATATATGAATCATTAATTGCAATACATTAATAAGAATATGCAAAATAGATAGATAGATATAGATAGATAGATAGATAGATAGATAGATAGATAGATAGATAGATAGATAGATAGATAGATAGATAGATAGATAGATAGATAGATAGATAGATAGATAGATAGATAGATAGATAGATAGAGATCAGGCAAAACATAATTTCTTATTTCTTTCTTTTGATATATGAAGCACATTGTTCTTAGAGAAATACTTGCAAAAGGACATAATTAATATCTAACATATCTAAATAGCTTTAAGTATAAGATGTTTTGTAAGTGTATGAAATATATAAGAAATACGCTGTTATTTTGGGGGTATTTTTACTTACCCGATGGTCTCTGTCCCAAATTACATCGAGCACAGAACAGCTGATCGTTTTTCTGAGCTCTGGGACAGCGCTGAAGTTGCTGCTCCACGATTCGCAACGTGATTGGCTGATTCACGGGATTAATGACTTCAGGCGTTTTGATTGGTCCACATCGGGGAGCACATGGAAGGTTTGTTGGCGCGTCACTTCCTGTTTCTGTAGCAAGATCAGTGGTGTCAGTGCGCTGTCAAACTGAAAGAACAAAGACCGCCTTTAAAAGACAATGACAGAGTTCCGTAAGACTCTGTCTTCCGTAAATCTGTCTGTTTGATTGTTTGTTTGTTTGTTATAGAGGCTGAGAAGTCTTAGTCCCGATGGAACATGCTGTAATTTTGTGACCATGCAGGGACTCAAATGAAAATCAAAGTAATAGTTTGGTTACATTTACATTGATTAATTTACCAGACACTGTTATACAAAGCTCCTTACAAATGATGAATATAACAATATGAGAGATTTTCAAGAGTCCTTGCCTGTTATTACTGCCTTTTTCCTATTTGTAGACCTTAAAATAAAAGAAGGGAAAAAAGATAGGAGAACTGGATATGGGCTCATCCCATAAAGAAGGTTTTCCCAAACTGGAGTTTGCAAACTGTTTGTGGGTTCACGAGGGGACTGTGGGGATTTCATGAGTTGAAGAAAAGCTAATCATTAAATCATAAACATATCAAATTCAAATAAATATATAATTTTAAAATAGAAACAATCAAAACGAAACATTTTGATGAAATATTTGAAAAGATTAAATATTTTACTTGGTAAATGCCATTTGCTTTATTGCCAATGTTAGAGAAACCTGTACATGCACATGTGTTTTTAATTTAAATATGAACTTACAGTCTGATTTGGCTCTTTTTACATCAAAGGGGTTTGGTGGACAAAACGTTTAAGAATCCCTGCCGTAAAGTATTGCATGTTTGTGTTATAATATAAAACGTCTTAATATATGGATGTTTAGTTTATTAAAAACATACAAATATATTCATCTGTACAGAATCAAAAATCTTCCAAAGAGCATCCTTGTCCTATCAGCAGCATAAGTACATTTAGTCTCCCTGTAGCTACATGAAATTTGGTGCTTGCTTGCCAGCATTATTTCTGAAAACATTTTGTCCTCTATGCATGCATAAAGGCTAAACCATGGTACTTTAGTGTCCATAAGTAAGACTTTGTTTTGTGGCTTCATAGAAGTACAAGGATATGAAAGGGATTTGATAAGACCTGTCTTTCTTTTCATGCATTACGTAGCCACATGGTGTCAGTGTGGCAGAGGACATGTCATTATTAAGTTGGCTTGAGAAAGCCAACTTAGTGATATTGTATCTAAACTTATTATTAAGTTGGCTTGAGAAAGCCAACTTAGTGATATTGTATCTAAACTTATTATTATTATTATTATTCTTCTTACCTAAAATTCTCAATGCATCTCCTCCTAGAGCTTTAAAGCTACAACCACTAAACTCTGCTCAGACTTCAGACCTGTTCTGACTTGAGTTGCTATCCCTTTTCAGACTGATCAGACTTATGATTTTTGATAAAACTGAAGATTAAAGTCATAAAATCTCCATAGACTTTCACTAATGAAGTGAAAACTGAATTTTAGATAGAGCGTCCACTCCATCTGTTGGTAACATCACAACATTACACCTGATATATAATACATTTCAATACAGTATGTGTGAACATGTCCATTCCAATGGGCATGCATTTTATTTTTTTAAATCCTGAAAAAAAACTTGCTGGTCTACAATCGATTTTTTACTTTAATTAGTAAGTTAAATCTCTCTATTTTACATTCATAATATCACAAAATTACACCCCTGTCAGTGAGAGCACTGAAGTTTGAACGAATCAGAGCGCTGCAATTCAAAGCCTCAAAGCTTTTCAAAGACGCCATTACTGCTGGAGAGAGAGATCATAATCTCCTAAAATAGATTTATGTGAGAGAGTTTATGATCAAACGGAAATTGTTTCCGATTATCAAGTAACCACTGCAGCGTGTTTCCTTGAAGATTTATGCACTTATATGGCCAAATTCTGACTCTCATTCGTCTTTACTCGGCAAAGGATTTTCGCTGTTGAGCACTATGATACTATAGGAAAGGTAAGTGAAGTTTAAACGCGCGTCCTCCTGGACTCGCGCCAAAGCATAACCGTCTAATCGCCTAAGTTTATTTATAGCGCTCATTTATGTACTTTATTGCCGAATTCTGACTCTCGCTCGTGTTTGCACGGGGAAGACACATGTAAACGGCTTCCCTGAGCAGAGCGCGCTGACTCTCTTCAAATGCAGCGTCTAACAGTCAAAGTTATTTATAACTAATTCTCGAGTATATAGTTACATTGTGTTAATTCTTTTATCTGCTTTTAACTAAAGTCTGACTCCTGTTCTCGAGTTCAAACGCGTTTCCTGAGCAGATTCGCTGATAGATCGATGTTTTGTGAACACTTAAACAATAAATGAAATAAGGTATTTAAAAGGATGCAAAAACGATGGCAGATCGCTTCAAACTGTAAACTGCTTGAGTTCAAAAAAACTGCATTACTCTGCTGCATTACATGAGCAGGAATTATTTTAAAAATACTAATATTTAAGTTATTTTGTTTCCCATGGAGGAAGGCTTTATACAAATATTACATTGCGTTGATTCATTTATCTGCTATAATTGCCGTGTTGAACTGAAGTCTGACATGGCAGATCAATTCAATCTGAAAACTGCTTGAGATTAGAAAAAACAGCATTACTCTCCTCATTGTACTTTAGCAGGAATTATTTAAGAAATACTAATATTTAAGTTATTTTATTTCACATGAAGAAAAGCTTTATACACACACACATACATATATATATATATATATATATACATATACATATATATATATATATATACACACACATACATATCTATCTATACACACATTTATATAGTAAATAAATGTATAAAGGGCTCCATATATATGCAGTGTAACTGCAGTCTGTTTAGAAAGTGGTAAGACTATATTAATAATGCTTAATTACATCTTTAAAATAGAAATAAAACAAAGTATTCACATTAGTGAAAACTGACCGTTAAAAGCCAAGGTTGTAATTAAACCGTAAACATTTTTATAAACTAATTGCAATTTTCAACACTTTGGGGATCAAAAAGCATTGTTATTTATTTTTTGGTATTTCGTTACAACACCGATGATCCCTCATGATGAAAAAACTCCATGTATGTTCCCTAGATGCCATTTTGTGCACTAACCAAGTATTGCAACACTTCTGTAATCAATTAATTATTTACTCATGTTTATTACCAATGTAAATGTTGTTTATTTTAGATTAATATTTAATATTCATTATTATTCTTTGATATTTCAGACCACTCACTGTTCAGCTGAATCATCAATAACCTCCAGTCTCTGCGTCAACTGACTCTTGTGTTCTTTAAAACATTAAATCTCACTAGTGACTTGTTAAATAACATTCATTCTCGTCAGTGACATGTTAACTCATGTTAAGGCCCCGTCCACACGGAGACGCGGATCACTGCATCCGCACACATTTCTTATCGGATTGGCGTTCCGTCCACACTGATCCGGCGATTTGGGAGACTGAATCCGCTCTCTTTTGATACCGGGTCCTAAAGTGGATAGATCTGAATCCGACACCCTTGCGGACTCGTGTGGACGGCCAATCCGTATATTTTTTTGTTTACCGATGATGTCATCACATCACGTGTCGGCTGCGTCACAGTAACAGCAACAGTGTTGCCAGATTGTACTGAAGATTCCAGCGCAGCTACAGCTTAAAACCCTCCAATTTAAAAAAATACCAGCCCAAAGTGCGTACTCTTATAAATAATGAAAAATATTGAGCGATTTTATGCATCAAAAACCATCCCAAATTTGATCAACCAGCCCAATGCATTTTTTCCCGATCGGACGTGACAAAAAGGTAACTAGCAATCTGGCAACACTGAACAGCAACAACAATGCGCATGCTCAAGGTCGTCTTCTCTGTGTATAGTGTATTATCTGTGGCAGAATTACAGCGCCCCATACTGGTCTGGCATATAAACTACACCGGATTCAGTCGGTTTCAGTGGTATCGTGTGGACGCTGATATTTTTTTTTGAACG
Organism: Rhodeus uyekii; assembly: GCA_037043235.1. Classification (NCBI taxonomy): domain Eukaryota; kingdom Metazoa; phylum Chordata; class Actinopteri; order Cypriniformes; family Acheilognathidae; genus Rhodeus; species Rhodeus uyekii. Next base: position 4,048,360 of record JAWRVZ010000044.1, read on the forward strand.
AGGAAAAAAAAGATCGGATAGGGAACGCGCCGGCATCGTGTGGACGTGGCCTAAATCTCACAAGCGACCTACGAATTAACAAATCTCACTAGCGACATGTTAGTTCACAATAAATGTCAATAGCGTCTTGTTAATTAACGTTAAATCTTGCTAGCAACATGCTAGATCACGCAAATTCTCACTAGTGACATGCTAGATCATGCTAAATCTTGATAGCAACTTGTTAATTAACAATAAATCTTGCTACCAATATGCTAATTCAGCTAATTCTTGCCAGCAACATGCTTATTTATGTTAAATGTTGCTAATGACTTCGGAATTCATACTAAATCTTGCTATCAACAAGATAATTAACATTAAATCTTGCTAGCAAAATTGATCATTAATTGATTAAAGATTAAATTATGATCAAAGAACATAACGACACCTTAGTAACTGCCTAGAAACAACGCAAAGCAATAACTAACAAGTGTATATATGCTCAAGATCTAATTCTTTCCATCTATCTATCTGTAAACTTAAACAACTTGTTAAGCTTTTACAAATAAATTTAACTTTCACAATAGGCTTTCTCAAGCCAACTGAAGTTTATATCATAAACTTCCTCTATCTAGTTATTATTATTATTCTTCTTACCTAAAATTCTCAATGCATCTCCTCCTAGAGCTTTAAAGCTACAACCACTAAACTCTGCTCAGACTTCAGACCTGTTCTGACTTGAGTTGCTATCCCTTTTCAGACTGATCAGACTTATGATTTTTGATAAAACTGAAGATTAAAGTCATAAAATCTCCATAGACTTTCACTAATGAAGTGAAAACTGAATTTTAGATAGAGCGTCCACTCCATCTGTTGGTAACATCACAACATTACACCTGATATATAATACATTTCAATACAGTATGTGTGAACATGTCCATTCCAATGGGCATGCATTTTATTTTTTTAAATCCTGAAAAAAAACTTGCAGGTCTACAATCGATTTTTTACTTTAATTAGTAAGTTAAATCTCTCTATTTTACATTCATAATATCACAAAATTACACCCCTGTCAGTGAGAGCACTGAAGTTTGAACGAATCAGAGCGCTGCAATTCAAAGCCTCAAAGCTTTTCAAAGACGCCATTACTGCTGGAGAGAGATCATAATCTCCTAAAATAGATTTATGTGAGAGAGTTTATGATCAAACGGAAATTGTTTCCGATTATCAAGTAACCACTGCAGCGTGTTTCCTTGAAGATTTATGCACTTATATGGCCAAATTCTGACTCTCATTCGTCTTTACTCGGCAAAGGATTTTAGCTGTTGAGCACTATGATACTATAGGAAAGGTAAGTGAAGTTTAAACGCGCGTCCTCCTGGACTCGCGCCAAAGCATAACCGTCTAATCGCCTAAGTTTATTTATAGCGCTCATTTATGTACTTTATTGCCGAATTCTGACTCTCGCTCGTGAGTCAATATACATTGGAAAAGGCTTCCCTGAGCAGCGCGCGCGCTGACTCTCTTCAAATGCAGCGTCTAACAGTCAAAGTTATTTATAACTAATTCTCGAGTATATAGTTACATTGTGTTAATTCTTTTATCTGCTTTTAACTAAAGTCTGACTCCTGTTCTCGAGTTCAAACGCGTTTCCTGAGCAGATTCGCTGATAGATCGATGTTTTGTGAACACTTAAACAATAAATGAAATAAGGTATTTAAAAGGATGCAAAAACGATGGCAGATCGCTTCAAACTGTAAACTGCTTGAGTTCAAAAAAACTGCATTACTCGGCTGCATTACATGAGCAGGAATTATTTTAAAAATACTAATATTTAAGTTATTTTGTTTCCCATGGAGGAAGGCTTTATACAAATATTACATTGCGTTGATTCATTTATCTGCTATAATTGCCGTGTTGAACTGAAGTCTGACATGGCAGATCAATTCAATCTGAAAACTGCTTGAGATTAGAAAAAACAGCATTACTCTCCTCATTGTACTTTAGCAGGAATTATTTAAGAAATACTAATATTTAAGTTATTTTATTTCACATGAAGAAAGGCTTTATACACACACACATACATATATATATATATACATATACATATATATATATATATATACACACACATACATATCTATCTATACACACATTTATATAGTAAATAAATGTATAAAGGGCTCCATATATATGCAGTGTAACTGCAGTCTGTTTAGAAAGTGGTAAGACTATATTAATAATGCTTAATTACATCTTTAAAATAGAAATAAAACAAAGTATTCACATTAGTGAAAACTGACCGTTAAAAGCCAAGGTTGTAATTAAACCGTAAACATTTTTATAAACTAATTGCAATTTTCAACACTTTGGGGATCAAAAAGCATTGTTATTTATTTTTTGGTATTTCGTTACAACACCGATGATCCCTCATGATGAAAAAACTCCATGTATGTTCCCTAGATGCCATTTTGTGCACTAACCAAGTATTGCAACACTTCTGTAATCAATTAATTATTTACTCATGTTTATTACCAATGTAAATGTTGTTTATTTTAGATTAATATTTAATATTCATTATTATTCTTTGATATTTCAGACCACTCACTGTTCAGCTGAATCATCAATAACCTCCAGTCTCTGCGTCAACTGACTCTTGTGTTCTTTAAAACATTAAATCTCACTAGTGACTTGTTAAATAACATTCATTCTCGTCAGTGACATGTTAACTCATGTTAAGGCCCCGTCCACACGGAGACGCGGATCACTGCATCCGCACACATTTCTTATCGGATTGGCGTTCCGTCCACACTGATCCGGCGATTTGGGAGACTGAATCCGCTCTCTTTTGATACCGGGTCCTAAAGTGGATAGATCTGAATCCGACACCCTTGCGGACTCGTGTGGACGGCCAATCCGTATATTTTTTTGTTTACCGATGATGTCATCACATCACGTGTCGGCTGCGTCACAGTAACAGCAACAGTGTTGCCAGATTGTACTGAAGATTCCAGCGCAGCTACAGCTTAAAACCCTCCAATTTAAAAAAATACCAGCCCAAAGTGCGTACTCTTATAAATAATGAAAAATATTGAGCGATTTTATGCATCAAAAACCATCCCAAATTTGATCAACCAGCCCAATGCATTTTTTCCCGATCGGACGTGACAAAAAGGTAACTAGCAATCTGGCAACACTGAACAGCAACAACAATGCGCATGCTCAAGGTCGTCTTCTCTGTGTATAGTGTATTATCTGTGGCAGAATTACAGCGCCCCATACTGGTCTGGCATATAAACTACACCGGATTCAGTCGGTTTCAGTGGTATCGTGTGGACGCTGATATTTTTTTTTGAACGAGGAAAAAAAAGATCGGATAGGGAACGCGCCGGCATCGTGTGGACGTGGCCTAAATCTCACAAGCGACCTACGAATTAACAAATCTCACTAGCGACATGTTAGTTCACAATAAATGTCAATAGCGTCTTGTTAATTAACGTTAAATCTTGCTAGCAACATGCTAGATCACGCAAATTCTCACTAGTGACATGCTAGATCATGCTAAATCTTGATAGCAACTTGTTAATTAACAATAAATCTTGCTACCAATATGCTAATTCAGCTAATTCTTGCCAGCAACATGCTTATTTATGTTAAATGTTGCTAATGACTTCGGAATTCATACTAAATCTTGCTATCAACAAGATAATTAACATTAAATCTTGCTAGCAAAATTGATCATTAATTGATTAAAGATTAAATTATGATCAAAGAACATAACGACACCTTAGTAACTGCCTAGAAACAACGCAAAGCAATAACTAACAAGTGTATATATGCTCAAGATCTAATTCTTTCCATCTATCTATCTGTAAACTTAAACAACTTGTTAAGCTTTTACAAATAAATTTAACTTTCACAATAGGCTTTCTCAAGCCAACTGAAGTTTATATCATAAACTTCCTCTATCTAGTTATAGAAGTGATGTTCATTCACACACTGACAGAGGGAGCTTAAAAATAGTTTGGTATGGCTTTTACATACAAAGTAAATTACATGGTTTTGAATGGTAAAAACCAGCGTGCTTTTATTTAAAAAACAACAACACTTATGCCATTAAGTGCCTTAAAAAACTCAACCCATGACATCAAAATGAATAGCAAGTTCACCCCAAATGAAATTACTCACCCTCAAGTTATTCCACACTTATATGAGCTTCTTTCTTCTGTTGAACACAAAAGAAGATATTTTAAAGAATGATATTAATCAAACAGTTGATGGTAGCCATTGACTTCCATAGTAGAAAACATATAATACAGTATTATGTATGTCAATGGGTGCAGTCAACTGTGTGGTTACCAGGTTTAATATAACTCTCTAAAAACTAGTTTTTCATATTTGTAAAAATGTATTAATCAGTATAACTATTGACCCACATATAATAAGCATTGATGATTATAGTATCCACAGTACAAGTGCAATGGTCTGGAATGCAATGTGCAAAAATATCAGGGTGTTATCTAATTTAGGAGGGCAGGAGTTGATAACAAAAACAGTCTGTAATAAATTAAATAAGATAACACTCAGGAAATCATTAGGAAAAATACACACAAACACATGAACTAAATGACACCAAACAATCAACTGAGGAAAATAAGTGCTTAAATACACACAGAATAATCAATGGAAATCAAGTGTGAAACTAAGCAGTAGCTATGGAAACTAATAATCACTGGGAACACAGGCAAACAGTAACAGAACAAAGTTGAAAGTGCAAGTTTTTGAAAAGATTATGATATTGTCTCTGTAAACTAAAATGCAAATTTGCGACAATGGTGATGACATGGGCATTCGTATCACGTGTGCTGTCTATAAGAACGTTACGTTTCTTCACAAAGATCTGTTGTTTGAACGTTGTCATGTAAATAACAGCATTAAACAACCATCATATCATAGCCACTGTTCTTTGTGTACTATGATGCTGGTCTGTCCAGTTTCAAAATATATCTGCTGTTTTTCTATCTGATCTAATAATGTTATAACATATTTTTCAGAAGCCATTTCCTAAATGTCATAATATACACCTTATTTTGATGAGGAGCATACAATGCTGTCTTGTTCTCACTTCTGCCTCCCCTTCCACTGTTCAGCTGTCTCCACCATTTTTTATGAGCCTCTAAATATGCTCTAATACTATTTCCTGTCAGCTACCTTGGTTACAGGTGCCTTAGGCTTTCATTTGGCCTTTAAACCCAAAGAGTGTTTGTGCAGTGAAGGCTAACCAATTTTGTTGTCATTCTGCAGTTCTATAATGTTTAGATGCTTATTTTTACAATCATACCTTATGTGCATGACCATTAAGACACTTTCATTAATTAATTAACCTATTGTTTTTCAAATTAAAAGTTTGAAAGGTTTTGGTGCATAAATGGGATGTATTTTTTTTAAAAATGCTATAAGTGCACAATTTGGGGTAGACTGCTCAAATAAATATCTACAAATAATTTTTTTTTTTTTAGAAAAGTTATACCCATAAGAGGCTTTTAAACTCCAAATGTGTGAGGAACTCTAGGTGTATTAAATAGTCAATATTGCTCTGTTATTTATGGGAACAGGGGAAAAGAGAAGAAATTCCTGGAGGGAAATATGATTATGATTGCTGAAAATCTTGACTGATGTTTGTATGAACCCTGGTTTCTTTTTGAAGGAACATTCCCATTTCATTTAGCTTTAATTAAAAGGATCCAAATGGATTTAAAAATGTGTGAAGTGACTTAAACAGAAAACAGGCTTTGCAGTACAAAGAATTATGTGTCCGTGAGAATTTTTTATTCACATGCTCATTTGCATTTTTGTTTAAATGAGGAATTCAACATAGCATCACTTTAATAACTGTAAATGAATTGTATTGAACAAAGGCCAAACTCTAATTTACATAGGTCAGGTAAGATCATATGCAAAAATGAAACCAAAGAAGTGAAAAACGTGACCTGATCTATACAATCAAAGAAATATAATGACAATCACGTGATAAATATCTTTCAATACACACTGGGAAATAACTATACTAATATACTATACACTGATTATACCTTGATTATACCTTTCTTTAAATAAGGCTCATTTATACTTGATACAAGACTTTATGAAGTTAACGAATAATGAGTGCAGAATGGCTGCCATTAGCTGTTAATCACAAGCCATATTACAGCACCAAGAAACCTCATTCAGTGAACATATACAGTTTACATTTTGTAGTTTAGTACATGCATCTATGAAAAGAGAACAGACATCCTTAATTCCCTTTAACAGTAAAAATAATATTTCTTTTTTAAAACTGAAACAAATGGCCATGCCGAACTGTGCAACAACTTTCCGTAGCCAAAATCATTTATTTAAAAAAGGCTGTGAAATTGGTATGTTAGTCTATGCTGAAACCATATTCATGCATATTCAGCAGTAACATCTTGTCGCCTGTGATGTTCTAGCTGTAGTACAGGTAGATCCATGGGTTTGTGCAGCTGTTAAGACTGGCGAGGAGCATGATCGTGACGAACACTAGCCCTGTGGAACAAACATGAGACTGTAAATAAAGAATCACAGACAAAATGAACAAATTGCACCTATATAGGAAATGTTCAAACTTGGAACTTTTCGGTGCAAAAGTATTTCCTTGGTGCACCATCTGGTGTTTATTGGGCAACCACAACATAACACTGCTTAATTTGATCACGTCCTTTGTGGGTCACACATTTTTTTTAGTAAATGCCAAAGTATCATAGATCTGCAGCTCTGGGGAAATATAAAGTTAATTCAACAGACAATGGATGTGATTAATCATATGCACACATGTGGTGGCTCATGTACATTAATTGCCCTTTAGTTATCATAAAAGTTCAATATTGCCATACCATATAGTATAATGCTATTTATATATAAAAAAGTTATAAGTCATAAAAATGCAAAATAGAAGAGTGACTTTTGCACAGCTTTGACTTGCCTTGTGTGGGCGCACTGCTTGGACTCCAAGCTGACCAGAGCTGGACCACGAAGAATGGGCTCCAGCAGACGGTGTACACCAGGATGATGACAAAAGTCATTTTGACAGTCTTCAGCATTGCGCTTGATATCCCTTTAGTGCTGGAGCGCCCATCACCTGTGCTGCCCTGCAAGGCTTTCCTCTTCATGTTGAAATAAATCCCTGCGCATATTTTTACCTGACAATACATCAAGATTACGGCTGGTAGAACAAACACTGATAAAGTGATCCACGTTATGTATATTTTGCCTCCCCAGGGCTCAATAAATGTCGCCCAGCAGTCGAAAACGTTCTTCTCAACTTCTTGGAGAGAGAAGATGAACATCTGCGGAGCGCTGAACGCCAGCGAGACGAGCCAGGCGGCGCTTATGGCAACATACCTGCGGAAAGACCCCCTGAAGAACGAGACCATGGGTTTGCAGACTGCATGATAGCGATCTATGGTCATGGCCACGATCATATACGTGGACGCAAACATCCCGACCACTTGAAGATACTTGACTGATCTGCACACCAGATCGGAGCCTCTGAACCGGCGCGTAATCTCCATGGATAACTGCGGCAGGACTTGGAAGAAAGCGACAACCAGGTCGGCCAGACACAGGTGCAGAAGAAATAGCTGAGTTCGAGTGTGTCTTTTTCGTCTTTTCCAAAGGGCACGGAGGAGGAATAAATTGCTAAATGTGGCCAGCACGAAAATCGACCCGAGAACCCCAGCTTTCACGTGCGCAAAGTGTCCATCTGATAAACCAAGCGGCTCGTGCGCACGGGAGCAGTTACCGCTGCTGGTGTTAAGGTTATCAGCCATCGTTCATTTAATACTACCTCAGTACCTGCCGGTTTAATGTGTTGTGTTTAGGGCGTTTGACTCCTGCAGATGTTCAGCACAGACGCGTTATGGCACAAAATGGTCTGGACTCCAACGCGACTACATGTTCTCGCGCACGGCAGGCATTCAGTTATGAGATGAACAAACACGTGAGAGATTCTTAACCAAAGCCTCAGTTAACAATAAACCTCATATTGAAATGCATAGTCTTTAACACACGATGGATTATTTCACTTCATCAAGCAGAACATCTTGACGTGACTAGTTGATCAGCACTCATCATCATTACAGTCACTTTAAAACACAGAAAAGGCAATGAACTGCAATGAGAGCTTTGACTAAAGAGGCTTGCGACTAATAAGCTGATATATATGAATTATTTCTACATTATTAATGACACTTGTGGATTTCAGTGCTAATGATTAAGGACATGGGCTGCTGCACAAAATATGTCCACATGAGTAAGATCAGAAATAGAACTTTACAGATGTTGATATCTGTAAAGTTCTATATCTGATATTTCTTATGTGGAAATACTGAATATAAATTTGTTGAAAACGTAATGTCCTTGAATCCCACATGGGATTTCTACCTCTATCCATTTGCCTCACTAATTGACCAGCAGAAAACCCTTATAATATAGCCAATTCTGTAAAATATTAAAGTAGTATTGTGTTTTGTAAATTTATTGTTTTGCAGACAGAATGTTTTTGTACACGCACAAGCATGAAAACATCATTTTAAAATATTCTGTAGACATCACATGTTTCTTAAAAAAAGACTAGAATTCGATCATTAAAAACAAAATAATAATCAATATTAACATTTACCAATTTAAAAAAACTACGCTAAAAGTAGACTAGCCTATTAAATTACGCAATTTAAGTACGCTTTAATGTACACGGAATTATACAAATAAATAAATGGATAATATCATCAATCAATTTGAGAGACTAAACTGTGAAATTGGTTTAAACAATAGAAAAACAATAAAAAAACTTTTGTTTCGAGTTAACCAATGTTCATTTTGAAGTGACTGCCGTGTGTTTGTTCGTCTGCCTGGTGACAGTCATATCAAACCTGCATTACCTCAGCGGGTCACGTGACTTCACGGCGCTTCGCTATTGGTCAGAGCGCACCGGGGAACTTGTTTGTGTCGAGAAAAGCAGGAAGCGCACATTTTTCAGGGGCGGAAAATTAGAATGTTTTTTAAACTGGATTTCTTAGGAATGTCTCTCTGAACGTCACTGGTCTCAGTACAGCAGGATATATCCTCTCATCCTTCTTTATTTCCCCGTGAAGCACAATATCTGTAAGTATATACTTGTCTGTTAAAATCAATTTAGATGTTCTCTCTCCATCTGAACTAACTGATCGGAAGTCAGTTATTAATCAAGATGATTAACACCTGACCTGAATCTGGAAATTAAGTCTAGCTAACACATTTAATTTCTGACCGAGAGTCCTAGTAACTTCTTAACTAGTTAATGTATGTACGTTTTCTAGGCGCGTGTCTTTGTTGGATTAATTATTCACAATATTTATTATTTGTGCAGTGAGGGACAGACCGTTGTTGTTTCTTGTTCTGTGACATGGCAATAAATACGAGTGATTGCCTAACTGCATGTCCACACCTCTTGTATACTAATGAAGTCTTAGTTTTGGTTTTGGAGTACTTGTTAAACGTGCCTCTCATGTCGTCCGTCATGTTTTGACCTGCTGTCAGATTCATAAGTGTGATTAGGTCTGGACATCCTTGAATGAGTTTGTTTAGAGGCAGTTTTTGAGCACCATGCAGGGTAGTGTTTGTAGCCTTACCATACAAACATGTTCCTTATTTGATAAAGCAATAAAACATTATGGGTACTTTGTTTTAAAGCCTATTAGAAAATGTATTCATATGGTATGTTTCTGATAGGAGAGATGGTGCTTGGCTTAATTAAACGTTGTTCTATAGCAGGATTGGCCAGCTAAGCAGTTATTATGATTCAGATATTATCATTTAAAGGGACAATTCACACGCAAAATAAGAGTTGTCATCACTTACTCGGCCTCATGTTGTTCCCATGAGTTCTTCTCTTGAACACACATGACGATATTTTAAAGAATGTTGGTAACCAGAGACTTGATGGCACCCATTGACTTCCATAGTGTGTTTTTTTCCTACTGTGGAAGTAAATGGGTGCCGTTTCTGGGTACCAACGTTCTTTAAAATATCATCCTACATGTTAAATAGAGGAACTAATTTTCGGGTGAACTATCCCTTTAAGTAAATTAAATTGTCACTTAAAAAAAAAGTTAGTGTAGTTTAAAAGATTTCATCCATGTGGCATCCTTTGATAGAAGATGGTGCCTGGCTCAACTGAACATTTCTATGCGTTGATATTACCCTGCTGTTACTATTTACTATTCAGTTGGTGAAAATGGCTTGTTGATGTCAGATGAGAGTGGCCAGACTGGTTCAAGATAATCGAAAGGCAACGGTAATTCAAATATTCACTCCTTGTGACCGAGGCATTCAGGATAGTATCTTTGAATGTTCAACGTTCAAAACGTTGAACTAAGAAACAGAAGGGATGGGGCAACAGAAGGCCACTTTAGGTGCCACTCCTGTCAATTATGAGCAGGAAACTGAGGCTGCAATTTGCACGGGCTCACCAGAATTGCACAATCATAGATTGGAAATGGACTGTAATTTTCACAGGCTCACCAAAATTGCACAATAGAAGATTGCCTTGTCTGATGGGTCTCGATTTCTGCCACAGCATTTAGATGGTAGGGTCAGATTGTGGCATAAACAACATGAAGCATGGATCCATCCTGTGTGGAATCAGGCTGGGTGTGGTGGTGTAATGGTGTAGGAGAGACTGTCTTGGCACACTTTGGGCCCTTTAGTACCATTTGATAGGGATGTGGAAATGAAGCCTCATGAAGCAGTGAGGCTTTACCCTGATTGTTTCGCGAAAAGATTTGAAGCTTTGCGATTGTCGTGAACAGCGCCATCTGGTGCTTATTTAAAATAAACCAGGCAGATGCCTGTGGAAGAAGCTCTGTCAGATGAAGCAACCACAACACACTCCATCGATTCAGTGCTATGTGTAGAAAAACAATAAGCTATATATGTTTGTGTTTAATGTCTCCAGTAAATTAATTAAGTGTGACAAAATATAATATGAGCTTATATGATTCAATAAGATCTAACGTAGGCCTTCTCTCTCTCTCTCTCTCTCTCTCTCTCTCTCTCTTTCTTTCTCAAACACACAATAAGGAGATTGTGTGATAGAATAATCTGTAATTAATTGTGCTTATGACACTTGGCAGTGATAGTGCTTGTGTAATTGTAGGAATGACAGTAAGGTAATAAATGTTTTAATTATTTTTATTAAGAAATAAAAGCTGTTTCACAATGTTGGGACTGAGTCTATTTCTCCTCTTAGTACAGGAATACCTCGAGATAAGGGCGTATCAAGATATTTCAAGTTATGAGCAAATATTCGAGATACCGCGTGAGTATCGAGTCGTCTAGCTCGCACTTATGATCGCAGTACATCCACGATATGTCCCATCCTAAAGCAGAAAGATGTTATCAAGAATGTAAATCCTTCCAAGGGCGTGACGATTATATCGAAGTTCTGTTTGAATGTAAATGATGAGATGGAGAGGCTTCTGTTGTTGTGGATAAAGGAGAAGCAGATCTCCCTCGATAGATATTTTGTTAAAAGGTCTGCTCAAAGTGAAAGTGAGTGTAGTCAGACGAAAAAAGGTAAGAAAATTGATCAAAAGTAAAGAATCAAAACAATAATATAAAATAGAAAAGTAAAAAAAAATATGTAAGCGAAGTTGTTAATTTAAGTTATGTAGTGTTCATGTAACTGAATCAAGTGTCTCCGTACCCCCTCCATCCTCCGCACCTGCCGCTACTGTCCTTAAAAACTTATCAAATAAAATGTGGTTAATTATATCACACATGTATCACACTGTATGCATGTACTATAATTGTGTGTGTGTGTGTAAACCAATACAAAACTTTTTTCCCCCATTGTTATGGATCTGGAAGGGATTAATTTGTTTTCTATTATTTATTATGGGAAAAGATATTTAATCCCCCCCCCCTTTTTTAGTAAAGCATAAACGCATTGGAAGCTATAAGCTCAAAATGTTCCAAGATCTTTATTTTTTTCCCTGTTGCCGTTTGCCCAAACACCAACCCCAAATTACGTAAAAAAGTGCAAAGATTTTACCAAAATACAAAACAGCAACAAAAAATAATAAATAGTGATAAATAAATGTTTATCTAAATGTAATGCATTGATTCTATATATTACATGTATATACTCTCCACACAAAACCATCAACCAGACTGAAGCAACAAGGACTCGTTACGGAAGATCTGGGGGTTTGAAGCTTCGGACACGCAAAGTGAAACACGCACGTGATTTGACAGAAAGTGAGGCTTCATTTGTTTTCGATCACGTGACTCAGGGAAACCAACACACACCCCGATACAGAGCTTCACTAAAAATTGTGTTGCACGCGCGATACGCGCATCGAAGCTTCAGTGTCATACGTAACATCACTACCATTTGAGTTTTGTTTAAATACCGCAGCCTACCCGAATATTGTTGTTGACACATTCATCACTTTATGACCACAGTGTTCCCAGTTGTGGCATGTCACAAAGCTCAGATCATTTCAAACTTGAACGTATGCGACTGACATCCACAGTCACCAGCTCTCAATCCATTTGAGCAACTTGGGGTGTTATTGGACAGGAGGTTCGCATTGAGGATGCTTTGCCAACAAATCTGCAGCATTTGCGTGACACCATCATGTCAATATGAACCAAAATCTCGGAGGAGAGTTTCCAGCACCTTGTTGAGATGTATACACACACACACACACACACAAACAAAGAATTAAGGCAGTTCTGAGGCCAAAAGGGCTCACATTCTGTTACAATTCGAACAATTATTAAAACGGTTTGAACAGGCCTTCTGAAAAAAATTTCAGGATTTAAAAAATGCGATTTTAAAGATTCTTACAAAAAATACCACTGTTACTAAATGGAGATCATAGTGTTCTGATTGTCTGTAATTTGGTCCTTGTTCGATTAAATTGCCTTATTTGTATCTCTCCCCCACTTAGTTTGACATATACTGCGCAAGTGATACTCAATCAACTGCAGCGCTCCTCAGAGTGCTGATGTGGAGATGGAGGAACGCGCTCGCAGCTGCCTGCTGCGCTCCAAACCCACTCTGGAGCAGGACATCAAAGCTTCCTACTTGATAGACCACATGGTCAGCGACGGCGTCTTGACGAATGATGAAGAAGCGACGGTGCTCAGCAAGGTCTGTTGTGGTGTTTGAATATGCTCTGATTTTACTACTATAAATGGGGAATTCAATTAGTTTTCCTTCCCCAGGCCACTAGAAGAGAGCAGGCCACAGCGCTGCTGGAGGTGCTGTTGAGGAAAGACAACAGGGCATACATATCCTTCTACAATGCTCTGATCAGGGAGAGTTATGGAGATTTAGCCAACCTGCTTCATAGTGACTTGCCACTGCTCAGCCCTGAGGGAGAGAGGAGCTTTGCTGACGGAGTGTCTTCCTCTGGTATCCACTCTAGCCATTTGGACATGCATGAACTTGTCTTTGAAGTTGGCAAGTATGAGATGCTTGAACCTGTTTTGTTTGTTTTCATTGCAGTCCAGGTGATTCTGAAGGAAGGTGGGGTGCCTCAGAGACCTGTGGTGTTTGTGAGCCGACCTGCTCTGCTGAACCTCATCCGGCAGAAGCTGTACCAGCTGCAGAATACATCGGGCTGGGTTACAGTTTATGGCATGGCGGGCTCAGGGAAGTCTGTGATGGCCGCTGAGGCTGTTCGAGACAATGCCCTTATTAAGGGTAAGGACCATATCTTTAAATGTACACTTTTCTGTTTTAATTTGGTTGTTTCTTTGACTTCAGGTAATTTTGTACAGGGGTTTGAGGTTATGCTTTTATTTAAAAAAAATTTCTAACTTTATTTTCAATTTATTATGCATTGTTTTAAACGGAGTGAAATAATCTAAAAGCCTTTTTATTGTAATTTTTTTTTAAGTGAATGAATGAATCAATCAATAAGATAATAACCTGTTCAAGGGCTACAAAGAGATTTTCCAAAAGCCCACATGGCTGTCAAAATGATGTATTTTTTTTCTCTTTTCAGAGTGTTTTCCAGATGGTGTTCACTGGCTTTCTGTTGGCCAATGCGAGCGGGCAGAGCTGCTGGTAAGGATGCAGTCTCTATGTTTCCGTTTAGAGCATAGTCAAAGTTCGGAAGCAACCCTGCGGCCGCCCTGCTCCGTGGAGGAGGCCAAAGAGCGTCTGCGGTTCCTGATACTCCGCAGACTTCCCAGGTGAGTGTTGGAAGGATCTGTTCTGTTTATTACTATAATGCTTCAAAATAAAATAAAATAAAAGTGGTAATAGTGATTTTAAACTTTAGTTTGACATCAGCTGCTTCCTCTTATGTACATGTGTCAGGTCCCTGCTGATTCTCGACGACGTCTGGGACAGCTCTGCTCTCAAGTCTTTTGATGTTCAGTGCCGAGTTCTTCTAACCACACGTAACCGAAGTCTGGCTGACTCCGTAAGTGGTGAGGACTTGATTTTTAGTGTGGTGCATTGCATTGATTGGCATCTTGAGTGGTTATTCCTAAAAAGTATTTTAGTAAGCGGCTACGAGCGTCCGGTGCCTGCTTGCATCTGAGTTTTGAATTGAATCCAAGTCAAATCCTGCACTAAATGAAATTACATAAGTCTCTGATAACAGAGAGCCGCTGGTCTTGGAGATTAGCTGTTTTCAGCAGAGGTTATGGGAGAAATGTTCTTTTGTCTGTATTGTTGCTGTTATCTTGCTTAATTCATTTAAAAATTCTAATTTCATTTAAAATGTAAGTGTTCCTCCTGTTTTTGTGAAGGTACAAGGTTTGAAGTGCCTGTTGAAAACGGTCTAGATGAGGAGAAAGCCCTGGAAATTCTTGCTTTGTATGTCAATGGGAAACCACGGCAACTTCCTGAACAGGCACGCAGCATTGTGAGCGAATGTAAAGGTACTCTCCACTCGCCACCTTACAAAACTGAACCAAAAATGTGATCTTCCTCGCCTTAGGATCGCGAGGTCCTTTTAGTCTCATAAGGTCTCGCTTATTGCACAACTTTTCCTGAAATGATTTTCGTACAAATTGAATGACTTTTGTAAGTCATCATGGCCCTATATGCCCATCCCCTTTTGAATAACATTTGAGTAATAGTATTTAATACTATGGTATACAGTAATAATCAAGAACCATTACTCAAGTACATTACACCCCTGACCATTGTAAATGTATCTCCTTCCATTAGGTTCTCCTCTGGTGGTTTCTCTGATTGGAGCTCTGTTGAGGGAGTTCCCTGACCGCTGGAGCTACTACCTTCGGCTGCTGCAGGAGAAACAGTTCAAGCGGATCCGTAAGTCCTCGTCCTATGACTATGATGCTCTGGACCAGGCCATGGACGCCAGCCTGCAGGTTCTAAAGCCCGAACATGGAGATCTATACAGAGACCTGAGCATCATGCAGAAAGACATCAAAGTGCCTGCTAAGGTCAGACACATTTTACGTCTCCATGTCACTTTTTATTCCTTATTTGTCTTTATCATACTTTGAAGTATGACGGCATTAAAATTGTTGTTTAATGTTTTGTCATGCAGGTTCTGTCTGTGCTGTGGGGTCTTGAGTTGGAGGAGGTCGAGGATGTCCTACAAGAATTTGTGAATAAATCACTGCTTTTTCGGGACTGTAACCAGAGACCATATCTCTATTACCTTCACGATCTGCAGCTGGACTTTCTTGCTGAACAGAATCGAGATCAAATTGCTGTGAGTTATATTGTGGTGTTTTTTTAAAAACATTTTTGTTTTTATGAAGAGTCCTTTGAACAGGGTCTGAATTACTTTCCCTCATAGGAACTACATAAAAAGATGGTTCGTCAATACCAGCTGTTTTATAAAAAAAGCCTACCCAGTTCTGGAGAATGTTTGTATTGGTTCCACTTCCTCCCGTATCACATGGCTAAAGCGGGACTGTCTAAGGTAATGCCATATGAAATGGTTTTAATAACCCTAACCTACACCTTCTAATGATAAATCTCCTTCTAATCTTCTAATGATACATTGTCCTTTCTTTTTTAGGAGCTTTATTCACTGATGTTTTCCTTGGACTGGGTCAAAGAAAAAGCTCAGATTATGGGATCTGCCCATCTTATCAACGACTATGTAGAATATGGCGAAATACTAGACACGGAGGTATTTATACAGTTGTTCTGTAGTTAGATTTGACATTCCTGAATTGTACAACTTGATCAGAAATGATTTGCATTTTATGATAAGAAAATATGATGATTTGTATAAAAAGGCCTGTAATGTTTTCCACACAGAATAGTGAGGTGAGACTGCAGTTTCAGGAGTTCCTTTCTCTGAATGGACATCAGCTGGAGCAGAGGCCATTTCCTGACGTAGTGCAGTTGGCTCTGTCTCAGCCCACGTGCTCCGAAGTTTATAGGCAGGCCTTGATGCAAGCACAGAACAGGGCCAGCAGAGGGCATCTCTATATCGACTGGGTGTATGAATCCCTCTCTCTCTCTCACTGCCTCATTCAGTGACTTTGATGTAGTAAATGAGAATTTGATTGAAAATGTGCTTTGACGCTTTAGGAACAAAAATCGTCAGGACAATTTGTCCCGGCTGGTCATTCATCCTCACCAGCGGTCCGTCTACTATGCCTGCTTCTCCAAAGATGGGAGTAAAATTGCTTCTTGTGGGGCCAGCAGGATGTTGCGGGTAAATATCAATTTGTGTACTAATGCTATGTGCGGTTTTATGCGACTGGCAAATATTTGTCTGGTTGTTCTCATTAGGTGTTTAAAACCACCTCTGGAGAGAAACTTCTGGAGCTTTCTGCTCATGACGAAGATGTTCTGTGCTGCGCCTTCTCACCAGATGACCGTTATATAGCAACTTGCTCCAGTGACAGGAAGGTTAAGGTCAGTGTGGCTGTCTCCTTGCCAGTTTTATATGTAGGGCAACGGTTGTCTTTTTGATGGTCAAGCTCATGTTCCAAGCCTGCATACAATTTATGATTTATCAAATTGTGTTGTAGTTGTGGAGTATTGAGCGGGGTAGTCTTATCCGAGTGTTTGGGGAGGAGCACGATGAACAAATAAACCACTGCCAGTTCACCAACACAGGCCGACGCGTCCTGCTGGCCACCTGCTCAAATGACAAATTCACCAACACCAAGGTCAGATGTTTTTAGAGGTCTTGAGTTCTGTTTTTTACATTTTTAATGTAGCTTAGAATTCTACTTTTTTTTTCTTAGTAAATTTAGTTCGTTAGTAAATTATTAGTTAGTAAATTATTCTACAAAAGAAAGAATTTCTTATTACACATTTGTTTAACTTTTTACATCTTTTATTACTCACCTTTTGTTAGAGTGAAACTCTTTACTACATTACATGATTATTCTAATGAATCTTAAATACAGTGATACCTCGGTTTACGAGCGACTTGGTATACGAGAAAATCGGTGTACGAGCATGGAGGGTCGATTCGGTGTACGAGCATTGTATCGGTGTACGAGAATTTTTTACCCACGCGCAGTTTTGTGTGGAAGCTCAGCATGGTCTGCGCATTTTTACTGGAAATATCCTAATGACAGTCTCTCATTACACAGTCAGGCGTTCCAAACCCTTTATCACCCCTTAACTCATTCATTTTCTCAGCGTTGCTTGGTTTGGCTGCGTCCTTCACCACAGTGATACTTTTATAAGTGATTTACATCAGTTTTACCTCCTGTTGTTAACATTAATTAATTGTGATCGCTATTGTTCACATAGTGAAATATACACGTACAGTACCTCTAAGCAGTAACTGTCACAGTTCATGAATTCATTTTCTAGTTCTGCCTGTGTGTGTGTGTGAGAGAGAGAGAGAGAGAGACACACACACCTGGTTCTGCCTATTTAGTTCACTTCTCTCCACTCTTCTCTTGTCCAGTCCTTCATTTGCAGCTCCAGCGCGCGTTCATTCGCGCGGCTCCAGCGCACGTTTGTTCGCGGCGACGGCTCCCATGTGTGATACACCTCTGGATTATCACTTTGTTTGTTTTCTACACTATTATAATAAATTCACTCATTTGCACTTGAATCCTTGCTTTGCCTGCTCCCCCCTCCTCCCTCCTCCCTCCTCTCTCTCCTCCATGCAGGCTGCTCAAACCTGAAGTGCATTACAGTAAAATGTCAAGTGTTTTTATAGTTTAATCGTCAATTATTAATTAGTATTTATATGAGATCTTAATGGTTATAATTTTGACTGTAATTAATAGGGTAAAACCAAAAAAATATTTAAAATGGGCATTTATGGTCGTGTGGAACGAATTAATTTATTTTTAGTGCATTCTTATGGGGAAAATTGTTTTGGTGTACGAGCATTTAGGTTTATGAGCTCGCTCTTGGAACGAATTAAACTCGTAAACCGAGGTATTACTGTACTTCTAATGCTAATCTTATTCCTTTTTAGAGTGAAGTCTTGCATGATTGGTTCAGTTAATTCAGTAACCACTCCTATGACTCCACTTCAACAGTGATTTTGACTGATCACTCAAGTTCATTAGTCTTTGTATGATATGAATATTATAAAATCTCTTCAAGTCACTTGTATGTGATAGTGGTGCTCCAAAGTCTTTAATTAAATCCTCATCTGCTCTTTTTCTGCACCCTCCATTTCCTCTTTCCACATTTAGTGGCAGATTTTGTGAACATGAGTAATGAGAATGACAGCTGGTAGGATGCTCACTCGGAACAGCAGAGGAGGGGAACGGGGCAGCCGTGTAATTTTTATAGCTTGTGAAATTTTCAAAGAACTGTGGGAAATCAGTAGGAGTGTGACAGCAGGAGTCTGCAGTTTAGCCGTTTTCTTTTGAGGGTGCGAAAACTGAGCGAACATACTGGTGTCAAAAATGCAATGAGAGCTCTTCCCCCAGTGGAGGCGTGAACACAAAAGGGGCATTTCGTGTAAGATCTCGGCATGAGGAGTGAAAGAAACACCCTGAAATGAGATTTAGAGAATGTAACAACAGATTTGTTAAACGCAAGACAAGAATATGTTTTTCTCCTATATTTCCTGTTCCATAAACCCTGGCAGAGTGACCAAGACCCTCTATACAAAGCATGCATTATCCATTTCTTCCTGAATCCTCGTGTTCTGCCTTTTACACTGCTTTCTTTACGTTCTCTCTCCGTATTTGCTGCAGCTATGGAACCCCAACAAGCCGTCCTCTCAAAACACTATGTTTGGACACATGGAACCTGTCAATCACTGCTGCTTCTCCCCTAATGATGCCTACCTCGCCACTTCGTCCAGCGATGGCACCTTGAAGGTGAGGCCATTTCAAAACTGGTTTTGCCTATTGCCTAGTTTTTTTTCCTTGCTGTTATTGTGTAATGTATCACTATACTTTTATTTTTTGTAAACTTAATTACTTTTTATGTATATTGAAAAATTATTAATTTAAAAAGTTTTTATTTCCAATAATATACAAGACTTATCTGCATTTCTTGCACTTTTGTCTTATGTCTGGTAGCTGTTTGAGGTGTCGTCTGCGAACGAGTGGAAATCAATCGATGTCGATAGTTATTTCCCAGAGAGTGATGATGAAGTAAAAGCCATTGTGAAATGCAGCACTTGGTCAGCCGATGGCTCACGAATCATTTGTGCTGCCAGGAACGCCGTGTTTGTAAGTGATTATTGCGAGTGTTGTGAAACGAGTTGGCACTGCCACTCAATATTTTTGATTTGGTGCCTGTAACAGCTTTATTTTTTTGAAGTGTGATTCACACAATCTAATTAAAATTGTCATAGGAAAAAATCCTATGATGTTATTTAGTACACAAAATTAAAGGTAAAGCATTTATGAAACATGATTTCCTCTTTCAGTCATCTGCTGTCAGAAGAGTGTATGGGTGATTGTTTCTTTTTCCATGTTGTCTGTTGCATGCATATAGGTGTTCGATGTGAAGACTTCAGAAATGCTGCTGGAGATGAAGACGAGTCGTCTGAGCACCATTCAGTATTGCCACGCGTGTCCCAACAGCAGCCTGCTAGCTGTCGCTCTCTCTCATTACACCGTAGAGGTATGCATTTAAACGCATTAGCCATTTTGTTTTATTTTTGTAGTACACCGTTCAAAAGTTCGGGTCTCTTATGGTCACCAAGTTTGCATTTATTTGATCAAAAATACAGTAAAACAGTACAGTTATTTTAATGACTACTTCCCCTCACCCCACCTTATTTTAATATATAAACTTTAAATGTAACTTATTTCTGTGCAGAAACATTTCCAGCAGCCAATTCTTCAGTGTCGTGTGATTTATTTCAGAACTCATTCTAATATTGATTTGGAGACATTTCTTACCTTTCTCAGATGATATGCTTCTTATCAAACTTGCCAACCATTATTCAGCTTAATATTTGGGTGGAAACCATACATTTTTATTTAATTTAAGGTGGGTTTTGAATGGCAAGTTAAAAAGAATGTCACAAATGTCTTTACTGCCACTTTTGATCATTTAAAGCAACCAATAATTAGTCTAATTTTGAACAAGTTTTATAATACAGTATAACCAGAGAATCTGGTTGATTAGAAGTTGAACATGATTAGAAGGTCACTGGACAGGCAGTTAAGATGGTTGCGGCCCTCGTCCAGTCAATATCATTAGCTTCATATGCAAAACCATTTAGTGTGAAATCTCAAAACTGGATAACTCTGATTAAATGAGGATGAACAATGTAAAGCATTGAATAAGTTAATAATGGCTAATGATGTAAAAACCCACTGTGGTACTAAGGACTGTTGTTTTTCCAGCTGTGGAACTTTGAGACCAGTAAAAAGAAAGCCGAATGCAATGGTCACCTGAGCTGGGTTCATTGTGTCCAGTTTTCACCTGACGGCTCACTGCTGCTGTCCTCTTCTGATGATCAGACCATCAGAGTAAGCTAGCTTTGGTCCCTCTCTTCCGGTAGTGTGAATCAGTCTTTGAAGTTATTCTTTGCACTGTATTGACTCGTTATCACAAGTGTTAACGCTTGTCTAGCTGTGGGAGACTGATCAGGTTCACACCTCCTCTGCTGTGGCTCTGAAGAGGGACACTGACGCTCTCTTCTCCCAGAGTGACATTACAATAGTGGCACCTGACAGCAGAAACCGAATACAGGTACTGTCTATCAGAGACCAGAGTGTCTCAATTGTTATGAAATGCAATAATAAAAATAAAAAAACAGAAGTGTAACATTGCATTTATGAACCTTCAGGTACAGACCGGATCCACGGGTGCCATTCTGTACGAGAGCGAAGAGTTGCCATCCAAGATTCGTTGCACCTGTATCAGCAGAAATGCTGCCTTTGTGTCCCTGGGAACCGAGGATGGAACCATACAGGTACTGCAGCTCACCTGTGGGGTAGTGTCATTTTGAATAGGAGTCTCTGGGCATGCAAAGCACTCTGGGTAAAAAAAAGCCTTCAGGATCCTTGTGGGTGTTTTGACTCACCTCTGGCAATGAGATTTACCGTGGCTGTCAACTGTGCTCAGCACTCTAATCTCTCGCCCTTCCTTTCCCAAACCCTTCCCTTCTGTCTCTACTGAATGTGGTCGTGCTGGAGGCGAGCGTTGTACAGTGTGTGCTGTAGTGTAACGGATGTGACTATGTTTGGGACAGTGGGGAAGCCTAGAGGTAACGGTTAACTTGTGGAAAAAGCGTGTTCTCTGTCCTCTGGTTTGTTGCATCCTTTTACTGCCGAACAACCAGTTATTTAGGTCCCTCCGTTCCATCTCTCCCTCATTCTTTGTGTTTAACTGAGAGAAACGCATGGATGGATTTAAGACAAGCAGCGAAATGAATGTAAAATGGATAAAACTTTAATATTATTTCAGGTTCAATACAAACGAAGCTCTGACAGCTGTGACATACTGTTTATCTTGGGCAATTTCTCATGCGTTTAATCTAACTGAGGTTATTTTTATTCTAATGTTTAAACTCTTTAGCAAAATGTGTCTAATGTTTATGAAGTTTGAATTGCAGATTCTAAATGCCCTTTCATTTAGTAGCTGTAAATCAAAGGTGAAATTCACTTCATCTGCAGTAATGCCGGTACCGTTATGAAACTCCAGAGGGTGCCAGACGGTTACAGAGCAGAACATTGCAAGCGTGCTCAACGACTTGAAACTAAAGCATTTGTAGTGTTATGAGTGCAGTTAGTCTGTAATGTTGCATTTCTTCCAGGGTTCAAGAGAGATGAGGACTGTTTGTGTATGTGTGCGCAGACAGGAAGAGTGAAGGTTAGACAGTTTCTGAAGAACGTTGGATGGAGAACCTTGCAGCTTCTGAACTTGCAGTGTGGTTTTGTGCTGGCACTAGGGCTAGAGACAGGTACAGTGCAGGTATGGTGAGTGAAAGAATCCATGGTCAATGTGAACAGCCCATAATATGGATAAGAAACCCCAAACAGTTACCTTAAAAAAAAATATTGAGCACCAAATCAAGGATCATGTAATCTCATTATGTTTGACTTCTGAATCTGCTTTCTCACAGCGTTTTATCTTAGTGACGCTCCCATAAGACCAGAACATCATCCCGAAAGCCTTGTTTTACTTAACAAAAACACAACACGTGCTCCCGTAGCCCCAGGCAGCTTTAAGTTTGCGTTTTGAAGCTTTAGATGCAGCATAGAGGGCCAATAGTCAGTCTGGTCATCCTGAATGCCTGACAGAAAGTGGCTGTGTGACCTTCTTTTGTGACTTTTTAAAGGGTTTGAATCACATTTACATGGAGGAATATACATGCATTAACTTTTATATATTTAACTATTTTCTTGGTCAACGCAGGGTACAACTATCTATAGTCTTTTACACATATTTCTTACTGAAAAAGCCATAACTCTCTGATTTAATTTCTCTCCCTAGTTTAAAGGTGTTTGTCATCTCATCTGTTCCCCCCCCCCCCCCCCCCCCCCCCCCCCCAATTTCAGTTGTAGTAATAACAGAAATATGTAACTGGGAAAAATAATTGAGCACAAGCAATCACACATGCATTTGCAACTGAGTTTATTCTGCACGGCTAATTTAGCTTTGTCTTACATTTCTGTGAAGGTGTTGGAGATTCCATCTGGAAAAACGGTGACACTCTTGGGTCACACTAGGACTGTTCACCACTGTCGGTTCACTGACGACAGTGAAACCCTCATCACATCCTCAGAAGATGCTACTGTTCGGGTAATTCACTTGCAGCCGTTTCTCATAGTTGAGATGAGAGGAAAATGTAAAGAACCAAAAAACATGCCCCATCATAGACCTCATCCCAAATGGCACACTTCACTGCATTTTTGTGGATCTGCGATGGCCAACGTGTGCCTAAATCCACAAGACTGTAGTATGTGCTGCTTTGTCATTTCAGAAGGGTCCCGCCTTTGGCCTTGTCCCAAAGAGCTCAGCAAAATGGTCACAATCGGTGGCAAAGTCAAATGCAAAAAATTGTCAGAGAGAATCTTTCTTCTTTGCACAAAGCTTCAGCTTATTCCTACTTGTATGAAGTTGTTTGTTTGTTTTCCCTTGTATCTTATGCAGACTGTTTCAGTGTGGACCGATATAAATTTGTGTGTGAGGATGTTGCTGTGTCTTTTTTTTTCATCATTGTCTGGCTGTGAGGACAGTTTAATGACTAGTCTACTGATTTGCAGGTGCAATTTTGTAATTACGCCACATGCTCACAAACTCCTGCTGCAGCTGTTCTGTTAGTTTGAGAAGTTTTAGGCAGTGGGTCATTAGAGGCCTCATTGATTCATTGTGTTGATGACAAGCAGAGGAAGTGAGAGGGGGTAATTGACGTTATGAACAGCTGCATGTCCATTAAAATTCTGTAAGAATGATACTGACAACCATTAAGATTTTTAATATTTCTCTCCAAACCATTACTTCAGTACCAGATTAATACACAATTTTTTATTTTTAAATGCTTAACTTTTTGAGAGGATGAACGTTTGCCTGTCTGCAGGTGTGGAAGTGGAGGACAGGTGAGTGTCTGGTGCTGGAGGGTCATAAGGAGCCAGTCAGGAAGTTCCACCTTTTAAACTCCTCTTCCTCTCCTCATCTATTCTCATGGTCATTTGATGGCACTGTTAAGGTAATTGCAACCTTCCTTCAACCATGATAATGAGGTGATGTATGCAGTTAAATGCTGGTGAACCGCTTTAAGATCTCAATGCCACTCTTTTCCACAACTTCCTCCCGCATTTGACAAACCGTGTACAAAATTGGATGCGAAATGCTTAAAGTGTGTGTTGTAAGTGGAAGTTGTTTTATTAAGAGAAGCAAAGTCAAAGATTGCAACATGAATTTTAAATATAAATATATTAATCCTTTA
Source organism: Rhodeus uyekii (assembly GCA_037043235.1). Lineage (NCBI taxonomy): Eukaryota > Metazoa > Chordata > Actinopteri > Cypriniformes > Acheilognathidae > Rhodeus > Rhodeus uyekii. The sequence continues at coordinate 4,072,698 of JAWRVZ010000044.1, forward strand.
AACAGTATAGCGTTCCATGAATAAAAATCAATGAGCAGTTGTTCCATAATTTGTTTTTGTAAGCAATAAATAATGATAGATGAATGTGTATACATATGCTAAATTATTATATACAGGAATATTAATTTGACTTTTTTTTTAAACCATATTGAATATATGAATATTGCATGATTTTTACCATTGTTGGACACAATCCTCTGGAGTTTGAGACTGTAGAATCATTTTAAGGGTGAATTGTAGATGTTTAATTAGCTACATTTCTTGAATGAATAGATTTTCCCCTTTTTTAAACCTTTAAAACGGTAATATAATCAAATCCTCATTGATGGAAAGCATCTCTTGCGGCTTTCAGCAAAAGTAGTGTTTCCTTCTGTTGCAGGTCTGGGATTTGATCAGAGGGCAGATGCTGCAAGATCTTGCGTGTCATAAGGGTGCCGTCCTGTCATGCGACGTGTCTTCTGACGGATGGCTTTTTGCCACAACCTCTGCTGATAGGACTGCTAAGGTCAGCGAAAGAGGGCACAAATTCATACATCAGATCAATGTCATTGGACAGGACATTCTTTCCATTTTAAAGTCTCTGCACACTCTGAGCCCAGGAACTAGACACGGAGGCAAGCGAAACAACGTCACACTGCTAGTTTCAGTTTACTCTAGGAGTTTGTGTTGGTACGCTGTAAGGACTGTGCTAGGGAACTATCCGGAGTAGCTTTACTGAGCCCAGAGTGCTCTCTTTAATGATGCCACTCATGGCCAAAAACTGGCTAATTAATTCTGCGCGAGCGATTATATGCGTATCGTCCTCCGTTTGTGGTATCGGAGGTCAAAGTCCGGCCCGCTCGCCCGAGAGTGATGAGATCAAGTTCTCTCATCTGCGTGACACTTCCTCTATCAGAGGAGCTTACTAATGAGACTCCATGTTCATGTCTGTCTGCCAGACCTACTCAACCACCAGAGAGAGAGTGGATGGTAATATGAATTTGGAGCGTTGATCAGAAAAGTCATTCATGCCAAATGGACCCGCTTCAATGTCTTACTCTGACTAAAATTAGAGATAGGGGCGGGGGGGAGAGAAACAAATTTTTCAAGTGGCTATTTAGCCAAAAATGAAAATTTATATTTGCTCACCCTTGTGGTGTTCCCATCACATATATTATTATATTTATTAAACTTTTCACACAGAGTGGCAATGCTGTAGACGGCATTCAACTTTTCTTGCTGGTTTTATGCAGTTAAACCGCTTTTAACTGCTGATTTTGTTCCCTAAGGTGTGGAGCAGTGCCTCTTGGGAGATGAAGTTTTTGCTGCAAGGACACAAGGACTGTGTCCGTAGCTGCAGATTTTCTTGGGACAGCAAGCAACTTGCGACGGGTGATGACAACGGTGAAATAAGGGTGAGTAAAATGTTAAATTTGAGTTTTAGCGGCATTAAAAAGGAAAAGATCTGATTGTGGTGTTGATGAGATTTCAAAACTATTTTGGTACTGTGTTGCCTTACAACAAACTTTTTTTGTCTTCAAATGAAAGATGCAGAATCTCTGATCTTCAAACTTTCCATTCCTGATAGCTGTGCTCCCCTGTCACTTCTCATCTATTCTAATAAAAGTGACATGTTTTTGCAAAAACTCAATTGTTCTCTAAACAAGCTTGATGTGATGGTAATAACAGCGCTGTACACACAAGGGTCAGAATATTAAAAATGGTTGTCAAATTTTCATGGCAATGGTTGTCAATTACGGTTAACTTTGAAACCGAATGTGCGGACATTATGGCCACGTCAAGAGCAAATGGAGACGTTTGAATTAATATAAGCGACATATGGACAAATAGATTTTGATGGCACATTTTGTCAAAACTCAGCATCCCCTGCTTGTCACTTCTGCCAAGCTGTCTGTCTCTCTCTCTGAGTTTCTTGGTAGGAGATGAGTCCCAGCGCTCAGAAGTGTAAAGGAAAGTTCTACTTCATCAATTAAAGATGCTGCTTGCAGAGAGAATGAGGAAAATTGTGAAAGTGAGAGAGAACCACAAACAGAGAGAGTGAGAAATGCCTGTGATATAATTCATGGCCTGTGGTGCTGTTTTTTCAAAGCTCGCATCTCTATTTAACTCTGTTTACTGCCACTGAGAGACGCAGAGGAAAACGTGCACATCACAGTGTGATATCTGTAAATCAGGCTATAGAATGGATGTTTGTATTTGGCATGCTTTTTAGTTTCTCGAGCGATTTCTCTGATCAAGAAACACTGCACTATAAAGAGATGCTTCGTGGATCTACATTATATTATGCAGTTTGAGTCACTACTTTTGTGTAACGGTAACATTTGATGTCTTTTAAGCTGTGGAGTGTGCTGGATGGATCTCTCCTGAAGATTTATTCCCGGGAAACCAAAGACTCCATGGACTCTTTTCACGGCGGGTGGGTGACCGACTTGCACTTCTCCCCTGATAACAGGGTACTCGTCTCTACCGGCGGATACATCAAGGTACGAACATATTACATGGATAAAATCACTGTTGATGAAAAAATTTATCCAGTCTCTGCTACGTTTGGGTAATAGTTTATGGCTGGGTAAACTATTTTATTGGTTAAGAATTCATATTTGTTTACGGAAACGGTGTAGCTTGATTCCTAAGAGAAACTCCTAGTGAGATCACACGGCCGTGATGAAACGCAGCCATGCTGAATCTTGATATCAGCCTTAATTCACACCTTTATAATTTTTAGAGCAAAAGTAATGCTTGATTAACCTGCGCTCTTTGAGGTATGTCTCAACTCCTCCAAATGTCTTTTGTAACTTTATTTTAATTATTTATAAATGCAGCTTTGACTATGGATGAAGGATGAAGTCTCTTGTTTTGTGATGTCATTCATCTGTATTATCAGGCAGACGCTTGTCCAATCGCTCATGTCACAGAGGCACATTATGTCAGGAACTGAGCGCGACTAGCTTCCATCAACAATGTCACCCATTATCTGCCACGTATTGCAATGACTTTATTAATACACTCTGAGCCGTCTGTACATTGTGTGAGTGTCAGGGGCGTAATGATGCTTCGTCACTCAATCTGTCAGTTTATCAAACGAGTGTGCATCAGGCTGACCCTCTGCTTGAGCGCACGAGCGACGTGTCTGTCTGAGTCTCGATAATAAGCTCTGATTGATCACCGGCTGTCCTCTCACTCGGGATCCCACTGTCTGCGATTTCAAACGATAAATGAATCATCATCATTGCGTGCGTCGGGTCCAAATCCCCGGCCAAAGCTCTTCATCAGACCGAACCAAACCTGCTGTAAATCCGTTACGATGTGACCTGAAGTTCACACAACAGCTTTTTGTTCATTTGCGTTTGGTTGATTAGCCTGCTTCAACCTCTAAAGGATCCCTGGGTTTATTTCCATTCTGTATTTTATCATTTGCTTTCACTTCAGAAACGGCCTAGCACAACCTTGTTGCGTTGTGGCATTCACGCAGCGGTGAGGGTTCAAATCCTGCCTGAAACGTCATTCTCTGCAATTGTGTAAATAAAACGTGGTGCAAAGCCCTAGAAAAAGATTTGAAAGCTTGTCATTCAGGCAGCATGAAGTCTTTTACAAATCTCTGCGTTCGCTTTGAGCCGATCCGCCTCTCGGCACCATCTACGTCTTTTGATGCGTGCCTTCTATAGTTTGTCTGTGACACGTTTCTATTTGTACCGGGCCGTCAGCAACACTTGCTCTGTGACTACGTTTGCAGTTCAGTCCATCAGAGTACAAAAACATCTGACATTTGATGCATCTGTTTCGGATGGCAGCAGGCCAGTTATTTCGATCGCTTGTGTTCACAAGCAAGTGAGGTTAACCCTAATAGGTCCAAAAGTACAACGATGCATACAGCCACATACAGCATTTAAAGATATTTTAAATTTATTTTCTAACGGGACTTTTTCCTGATATCAGATTTTCACTACGTGTTTATCACTACCAAAGGAATTTCCAATAACTTGGTTGAGAAGCCTGGCTTTAGCAGTATAGAAAATAAGACAAACCTAACCCTCTCACTCCTTTTTTTAAATTAGATTATTTTTTTACTCCAGTGGCAAGCAGATTTATGCATTTATCTTTTGGTTGCCAATGGGTTGCATGTTTCTGTTTTACACCTACCATGTCCTCCGTAGTAGCTACACAGTGAGTTATCGCTGACGTGTCTCAAGCGGTGACGTTATGCCATTGAGGTAATGCAGAATCGTTAAATACGTAATCTCTCCCTTGTCTCTGTCCTCATGTCCTGTCTCCAGTTTATCCCACTTCTCCACAGAGGACAAGTCTGCAGGGCGCCTGTGTTTTCCTTTCAGCCTTTTTCTCTCTCAATCATCTGGATGTCTGTAGTCAGTGGTCGGGTGACGCGTTGTCATTCTTTTTGCACATTTCCTGCGTGTACGAGTCTGCATAACTCGTTTTGCCCTTCACTCTGAGGTAAATGTGTGTTTGAGTGGATTCTAAAGGCCTGTTTTAGCTTTCACTCATGAAAGACAAATGGTTATTGTAGCTGTGGGTGTGTGTGACACGGTGTTCCTTTGCATGAGACAGAAATATTTCCTTGAGGATAGGACAGACGGATGAGGTCAGCCAGGATATTACACCTTTGCTGAGGAAGCGGCTCTAACGCATTAAATCACACTGCCCAATTCCCTTTTCTCCCACACACACACACGTATAGTGGTGTTTGTTCTCTGGAGGATTTGGCTGCTGTTTGGAGACTCCTAGTAATTCACACACACATTAGCTCCGGGGCATCGAGACCTTCACCTCTAGCAGACAGAACGCTTCTATCACAGTAGTTTATTGTGGCGAGTCCCAGAACAGCATTCACTTGCTAATAAGAGACTCTGTTTCCTTTGTCTGTGTTTTACTGTCAAGCAATGGTGAGGAAAAGCTATTTGTTTTGGAGCGGTAGCAACACTTGGGGCCGTTGGGGTCTGGATGTGTAACAGAGACGGGGAGATGGACTGTTGTTTCTTCTGTTCACACCCATCCTTACTGTTGTTAGATGGTGACGGAAAAACAAAACTGAAGGAGAATAGTTTTGGCAGTGACTCAGACTTGTTGGTGGTTTAATTTTCAGTAAGTCACTTTGGAATTTAGAGTTTATTCTCCTTAAAGTAATTTTCAAATTGGAATCGGCAGTTTTGGTGAATGGGCTGAGGTGTAGTTTAGTAAATGTAAAGGTAGGATTTTAATACTTTTATTATTTGCAATGATATTTATCAAAGAAATGTCATCTTTTTTGTAGGTAAAAATAGTATCTGTTTTGAGTGAAACTGTTACATAATGAAGACAACAAAAAGCTAAATAACTATTATATAAAATGCAGCAGTTTAGATGTACATCTATTCTGTGAAAGTGTTTTTTTTTTTTTTTGGGAAACCATACGATATGTTTGTGTGATAGCAATTTTATAAAAAAAAAAACAAAAAAAAATTCAGACATTGGCCATTGAGAAGTCAACCATGTACTTTTGTTTAAAAAAACTATTTGAAATGCCACAAGTTGTGTTTTTCTTTGGCAATAATGAGTCGAGCGACTTTTCTGGTTGAAAGTGATCTGAACGTTTAGCTTCGGGCAAGCGGGCGGTCACTGGTGCTGTGACTCAGTGATTTGGCCCTGGCTCCTGGCAGATGACCTGTCGGAGCGTGTCCATGTGGGAAAGATGCTATGCAGAGCCGACAGCGCTGTGTGCTTCCCGTTTTTGTCATACTGTGGTGTGCAGACGCCAGTGGAGGATTCCTCTGTACAATATATTTTCAGTCCTCCTCTCATTATGAAGAGTAAAAGATGGTAGGAAAGAAAAGGGAATGTCAAAATCATATTTAACCCCTCGAAAATATTGAAGCAATATTTGAAGTGTAGTTAAAGGTTGGTGATATGATGATTATTGTTGCATATAAGAATTGTATAACAAAAAAGGATAATATAAATTATATATATAATAAAATTACAAATGGCAAGTCGGAGAGCTATGATTAAAGTCATTGCATTCTACTGGTAAAGAATGTTGTGATAATTGTGTGAACATTAGATTACTAATTGTGGTTGGTAAAAAAAAAATTAATTCCAACATTTGCAAGCTTTAAAAAAAAAAAAAGTTTAAGTTTAACATTATAGTTGCATGCAAATGAGAAGCAGAAGCGCAGTATGGAAATTAGTCATTCACGGTCTAATCTGTTCCCTTGGTCTGAATATCCTTTTTAAAGTGGAAACGTTTCACTTTATGGTAAGATAAATTGTGTTTTTGATGCAGACAGTCTTGCTGGTGGTCCGTGAACCAGACCTCACAAGGGATGAGAGCGCATTAGTAACGGGGTTACTGTAGCCACTTCCTCTATACCCCTGGGCGTGTCACTCAACTTCACAGACCCTCCAAGGTCAGAGGATGACTGCTGACCTCTGACCTTCAGACCTCAAGCATCCCTGTCAAGTTCTACGTGTGGGTATATCATTTCTCAGGAGGAGAATTGCAGTTCATGACTTATTTCAGTCATAAAATATCTTTTTTTCTCTCTCTCTCCACCCTCCACCCCCCGTTATATATGCAACACACTCTCCTCGAGCCAATCATGGGCCATCTAGTGCCAGATGGATGGGATGTTCTCTTGATTGTGGAGTGTCCTGTTCCATTCCCTTCCCTGCAGATCTTTTTAAAGAAAGTTCTTGAATCCATCCAGTCTGTTTTTGCTTCCCCCAAATAATTATGCTACACATGAAGCCAGGGACACCAATTTTTATCAAATTTTTCTTATAATGTTACTTTTGTGTCCCTGCATGAAAACAGTTTAATTTGGCAGATTCCCTCTGAGCACTATGGGTGCAAAGTTGCATGGAGCAACTCTTTAAAGGAAGCAGCGTGTTCATCCAGCAGAGAGAATAGATGCGTCTTAAGCCCTATTTGGACTGGATTAGTTTTCCCTGAAGAACTGGGGTGATTGTTCATCCTGTCCGAGACAAACGTAAAGTTGTTTAAAACAGTCAAACACTTCACCTATGGTTCTGTTTGACAAAAAGCAGAACCATCCAAAAGGTGTTTGACACAGCTTTTTTAATTTTTTTATAGAAAGTAGTTTTGTTGGTCGTAGGAGGCCTGGAAATGTATCTTCCAAATATGAGGATTGAAGCAATGATTGGGCCCGTGTTTAGAAGCGTCCCGTGTGGCAGGTTTGATCTCATAGCAAATAATTAAATTGATCCCAGTGCCATCTGTGTGGGCATGAACAAATGACTGGGATTGTGTGTACGACCCACTGTTTTGTCTGAACTTTCACTGTTGTTGTGTTCAGCCTCACTTTTTTTTTTCCCTTTGCCTGATGGACAAACTTCCTCTAAGGTCTCAATGTGCTCTACCTGCATGCGGCGGTCATGTCCTCCTTTGGTAGACTGGGCAGAAGACTATCTGGGCGGTGAGATTTTAACACCAAGCTGTAAATTGTGTAGAATGAGCCTGTTAAACGCAAACAAGAGGCATTAATTCACAAGGGCCGCGTGATTAACGAGCCTGTTGGGGAGGTGTGTTTGCGCATGCGCTGCTGTCATCTTTGCTGCCGGTTCGGCCGCTAGCAGCCGGTGGCCTCGTTTTGTCAGCGTGCCGAAGTGACAATGGTGCCGCTTCTAGGCACTGTAAGCCGCCAGTATTCGCAGTCATTTAGGAGTTGTTAACATGGGTACCAGAGGTTTCCTTTGCCGCTTTTGGAGCGGAGCCGTAGGGAACGGAGACCCTCTGGAGTGGATTTTGTTTTTTTGTTGTTGAAGTTTCAGTGTCGTGCTGTTGGTAAAAAGCTTGTTTTTGTTGTTGCAGTGGTGGAACGTGGAGACCGGGGAGGCCCTGCAGACGTTCTACACTATGGGGGCCAATCTTAAGAAGATTCACGTGTCGCCTGATTTCACCACCTTTTCCACCGTGGACAGCATTGGAATCCTTTACGTTTTAAAGCAGGTGGAGGGAGGATTGTAGATGTTTTTTTTTATTACAAATATATCCTAAATTTCAGAGAAACTATTCCCTGCTGATATTTCATAATGTTTTTGAAGAATCTGAATTTTTAGTATGACAATCTGTCTTTGAACGCAAATACTGTGAACCGAATTAACAAAAGCCTTCATGTTTGTTTGTTTGTATTTGTTTTAAGCGTGTATGCAGCCCAGTGTGGGATGTCCTCTGAGCCTGCGCTTTTGAAGTGATGCGTTAATATGTCAGCCAAAAATCTGCTTTCTTTTGCATTTTTTTCAGTTTGTAACTTTGTGTTAGTTTGAAAGGCACAGGTTTGATCACGAGTGAGTGTTTTTAAGTGGCCCACCAGTGAAATGAATGCTTTTGAAAAACAAATTGTCCTAACCTTATGACTACAGACTTTATATGTAATGTTTCTGGAATGGCTCACTCGTGTGTGTGTGTGTGTCTGTCTCAGTCTCAGTGAGTTTTGAAGAAAAAAAGCCTTTCAATCACAGATTTTTCATCATTGTCTGGAAAAAGAAAAACAACAACCCTAATTATTTATGGTACAAAATGGTGCTTTGACAGAATGCAGATTATTGCCAATGGCTGGATGTGTAATTGATTTTGGCACTTATGTATGTTGTAATGCGACTATAAATTGGATGAACACCAAGGCAAGTATTCTGTCTGTTATTGACTATATTGTGTGTGTGTGTGAGAGAGAGAGAATTGTATTTGATATGGTTTTTTTTGCCAGTGTATGAAAGTAGAAGCACCTGGAGGTGTGAAGCTCCATGTTGGAAGTTTTGAAGGGAAAAAGGGTTGATTTTGTTTGAGAATGTGTGCTTTTGTGAGCGAGAGGGAAGAGGACACTGTAACGCGTGGCAGTGCTGACATGGCAGTGGTCACGCTCCGTCTGTTTCTGACACTTCCCGTCGGCAGCTGGCTGATGAGAACAGACAGCACGCTGTCACATCCAAATGTCATTGTCAGGCGAAGCTGCAGCAATAGATTGCTGAAGTTGTTAGTGAGAGAAGTGCTTGTTGTAGGATGTTAAGTGTTTGTTTTGAGGTGAGAGGATGCTGTAGAAGAAATGGTTTGGTCCAGAGCAGGCTTTTGAGTATGTGATGTGCATTCCTGGTCAAGAATGAGCAGCCTAGAGGAAATGGCTTATGCTGTGAGCAAATATAGAAAGAGATTTGGATCAACTTTTGTTTTTTAGAACTGGCTGGTTGTAGGTGTGATTTTGATCTGAGCTAGCATGTTTCTTGCCTGAAATGCATAAGGTCAGATGAAGTAGGCCCACAAGCAGTCAGTTTGAAAAAGTAGAAATGTTATATTTACTATAGTATAATCTTGGAAGCAATTGGATGTTGAAACATTTCTAATGTTTGTTTGTTCCCTGTGTCCCAGTTAATACACATTGCAGTAGATGTCTTTCATTGGACACTGAGGTGTTGGGACAAGGTTTGAAATGGTGCTTTTGAATCCTGTTCTGTGCAGGTCTCTTATTTGACAATGCTTCTTATATGAAATGTGTATAGCATGATTGAAAAGCACCATCCCAAACCTTGTCCCAACACCTCAGTGTAGTACGTAACCCAAAATTTGAGGTTAGTCAAATTACTTGGCCTCTCTTATTCAACCCCATTATACAAGTACGAATACTTGACAAATCCTTCTTAATTTTTTTTTTCCTTTTCATTGTCAACAGTAATGAAATTGCTTCCACATTCCTCTTGCTGTACACAATACTGATCAATTCTGCTGGAGACTACCTACAAAAACACTCCCTTTACTTTATTCATTAAAGCAGGTGCCTCTGTTTTCAGGTTCCAGCCAATTGCACCTACGTTGCTCAGCAGCTTTAGCTGCCACTTTTATCCTTGATCTTCCTGGGATTTCAAGCAGCTGTCTCTAATAGTGTGATGTGATACTAGTACTTCTGCATCACACTGCTCTTACTGAGCCTATCATCTCCTATCTTATCCATTCAAAGTGCTGTAGGCATTGAAGTGTAACCTACTTACTCATGGACGTTGGCCAAGGAAACAAAACGATCACTTCCACATCCTTCTATCACACAGTATTTTACTCTGTGTTCCTGGACATTTTTAAAAGCATTGACAATGTTTAATTACACACTTCTTTACCTTGTACACTCATCACTCATTTGCTCATGGATTTTGTGACATAAATACCAGGTAGGCCTTACATCAACTAACTAATAATGTTTTTCAGAAAAAGTTGATTACAGATGGGGGAGTTTCAATAAAGTTAGTTAACTAACTGCACCAGAAGGTACATCTCTCTGCACTTAATATACTTCATTTCCCACGGGTCTCTGACAGGTCTAGTTTAACATTTTTAGCACACATTATATCACCCAAACCACCTCTACTGCAGTATAAACTACTTTTCCTCTCATTACATTCTCAGCCTCTATATTCTGGTGAAAGGCTGCTGGAGGAGGTCAAGTGAAAACAAACAACATTCCTCAAACCATTACATAACCCATCACAGCATCCCCAGCCCACCCAATGCAACCCACAGTTGACTTTCTTCTTCCTCCTCCCTTTACATGCATACCAACTGATGTTTGGAATCGGGCAGGTAATGTTCTCTCTCGTCTAATCCCAGGATATATTATTCAAGTACACAGATCATTTATTTTGTCTTTCTTATCTACACACATTTCAAAGCTTAAAAAACATAAGCAATTCTTTTCATTTTACAAAATCAGAAAACCTGCTGAACACTGTAAGCATACATTCATTTTCTACACTGATTGCCCAATAAAAGGCTGTGGAATAGGTTTTAGCACCTTTTTTCAGTGCAATCAAATTAATTTACGCTAGGGACATCCAATCCAGCAAATTTGTGTTCTAACGCCAAAGATATGGGCCATTCTACAGAATCTGTGACAAATCAGAGTTGGAAACATCTTGAAATTTTTTATTTTTCCCCCACAAAGTTTGCACGTATGTAAATTGTACAATATCCAAGGTATACATTTCTAGTGATTGTGCGTTTAGTTCTCAAATTGTATTTTCAGAAAAATGACGGAATATTTTCATACACCCCAAATTTGTCACTACCAAAACACAATAATATATCATATATTATGCAGGCTTATAATGACCTATTAAGATTTTGTTTAAATCTACCTTGTATTTTCTATAAAAAAAGTGTACAGGTTAAATCAATAAATGACAAATTTAATAATATTTTAAGTATGAGATTTGTTATATTTTGAACCCAATCTTTCTCTGTAGAAGGCATAAAGTTTATCATACTGATTTCAAAGTTAAGGATTCATTAGGTTGAATATGCATTAAACTAAACACTATCATAACGTCTTTATTTTTCACAAAACTTTCCATGTTTTGGTAGTGACTGCACATTTTCAGTAGTGACAGTAATGTTTTGGTAGTGACCAAAATACTTAGTTTGCCATAGTTGAATCAGACATTCAACATTTTATGTTAATACAAATAACTAATCATATTGCACATATGCAGTCATTACATACACACACCTAAAGGATCGATCGCTCCAAGCAGGACTCAAACCCTGGTCCGCTGGTATGAGAGTCGGACTGTTACGTATCATTGACTTGCATACTAAAACACTACTAAAAATACTACAGTAGTAATAATTTGCATATCTGTACACTGTAAAAAAAAAAAAAAAAAAAGTTGAGAAGTTGAATTAAGCTGAATTTGTCATACAAAACAGAAGTTGGATTTTTTACAGTGTACAAAATTTTTGTTTATTCTGGATTAATAAAGCATTATGTGTTCCCTTTTGTCATTACCAAAACAAACTTCAAGACATGTTTCGGCCGTGACTGTTTTGGTAATGACAATTTTAGATAATTTTGAGCCTAGCTCGAAGATGCAAATCAGCACATGGTTAGCAATCACTGGTCAGAACAGTTGTACACATAAAAACTACATTTTATGGAATAACATCCAAAAAAGTTCTTAATAGCAGAAAAAAATGTGTTTAATAGTGACATTCCTTAAAGTTTAGAGTTTCAGACTTTAGAACACATTTACCTCAAAATGATGGGATCAATCTACTCACCATGTAGCATATGAGAGAGAGGGACACAGGAACATTTCCTGATCAAAAATGTTGGGGTGTGGTTCAAATCAGTCTCACCTAATGGAATGGTAGTGACATGAAAATATGGGACATGTTTTTTTACATAAAGATTCATGATTTTAAAATAAAATAAAATCTACATTTTTTTTACTTCATTTTTTTAAAACAAAACAAAAAGATGCATTTAAAAACAAGAATGGAAAAAAATAGCAAAAAATATTTAAATATCATTTTCACAAGTTGAAATTTACATGCAAGGGTTTGGGATAGCCACCTCCTAATTGAAAGTCCACAATACATGATGATATTATAAATATAAAGCTTTTAAATATTTTAAATATTATTGTGCATTTCAATAAATAATTTAAGGATCTTAGTAAACATCTAAGATTTGAATATTTAAATGCTTGTCAAATGTGTTTTTTGGACAGGGGCAGCAATTTCACCAATTCTGTAGAATGGCCCATATACACCTGAACCAGCCAATCAAAGTCCTGGTAGGCATACTGCAAACTTCCAGGAAGGTGCATTGAGGCAAGGCAGGAGTAGAATTGGACACACCACCATTTTATTGCTAACCGATATATTAATGGACACTCTCGTACACCATATATTTTGGCTAATAATAAACTGTAATGACGGACTTGTGAAAAGGATGGATGGACGGACAGGCAAATGGACAAATGAATGAACCAACCAAAAAATACCTAGTGGAAATTAGGTCAGGCTTCCTGCTGGTTATATCCTCCTGTTCTATTTTACACATTGCAACTCCAAAGGGCAGTGGCAGCACTCCTATATTCACCCTTGTACACAGTTAACGTACCTTACCCGGCAAAGCTTCTAAAACCTCACCTCAAACCCTTTGAACCATATACACAGCACAAGATCAGTACCTGCCACTGTCAGCAGACATGCGGTTTCTATGAGGCTTTGCTCATGTCTGACTCACATATGCATCCCCTGCCTCCTACCTGAACCTTGGCCTCAAAACTGTTCCTGTCAGCTGCGCTCGGTGTCGGAGACTACTTTATTGCTCGCTCTCGTCAGGTCAGGTGGAGCGGGGCCAACTGAGTACATATGACAAAAACAAAATAAAAAATATAAGAACAAGAGAGCGGACGCCAAAGCCACACCTGCCCCGGAAAAAGAGTTGCCCAGCTCTGATTTACAACACTGCTGTAAAAAAAAAAGGCCCAACAACTTTGTTGCTATATTTAAAGTCTACTGAAGCCGTGATGCTTTTCTGTTAAGAACACAACAAAATTCAAATTCATTTCATGGAAACCTCACTCTTCGCATAAGCACGTTACCCAAATGCCTTTTCGCACTTCAGCCTTTAATGCCAAAATGCGTAAATGTCCATCTGACAGTTAAACGTTTCAGGACTTCAGGTAAATATGCCTCGTTTTTACGTGCCACTTAGGAACGTTTCCTTAGATCACTCCTTTGACTCCCTCTCTCCAACTACATCTGGCCTCATTGACAGATGAATGTAGCTCTACGGCAGGTGTTATATCTCTTTCGTCTCTGCCGTCGACGACCGCCGAGGAGGTGAAGCCCTAGATGGGCTCGTGGCCAGTGTTGCCATGGCAGCTGGCTTTAGAACGCCAGGCGTCCTCCTAAAAATACCCTTTCGTCTCACCTCTGGCAGGGGTACCTGAGTTTTGACCCCCACGAAAATAACAGTTGCCATCGCATCTGAACTTTCAGCGCATCTCTGTTTTCAAAGTTAATAACGGGTCGACGGAACTGTTGGATGGGGTTTAAAATATATTCTCTACTTTATCTGTTAAAGGGAGAAACTTGTTCACATTTCTCATTTCATCTACTCACATTTGACCTTTACGGAGCTTGAAAGTGGTCAGTTTAGTTTGAAACCGAGCACAGCAAGGATGACGTGTGAAACGTGAACGCCGTCTTGCGGCATCCTGCCGAACCCGGGACTACTCGCCCATGGGAGGGCCATCGCTAGACCTTTTAGACCAGGCCAAGAGCCAGACGATACCACTGTAGCTGAGAAGTGGTAACAGTCGTCTAACTGCTGTGTTAACGAATAGAGAATGCACATTTGTTGAACGAGGATATCCCGGTAATCGGATCAAATTTACACAGCGCAGATTAGATCCATAACATTTCTGGCGTTGCCAAGACTGCAAGCTCCGAGGCAGACTTTTACCCAACAGTCAAAGAGGCTAGACTTCATTAAAGTGTGGACTCAGGGTCTGAACCCCGAGGGCTCAGGGTTCCATTTGGGATGGGCCTGAGTGTGAAACCAGACCAGGGACGATCCCACTCGAATGCCCGGCATCAAAGCCCCCTAAAAGCAAAGTGGTTTTATTAAGAAAATATGACACAAAACATGACCATTGCAGATATCCAGGGACGAATAGTTAATTGCCTACCTTACAATTGCTATTACATACCTTCTTTGCGCAGTGGCCACCCAAATAGCCGCGTAGTATTAAATCTGCGTGTACCAGATGTGGCCCAAATCGGGGTTGACCGAGGTGATAAAGTCAACATCAAATCAAATTTACTACCTTATTACACATTCCCGGTGAGCATGAAAGACACACAGGCAGATTTTCAAGCCGCTCCCAACAATTAAGACAACTGAGATCTTTATATAGCGACTTATACTGATAGGACTACTCTTAAAAATGCACATGTGATCTTTTGCTGCGTTCACGGCATGTCGTAATTACCGTAAATAAAGCTCTATGTGCTTCAGTGTCGCTCTCTCTGTACTTTCTGGGTACTGTGCACATGGAACGAGTCGTAACTCTCAGAAAACTACCAACTTACAACTTCTCCACAAATCCACAAATATGTCGAGGCTTTTTACATTTCCGAGTCCTTAGAGCCATGAGTTGACCTGAATGTTGTGATGGGCAAATTAAGCCTCATGAAGCACTGAGGCTTTGCAACCCATTGCTTCACCAAAAGGGTAATTACCCGAAGCTTCATTCAGCATTGCTCACTAGTGAAACCTAGCTACTGTGCAAAGAAATAGCAGACATAATTAATCCTGAGCCGATGACCTGAACACACATTTGTGCATTGCCTGGGTATAAAATAAAATCTGTATCTTTCTGACTTCACTTGTGCAAAGACAACTGACACACACACACACACACACACACACACACACACACACACACACACACACACACACACACACACACAGTTAATCAATTATTCATAAATGGTTTGTATAGTGACAGAATGTAGAACAAAATTGATGCTGTGTTGAGTGCACGGATTATTGTGGAGGGAGTGTTATACTGCAGACTGAATTGCAACAGAACAGTTTGGGGTGGGAGAAGGATTATAATTGATTTTTATTGAGGAACAGAATTTTTTGAAGTGTATTGGGGTTTAGACAATTCCTCTTCTTCGACAAAGCCTTGGAAAAGATCCTTTCGCAAGGAACAGGGGATGCAGAGGAACATAAGAATACCAGTGCCAGCTGGTATAAGTGAGGATACAGATGTTTCTGTTGAGCCCAATATACTAGTGGATCCTCAGATCTCGAGAGACTCACTTCTGAAGAATATCTGTCCACTTCAACAGTAGCATCTGCGGTTGCACTTGAGCTCCTTCTACTATCAAGCAGATGCTAAAGACTCCATTGAGAGGTCACAAAAAAGCAAACAAATCCAAAAAGGCAATCCAAATCAACAAGCAGTCTAGTTCAAGTCCATAAATCTAGCAATCCAACTAATCTGATCTATGTAATATAATAATAATAATATAATAGAAGTAATAATAACAATATACTAACACTAATATAATCCAATATAATGTAATATTGCTCTAATAATACAATAACACAACTCTCTAACTCTGACTATCCGACATTCAACTACTGGTTCTACTACTCCTGAAACAAGGTGCCGCGTGTTTCAAACCCCCTTTTTTCGGAAGCGACACTCAAACCGAACCGATGATGTATTCCACACAAACGAGGCCTCGTTTGTCATCGGTCACATGATTTCTACATTCCCAACACAAGCCTCGAATCGATGCTTCATCTGCCACGGCCATCTATGCTCGACACAAGCTCCGAAGGCTCGGTTGCACCTTAATGCACTTCGACCAATTGCATTTTCATTTTACACGCAAACAGAACGCACGCCTACAGAAAGCCGGTGGGATAATCCCAGAGGGAACCTGCGTCGTCTTCTCTGATGATCTGCTACGACGTTACAAAAGTAAAATGGGCCAACAATGTTGCTTCGTGTTTCACCTCTGCTAAATGTAGTGATTAATTGCAGGGCGTAACTAAAGGGTGTTGTTGATGCACTGAAATGGTCATAAGCACACAACGAACAGCCTATTTTAGGAAATACGTATTGTAGCCATAGATTTGGATTAGTCATCCACGTAGCTTTCATTTGGATAGGAGTTCATTTTCGACGTTTGCTTATGCTGTTAGGTAAGCTTATTTTGTTCCTTTAGTCAGAGCTGATGAATGCTTGACGAGGGCCGTTTTGCTCCCTGCGGTTTGATTTGGTGTGTTCCTGAAGCTCTGGCCCAGTTCTCGCATCTCTCTTTGTTCTTTTTATACATCAACGTGACTGAACTGGTTGAACGATCACAAAGCCTACTTTATTTTGATATCGCTGCAAAAATCTATTTGGCACTTTCTGTAAGTGTTAATTAATTGATCTGTGAGATAATTACATAAATGGTTATCCCCTGATACTTAATTTAGTCAAAGGCTTCGGGATATGCACCATCTGGGACGCGAGACTACAGTT
Organism: Rhodeus uyekii; assembly: GCA_037043235.1. Lineage (NCBI taxonomy): Eukaryota > Metazoa > Chordata > Actinopteri > Cypriniformes > Acheilognathidae > Rhodeus > Rhodeus uyekii. Next base: position 4,089,537 of record JAWRVZ010000044.1, read on the forward strand.
ATCCCATTATCTCTCTCGTTCTATCTTTGTTGTGAGAATTACATGATGGGAATGGATAGTGACGGATATTTGATTAGAAAAAAAGTTCACGCCGGTCAGATTGTCTCGCCTCATGAACGTATATCTCTCTCTGATCATGTAAACAGCCCTTGAAATGCCGTCTGATTTAAAAGGGTCAGGTAGAAACACGCAGTAAATGCTTTACAGATTAGGGAATAAAACGCATTGCAGATGAAATCGAGGCTATCAATGTCTGTCAGATGTACGCATCACAGAAAAGCTTTAACAACTTCTCTATTGTTTTATTTAAAGTTTATACAAACTATAAAGTAAAACAACCAACCAAGTAATATGTGGACTTAAAAATCTGGTTTTCGTAGTAGGCTACAATTGACCCCTGCTGAAAAAATAAGAGAAGATAAAACCAGCCTGGTGATTTTAGCTGGTAATAGAGGGGTTTTGCTGACATGGTTGGTCTTACCCGGGAGGCCGGATAAAACCAACTTGGCCAGGCTGGAAGAGCAACCAACCGGCCTATAGGCCTTTTGGTTTTTTAGGCCTAGGTGTCGGTTCTCCCGAGTCTGACTGTGTGCTTTCTCTAGATCCATTATTGCGACGTGAGTGAGTAGTGTTAAACGGGCTATGTGGAGAGAGATACGAGCTCCATGGAAACAGAGTGCACGAGAATTAAAACCGTGTGTCACCCCGCCTGAGGGAGATATTATCCTGAAACTCAAGTCCTTATCAGAACACATCTTTTAACATGCACCCTGTCTTTACTGAATTGTAATTTGTGGAAGCTCCCCATAGGCCACTGATGAGTAGATACGCAAAAAAAAAAAACAATACAAACAATCGTTAGATAGGCCATAGACCCATATAGAGAGACAAAGCGACAGAGTAACAAGTACGTGGAACAACCGACAGATGGATAGATGGATGGCTGGATGACTAGAGAGATGGACAGACAGACGGATGGTTGGATGAACGGAAGGAAATAGAATATCGAAGGGTGTGTGGTACACTGACAGAACGAGAAATACAACAACGGATAAAGCAATTCAATAGTTGGTAAGTTGACAACGAAATAGAGCGGTACGGGGACGAGGTCAAGGCCCGCTAGATTCATTTGCCACTGGACGTTTTACAATGTTTTTTTTTTTCAATTTATGATTAAAATCAATCCTGTTGTAAACATAACTTGACAATAGTTTTAACTTTTTGTTCTACAACGTAACCTGCATATGAAAGCGTAGATTTTTAAGCAGTTAGTATTATTTATTTAAATGAACGTTTCTAAGATGTTTCGGGGTGTAGAAGAACAGAACATGAAAGTGTTTAGCGCAGGGTTTAATTTTTCTCAGAAATGGGAAAAACCCCATTATAAAAACACAACTCAAGGGAACCGGTGGCGAATTAGTCTACCGGGTTTTGATGTCATCGCTCTGAAGATGGGCAGATAAAACGACAAGAAAGAAAGCAACACAGGCCACAGAAATGACAATGGTAATACAATCTGGATTTATTCCGTGTGCTTTGTGAGAATATAAATGAAGAGCAAACCTACAAAATCTGTGTGCCGGAAGCCCAAGTCCATCTGCACACGTTAGTCCACAATGACGTCACAAACCCACCCTTTTCTCACACCTTAACGTCATAAAGTGTTGCGCTTTGAGCCGCCCGCAAAATGCTGTACCTGTTTTATTTATTAGATTTCTTTTTTTGTTTGGATCCTGTCGTTCTTTATACAATTTTTGCTTTGTTTTTTAATAACATATATGAACAATGAGTCAACAAAATATTTATTTACAGAACTGTGGCAAAATTCTACAGTGACAATGAGTGAAAATAAGATCTGTTTTTATATTTTCATCTGAAACACAAGTGGAGCCATCCACACATTCGGTTCCTTCGTAGTACAACAATATTTTTTTACAATTTCTTTTTTTTTTTTTTTGGATGGCTTCGCATTCGAGCTTGACGCGTCATATAAAAATAATGTAACGTTAAGACAACATCAGACAAGAATTGCACGATAAGAATAATTAATTATAATAATTGTAAATATTACAGTAATGGTAATATAGTTCTCTATTAAACAGTATATATCAATTAATAATCTGCATGGCACCGCCAATGAAGTTAACAACCATTCTGTAGTGATTTTGGCACAAGACGCATCCATTTCATGGTTGTCCAGTGCAATGAGTTCATTCACATTGTGCATATTCATATATATATAGTTTTTAGATCATTAACCACAAAACAAACAAAATAAAGAAAGAAAGAAATAAACAAAGAAAACAGAAAAAGAAAAATACAGCAATTCATGTAAAAGTCAATTTTCATCCCAGTCCAGACATGCCATGGTATTTTGGACTAGATATTTAGTGAAAAGTCAATGTAGTGTGTCCGAGCCGCCGTAGCGAGACCGTCTTCGCGGTGACTCGCCTTTCCCCAGTTCGCCTCTCGCGCAACAAAGTTCCATGACGGCCACCGGCTTGAAAAGTGACGGCTTGAAAAGTGTACATTCAAATTCCACAGTCTCCTCCTATTGTTGAATTTTTTTTATGCAGTGTGCGTGTGTGCGCGTGCATGCGAGTGTTTAGTTAAAAGGCCACGGGTCCACGTCGGCAGTCCTTGTACGCGTATGCCAAGTCCCAGTCGAAAAAGTCCTCGTGTGAATCCTTTACACATGCGTTACGAGAGGCTCCGGTGACGCTTTTAGCTTCCGTATTTGCGGTCCTTATTTGCAATGCATGTGAGACTGGGGGTCCATGTTAGGGGCAGGCTACATTCTCTGAATTCCACTGTAATAGACATGGGCGTCCGCCATTGCCCTGTGAATGAAATCACATCACTTATCCAAAGCGTCCATCAAAAAAAGCCCCCCCTTCTCCAGTTCACATGGACTGCATGCTTTCCATCAACTACACTGCATGTCTCGGGACTGGCTCGGTTTTCTCGGCTTTTCATTCATAGGCAACACCAAAAAAAAGGGAAAGAAAACACAATGGGGGAAAAAAATTGGAAAGGAAGGAAAACGCGCAATTCTTTTTTTTTTTTGCGGATATCTCTGCGTAAAATAAGCCTCCTTTAAATGCTATCTGACAAACTTCTGCGTCCACAAATTAGCTTTACGGTTTGACTGACTAAAACAAGCTCGTAACTCTAACTTTAAGAAAAAACAAAAATCTATAATAAGGGAATTAAAATTACAGTTATAGTTTTTTTTTCTTTTCTCTCCGACAAGCGCTGGTACTAAAAAAATGAAAACTTTGTTACAAGACGAAACAAACAACTCGAGCAAAATGTCCTTTGGGCGAAGTCCGATCTCCGCTTCTATGCCAGCCGTTTCGGATGCCCCACCTCACAAAAATCTCTCCGTTTCCCTCCCGTGAACGCTCGCCTCGCTAACCCTATGCTGTCTAGTCAGAGAGAAAGAAAGATAGAAGGAAAGAAAGCAATTTCCGACTCTAAAAACAACATTTGTCTTTATAAGGCTTGTAGCAGCATTACGGTTTTAAGTTGTCATTCAAGCAGTCGAGAGGGACGTGGGGAAAGGCTGAAGAGGTGCTTCCCAGAGAAGCCGAGGGAAGAATAGCGAGGAACGGAGGGAAGGAGAAATCAAAAGAGAGGAGATGGGGAAAAATTTAATGAAAAACAACCGCTTGCAAGACTTTTTTGTGTGTGTTTTGGAGGAGGATCGGCAGCGTGTCGGCCTGAGGGCTGACCTTCCTTTATCGTGCTGCGGCCAGAGGGGGGGGGGGGGGGGGGGGGGGGGCGAGTGAGATCAAGAGAGAGATAGATAGAGAGAGAGAGAGGGAGAGGAGAGAAAGAGCGGGGCAATAGATCGAAGGAGAGAATAGACAGCGGCAGCGTCATCATGCAGAAGCCACGGTAAACGGGCGGGCTTTGCCGGGCGGAGAGACGCGGGCTTGTCACAGGTCACTGGGCCCGTGGCTCCGTGGGGGGCCTCTAGAGGGCGCTCTCTGTAAGGCACACACACAGGAGTGGACAGTATTTTGGGTGTATATTAGAAAATAGTGGTCTCATACTTGGTGTTGGCTCCTCTTTTGGCTTCCTGTCCTGGCTCGACTATCCAGGGGACGTTTGCATGGCCCTTTTGATCCATTGAGGGCTGCTCCATCTGAAGAGCACATGGGAGAGAGGGGGAGAAAGAGAGAGACAGCAGGTCAAGTAGGTGCTAGTAATCTAGGGTGGGTTATGGGTCTATCATGCAAGGTCTTGCGCATCACTTGTACCTTTTTCATATTCTCAAAGCAATGTTGATATGTCACAACTCATAAGTATTATAGTGACAGCTCTACATACAAACAAAACATTGAGCTTTGAAAACTCTTTGAAAACTGCTCTTTTATCGCATGCGCATCTTTGTTTCCTTGACTAACTGGGGCCCGGGTCAGGAAGCAGACAGACTAGCTAAGCTGTCTGCTAGCTGTCTCGCGTCACCAAAGTCAGATAAATCCAAACATTAGAGTCTCTTTCAACTTGATATCATCGTATTGAGACTACGTCTGTTCCCCGAATTAGTAAATACAAGTACAGTAGAACCCCGACTTACAAAATTAATCTGTTCCGAGCTTGGTTTCGTTTGTCGAACTTTTCGTATGTCGGTCAGGCTTTTACATGTAAATTGCCTAATCCATTCCAAGCCCTACAAAAACACCATATTCAGCATGGGATGAAGCGCATCCCAGCTTCATACTTCTCAATAATCTCCCTTTTCAACTCAATGAAGAGCACCCTCTTCTTCGCTTTGACTTCAGCAACAATCTTCACATCCATGGTTACTGATTAGAAAAAAGTTTATGCTAATAGAAGAGGCTGGTGGGAGAGGGAATTATACAGGGAATTAGTGCCAATCGTTGAGGTTTTATCGATCTATGCACCTTTAATAAATACCAGTTTTGGATCATTCCCTGAGTGAGACATCATTGTTCTGAACGGACAAACTGTAGTCTTCATCCAACCCGAACCAAAATCAGAGCGAATATCAAAACAAAACTCGAAAATCGTTGCCTCGTCGAGATTTAGTTTTTCGCATCTCGATCATTTTGTCGTAACTCGGGCGGAAAAAACCCCGAAATCTTTTATCGTATGTCGAACTTTTCGTACGTAGAGCGTTTCGTAAGTCGGGGTTCTACTGTAAATAAAAAACTGTTGTTCAACAAATAAAACACTGATATAATACAGATCAACAAATTATAAAACTTGTGTTTCTTCAAAAGCGCTTCTTGAAAATGATACCATTACAGATCATAACCATAGATGTGCTGCGGTAACCAGTAACCTGGCTAGAACCAAACGATTACATTAAATGAGGTGTTGCGGTAATTTATAGAAATATCTTCAGTATTGCTCAAATGTTTCAAACATAATTCTTTTCGAGCGATGGTGCTAAAAAGTGATAAATCCCGCTTGACATTTATGCTGGCCACCAGGGCACCACGCAGAATTCATCAAAGAATCTGCTGATTTTCTATCAGACTTAGTACTGGCTGCAGATAAAGTACTAATTGTGGGTGATTTTAATATCTATGTAGATAATGAAAAAGACGCATTGGGAATGGGATTTAGAGACATTTTAAACTCTATTGGAGTTAGGCAACATGTGATTACATTATTGTTGCATAGAGTAAATCTCAGATCGTTATCTAGTCTCGTGTACGCTCCATTTAGCCATAGTAGAACCATCACTTCTTCCACTAAAGATTGCATAATAAATCGTCTTCCTGATCAGTCCAATAAAATAGTTTACAAATAGCCACAATGCCGTGGAACGACAAGCACACTCTGACCCTCAAGAGAGAAAAATGGAGCGCAGCTGGAAGAAAAAAAAGCTAGAGTTTTTTGCATTTTGTGGAAAGACAGCACTATTGAATACAGAAAGGCCTTAAAAACGGCTAGATCTACTTATTTTTCAACCTTCTTAGAAGACAACAAATATAACCCTAGGTATGTAATTGATACAGTCACTAAATTAGTAGTGCGCACTGTAGTGTCCATGAGGAAAAATTCCACTCGTTTGTTGCTATAGGAGAGTTGTTAAATCTTCACCTCGTTAAATCTTCAAAATCAACATGTATGTTAGACTCTATAGCAGCTAAGCTACTGAAAGAGATGCTTCCAGAGTTTATAGATCCTCCTCTTAATATAATTTATTCAGTGTCATTAGGATATGTATCAAAATAATTTAAGCTGGCTATTATTAAACACACTTTTAAAAAAAAAACTAAAAAAAACTTGATCTAATGGAATTTGTAAATTACAGGCCGATCTTGAAACTTCCTTTTCTGTCAAAAATACTAGAAAATGTATATTGTCGTGATTGTATCTGTGTTACTTGATCTTATTTGCATTGGCTTAAGTTCAAATCCTGCTTATCTGACCGTTTTCAAGATGAAGCTGTAAATGAAGAGATATCATATCGATCACAAGTTAAGCATGGAGTACCTCAAGGCTCAGTAGTACTGTTGCTTTTCACCCTCTGTATGCTACACTTGGGAGACATCGTTAGGAAGTATGGCATTAGCTTTCATTGTTACGCCGATGATACTCAGCTCTATTTTTCTTCGTACCCTGATGAAACATACTCATTCACAAAATTAAAGTAATGCATAACTGATACGTTGTCGACTGGAAACTGTGCGCCCGCGCACATGCTCATACAAAAGCGAATGCTTATAGGCTGTTATTTACAATAATAGTAGTAGTAATAATAACAACAACAATTCATAATATTACTGCTAAATTTATTACTATTTATTTATGAAAAACAGATGCCCAAGTTTATGACATTGTGCTTCGTTTCTCATACATGGAATCTGAAGTAATTTACATGCTCAAGTCTAGTGTGACTGCCTCTTACAGGGAAGCTAGTTATTTTAGTTTATAAAGATTTAAATATGGTTATTTTTTTTCTTTCAAAAACCCATCGCATCGCTCCAGAAGACCTTTTTTAACACCCTGGAGCTGTGTGGATATAGTTTTACCATGGATGGATGCACTACTATTAGTTTAAAATATAACTCTGATTGTGTTTGTTTGAAAGAAGATAGTCATATAAGCCTAGGATGGTTTGGGGGTGAGCCAATTCGTCAGATATTTTTCCTTTTTGGGGGAACTGTCCCTTTAAGCCAGAGAGGGATTGAGAGAGAGATCTGATGTGAATGGTTAACCACGTGGCAATTTGAAAACAGTGAATTAACTCAGCGTTATATATTTATTCTTATTTTTAAACCTGTAACATCAAACTAATTCATCTGTTATATTAAGTATCAATGACATAAAATCAATCTCGCAGATCTGCAGTGGTCAAAACTACCCTGCAACTTGTACATCTTCATCAACCAATCAAAACACTGTTCCTTGTTGCCACGGCAGCTCAGCCTTGCTCCACATAAAGCTGAGCTATACATGGCTCAGAAACGTGAATCTCTGCAGGAACGAGCACATGCGCGCACAAACGCAGAGTCGTTTACGTCTGCTGTTGGCTTGTCTCAAGTTCTTTATCAGGTTTTTCCATATGCAGCGCATGAATATTAAATAACATAATCCTCACTCTTCCTGGCTACCTCTGACTGCTCTCAAACACACACACGCACGCACACACCCACACTGACTTCATTATTCTCCACATCTAAACGCTTTAAAAAAAGAAACAGTCGCTAATCTTACGCAATAAACCTCTAGTATGAGGCATCGACCTGGAAAGGAGCTTAATGCTTTGATAACACTCTCAGAGAACGGTGAGTTGGTGTCTTGGATAAGAGATGCTGAAATATTTCTATTCCTGTTCAATCAGCTGATGTTCTGGATGGACAGACCGTCAGAGGAGGAGAGGAAAAGAGGATTCAGATGAAGAAGAGTGAATCAGAGCAAACTGAACAAACAAAAGAAAGTTAAATAACCAAATGAAATCGGTACAAGGAATATTTCTGTGATAGAGAGAGATCGCCAGCATCTGCAACATCGTTTCTCTCATCGCAGTTGGGTAAAAAAGACAACCGAAAAACAAAACAAAACAAAACAAAACAAAAAAAACATTTATGCATTTAGCAAGTTGCTTATTGTTTTAAGGATGTTAAATTAGCTTCTGCAACTTTATTTAACGTGAAATGTTCCCTTTTATAAATGAAAAGAAAAAAAGTCAAGATCAATGACAAAACTAACAAAAAAACAAAACAAAAACTCGGAATATCAATTCGATATGAATTTAGTGCGATTAATTAAATAACACAAATAAACTGAAGCCACTTTACAGCCCTAGAAATAATAAGGAAAAAGGGGGAAAAGAAATCAAGGAAAGGAAAATGCAAGAAGACCTGAAATTGAAGTTTATGTGGATGATGGAGGAGTCGTGAGGTAGGAGGAAGAGGAGAAGGATGAAGAGGAGGACGGTGCGGGGTGAAAATATGTCCCAGGGACCAGCGGCTAGAGGGGGACATGACCTAGAGGCGGAACAAAGAGGTCACAGAGGTCAAAGCTTGAGAAAAGCACACACACTCTCTCTCTTTCTTTCATGGTTGATTCTTTCATTAAAGGACTTTTTTCATTCCCTCTGTAAGTTGGCTTTTGAGAAAACAACCGTTCAACTTTTAAAGTACAGATCACAGCAGCTTTTATTTCAATTTATCATTTCTCTTTTATATGGAACATTTAAAAAATCATGTTGAACGTTTGCAAGAATCAGACTATTTTGGGCTTGTCCTTTACCCAGATTTTTAGACTAGACAACCTTAAGAACCACTAGTTCGCCTGCTTTTAATATTGTTGTCACCGCCAAATTAGATTGGAAATCTGTATATTTCAAAATATCTTGTTATTAGTAGTTTGTAGTAATATACAGCAAATTAGCTGTCCTTTAACACTGTGAAACATAGTTTGAAGAGGTTTCAACTTCCAAGATTTCAAGCAGTCAAAAATACCCTTAATTGTAGAATCACCCATATACCGTACATTCATCCGACAGCAGGAGTGGACACATGGAGATGAACAGAATGAAATGAAGAGAGAAGAATTCCATTCTAATGGAACAACGAGCGTATCTCGTCCGTATGGAGAAGAGGTACCGCAACAATGTAAAATCAATATCTGAGTACACCACACACAGCCACAGAGGATGCTGTCAGCGTTCAGGGTAACAGCACAAATGTACACACGCATGCACGCACCGACAATGGGCCTCATTCACGAAAAACGAGCAGAACAAATGTGTGCTAATCATTCATAAATCCATTCTTACGTAAATTGTCACATAAGCGCTATTCAGAAGGGATTAGTGGAGTTATTTTCATGTGCTGATTCATATTTTTCATGTGTGTTAGCAAGCTCGTTGTGTATATTGTACAGATGTGGGCGCTATAAAAAAGACAAGAAAAAAGGTCATGTACTCCGGATGGGTGCGTTTATATGACTACTTTTATACGTGTTATTTGCTCGGTTTCAGGCTTTTAAAAGTCTAGTCCCAGAATAAAATGCACTGCTGTCCCAACTTAACTCAAAGCAACTGGCATCAACAGATCTTAAAGTCGGTGCCATTGTTTTGTCTCAAGATGCACACCAGGATGTTTATAAAAGCTACTTAAATGTTCTAATTTAAATAAGGCCTAATCCTGGCTTAATCTAAGCCCTGTCATTGAAGCCAGGCCTTTAACGCAAACTATTATTTCAAGAGGAAATGTTGGCAAAAAGGCACAGGATCTTTACACACTGCTGGGCAGTGCATTGAAAAATGTAGTACCTTTATTTAAAATTTTTAGAAAAGCCATATATAAATATATATAAATATATATATACAAAGTGTTGAGAAAACAAATGACCGGATATTGTAACCCAGGACTGGAATTCTCAGAGGATGCAAAAACTCATTTGAACAGGATTAAATGGCACAAGAGAGAGAAGAACAGATTTGGAAAATGTTGCGAGAAGGATTTGAATCTGCAAAGTCCATTTGGGCACCATATATCTCAGAGCATGTGTGGTATTTGCTACATCGCAGCCCCGTTTAAAGTGGCATATTGGCCCAGTATTTATACTGTAATGTCACATTTTATGTGGACAGTGATCTGGCCTTTAAAACAGATAGAGAAGTGAAGCTTCTCATTAAAAGAGAGTTATTGCTGCAGGCTGCACTCCAAGTGTGACTGTTTATTTTCATCTAGGCATCCATCGATTCTGTCCCGCATGTAATCCAACTCCAACAGGCAGGGTGTGTTTAATTTTTATGACGAGCTCCCACCTATTCTGGGCCTCTTCCAGAGTGTGGTAATATCCCTGTCGGTGGCAGGGGGGAAAGAGAGGCACCGTGCCTGCTTTAGGGGCACTGGGACAAGGGCAGATGGAGAGGAAGGCTGGCCCGGAGGAAGCGACTTGCAGGAGCTCTGTGCAAACAGCCTTCATCAATCTCTTTCATCCTTAAACGCACTGAAGGGAGTGGAGATGGAGTGTGCCGTTTACAGATCAAACACTCACCTCTCCGTCCTTTGGGACAGGCGAGACACACAAGAACAAACTATCTCTGAGAGGAAGTTTCAATACAGCAAAACACACATTTCTTAATATCGGTTTTAAATATCTGCATGTGCTACTAAAATAGACAATCACGCAAACATTGAAATCAATTTAATAATGAATATAATAATGAATAATAAATGGTTAATAAAGTCATGTTCATCCGAGCTGTTTTTAATTCCTAAACTCATTTTAGGTTGAGGGCCAGACTGGACTCCAAATTTTTCAAATTTGACGGCATAAATTTCAAATCACAAATAAAGAAAAATATTCAAATAACAAAAAAACATGTATAAAAAAATCAAATAACAAAACCGCAAATTGCTTTTGGCTTGCTCTTTTGATACACCCTCTGAAACAAAACAGCAATACAAATTTAGGCCTAAAAAATGCCGAAACCTTACAATTCAATAAATGCGTTAAGATGCAAGCTACGATGCGCAACATGAATATAAAACCTGAGTTGGTAAAATCTGAATATAAAGATTATATCATACAGATATAAAATTATATATAATAAACAAACATTAATTTAGCTATAATTTAGATATACACTAACGTTCAAAAGTTTGAGGGTAAATACAATTTGTTTTTAAAGGAATTAATAATTATGCAGTAAGGATACATGAAATGAATCAAGTTACAAAGGACGCTGTTCTTTATGTATACAAAGTTCAAAGTTTCCACAAAAATATTAAGCAGCACAACTGGTTTACAACAATAATAATAAAAAATGTTTCAGCATGATTTTGTTGTTATTAAAGTGTCAAATGAAAAGCACTTCAACTTTTGATATCCATCGGATCAACGTCAGTTTTAAAGCAATGTTCCAAATAAAATTTCTGGTCACGCATTCTAGCAGCTTTGTTTCCCATGATGCATCACTCAGTTTGCGCACACATAGATATGGTTTCAAAGTGTGCAGGCGTACATATGTACAGATAGATGAAGTGAGATGGACTGTTGTGTTAGAGGCTCAAGTGAATGCGCATGTGTCTCCGTGTGTGTGTGTTAGCGCTGAAAGTCACTCACAGACTTGCGTATGTTGACGCGAGGTTTAGGGACAGGTTTGGAGGGTTTGCTGTCGAAGCTCTCGGGCAGAGTGGATGAGCCGTGGCCGCTCTTTCTGGCCTGCAGGGCCAACTGATACGCAACCTCAAACGCCTGGCCCAACGTCAGGATAATCTCATAGGCCAGATTCTGTTTGAAAGAGCACAGATAATCAAAAATCAACTTGCAAATCACACTTGTGGAGATCTACGATACTACAAATCAGCTGAGAACATTTTGAAAAAGCCTTCAAGACTTGAGTTCAATTAAGCACTACTAAATTTGGCAGCATTTTAACACTTTTCTTCCATAATTTCAGAGCTTAGTGATATATTAAATGATTAAAAACCTGCTTTAAGCATGCAATAAATTATTAATGTGTTGTGACTAGCTGATGCACAGACAGCTCTGCAGTGTTACTGTGACAGACTGTAACACACAAGATAGCTTTCTAAGCAGAAATGTTCTTTTAAAAAAAACACTATTACTTTTAAACTTACAAAAAGTATAAGTTGTATTTAAAATGAATACACGGATGCTATAAAATGTGACATTTAAGTTTTGGTGAAGACTTGTCAAACCTACCAAGTGTTTTCACAGACAATTATTAGAATCTCGTCTTAGAAAATAGGTCAAAACCTAACACTAGACATCGAATCAAATACAAAATGAATATACATTTAAATCATCAACATTACAACTGAACAAAATGCCTAAAATGCATATTTGAGTAGTTTTAACTGAAAGCAACTCAAGATATGTCAATGCCATTGTTTTGTCTCAAGATGCACACTGGTAATGTTTTTATCTAAGGCACGTTAATAAATGTTTTTTTGATATGCTACCAACCACATCGAAAGCTGTAAACACGTGGCAGTAATGATGGCTGGATTTCAGGTCCTTGGTGATGTACGCAAACGTAGACAGATCTTCAGGGTCCTGCGCGGCGCAGGAGATATTCCTGATCTCGTGCTCAGCTATGATGTTCTAAACATAGGAGAAAGGGAGAGAAATAATAAGTAAAAAAGTATGTTGATTCAAAAACAGATAATAACATGGCTTAGAATGGCACTTGACATTTGACATACCTATTCTTTAATGACATGCAATTTATTGCGATTGATTATTCAAATCTCATTTTTTTTTGACTGACAGCCCTAATTTCTATCACATCAAGAGAGACGAAAGTTACGATTATAATCCATGTATAAATTGAGACCGGTAACGTCAGATGATTACCTTGTTAGTGGCATCGATAAACTTGACGCCCTTATAGGAGACAGACAGTACTATGGTGGGGATCTTCTTCATCTGTTCTGTAGACTTCTTACGGATAGGATGAGAAGAGGAGAGATCAGCAGACAGTCTTACAGTCTCCAACATTAACATTCATGAGGGCCTATCACACACTGACTGAGATCTGCTTAATACAAACTCAAACACACACTAAATTATTTACACGTAATGCCCTTCAGTCCCCTGCAATAACCCAGATTGTGTGCCATCTCAAGAGATAAATAAAGAGAGGCAACATTGCATTGTGCACTGTTAAAAACGTTGCCTTATTGGGTTTGAAAGTTGATGATGATATATACCGCATACGGTGCTGCTGGGAAAAAGCTGGTCTCCCAGTCTGGTCAAGCTGTCAAGTGTCCAAAACCTGTATAAAACCAGCAAACCAGACCAGGTTGGGAGACCACCTCTGGCTGCAGGGGCATAAATTGCATGCAGCCAAGGATGGAGAATCAGAATTCATTTTCATATATTCCTACGCCGTCAAATCAGCTGTCAGAGTGGAATATATATTCATCTGGACCTCATTTCCTCTCTCGTGTGCATCAACGGCTCTCTACCGCTCTGTACCTGTCAAAATATTCAGCTTAAAACAAAGAGCGAGAGATGGAGGACCTAAATTTACACCCGCTGAATGTACTAATGTGTTTGTGAAGAAGCAAAGGGGCGGCATGGTCTCAAACTCTCTCTGCCTCGTCGAAATGTGCAGCGGGGAGCAGAAAGGGATGGAGAACAGATGGTGTTTCACATGCATGCAAAAACAGTCCAGGCAAACTGTCCTGCAGTGTCAAATAATCGAATGAGAACTAGGGCCCGGGGGCCATTGAGGTAAGAAACTGTATTTTGAGGGCTACACAGTTATGAGAATATCAATAACTGCCGATTATTTCCCTACATGACGTCTTGCGTGTGTGTAAATACCAAGCACGCTGTGTGCTCCCGTAGTCTTGTTTACTCGATGACTGTGTGTCATAGTGACCTGAGGGCAGCAGGACCATGACTGGACAGACCGTTTAGTGGTTTCCATGGTGACGCAGCTCTTACCCTCATTTTTGCACAGGCATCATGCGTTGACTCGGTACCTCGCAACTCCTTCACCAACATGGACCCCAGATACTGCAGAACAAACAGAATCAGAAATCAGAAACTGAGCAACACATCCATTTTATTAACTGTATCATTTTTACAAATATACACATGTATACAACTGAATTACTCAATCGAATTAAATTTTCAATTACTCTTTACATTGTTACCATTTCCCCAAGGTTTTCTCTTGTGCACAGAGTACAACTTTCAGACAAATCAATAACTGAAACGAAGTGTAGCCGTGTACATTGAAGTGTGTAGGAAGAGATCGGTCGGAAAGAGCTTAGTTGCGCTGTGATCTGGTGAAGTGTTTCGCTGCGCTTCTGGGTATCAAACGAGGACAACCTTGAGAGCCAGCGGGCTGCGTTTCGCATGAAAGCAATCTGGCATCTGCCGTCAGGATGCGTGACAGTATTTTGTAAAGCATTCAGTTAAATGTAAAACCCAATCATCTCAAGACTCGTTGAGAACTAAATGTTGACTGGCAAGACAGGCGGACGCTACCGTCAGAACCTCTAGTTGCCTGTGCTACTCATTTTCAACTACATAATAAAATGCACCCCATTTCATATCAAAAGTCCAGTTTTCCCAAAACTGAACATTTCCTCAATTTCTTTGTTCTGCTGAAACACAAAGGAAGATATTTTGAAGTTTGTAACCTGGCTGCTTTTGGGTGCCAGTGTTTTGAAGAATATGGGAAACAGAACAGTTATTCTCCATAAGAACTGATCTGTTTCCCACATTCTTCAAAACAAATTCCTTTGAGTTCAACAGAACAAAGAAATGTGTACAGGTTCTGGGTCAACTATCCCTTTAATTAATACCTTTTTATATTCATAATTTAATTCATATTCCTCTGTATTTGTAATTCTTCATTTTTATTACATTTAATTTTAATATTTTGTTGTAATATTGTATATGTAAATTACTTTGATGTACAATAATATTACTGTATAATGTATACAGTAATATAATGTCAATAATAGAAGTTCAGTATAACAATTATACAGTTTTTGTGTTCAAAAAGTGTTTACTGACTTGATTTTAGATATCGCCACGCTATTGTTTTGTAAACATAATTTACAACTATATGGAAAAGCATCGATCGAGAGATTCCTGAATCCTTCAAAGTTCTACACTGGAAATAAGCTCTTGACCTTTGGCCTCTGTAGTTCAGTCACACTTGCATGCATGGATTCTGTTGGTAAACTCCTTCAGTGTTTTTTGGCACAGGAGAATAAGCCAATCAAATTTACATGGCTGTTGCTAGGAAACAGAGTGGGTTTATGTAAGCTAATACTAGAGATGCTCAGGCCTAGAGAGTGCTGAAAAAAGCTGTATTGATTGAAGGTTAAAACACCATTATTCTCCACTGAATAACTAAAAAAAGAGAGTTTTTCTCTTTCGTTATCTGCTTACAGGAGCCCACCAAGGCCGCATCCACTTATAAATTCTTCGTATGCTCACATTTTAAGTGTTTTTTTACTTCCTGTAGGGGTTTTTGCAAGAAAATCTGACAAAACCTTCATCATTTATCACTTTCAACACCCACACTTACATATGCTTCATAGTCACATGACTGGAATATAAGCTTCTCAGGATGGTGCTGCCAGTACTGCACCGGCGTGGATGACGTCGCCTCATTCGGAGGCCGTAACGTGATTGGCTCACACCATTCCCCTTGCTAAAAAAACGAAACAACAATAACAAATGTTATTGTAATCGAGGTCTAGTGTTTTGGTCATAATCAAAAAAGCTGAAATATATATATGTATATATATATATATATGTACACATATATATGTACACACACACACACACACATACATACATGATATATACACAAACGAGTACATCTATGATAATAACAGTTTTCTGGCCTTTTCTCACTCGTTTACCATTTCAAGGGCGTTCTCTCTCTCCCTCTGTGATGATATATAGAACCACAGGGCAGGAAAAACGTATTAATAATAATAATAATATATATTTACATTTTACATGTATGCATGTGGCAGACGCTTTTACCCAAAGCGACTTACATTGCATTCAAGGTACACATTGACATCCAGTTCAAATACTATTTGTTTTAGTAAACAAAACGTTTCATTACATTTTTATATTGCTCAAGCACTGAATAATAATTAATAGCAAAAAAACAAAAAAAACAAAAACAAAACATTTTCATAAAATTGATCAAACATGTGATTTGGATATACGAAATGCGAATTAACTAATAAATATGTAACTTGCTCCAGCACATTTAATGTACATTTCATCACGCATTTGACATATTTAAAGCCTTTTTGTCGCTCTTTTGATCTTTTTCCTTTTCTTTCCCTCTGGAAAGAACTGATAAAGACTAAAAGAGGAATAGGACGAAAGGGTTTCTTGTAACCTTTTGTCATTACATTGGGTGCAATAACTCATTCTATTCACAATCACTGCAAAACACACAGGCACACACATCACTGATAAGCTCACAATGAGAGATCTTAGCAACAACACATTCACAATCGCAAACGCGCACACGCTTTTACGCACCAATGATTTATTTAGATTCTATCTGGACGTAAAGGTGCACAAAGCACAACTAATCACACTAACACACGCAAAGGGGAGTAGTGCACTTGATGCAAGTGCACTAACTCACCATACTGACTTGTGCCATCTGCCTCTCTAGTTTGGAGCGCGGGACATCCTCGAAGTAGTTGTCGTTGCGTCTGCGTCGGGCGTCGGCCTGCATGATTAGATGCTGGACGTCCAGAGATCCAGCGTTGGGGTAGGCCTGATTCAGAGACGGGGACAGCTGAGGGGGAGTGTGGTTCCCGGTGGGCTCCTGCAGGTGGGTGAGAGAGAAATGGTTTTTGGTGGTTAGCGGAGAAACTGCCATGAGATGAATGCGAATGCTAATGGAAAGCTTTCTTTAGGGACGTTCTCATTCGAGGTCTGGCTATGTGCCTGTTTTTGAATAAATTTTTTAAGTCATACAGTTTCTACGTCAAGCAGCCCTTGTCGTCCTTTGAATTAGAAGCAATATAAGCTGTGGCACAAATGAAACTCCGATTTCTATTGCTCTGAACTGGCTTTTGTATCGATTGCAGTCATGGAAAAGAGGCTGAGTTTGAGAGCAGCTGTCTGATCCAGCCTGGAAGATCAAGTTAAATCCCTGGAGCGGCTCAGGCCATAAGAATGCCATCGCTCGCAGGTTAAGAGCAAATCATTCAGAAAGTGACATTCTCTGCTCTCTTAAAAACATTTCTCTAAAAAACTTTTGAGGAACAGGATAACAAAAACAAAGCACACACACATAGATGCACACAAACATGAAGTCCAATATGCATTATGGGTGACATTTAGGATGAACATTCAATTTATCGTTGCTAGGTGACTGAAAACATAACATAACATGAGAGAAGTCTTTGATTTCTACTCGCCCTTAGAGAGATGGCCCGTGGTGGTTTCTGTGGAGGGTCTTCGTGCAGTCGATCGCCAAGTGACGCGAGTATTCTTTTCCTATGGCCGATTAAATTAATCTTAAGAACCTGAAAGAGAGAAAGAGAGACAAATAAAAGAGAGTGCTGTGCATTTAGTACTTTGGGGGAACAATTCACTACAGTTGTGTCACTACTTGAGCACAAAAATCCTATCCTTAGTTTCCAGCTAACATGAAATCAGAATGGACTTGCTTGTTAAATGAAACCTGGTTTATTCCATCTGTCCATGATATTCCAAATAAAAAATAATAAAATGAAATAAGTTAATGAAGAAACATACACATTTTTAATCAAACTTGTAACTTGCTCCAGTAAATTTTCTTTCCCATTGTGCAATAAATTGTGAATTTATTTTCAATTCTTACTGATGTGCTAGATCCTCTAAAAAAGCCCTGTGCCATATTTCAATAAAGTAATTATGTTTTGTTCAGTACAAACAGTGCCTTCTTTCAGTGAATTGGAAGTACAATTACACAGACAGCATTTGCAAATAAACTATTCTGCCTTTTGAATTATTGTCTGGGGTGCAATTCGGGGTGTAATAAAAGTAAAAGATGGTCAATCTGATGAAACCTAAAGAACACGCACACATCGCAAACACACAAAACTCTCTGTCTTGCAAACTGCCCTATTTCTTTCTCTTTCACACGCACAACTACGCCAATGAACAGGGGATTACCCCACCCAGTTAACAAGCATACGTGAAGATTGTTCACTCATTTGAGCCCTTAGTGTAAACCAGGTTGAACAGAAGCATCAAACGCATGTAAAGAACCCAGTTTAGTCACAACACATGTTGTGGCTTCTCATTGGCTGCCTCATTTCTGTCCCTATAGCAACAATCTTCTCTAGCTTCATTTATTATGATAGTCACTATTTTACCCTAGAAAACTGAATCAATGGGAGGATATTTCCTTTCAGAACAAAGAATGGTTTTCAATTACGACAGTAATTGTCTGGGAATTGTCAGTCAGACACCTGCATTATGCTGATGAAGGAGCTCCTATATGTGTTCAATAATAAAAATAATAATAATTTTGACTCTAATCTTAACACTTGTTTGCAAATTAACTGATTGAATGCATTCAGGCTGTCTCGAATGCAGACTACACAACTGTTTATTCTGGATAGAATGCCTTCATCTTCATGTGCACAACTAACAGGAGCCACACATTTTAACGCTTTGTGTTAATGAGCCCCTGTGTTTCTCTTCAAAGCCTCTCATGTCTAAAATCGATTTGTGTAAGGAGGTTTAGGACTGTGGGTACCAGAGGCTCATTAACCCGGTTTGAGATGGCAAGAACAAGTCAATGTGAAGCAGCCGTTCTCCCTCAGGTCCTTGTTGGCCAGATTACAGGTGGTTAGGGCAACAGACACTGGAACTGGACGGAAAACCCTTCAGGACTACAGCAGAAAGTGTGACAGTCTGCTTGAGATAATTTGCCATTTTGGGAGTTTAAACCACACAAAATGTGATTTCAACGTGCCTGGAGCATTCACAGGAGAAATAAAGCGCACAAAAGAAAACAGCTATGCCTGTCTGAAGTAGTTGTGTTTTTGACTACTCACAAAGTTTGGTCCCGTTTGCATGATATGCTAGCCAAGAAATATTCCTGCTCAGCTCTTGGTAGTGCTGGCCAATATAGTGACACAAAAGTACATACATAGCACATACCTTTTATCAAATATTTCAAAACAGTTTAATACACACATATGTTCTTATACATATTTAACCTGAAATCCCGTAAAATTACAAACGTAAAATATGATATGTTTAATTGGGCATGCTCGTTTTCTATATTTTTACCTATTCTTGTACCCAGTATGCATCAGTAGGTCTTTGAATCTGAGGCACAGACTACAGATATGCAGAAGTTAATATAAGCTATTTATATTCCCGCTCGCATGCCATTGCAGCAGGAAACGGACAAACAAAAGGAGAGAAAACAGGAGGAAATGAACAAAGAGAGTATGCGGAGTGTGTAAGGTTTAATACCGCCTTACTGCATGACAGTAAAAAGCAGAGGAGATTGAATTTAATTTAAATGCAAATGTGTAGAGCAGGCTGCAGTGGAGAAGCCATGTGGCATAGAGGAATACTGTACAGACTGGACGACAGCGCAAACGGCTGTGTCACACGAGAGACGCTCCGATGATACGCATAAACCTTGCATCACATACGAGGCAGGGTTGATAAAGAGAAGAAGCCACATGTTTTAATCGCTGCGACTGTTCTTGAACATAACCACACCGCCGGGTACAGTATGCTGACTGCAGTCCTGTATCTTAAAGCCACCAAGAGATTGAACTTTAAAAAAATGCACTAAAAAAGTAAAAAGTTGAAGTACTAAATTTACATGTTACTCCAAGTCTATAATTTACCTATGAATAAATACTCTTAATAAAAAGTGTCGAAAACTTAATTGCAAAAAGCAATCTGCCAACAGAGTGCTATGTCTGAAAACAGGTACCTGACCTACTACTTCAGAAGAGATTTTAGATTGCGTTAGATGGCCACTTTCCATTCCCATGAGGCAGCAGGAGAGGATTTACGAATGGCAGTGAAGCAACAAAGCTGACGGTGGTAGGTCAAATGACAGTTAAAACATGGCGGATATAGTACATCCGAAATTCATTCATTCCATCCGTTTTCATACTATAGATTGTAGGATATAGAACATACTTTCTAACGGTCACAAAAGTACATACAAATTAAAATGTACAGTAATACCTCGAGATACAAGTGTCCCTACATACCAAGATACAAGCAAGCCTTCCGACAGATTTTTGCTTCTAGATACGGGTAAATATTTGAGATACGAGCATGCGTACTGACGCTGATGCCGATGCTCGTTCACTTCACGTGTACGCATCGTCCGCGAGTGATTTTCTCTCTATTTTGTGCATTATTCTTCATAATAGCGATGAGTTCTAAGAAAGTGAGTGATAAGGATGGTAGTGAGAAGAAGAAACGCATGATGACCATGGAAATAAAGCATGAAATTGTGGATAAATATGAGTGCGGTGCCCGCGTGAGTGATCGAGCACTCAAAACGTAAGAAAAGTGATTGATCAAAAGTAAAGAATACAAATCGAAAAAAATCAAAACAATAATATAAAATAGAAATGTTAAAAAAAAATACATAAACTAAGCTAAGTTAATTTAAGTTATGTAGTGTTCGTGTAACGGAATCAAGTGTCTCCGTACCCCCTCCCTCCCTCCTCCGCACCTGCCTACTGTCTGTAAAAACTTATAATTAAAACCACATTTTATTTGATATCACACATGTATCACACGGTATATATGTACTATAATTGTGTGTGTGTCTATACCAATTAAAAACATATTTTTTCCCCATTGTTACGGATCTGGAACAGATTAATTTGTTTTCTATTATTTCTTATGGGACAACATGATTTGAGATACCAACAACTCAAGTTACGAGCTTCGCCCTGGAACGGATTATGCTCGTATCTAGAGGTATTACTGTACTTCCATACGATTCGACTGTGAAAGAGACACTAAAGCAGAAGGAATGGAATCTGTGTGTAAACTGACAGAGAAACACCCAATTGCTTTTGAGGACAATACAGTGCAACTGCCGTTATCCAACAACACACTGCTGACCTTTCAAATCCAAAATCTTAATTTGTGACAAATGAATGCAGCCAAATTAAGAGTGTTTATCTGCCAGCCAGTTAGGCCTATTTGACACCTAATCAAGCACATCCTCATTGTGCATTCATTAGACAAAGAAAATCAGGGAGTATGTGAAAGATTTGAGTAAAAAGAGAGCAGCGCACACCAGAGAGGCCATTGACATTTGTAAACAATAACTGAAGTACTGTGAAAATATTCATCTGTTTCATGCGTAATGGAGTCTTGTGCAGTCTCTTCTTTTCTGTGGGTGTAATTGCTGCAGTGTTGGATGTAAAATGACAGTTAATCCCATTAGATTAGAGAAACTGAGCAGGAAGATGGTCTGAAGAGGGATTAACCTCTGCGGTCCAGTGGCAGGAATGTAATCTCCACACCAGACACTCACAATTTGTGAGTCTGAAACATGTTGACATGGACAGTTTTTAAGGCGCCGATACACACACACACACACACACACACACACACACACACTTCTATACCAGTTAAACATGCAGAGACAACTACACAGTACCGGTATGCACTTCATTTGTCAGCTGATTCTCCCCAAACATTTCTCATTTCCCCAACTAGCTTGACTCAGCAACCAATGGGACGGGAGTGATCGGAAAACAAGTGTTGGTTATTTTTAAAGGTTCGTTTGGCGACGCGTGTTATAGAAATTAAACATTTTATTCATATGTTCCTGGTCTTGTCCATGATGCTGCAATGTTGTTTTAGTATTATTAAATATTTTATTATGTTATTTATTAATATTTTAAATTGGCTTTTGATTTTAGAGACTTTCATTTTCATTTAAGATTTAGCAATTTGTTGTGCTTTTGTTATTTTGCTTTATTTATATTATTTTGTATTTCAGCTTTAGTAATCTTAGTAATTCTTCTTAAACTTACTTTATTTCAGTTCATTACCAAAACATTCTTTCACCAGTGAAATGATTGACTGCGTTAAATAGGTCAAGGACCATCTTGGTGAAAAACAAATATTAAGCTGGTTTGTGCATCTAAAGTAGTTCTATCAGCCACTTTTCAGTAAATCAGCTGGTCACTCAAATAAACCCTCGAAACACCAGCTGTGCCAGGCTGGAAGACCATCTTAAACTAATTAAACCCATCTTACACAAGGTAGGACCTACAAATCAGCTTAGAATGGTTTCCAGCAGGGTAAAGAAAGTGAATAATCAAAATAGGTGTTTAAGCACAGTTTCAGACAACCAAAAGCCTTTATAAAATCATGCAAATCATTAACAATATGTCTGATATAATCATAAATAATTATGTTTTTGATCCCTACAATTGATATATTCGAAAAGCTCTCAAAGATGAACTTGGTCCAGGTCAAAAAGTTTCTTTAAGTAAAGTGGTTGTCGGCAGTTTTTGGTTCCATTTTCCTGAGTAATGTCTGCTTGTCACAATCCAATCAAGTCCTGCCTAAGAATTGCCTTACAATGGTGTTGCTGACCATCCAAATTCACTCGGAAATATGTCATATGGGTAATATGAGCTGCAAATGCCGTTTGAAGACTACAAAGCGAAAGGTTAAAACTCCATACGTAAAATGTCTCTATAAAGATCAAGCTCTTCTTTAAAGGTCAGGTCAGGCCAAAGCAACACTCCACAGCCACATAACTCTCTATGATCTCATGCTAGAGGCACCAGCCGACATAAGTAATAGAGCTCAGAATGAGTTGTGGTATGGATGAGCAGTTCCTCCTAATTGAGGGAGCTGAGGCAAAGAGGGTTGTCTGATGGGGAGGATGTGAATACAGTACTGTTTGTGCTTACAGCAGCATTCGTGCATTGGATTTTAATGAACTGGGAAACGCAAAGTACCAGTTTTATTCCTCTGCTTACTCAGTTTTCCACCTCCATCCCACAATCCGACGCTCCACGTCCCAACAATTATCTTGCCAGTAACCAAAATCACCATCTGACTAGTGTTCCCAATTTTTTGTTTTATTTTTAATATTTTTGGCATAGCTACTTGAAGAAACACAACTTCTCTAAGGATGGTTAAGCATGCTGACATGCTACAATGTATTCACAACCTGTGATGTCAACTACATTACTTTTCCCTATTTTATGTTTTAATTGTATTATTCTTAGCATATTCTGCTTTAAGGCGGTTAGCATGCTAACGGCTAACACGAGCATGTCTAAGACTGTGTGAACTGCCTGGTCCCACCCTGCAGCCAATTTCATTAGTTAGGGTGAGTGTTCATTCGGAGTTGTGTAGGCAAACGCCCAGTGTTGGACATGACCAATTACTTCTGTAGAATTAGACATGAGCTGGAGTTTGCGCTGAACCAGTTTGGGGAAAGAAAAAAAAATCGACAGGCAAGAACTTACCAATGTTTACTCTTTAAAATGTGACTGCTACATTCAATTTCATTGTGTTCCTTTCTTCCTCAAGAACGACTGGTCGACTAATTGATCAAACAACCACCGACTAGTCAATAATCAAATTAAAATGTTTTTCACATTGCTACCGCCACCATTTCTTTCATTGGCTTTTTTCTCTCTGATGGGCAATATGCAAAGTATATTGATTGGCTAAATGAGCTGTAACGCTCACATGACTGGTCGAATGACCTTTAGGTCCACCAGGACCAGCCCTGAGCACTTTGGTTTCTTCTGCTTGACGTCACCCTTCCATTTTACTCTCTTTCAGTACCTCAATATTTTTTCTTATGGCATAAAATCTTTCTCTTGAAATGCGAAATACCATGTGGCGTGTCTGCCTTGCTACAGCGAACTGAATGTAGAGAGCCTATCACAGCAGACATAACAGGTTTTTATTGCCAGGATTACTAGCCAATACAACCCACACAGTGGACGTAATGAGGTCTAGTATACGTGAGTGTACGATGTATCCACACATCTTCTAGATCTCCTGCGTTCAGGGCTACTTTTAACGGTCTACACAGATTTGCTTTGGACAGCACTTATTTGTTCCTTTGTCATCACTAGTATGGTGGTTTTCAGTGAAGGTGAAGGACGTCGGTACAGTGGATGTCGCTGATGCTGCTTGGTGTCCAGTCACAACTAGCCTCCTCAGGAGCCAAATCCAGTACCAACCATTGTAGGAAAGATTCAAACAAGCCTGAGGCCACCATCGTCACAGCAACTCGCCGTTATCCGTCTCAGATCCATTTATAACCAGCGCCTCCCAACCAGGGGACAACTGGAAAGGAACCAGAGCCTGCCAGTTACCTAGCAACTATGGAGCGAGTGCTGGTGCTATGCGTAAAAATCCAGCAGGCCTCTGAGGCAACGTAAAGGATATACAGCAGTGCGCCGGACCAATGCTGTGAGGTTTGACTGTGAGCAAGGACGTGATGAGCCAATGAGGGAACGTGTCACATTTTTGCCTTTACCAATGATAATAAGGAAATTCAGCGGTGAGAATCCTGCTCTATGCAGGGATCAGAAGGAATCAAGACAAAAAGTCAGCCTCCAACACAAAGACAAGGGGAAAAAAGACGTCATGACAGTTTCTCTCGTTTCTCTCACTTTCAACACGCATTCTCATTCTTTCTCTCACACACTCCTACTCATTCTTGCACACGAACCTACAGACGTGCCAGACCAAGAATAAAACTGTGGAACATGCAGAAAAATCAAGCAGTACAGAACATTAGAGAGAACAATGTGATTTTACTTAATAGTAAAGACAGGCAAAATTGCATGTTGGCATAAATGACTCGGTGGCTCGAACAACTAGTCGACTAATCGGCCAGAGAAACATATGTCTGACCTGATCAGATATATTTCTTACATAAGACACAATTCATTTAAAAAGATTTTTCTGGAAGAATTTACCGGTATACAGTTTTAATTTATACTTTTTCAGTTGAAAACTACCAATCAAAAATATATGGTTACATTTTTTTATTAAATAAACACTGCTAACAATATTATAACTAAAAGGGATGATTTTTATCTAGGTGGATTTTAAAATGTAATTTATTCCTGTGATGTCAAAGATGTATTTTCATCATCATTACGCCAGTCTTCACGTCACATGATCTTTCCTTCAGAAATCACTCTAATATGCTGATTTGGTGCTCAAGAAACATTTATTTGATTTTTTAATTAATAGAAAGCTAAAAAGAATGGCATTTAAGAAAAAGAATCTTTAGTATCAATATAAATGTCTTTACGGTCTCTTTTGATCAATTTAATGCATCCTTGCTGAATAAAAGTGTTAATTTCTTCTTCTTCTTTTTTTACTGACAACAAACTTTTGAACGGTACTGAAAATATATTTGATATACAGAATCATGAACCATCATGACTGATCTGTACTAAATAGGCCACTAGACCATTTCCACATAAATGAATAAGAGACGCCATGCCCTAATCCAATATATATCTCATCAGTAAAGCAATCACACAACATGTAGTACGTCAAATCCGTTCCAAATTAATCTCATAAAGTGATCATCTGAAACAGGCTTGCTTATGGTGTTAAGAATCTAGTTTTAGTCTGCGCTTGCCGCTGTCGACAGCGACATAAGGACCAACAGCAGGCAGATCAACAGCATTAGACCGACAGCCCTGTCACATCCTGCACAGCACCAGGCCGCTGATTGGATCCAAGCTTCAAAACACCACAGGATAAACCAGCAGAGGGCCCGGAAGTGTCCTCGCATGACGCCTGCACCCTACACGGAGCAATAGATCTTGCTTTTACATAAGTGGAAACTCTTAACTGCAAAATGCTCAAAAAAGTCACAGATGTGACTACTTTATCCAGTGAATGTGATGTAAAATCACTAGCTAAGATCTGAATTTTACACTCAACTGACTGACGTCAGGTCAGACGATC
Source organism: Rhodeus uyekii (assembly GCA_037043235.1). Lineage (NCBI taxonomy): Eukaryota > Metazoa > Chordata > Actinopteri > Cypriniformes > Acheilognathidae > Rhodeus > Rhodeus uyekii. The sequence goes on from JAWRVZ010000044.1 coordinate 4,115,487, forward strand.
AGATGACCTGATCAATCTGATATTTGATGATCGATCTGATATTTGCAGATGCTTCAGTCAAGTACTGCATGTGTTGAACATTCCTTCAAAGCCAATATGAAGAGGCTTTCGAAACCTATTTTATGTCCGCAACATGGGACTTTTCTGAGTGAAACTGGATTTCAAGTTGACTTAAAAATCTCTTTTATTTTCTATTCTATTAAAAATGTATTCAAAATAAATTTTAATTTTAGATTTAATCCACTGCAGAGAAAAAAATCAACACTAAAAACTCCAACTAAACCCTTTAGGATAACTGTCCAGATAAGACGATTCTGGGAAGTAGCCTGATGTTTGATCTATTTAGTTTAAGAAGGACTGTGTGTTCTTACTTCTAAACCGCAGATTTGATCCTTCAAATTCAACAAAAATCTGTGGAATGTTTTAAGACAGTAAAATGACTTGCTGAGGCCATGCTGAATAATTGATCAAAAGAAAGACACTATAGGCTGCAGTGAGTACACACACACGCACACACACACACACACACACACACACACACACACACACACACACACACACACACACACACACACACACACACACACACACACACACACACACACACACACACACACACACACACACACACACACACACACACACACACACACACACACACACACACACAGTCAAATATTTAGCAAGGAATATAAGCTTTGTACTTCATACTGGAAGTGAGTGAAACTACTAATAAGTATGTACAAAAATGTGTTCTTTTTTTCTCCTTTATTTTGGCTTTAACATCACAGCATAAGTTATAGATAGTTAAGGGCCCAGAAACTGTATGTGTTCCTGTGGGGTCTTCAGTCAATCAGCTCAAATCATGATCATGCCAGTCGAGCAGCTGGTATTACAGACCTGATTATGAGTAACTTGGTTTATGTTCAATCAACAGTTCCAACTAGTGTAAAATTACCCAGTAAAAGTAGTCATTTGTGTGCATTTTCTGTCCACACTGCAGTGTTATACCTCATCAGACTCGTTAATGCTAATTTATATAAAGTGTGTGAAACTAGAGCATCCAAGAACAACTGCCACCATCCACCAATGCCTCCATTCCTCTGATGGGAAAACCATCTGGAACTGTAGTGAACTACATGATAAAAGAGAAACAACCCCACCAAAAAATTCCAAAAATCTAGCCTCCGGCAAAGTTAAAAGGAGAGAAAAGCTCTGTGAGAACATTTCGGTGCACCCTGAGAGACTTCAAAGCTTATTGGCAGCTTTATTTGTGTTATGAGGAAGCTTACACCTCAAACCCCATCCACATGTGGATGGCGTAGCTGTGAGATTACGTTTAATACACCAGGGCTGATCCATAGCACAGCAGGTCCCACTTTCATTATGCAATATCGCCTCACTGCTGGTCTGTTCCTTCGCTGAATGCAGAACTGAACTAACGCAACCTAAAGGAGACGTCTGCCTGCCCTTTCATCCCATAGTGATCCTCAACGCTGAGCCATCTACAGATTACGTGGGCCGCGAGTTTAACGCTTCGGCTTTAGAAAGTTCAGGAGGCAAGTGAACACACGCACACAACAATGAAGGAATGTAAATGGGTAGTTGAGACATCCTGTGTAATTTTAGGGCAAAATGATATGCATGTATAACAGATACATCATATAAGACACATTTCGCTAAAGATTGTTTAACAATCTTACTAATGTATTAGTTTTTTTAATAAAGATTAACTTTAAATGAATGTTAGATTTCAACAAAAGTAATCTAAAATTCAATATTAACTAGCCAATATCAGTTGAATTTTTTATGATTTTGATAACTGATATGGTACCGATATATTGCACATCTCTATTTTTTTTAAATAAATTTTTTCTTGACTATTTTAGAAATTTCTTTTACAAATATAAAATAATTTTCCGGGGCAACTGAAATACCCTAAGTTATGATATGTAATATACTGTCTAAAACTATTTTAAATGTCAACTAGCCACATGCACAGACTCAAATGAAGGCATTCACCGTCGCAGGTGAACACACGCACATCCTATACTGTAAACTGAAGAGCGTACAATCGTGTGAGATGTGTAAAATCACCAAAGTAATAAAGAAACTACATGATGGTGCAAAGTAGCAAGGGATGACACATCACTCATTAACTTATGAAAGAAACATTGAATGTTTACAATTAAAAGCATGCAGGAAACAGCGGCTGGTGCTGCAGCGAGTGGAGAACAAAAGCTTTAACAGTGCATTAATCTAAAAAAAAACAACTAGAGGCAGCACAATCCTTTATAATCCACCTTCTGCTTAACTCTTCCTCTAGTACCAGTGACTTACCCAGAGTTTCAGCACTCATTCGTGCAGTCAAGTCCTCCGTTCCCAAACATCCAACAGCCTTGCGAGTGGTCTGACCTGCCTTGAGAAGCTGCCTCAACTCTCTTGCTCTCATATAAAGCGCTGTGATGTATCACCTCAAAGCTCATATGACCATAGTTGTGTGGCAGCAGTCTTTCTTCTCCAGTCTCCTCAAGCTATCAAACCGCAGAAGGTTTGTACTCCAGCAACAACGATCTGTGTCTGCACACGTCAGCCTTTTCTCCTCCTCCTGCCTTCTCTTGCTCCTCATTCACGCTCTCCGCTTGTTACTATGGATACCCTGCTCCCATCCAGCGAGAAGCCGCTGCGTTCGCGTGCCGTAGCGGGAGTGCAGCGCAGGTGACCGTTTCCACGGCTCGTGAAGCAGTGTGAGACGGGAGGCTGAACGTCCTTAACTCACTCTCTGCTTTCTCCGCCTCACTCTCCCAAATCTGTTTCCCCTCCCCTCTCTCTCTCGCTCTCAAGCTTCATTGTTTAACGCGAGATCCAGCGTTCGGCTGCTGTACACTGCAGTAAGATTCCGATACATTCATCCCAGTCTCATTTGTTCTCATCATCTTAAGTCTGTTTGACAACATTTTAGAGTTGACTACTGGGAAACATGACTGCCATATTCACACTGATACACAAACACCAACAGGATTACCACACTGATCCAATGAAACCCAACAAGCGTTGAAGTTGCTGTTTGTTGGGGCAGCATGAAATGGCCTTAATCCAACTAGCTTGTGGTCTATTATACTCCTTAAGGCTGGTATACAAACACCGACATGGCAATTATGGCTCTCAACATTCAAAGTGTGTGACGGATACATACATACAGGTTATAAGGTATAAAGACCCTAGACGGAAATAGATTTCTGCAGCAGATCTCTTTACTTGACTCACAAGCGCAAAATACATGTATCAAACTGCATCAAAACGCGTAAAGCATGATATATCTGTACCATATTGGTTATTAGTCGATACGAGAGGTTTTGTTGTTGTTATTGTTAATTATTATTCATTATTGCTTTTATGAATTGTAAGCAAAAACTCTTAATTGCACGAATTTTCAACCGATAATGGAAACTTAATAGGGCATGCTCATTTCCACTATTTTTCCATTTAGATTATCTTTGCTATTTCATCTAACACTCACTTAGTTAATATTTAAAAACACTAATGATCTATTAACACTGGTGAATGTAATCAAACGTAGCAAATTTTAAACGAACATCCATTTTTCATATAGTAAATTAAGTGTGATGCTGAAATTCATTTGTAGCATTTAAAACAATTGTTTCTAGTGCTTGATTTATAATTATTTTAGACAAAGAGGAATATAATTTTATTTTAACACGAAAATAATTACTTTGAATGTGTGAAAATAATGAAAATAATTTATGATTTGTTTTATCACAATGAATGTGTACGCACAAATTACATACAGTAATACCTCGGTAATTAAGAGCGAGCTCGTAAACCAAAATGCTCGTACACCAAAACAAAAATTTCCCCCATAAGAACGCACTAAAAATCAATTAATTCGTTCCACGCGACCATAAATGCCCATTTAAAAAATAAAATAATTTGGTTTTACCCTATTAATTAGTTAAAATTATAACCATTAAGATCTCATATAAATACGAATTAATAATTGACAAGTAAACAATAAAAATACTTGACAATTTACTTTAAAGCACTTTAGCTTAGCCATGATGGAGACGAGAGGAGGGGGGAGTTTACTGTCAGCTAGGGAAAACACAAAACCCGGATTCAAGTGCAAATTAATGAATTTATTATAATAGTGCAAAAAACAAACCATGTCCTGTGGAGCAGGGCTGAAGTAATAATCCAGAGTGAATGTCATTGAGCGTGAGCACCGGCAGGGACAGCGCGCGCGTGTGCGAGCAAAACGGCAGGGACCTGTAAATCACTTATAAAAGTATCACTGTGGTGAATGATGCAGCCAAATCAAGCGATGCTGAGAGAATGAATGAGTTAAGGGGTGATAAAGGGGTTGGAACCACGTGACTTGTGAGAGGCTGTGTTTAGGATATTTCTAGTAAAAATGCGCGCAACTATGCTGAGCGTTAGGACTTTTTCCACACAAAAAAATGCACGTGGGTGAGGGAAAATGTTTCTCGTACACCGATACAATGCTCGTACACCGATTCGACCCTCCATGCTCGTACACCAATTTGCTCGTATACCAAGTCGCTCGTAAACCGAGGTATTACTGTATATGCAAGACTGACAAATATATACACTCCCATTCAAAAGATTGGGATCGTTCAGATTTTTAAATACAGTAATACCTTGAGATATGAGCACAATCTGTTCCAGGACGGAGCTCGTAACTCGAAATTGCTTGTATCTCAAATTATTTTTCCACATAAGAAATAACAGGAAAAAAAATTATCCGTTCCGGCCCTCTGAAAAACTCCCTTATTAGCGCTAATAACAATGGAAAAAACATGTTTTTAATTGCAATAGAGAAATCTTGCCTTCGATACTGTAGCGCTACTGGCAGAGGAGGAGGAGGGAATGATAATGTAGATAATGCTAACACAATACGGAAGCGTTTCTTCCTGCGTCGTGTATTGAAAAGCCTCAGAACCTCATATTATTATTATTGCTCCCAGCATAATACAAATCATAATCATAATACCCCGGTAACCACCCGCTGTAAAATTAAGGTGGCTCTCTAGTGGAGTGCATATGCAATTACCCATAAATGAGGCGGTTTGAACTGCTCCGAGTGCTCGACCACCTCTAGCGTTGGTGTCTGTAAGCTCCTCGTATCTCAAATATTTACTCGTATCTCAAAGCAAAAATGCTCGAAGGCTTGCTCGTATCTCGGAATACTCATATGTCGGGATGCTCATATCTCAAGGTATTACTGTAAATGAATACTTTTATATACACACATACAATTGATCAAAAGTGACAGTAGATACATCAGGGTCAGGGTTTTCATCAGCAGCGCAACTGTTTTCAGCATTGATATTAAGACAACTTTCTTGCAGATGATTTCCAAAGAATTATTTATTTAGATATTTCGATTTATCAAAGCAAGCTTTTTACTGTATTTTTGATCAAATAAATGCAGCCTTGGTGAACATAAGATACATCTTTCAAAAGCCAATAAAATCTTACCAACTTCTGACAGCTAGTGTAAGAAAGCCAGTTGGTCAAGATCAGAAAATACATCCAAATGGTTTTGAAATTATAATTTTGGCATAAAACCACACCAGCTATTAAAAAAGAAAAAAAAAGTTCCTTGGAACAGCATTCCCAATGAATATACAGTTTTGCCATTATTATTTAATAATATTTGAGTGCGGAAAGACCAATCAGAATCCAGTATTCCACTGAGCCGTGTAATAAATACATTTTACTGTTTGAAACCCAAGCCTCCTCCATGAACGTCATGCTTAATCTATTTTTATGAGGGCGCTTGTTGATGGTCCTTAAGAAACAGCCCTCTCACAGGCCGCTGGCGCAAGGGGTCACTGGATCATCTTGATACCCATCAGCAGGATCTGTACTAGGGGAAAAATCTCTGCTCACCCCCACCCTGAGAACGCTTGCATGGTCATGTGCCAGAAATGTGTGTCAGTATGCGTCAATTCAACACACGAACCCACAGGCCTACCCACCCACACTCATGCGTACACAGCACACACGCACTTACAGACACAGAACAGCCCTCAATGTGTCTTTTGGTATTAAAGCAAATGTTTTGTCATCGTTAAGGTGTTTCGTTCCAAAACGAAAGAACAGATAGACAGAAAAAAGGGGGGAGACTCTGGTGTGTGTGTGTGTGTGTGTGTTTGATGGGCCTGCTGTGTTAACGAAGGCAGTAGCCATCTGCTAGTGTAAGAAAAGACAATTTGCAATCTGTGCATTTGGAGAGGTGACAGGAAGTAATGAAAACAGGACTGCAACACAAAGGACATGGAAACTCATTATAACACACATACACACACAGTCTGTGAATCGTAAGTGTTGGACCACGCACACTTAAAGGATACATGCCCTTACACACTTACTCACACACAAACACGTCAGTTTTGAATCATCTGTACTTCACGGAAGCTGTCTCTATGGTAACTACCACTAGTAGTCATGGCAACCGGGTAACAGTTGTCAAAAATCGATCTAAACTATTATTACGCGCTAAATGACTTCTGACCGCCTACCAACACGACCCAAGCACGGCTAACATTAACCAGAAAACCAGCGACTGCCGGGAAACACAACTTGGCACAACATGTGACATGAAGAACAAGTGCTATTTAAATACATTATACTCAATGGTAACAATCAGAACTGAGCTAAAAATACATTCCGTACAAGTCTTAAAATGTCATATAAAGCATTTTATACATTCCTGTCTGGTTTCCAAAACCATTCATGTAAACTAATGGAGGCTGAGCCTATTCACCTTTTCCAACAGAAAACTATCACAGCTCAAACAAGATTTTTTTTTGGATCAAAACCAAATATAATAAAAATAGCTTTAATGCAATATGAGTGCATTTTAAAAGCCACCGGCTTACGCCTACTTGGCTAAAAGTGTCCAAATACCCCATTTGGTTCAAAACAACAACTGGTTGGTTTAGGTGCATTTTGTTTGGAAGATCATGATGTTCTAAGTACAACTGAGAGTAAAAATTATATTTTTACCGGTAAAAATTCAATTGCTATAATAAATGACTATTTTATATACACACACACATACCATATTGTTTCTTTACAGTGATGGTCACAACATAGGAATAAAAAAGTAGGTTTAAGTATAATGTGTGTATGTGTGTGTGAGAGAGCAATCATAGAGCTTCTGGGGAATGCAGACATGTTGAGCCTTGTTATGAATATTATCAGATGAATGCCTGTGGTAACCCTGAGGCCGGACACTCAGACATACGCAAGTCTATCGCTCTCTAATAGGGTGAACACAGGCTCTTACACGCATGGAATGACACTGTTGAGACATACAAGAAACATACAAACGCGTTAAGGCTTTGTTGTTTGACATCAGCAGCTTTTGTTCAATGAGGATGTTTGCTTTACGTCAATGTCTCTGCTTGTTCACACAGAATTACAGCTTCTCCTTTGAGAGCCAAAAATCTGTGTCAAAACTATTCAAAATCAAAAGATTATCTTAATTTTGTCATTTCTTAATATTCACAACGAAACTAGCGCAACTCGCAACGGATTCTTTGCCCATTTATTTAACATGTAGACTGATCATTTCTGCAAGATAAGGCCATACAGATCTTGAAATGTATATGTGAAATAAATTATTGTAAAAAGAAACTGACATTAAACACTTCACACAGATATTTAAAATTATGTAATGTGAAACGTCTCAAAACACTCGCAAACCACTAAACATAGATGCTTCTATTGTTTTTATGTATTTACATTATATGTAGTATGCAGTATATTTATATACAATATTATAAATGCTGTGGCAATGTAAACCTGTATCATACCAATAAATATTTTCCTTTTGAATTGTACATCGTAGCTCACTGGCCAAAAAAAGGAAGAATGATGAAGCCATCTAGTGAACAGAAGATGTATTACAACTTGAGAAACAGCTGCAAACATTCATAACATTTATTACATTTTGTAAAGAATAGGCAGGGACGGGGGATTTTGGAACAAAAGAGAGGATGGACTGATCCCAGGCAATCCAAGAGAAAGATCAAGCTGTATTCGGTTCAGGTGGCACATTGGATCATCAATTAGATTTGCTTAAGTTTAAATACTCTCATTGAATCTCTGGAAGATGAGTGACAGTAAACAGATAATAGTGGTATGATAAATACAGCGTGTGTGTGAGAGGAAAATGTTTGTGGTCAGTTTTTTATTATTATTACAAATCAATTAGCAAATTGATCAAGTAAAGCCACTTACATGGTAGCAAAAGATTCATATATGCTTTGAGATTCATTATGGGGGGGGGGGGGGGGGAACAGTTTTCAACATTGATGATAACAATAGACTGAAGTGCCCCACACTTTTGACCTGTAGTTCAGTTATACGATTTAATGTAAAATAAACTTTGACATTATAACACCACAGTGCGCTTGTGTAACTGTGTTTGTGAACAGCAATAACACACACATCTTGTCACTGTCTTGTCCAGTAGCCGCGGCATCTGTTGCCCTGAGCGTTTATGAGCTGATTTAATCTCCCCCACTGCCCTCTTTCTCTCTTCTCCCTGCCTCTCCTCATACTATCGCTCCTCAATCTCTGAACTACTACTACTGCTACTGCCGTGCTGTCGGTCACCATGTTTCATTTCAAGGATGACATTCTCTAGGAAACACAAACACGTCCCTGTTTCTCTCAGTCACTTTCTCTCTCTTCCTCTTCTTGGCTTCAGACGAGGCCACTGCTGTATACTACACTGCATAAAGTGTCTTTTCTTTCCCTCTGAGAGTCTCTCTCTGTCTCATTTACAGCAGAGAGTTCAGGACAGCGACCCAGGAGACAGAGACGCTCTGTGATCTGTCTGAATCGAGGCTCATTAGAGGAAGTTCAGAATGTCCCATTCTGCGAACACACACACAAAGATAATTGCTTTCTACATCTACCTGCTCTTATCTATCTTTACCTCAGATTTTTCCAACAGTCCAATCTTGTGTTGAAGGGATAGTTCAACCAAAAATAAATGTTTTGTTATCATTTACTCGTCGTTCCAAACATTTCCCTTCTTTTAATGAATGATTTAGCAGAATGTGCAAGTGAGTAGGGTTTCAGACTATTTAAAAGTATCTAAAAACTGGTCCGTGATTTGTGCGCTATGCGTCAAACCTTCTAAAATAATCCTGAAGAATTATTTTGGTCTAAATGTACTTTCATTCATAATGATCACATGCAGAACAGTGATATTTTTCAGTATTATTTATAAACTATTATTCATAGTTTGAATTAGCTTTTATTTTTTGTTTTAATTTTAATTTGTTTAAATAGTTCTATTTAGCTTTAACTTTTTATTTGTATTACTAATTACTTATATTTCTATTTACACTGTTTATTTTAGAATTTTTGTTTGTTTTTCATTTACCGGTAACATTTATATTATATTTATTTCATCTTTATATCAATTAATAAAAAAGTATTTCTAATGGTTATAATTTTAGTTAATACAAAATTACACTACAACTACAGCAGAGGGAATATTTTAAGTGAATTTCTATTTGAGTTTATCATTAAACAAACCTATCATATGGCTTCAGAACAGAGAATAGAGTGTATGTGTAATTCATATTGGATTATTTCTATGAAGTTTTTTATGTTTATGTTTTCATTTTGGAACCTGACATCTGCAATCCCCATCCATCTCCATTGCATGGTTTGAGAGGAGAGTGAACATTCTTCTAAACTTCTCATTTGTGTTCCACAGAAGAAATAAACAGGATTTGAACAACATGAATTTTTCAACTTAATTTAAAGACTTTTATTCAACATACAACAATTGCAGCTTCCTACTTGCACCGTGGTGTGGTTAAACAAACATTCCGCCTACATCAGTGTTAATAAAGCTTTGTGTATTAATTAAACACTGAGCCAGAGGGGATGACAATGTTAACAAAACATGCACGCACACACAGATGATACAGTAGTAGTGTGTTTTACATACACATTTGTGAACACACACATTTGCAAAGACAATCTGATAACTTCCAACAACAATCTTTTGCTAAATTTACTCATTCAAAAGCATAAAAACACAAATGTTCCCTACTCTGGCTCCCTCTTGTGGCCATATCATGTGTTTATTACCTCTGCAGTATTCTAGCTACTTTCCACAGCGAGTGGGTGTGTGTGTGTGTGTTTTTTCAAGAGCTGAAGAAATCACATCCCACATTATTATATAATCTACTCCCTCTTTCTCTCTTTCTGAAAAGTGAGTGAAATTAGCATACATGAGGCCGTAATTAGAGTCATTTAACACCAAATCTGTTAATGCAGCATGTCATGTGATCTCACTGTCATCAAACATGCCATTTTGGCTTTATACAACACAGAAGAAAGAAATTAAACCAAATTTTTTACACTGCTTTACACACGTGGAGGAATAACGATTATAGAATAGGTATAAGATGCCTTCATTTTGTCTGATGGAGACTTATGAACTCTATATTAATAGCATTAATAGAAGTGCGCGGATATTCAGTATTTTCTCCTGCAGAAATAATTCCAAAACATGTGGACTACACCAATCATATTTCAAAAACAGATTGAGTTATACTGAAATTTCCAGAGATGCTACCATTATCGCTGCAGTCGAAAGCAAGACAGATCGGACAGGATTGTTTATCAAGCAAATACAATTACAGGCAACATTCAGAGCCAACCGAAACTCTATTACGACAAATCGGCCAATAGGACGTCAGAATGATTCAACCTCTGGTTGTCATTTCAAAGGTCATCCAGCAAATCTTGTTTCGAGAGACCGCTTCATTCCAACAGCACTCGCACAAGTATAACAAAATATACAGCTAAACACTGCTTTGTGTGTGTGTGTGTGTGTGTGTGTGTGTGTGTGTGTGTGTGCGTGTGTGCGTGCGTGCGTGCGTGTGTGTGTGCATACAGGGTTCTCACATTTAATCGATGAATTTCCATCATAGTGACATGTAAAAATTGTTTTAACAAGATCTCAAAGAGAACTCAATAAGAATGATTTATAGCTATTGAAATATTACATTAGAGGTTGTTGTTTTTTACAACTTCCACGACTTTTCCAGGTATAGTTCAAGATTTTACTGGATAGTGGGAACCCTGTGCATATTTTTTAAGAGCCAAAGACAAATCAATGTGGTCAGAACTTAGCAACAGACTGGAAGTGAGATAAGCAGGACTTACGTTAATGAGCTCAATCTCCCAGATCTTCTTGACCAGCTCCATGGAAGTGTAGCCGTTGATGAGGAACGATTTGGTGTAGTCTCCCAGCTCCAGAGACTCCAGCCATTCGGCAACTGAGGTGGGGTTATTTCCATCGTAACCAATGGGGCGCACCTTAAACACAGAAACAAACCGTTAAACAAACATATTAGCATCAAAACCAGAGGCTGGACACAGTTTGGGTTACGAATAGAGAGGTCCAATAACAGGAAATGTTGTTACTCCATGCTGGAAACACCTGAAAGTTAATTCTGGTCCACATTGGTTTAGAAGATAAATAAGGGAGAGACAAGCTAACAAAATTAAAAATTGTGTGTTCTTTTCCCATGGAATCATTCCTATATTTATTGATAAAAGAACATATAATGAATATGGTACTCTGCAAAAGGATTTAGATAAAAGCATATGCCAAATGCATAAATGTAAATGTAAAGAAACTATCAGCTAAAGCAGCGTCTGAAAGCGCTGACTGCAGATGGAAAGTTTTTTCTTTTCATAGTGAACTCTCATATCTCTCTCTCACACACACATACCATTTCCTGTCCTTAATCTTAAATTCAACTTCTTTTTAAAGCAATAATTTTCATTTTGAACCCAAAAGTGAAAATTGTCATCCTTTTCTTTTCCATATAATTCAACTTACGTACACTGAGCTCCAAAATAACAACAGAGGTACCATAAAAGTATCAGTATTAGTAGAAACCTATAATGAATAGTGTGACTTAAATGTGGTCTTTTTGTTCATACAAAGCTTGACATGTCTTCAGAAGATGTATTGTCTAGAGTGTATAAGTCATATGGACAAATTTTATTGTGCTTTTTTGGAACCCTGGTTTACATTCACTTTTCTTATATGGAAAAGAGCGGTAAGAACATTTTAAAAAAAAATCTTCTTTTGTGTTCCACTGAGGAAATGAAGTCATACTGGTTTGAAACAATGTAAACAATGACAGAATTGTAATTGTTGGGTGAACTCTGCCCATTGTGCTCTTTTTTTTTTAATTGTTTGAACAAAAGCAGCTTTGCACATTAGTATGTGTGCACGTACATGCGTGTCCTTTCTATCTTATCAAAACACACAAGCATTCCCCTCTGCAGGGTCCTTTCAGAGATTATGAAGGAGAAAGGGAGTGCAAGGTTGTTTGGGACACAAGTGAGATTTATTTGATGCCGCGTCCACTGCACACACACACTTTTATATGGCAATGCCAGAGGCTTTGCTGGATTACTCTAGAGGGGGTCTTAAATTGAGTTCTCTTGGGGGAGGGTGCACCCTGCGATGTGTGTGTGATAAATGTGGGTAACATGAAAACCTCATTTAGTAATGAAATCCATGACACACATTTCAAGTACAAAATTCCATGGTGTTTCGCACAAATACACTGTTCCATGAAGACTCTATAACATCCAAGCAACCTTTCCATTTGAACAAAATGTTCTTTATATTTTTTTTAATAAACTGTTCAGTGAATGGCTCTTTTGGTGAATGAAAAAAAGTTATTCTATGGCATAAAAAAACGAAACAATTTTGGAACCTTTATTTTTAAGAGTAAACATTACATTTGTGTAAGTCACTGAACTCAGTGTTCCTTCCATCACATATGAAGCTTTTGAGAGTGACCCATTACATCTGCAATAACAGTTAAGCCTAAGTATATAATTTTTGGAGCTTTACAGCCACTGGTCACTATTTGCTGTCATAGCAACGTGAACATGGCTTAAAATATTTCCATTGTTTTTCACACAAGAAAAACCTACAGGTTTGGATCAAGGTGTGAACGGTGAAGAAATGTTAAATAATAATAATAAAAAAACATTAGTTCCGAATATTTTGGAGCTGGAAACCCCCTTCGAGAGAGATGACTGTACTCACCCTGGGAAGCAGGCGAATAGCCTGAAGTAGTCGCTGTCTGTGGGCAGAGTTTAAAATCCCGATCTCCAGCAGGTCCTGGTCCTCCACAACGTTACTGCCCTGCAGTTTACATTTTTTGGGGGGAAAAAATAAATAAAATCAAATACTTAGCACTACTATAAGGTTCACTGCAACATTTGTTGAAGTAGTAACAAACCAACCAAACAAATATAATAATAATTGTTCATATTAATTCATATTATTATTAATACTACACAGCATTACTGCTCTGCAGTAAAAATTACAATTCTAATCATTTTTGCTACAATAAAAATTTCACTGCGACATGTGTTGAAGCAATAACAATCCAAACAAACTAATATGATAATAATAAACATTGTTAACATTATGAATAGCAATACTTCACAACAAAGAGTCATTTGTTTTACTATAAAGGTGCACTGCAACAATAGTATGCTGAAGTAGTAACAAAAACAAACAAAGAACATAATCACTATTTATCATTATATTTCTTTCTTTATTATTATAATTATTATTACATAACATTACTGTCCTGATGTAAACCATATACCAGTAATCATTTATATTCCTATAAAGGTGAGCTGCAACACAGTGTTGATGCTGTTAACAGCAACAAATAAACAAAGAAAATAAATAACTATTATTAATAAAAAAATATATACAATACTGTATTTAATTTAAAATACTAATATAGTTTTTCATTAATAATATGCTTAGGCAGATACCATCTAGTTTACTCAGGGTTTATACAGAACTTCTTAAGTTGAATTTACTACCTTTTTACTACCTTCAAAATATTTTTTAATACCAGCGTCACTGCGATTATCTTGACCGACATAACCATCCTCCAAAAAAGGAGGGATTTTTCTTTTTTAGGATTGGTTGAGCCTCTTGTCGAACATTACGATGAACAGCCCTGCTTGGTTTACGGTCTCCACCAGTTTTTCTACTTGCAATACCAAATTTGATCATGTAAGCGTTCTTATTCTTGCCTAAAGCGAAGGATTTCGCTATGTCGGAGTCCGGAAACATTTCTAAACAGCTCTCCAAAGCCATCGTTGGAATTGAAAGAGTGGTGTTTAGCTGCTAGATCTAAACACTACGGACTAGTCGACTAGTCGAAACGCCACTGATTTGTGAGTCATTTAAACTAAAGTTTTGTAACTGATTAGACGACTAGACTAAAAGTAAGAAGACAGTCAAAAATACATTTAAATGCATCAATAATAGGCTACATCTAAAATACTGAATCTATAAATCAAGTAAAATAATAATGAATTTTGCTGAAATAAGGTCAGTATTAGGGGAGCGCGGGGCACAAAGTAATGCGGGGTAAATGGTAACGCAGACTTTTTAGATAGTTGCAAAGGATATGATTAAATATGACGTACTAACGGGCTTTTCACCACACTGTTTGCACACGTCTTCTGGCCATCTTTCGAGAAAGTTCAGCGAAGTTTGGAGGAGAACCACAGGAAAAACTCTTTTGGCAGCATGTAAATATTTTTTGTTGTAGTAGTTGTTTTTCGATTTACAAAGTGTGTGAAAGTATGTTAGTCCAATAATTACCATCTTCTTGGCTAAAAGATGGTACCATTTTGAAAGATGTGAAAAACACATAGTGACTGCTAGCTGGTCCTGAGGTAAACACGACACCGCAGTGTTAGTTGTAACATTGCATAGCCTATATCAATAATCAGATATTTTGCATTGTATTAACCTATTAAAAAGTTTTAATGTTCAAAGCATAAACAAAATGTAAAAAATATATATATATATATATAATATTTCATTCATAAGTTATGCTTATGATTATCAAGACAACGTTTTGTAAGAAATAAAAATACATGAATGAACATCCATTGCATCCATCCCTCTGTTACAACTAGCCCTGCTCACAGGGTAAGAAGTAACATTTTACTCATTTTATGCTTTTGGCGATACTGCACAGAAACGATAGGTGAAATGTGCAGGAGAGACTTGCATGTTGTTTGTATAAAAATATGGTTTGTCTAATCCTATTACTTTGTTCATTATTTGGCCAAAACCAAAAAGTGTTACTTTGTGCCCCGCGCCGCTATTCGACATGCTTTCCTTGTGACGTCTCAAAACTGCTGTTTTATGTGTGTGTTTCCATGGCGACGCGTCATGCTTGTCAAGTGACGCACAGCAACCACAAAAAAAAGTATCGCATGCATTTAGTTTCTCTTATTTATTCAAAATATTAAACTTGTTCGCTGATAGTTTGTGTCGCAGATTGGAGAATCTTCTACCGAAATACATGACAGTAAGTGTCCGCTGAAGTGGGAGAAGAATAGAGTGACTTTACCGCCGCACATAAACACCACAACGCCTCAGCTGCAGTGTAATCTGTTCACTCTGCTGTTCACTCACCTCAGCTCGCAATGCACTGGGCGCGCGCGCGCGAACAAACACAACCTCGCGTGATATCGCTCAGGTCCTAGTTTCAACATCTAAATAAATCCTCGCGAATTTTAAAAGAAAGGCCTGCACTTAACACAAATTGAAAATATATCTAAAAAGATTTGGCTCGAAAATTTAATACCTCGTCAAAAGACGTTTACTACTTTTTACTACTTTTTAATGGCCTTAATTTTGGCTGATTTCATTTACTACCTTTTACAACCCCGCGGACACCCTGTTACTTGGACACATAAATGAGGCATAAGCTAAAATTTTCTCTAATTATAAAAATTGCCCTATTCAGTTTGCATGAACAACTCAATCAGGAGATCCATAAGACCATCAAACAATATTCAAATCAACAACCCCCAACTTGATATGCACAGGTGCAAGAACACATGCTGTCACACATACACACGTGCATTTACACACAGTGCGCTATTAAGCAACTGCTGTTTCATGCTGAGTTTCACCTTTAATGACCTTTCACTGACTCCAATCAAGCCAATCAACCTCCTATCCAACAGGGCCAGAGATCTGAAAATACACACTATTCCTATTCCTAGATATTAGTATCTAATTTCCACCACGTGATTCGCCCAGCTACACACGCAGAGAGAGAGAGAGATCACAAAGGTGTATGACAGCATGCATGCAGACAGTTAATGTAGATAAGATGTTTCTGTGTCACTACACAAAGCTGATAACCTTGGGAATCGAACTCAAGTATAATTTATAGCTGATGAAATAACCTCTGAGCACCAGCATCTGCTCCAATCAAGGCAATACAATCCAGACCAGAGTAATGGCATGCCAAGTAGATTTAGATTGACTGCAGGTGTCCAAAAGACATAACTAATCAATCACAGCACAAACCTGCTGAAAGCTCACTGCTTACTGCATGATATTTTTTAAATAGAACAAATCATTATGCAAAGATAAATGTTTTTAAGAGTATTATCATTAATTGCAGTCACATTACACTGCATTTGAGTGATTCAGAGAGCAGCATTAAGTAATCATCTTAGAAATGAATGCATGTTCAGTTCAAGCTTGTGTAAACAGTTTGATCAAAAAATGGGTTAAGAAAATTGTTTAAAATTTCACTTGATAATTCATTTACGACTTATCAAGTGTAATTCAGTGTGCTCTGCAAATTTTAGCAATTGCAACAGGCCATCTGGGTATTCAATATGTAAGAATAATTTGGAAACTGCACAGTATACATAATGCATATCGCAGAAATACTGTAGTACGAGTATTGTGGTACAGTGAATTAATACATTTGGTATATTCAGTACTGTGCAAAAGTTTTGGGCACGTTAGTATTTTCACCCCAACAAAATGGTTTTAAAGCATTCACATATTCATATCTACTGCTGTAGTGTGTCAGTAGGAAATATCAGTTTACATGTGCAAACATTAATTAATTTTGGTATTAATTGCAATAATTTAAAAAGAGAGATTTGTGTATGCACAAGGAGTGTGACACAGCCGGTATGATCCACACGGAGATCTGATCTCACCATCATCTAATCTACTTGGGATTACATGAAGAAACAGAACAAGCTGAGACAGACTAAATCCAGAAGAACTGTGGCAAGACATTTTAAGAAACCGACCTGCAAAGCTACAGTACTGTGAAAAGTTTTAATGCTAAAAATAAAAATGCTGTACAGTGAGTATGCTTTCAAAAATAATGTTGTAAATAGATTTTATCGATTAATTAACTTCTGTTAACTAAATCAAATCAGTATTTTATGTGACCACCCTTTGTGTTTCAAACAGGTTTGCGTTTTTGTCCAGGTACACTTGCACATAGTTTTTCAGGGAGATTTGCAGGTCGGTTCCTTAAAGCGTCTTGAAGACGTTGCAGTTTTTCATGATTTAGTTTGTCTCAGTTTGTTCCGTTTCTTCATGTAATCCCAGATGGACTCAATGAGGGTAAGATCAAATCTCTGTGTGGATCTCTGGCTGTGTCACACTCCTTGTGCATAAATTGGCAAATTGAACATTTGGAAATATAAACTGATATTTTCTACTAACACATTGCAGCAAAAGATAGAAATTGTGTGTAAATACTAACATGCCTAAGACTTTTGCACAGTACTGTGTATGTAAAAATAAATGTGCTGCTAAAATGTTAACGTTTTAGATTAATGAAATGTTTCAGATCCTTAACTATATTGATCTGATTTTGTTTTTAAATTCTAAAAAGCACTTCTACATGGTGCTGCCTTTAATTTATGAATGGAAGCTCGTGAAATAAGATCAATGAGTAAAAATTAATTAATGCTTAACTAATATATAAATAATAATTAATGAGAAGACCAGCACTGCATTGATTTGGAAATCACTGCATTGAAAAATACAGCATTTTATTACATATTCAAATAAATCAATTGCTCAATGTTCAGGATACATCAGTAACTGTATGAACACAGATGTGCTGAACGTTGCAACCAGAAATGCCTGAATATCATTAAACACAGAAGTAGTTGTAATCTATCACCAAATAAGGGATAGTTAACCCCAAGAACACTGTCAATGACACTGTCTGATTAGTCAACATACTGTATATGACTTTCATTATTCTAAGCAATGCAAAAGGAGATATTGTGAAGAAAAGATATTTTTTTCCACATAAATGAACGGGAGCTTGAACAACCTTGGACCACATTGACTTTTATTGACTTTATGAACACAACAAGTCATAAGGTAAATTTTCCTTTTTGGATAAAATGCCTCTTTAAATGACTGGAAAACAGGGAATGGAAAACTTGAGTACTACTGGCTTTGTGATGTTAAAACGCATAGTACACAGCTTAATATTTCTTTAAAATAAACATTTATTATTTATTTGTGATAAACTGCCACATCATTCTCACCAACCAGTCCTTAAAGACCCACCAAACTTCTCCACCAAACAAGATCTACAGGTATCTCCAAAACTGTCATCTATAATAAAACGTTTCTTTTGATATCAAAATACATAATATTATTACAAAATAACAAATGCTAGCATGTGGATGTTCTAGCATCCATGTGAAGAATGCAACAGCACATAAAAGAAACATACACCATCTCAAGCCCTGAAAGTTCAGAGGAAGATAAACGACCAGCACAATGACGCTAAATTGTTCATTTCAAAACTTCCAAAGGACATGAAGCGAGGTACCACTATCACCTCTCCGGAACTTAACTAACTCTCTCAGGAAATGCTGTTGCCTAGCTCTTTCACACTGAGTGCACCGTTTAGATTTTTACTTTTAAAACGACACATTGGTTCCAAATAAATATTTTAGGCCACTGCTGTATTCATGGTCTTCCTAATACCGAGGGAACATAGAGACTACGCACTGCAGTTGGTCTTTTATATCAACTTTATTTGAAGAAAAAGAAAAGCAATAACATTCAGAGAAACTTAACAAGCCTAGCACATCAGAGAGAAGCAGCAGAGCTCCATCTAATATTAATTGTATCTGACGGCCTTTCAGAGTCTCTGTCCTACAGAGACCAGAGGCAGAGAGAGTGTGTGTGTCTCTGGTTCATCCAGATGTCCCATTCATCCGGAGGAGATGCTTTAGCTAGAGGAATAAAATTACATAGTAATGAACTGCTGACTGGACTAAAACACTCAAAGGTGATTCCTGGGTATATTTTTTCATGTTTAATGTGCAGAGACAACACTGGCTCAACCAATGATAGAGTTTAACTGTTTGACTGACCAAGGGCTCTGTCTCAAATGGCACACTTCATATGTACTTGCGGTCTTGCTGACATGAAAAGCGATTGATGGTTTGATTTGGGACAGGGCAAATGGGAGATGTAGCAAACATTTGTAAATTTTACATTTGTTTTGTTTACATTTTATTTGTAACATTTTCTGTAAAAAACAATCACTAATGCCTTACTAAACTTCTACTAAACTAAGAAGGTTTCATTACTTATGAATCACGTTACTTGAAAATATATTTAAGAACAAAATATATATATGTATATACGCTACCATTCAAACATTTGAGGTTGATAAAAAAGGTTGTTTTTGAAAAAAAAGACTCTTACACCCACCTAGGCTACATTTAACAAAAATATAATAAAAGCAGTAATATTGTGAAATTGTATAAATGTATTATTTGTTTCTTTAAAAAAAAAAAAAAAAATCTTACTATCTCCAAACTTTTGAACAGTAGTCAAGATATTGTTAGAGTGAGGCATTTTTCTCTCAGTGTTTGAATCTATAGACGTGAGGTTGTGCAGAAATTCCTTATATAGAGACTGGTGGGTGTGTATTATGCTAATTTCTTACTACAGGCACACACATTGCTTCCTTTTTAGAATAACTGGGATCCTTCAAAATTACGAGTGCAATTTAATGCTATGCACCTGTTCCGGCAGAACATTTGCAGGAAAAAACATTTTGTAGAAATGTACCTTGTACACAATTATTAATTAATGGGAACCGCTGTGAGTATCTTTATGAATAAATTTTTGATTGTTTTACCTTTCAGTATTTTATTTTGCCAGCAGGTAAAACTGTCAGTGCTGGCATTATGACGGGTGCTGACAAATCAACACTGGCTTCTGGAGGCTTTTAACACCCTATTGAAAATGCTCTGCAGGGAAACAGCGTAATCCATTTCCTTGACAACAGTTGAGAAGGAAACGCAAATTTAAAAAAAATTATATAGCTAAAACACTGTTCCTCTACTCTATTCCTTTCCTTTCTTTCAGTTGCCTCGGCAACCACAGGAATGGATGCAGGTCAGAAACGGGGGAGGGTAATCAGCATGAGCAACTAAACACTTGAAAAGCGACTCATTACACACAAACATATGCACGAGCATCCGATTCAGATTACAATGTATAGGATTTTGTCACAGCTCTATGCAGCTTATGCCTGCACATGGACTACAGTTCCCATGAGTCTGTGGCTCACCTGAGAACGTCACCTGCTTTAGTAACAATCTCACTGCTATCTGCACTATGACAGACATATAGAACGAAGACACTCTTCTGAAAAGCAACAGATCCTTTTGGCAAAGCAGTAGTTGTCAAATTGTTTCCTTATAGAGCCACAGTCTGCAACAAATAAACTAGAAGTCTTAAAATGAAGAGCCATACACAATGCAAAAGAACAAAACAGATTACAGTGACTCACTGCATCTGCTCAAAGGCATTGTTCTAGAAGAATCTTAAAATTATATTAATAATATGAAGTTCACATCTGTTGTAGTGGTCTGAATGCAGTATGATACAAATATCATTCCCTTATCATCCCAGAGCTTAGACTTAATTAAAGATGTAGTCTCAGAAAGTGTTTCTGTTCCCCTGTGAATTTTTATTTGTTAGATTTAGGAAAACAATTTGCCACTAAATAGAGTATGAAAATTCAAGATATATTTTCTGAAAACAAAACATAATATTAAATAATGCAAGTCTGATTCTAGAGTGAATTCACCTTGTTTGTGTGTTACACATATCTACTGTAAAACAAGAAAAATATATACTGATTAAGAGAAAGATTAGGGTTTTTTTGCAGTGCAGTGTTACACACCAACCACTGTGTGTGCAAAAGACACTCATTAATTAAATGTGCAGTTTAAAATTAGTTAATGGGTCACTCATGATTGTGGTTTTTAGTGCACTTTCATTTAATCAAATCAGCAGAAAAACCAGCCTAACTGACAAGATTTCTATGGTAACCATAACAGTTGACCTGCTTAAGCAGATAAATACACTATTCATATCCATCAGAAAGACCAGAACCGACAAGCACTAACCAGCATATAGTTTATTAGTTTAAGCCTAGTATGATTTTTGCAAGTGGTACATTCTCCCTTCTGTGCTATCTGTACATTTAAATCAAAAGTGTGACATCTCTCTGCAGAAGAATTTACTGGTTATCATAAATGTGCAGGCAGTATTGATCGACTCTTCCTGGAAACAACATCTTCCAACTTGCCTCTTTTTCTCTACAAGTGCTCCTAAACAACCATGATTGCTTTGGTGGTTGGACACGGATTGCTCTAAAACTTTCTCCTCTAAAGACCCACCAACACACACCAGGCAAACACATTTGTGCATCTCAACACGCCCACGGTGGACATGTTTTCTGCATTGTCAGAGCAGTGACGTTGACCACGTGTTGGAATCAATAAATACCCACGAAGCATTGCATTTACAAAAAAAAGACTATTTACCAGATAATATGAACAACAATATGTACAACATTAGGTATTATGCTAATTTTTCTTATTTCAAATAACAAATTTTCTTTATTTTTTGTTTAATTTATATTTTCCTATAATATGGGTTTTTACTGAACACCTACTAGCTAAAACTTCTAAACTAAACGTGTTAGATCAAATACTTCTTTTTTTTTTTTTTTTACGAAATCCCTTTGTTTTCCAAAGTTCTCTAAGTGCTGAAATTAGAGTAAAGACAGAACGCAAACATTCCAGGCAATAAATGTTAAATGTCACAAAATTCAAGGAAACACTACAGACTTCATAACCTTTAAGGTCTACAGAATCAAAACTGAACAGGAGACCACCAAATTAAGCCACCGAAGACCCAGGTACAGAACATCTCACCCAATCCAAAAAAAGCTTACCTGAGATCATCAAACATTCAAACCCACACCACCCACAAGAAGCAACTGATGACTAATAAAAAAGAAAAAAAGGCACGCTCAGAAAACTGGCTGTGGGAAAACACAGAGATGGAAGTGTGAAGGCGACACTCACCATAAACTGAACGTTGTCGAAGCCATTAGACAGCAGGTGGTTTTCGTACTGCACCAGACCGATGTTGTCCAGCCACTGTCCCACAGACTGGACGGGGCAGCGGGGGCCTATCAAGGGGTGCAGAGGGAGGCGTTTGAGAAGTGAGTAGCCATCCACCCGGTAGCAGCGACAGTCCGGCTGCGAGAGCTGGCACTGCCACATCATGTTCCGCGCAAAGTGACTGTCAAACGAACCCGCCATGCTCAACAAGCGGTGGCAAGTGCGAGTGCAAACGGGAGGGACAGAAAGAGCGAGAAAAGGGAGGTAGAAAAGTGATTTCAAGGAAACAAAGAAAGTAATGCTTCGAAAACAGTTGAGAAAGGGAAGAAAACAGAAAGAGAGAGTAAAGTAGAAGAGGATCCTCTCAGGAGAGTGAGCGTTAGGGTCCGTGCTGGTGGAGAAGTACGCCGGCTGTGGAGGAAGACATGCTGAAGGCTCCAAATTACATCCACAAGAGAGGTGAGAGATGCGCGATCACCAACCACCGCTTCAGCCGCTGTGCTGCTCAACCTGTGTCTCAATGTGTGGAGAGTGCAGGCATGTGCATGTGTGCATTTGCGCGTGCGGGAGGGAGCGAGCATGCGTATGTGAAAGAGGATAGGAATGAAAGCGTGCAGCTTGCTTGGTAGAATTCTGTTTCTCCAGCACTCCCACACTCATTTGTATGCCTCTGCATCCTGTGCCACTGTGCGCTCTCTCCCTCACCCTCCCTCTTGGTCTCTCTTTCTCCCTCCCTTCTTTCCACTAGCTGTACCTCACATTGCCGATAATAGCCATCAGATCAACCCCAGCCTCTTTGTCTGAGTGCAGAAGCTGCTGTTGCTCCCTCCCTCCCTCCCACACATACACACACAATCTGTGGGTGTCTGTGAGCACTGATGGAATGGCAACACAAATGGGTTTTCTGTGGACAGAAAAATGAGGGACCACTGCAGAGGAAAGGCGAGGCAAAGGTATAGGAGAGGCAAGGCGATGAGACAAGAGGAGAGGAGATGACAGAAGAGGTGAATGTAGAGGTGATGAGAGGAGAAAACAGTTGAGAGGAGAGATGAAAGAAGAAGATGCTAGATGAAAGGGAACAATAGTAATAGGCAAAAAGACAAAGAAAAAGAGAGGAGGAGAAGGAAGAGAGGAGAGGTAAAGTGGAGGCATGAAAGAAAAGGTGAGCAGACAAGAGGAAGGGTGAAAGTTGAGGTGGCATGGGAGGGCAGGATGTGAAGGGTGAAAAGAAAATAAGTGAGAGTGGAAGATAAGAGTGGAGACAAGAGGAGGTGGGAGAAGAGGCCAAAGGAAAGAAGCCAAAAAGAAGAGGAGGTGAGACAAGAGAATAAGAAAAGGCAACAGGAGGTGAGAGCAGAAGACAGGAGGGAAGAGGATAGAAACAAAGAGAGGATGAGATGGACAGAAGGAGAGGCAAAAAGAGAGGAGAAAAAGAGGAGAGAAAGACAGGAAAGGAGACAAGTAGAGATGCAAAAAGAGGAGGAGAGGAGAGATTAGAGCTCAAAGGAGGCGAAGAGAAGAGAGTGAGAGGAGAAAAGAGGAGAACCAAGAGGAGAACCAAAAGGAGAGAAAAGGAGCCAAGAGAAGAAGGGAGTAGACAAAGAGAAAAAACAACAAAAGGTGAAGAAAAGTCTAGTCACAAAGAGAGAGTGACAGAGGAAAGAAGGTGAAAGGAGTGTAGAGAATAAGAAAAGAGGAAGTGAGAGAAGTTGAAAGGAGAGAATAAGAGAAGCAACAGAAGACAAGTGAAGAGGAGAATGGAAAAAGTGTGAGAGGAGAAGAGAGGAGGCAAAAAGAGAGGATGAGAAATGAGAAAAAGAGGAGTGGAGAGAGGAAAGGAGGTGAAGAGGAAAGGCAAGAGGAGAATGTTAATTTCCTCATTAGTAGTAACATTAATGCTTTTCACTGTCATTGCTTTGACAATCTCAGGACAGCATTCTCCAGCCAATGAGTTCCTTTCTCTCTTAAAGTGGACAACAAAACTGTCACAAGATCAGTGCTTAGAGGTCTAAACTGTCCATCCACTTCTTGTCCCCCTGCTCTCATTATGACTACAGGAAGAGCACAGTGACGAGGGGAGAGCGCACAGTAACCATGGTTACATCTCAAAAAGCTGCCTGTCTATGAGCAGGTCTTTGACACTACTGAAGGAAACCCTCCAGTCTCACAGTGCTGCACACTTCACAGCCGTTCGTTGATATTCTTATCAAGCTATGAGCTCCCTATAGTTATGGATGTATGTTAAATGTACTGGGATGACTCACTATATGCATCAGCACCACAAACATAAATAGACACACAAACCTGAGTGGTTCTCCGTAATCCCCTCCAACTCTGTGCCAATTCCAGCACCTATGGAGCTCATAATCTTGTCAATCTGTGAAAAGGAAAAGAGAGGGAGATAAATAGTGTGTTTGCATAACAACAAGCTCTCATTGCTATTTTTATATCCTTATTCCATGGCATTTCCCCACAGACTTCTCCTCATTGCTCTTTTCCCACAAGCTCACTTTCAGTTTTTTATTAAATGCCAGTAATTGTGCTCCAAAATCACTTAATTGTTGGCTAAAAACCAGTGGAGAAATGGGAATTTTGGGAAGGCAATTTATCACAATCAGCTTCGTTTGAGAATACGTCAGTTCGGAGAAAGCAGGGAGAGTGCTTTTTTGATGGATGTCTTCTCATTAAGATGACAGTGATGTTCGGAGTGAAGAAAGTGTCGTTTCACAGCCGTAAAGCCGAACACCTGCCTTCAAAGAACAGCCCTCACTGTCTCCCACCGGACCGTGTTTTTACTCCAAAGAGAAAGCGGCACGGAAGCCCCAGATGAGCGGATGCAGAACTCTCCCCTCTCCCCTTTGATCAGTTATTTCTAATATATGTTCTCCTTTGAAGACCTGACAGCTGGGTGAGGCTGGGGAGGAAAACGCTATGACGCATTCAATTTATTGACTGTGGAGTTTTAGTCATCATATGAAGAAGGAAGCCCCCTGTATTAAAATAGAAGCACTGACCTGAAAGAGATTTGACTCTAAAGAAGAATTAAATATTGGAGGCTGAGACTGCTTTGCTTGATCTTTGATAAAATGTTACAATAGGGTAAATGTCACAGCATGACTGTCAAAGATGTTCGGGTCATATTTTGGTCATTACTATAATGACGATTAAGCACATTTTCTCCAAAATGCATCATTACTGTAAAAAAATAAAGGCAAAGTATTTAAACATGACAGTAATGAGAATTTGAGGGCTAAATGTGCTGTCATGAAAATGAATAAATAAAAATAATCTTGGTTTTCTTTATGCAAACACCACCTTCTTATTTATTATTTTAATTATAGACATGTTTTTGTTTTGATTTATCAGTTCAATCACTATAATTAGGATGTCATTATTCAAAGGCCCTTCCTCCATTAATTGACTGATTGCTTGACTTTTCATATGCTACATTACCCTGAATAAAAGCTGCCCTAGTAGAAAACAGATCACCGTCATTGCAAAACAGAAGCGCAAACGTGTCATTATGCATATTTTATATTTTAAAGAAACACATTAAAAATCATTTAGCTGCCATGACAACTTGGTTGAATAATTTAGGCTTTCTGGCGAAAGGGCATGATTTTTGCATCACAAATCAAAAACATACGCCGAACACCAAAAGAAAACCTTTCAAGCCAGTCAGCTTGGATACTCCAAGCTAAGTGAATTAATTAAGTGGAAATGATTCCGCAATTAGCTGGTAATTAAAACGTTATTACCTCTTCCCACTCTGCCGTAAAGGAGGGGGTTCTCTCCAGCCTGTTGGGGCTGCTTTTACCGGGGCTGCTCTGCCCTCTGGAACTCCACTGCTCTTCCTCGATGGGAGAAACGGCCACCAAGTTAGAGTCTGATTTGGAGAAATTTCTGGACAGTTGAAGGTCCAAAACGTTTTTTGGCATGGACCTCATCCTCCCAAGCGTGCAGGCTCTTTCTTCGTAGCTGGTATTGCCGCTTGCCGGGCTATTGCCGCCCGTGCTGTTGCTCCGGGCCTCCCCGTTCCTCACATGCACCCCTGTGGTCTTGTCACCCAGTGTGACCTGGTTGACCTGAGTGTGAAAAATCGTCCTGTAGACTATTTGCGGTTTGGCTTCTCTTTGGGTCTTAAGGGCAGACGCTTCACTGCCAGTGCGAGGGAACGGAGGCGAGTACTCGGGCGCTCTGAGAAAATTCCCGTGCCGGAGCGGGGGCTCAGGAACGCCGAACTTTCGCACTTTGCCGTAGAGTTGGTAAGGGTTATCAGGGGATTCGCAGGCAGGAGATGAACCGTGGAGGAGGCCGGCAAACTGCTCGGGAATGTGGCTGTTTCTCCGGTCGTCTCGCTCTATGCACTCTTTCTGGTGTGCCGCCTCGTCTGCATGGAGGTAAAAAAAAAGAAAAAAAATTTCTGTAAAATCTGATTCTCAAGGCTTCATTCCTTCACTGTCACATTCATGCTTTTCTTTTACACATAAATCACAAATCACTAACAGTGTAAAAACCTTTTAAAATGTAACCCAGTGCCTGGGCAGTGTCCCTTCTTAAAAAGACACAAATGCATCCTCACTCTGAAGTACAAGTATCCAGGCAGATGTTAGATGTGAAATAGTGTTGTGTATGTGTATATATGTCATTCGGTCGACTAGCTGTTGAGACAAGCACCAAATGAGTGCCTGAGGCTGGGGGGCAGACCAATCTGTTCAGTGAGGTGAGAGAGACCTGTTCTTGTCCTACTCTTGTCCCCTACGGTCTCCTGCACTGTCCCATGTACAGAATACAAGGAATCCTTAACTAAAGAGCTCTTAAAATCTGTCCTCAGGCAGCATGTGATCTGTAGTGTAAATAAGGACAGATCTCAGTCCATGGAGGTCACTGGGTTTATTCCGGATTTGTTTATTTATTCCGGATTTATTTTTAGGCTCTAACGTTTAATTCCAGTTACGAGTCTACATTCATCAAGATGTAGGTGTTCTTCCTGTTTCTATGTTTATTCTGTACAGTCATGAGCGTTGGAGGTTGTTTTTGCTTTCTAAAATGTAAACAAATATTAATATCTAGTAATATACTCCTATCAAAATTGTTATATTTTTCAGAAGAAAACATCAACAGTGCTTGCAAGTTGAAAAGTAAAAGAATAATCCATATTAAATAATTCTCTCTCTTTAAAGCTATGAAAAAGTCCAATCTTATAAAAGTAACAGCACACCTCTCCTTAAGCCGCATCACTCATGTCTGTAGCACAAAATGTGTGAGACATTTTAAGGCACCTGCATTCAACATAGTCTGTGCGATTTCCTAACCTTTATGCAAGAGTAATAGTTAAAGGTCATGCTTATTAGGACAACTAACTAGGTCACACTTTTTTTATCACATTTTCAGTGCTGATTGTGTAGTTTTTATATAAATATTAAACAATATAATGTTGCTCATTTCATTCTCAAATTGGTATTCAAAAGTACAGTGGAGTTCGGTTATGTCGATGGCCTTGGGGGTTGAAAAAAAGCATAGAGATAACCCATATATCATATATTAAATATATGAACATATATTTTCCCACATATAACTCGCAGACGCAGATAATCCGCATGCTCATATAGCCAGCGGGTTTTGGGTTTTGTGTAGAAAATCATTGGCATAACCCGCACTCATAGAATAATGAACTTTTTTACGCAACTACACAGTGCTTGTGCGCGAAATTCACACAATAAAAAAAAAATTCAGAATCAGAACAGAAAAGCAGTCTCTCCCGCTGCGCTGGGAGCGTGCACTTCTCTCCCTTTAAGTAGCATCTCATCCGACACGAGAAGAGCCCGCCCTCATGGCAGCACAGCCAATCACGTCTTCTTGCATGATTGACAGGTAAGACAGCCTATCAGCGTCAGCTGTCAGAGTGATAGTGGAAGCACAACCAGCTGTCAGCTGTCAGATCGCCAAAGATAACAACCCTCGCAAGAAAGAAAAATGAAAATGTATTGATGTACATGATGAGAGTTATTAAATGATAATGTACATGCTCGAGTTTTTGGTGTCTTTTTACACAACAGTGTTGCCGCGATTTGTTTGATGAAGCGATTGTCATTCATCTACAAAAATGTACATACACTATACTGTGTTTGCTAACAACAAAAGGTATATGTTAAACCACCACAATTAAAACCACATTCGATACTTGATACAAACCTTTAATTATATTCTCCAACAATGCAAACACAAAGATTCCTCACAAAATCACAAAAAAACGTGCGGGATGCTACAGCCTGAGATGAGATCAATGACAGGGAGTGAACCATGAGCAGACCGTGATCCACGTGCAAGGCAAACTCAGCGCATGCACAGTGAACTAGGTACGCAAATTAGTCACAAAATAACCATGTGAAGTGGTGAATTTGTTTATTTTTTTATACTCGAGATATTAGATTTCGGTGACATTAACGAATCGAAAATACTTAGACAAATAGGGAGTTTGGCGGTTCCACTTCAAAAACGTCGACATAATAGAATTGGCGAGTTAACCGTGACTCGAGATAAGTGACCTCCACTGTACTTTCAAATTAACCAAAAGTAAAATACATGCAGACCTAACCATAACTCCAATTACAATAAATGCAAGTAAAATTTGGTCAAATAAAGAGACATTTAGTATCTTCAACCAATCCACTGCATGCACACACAGAACAAATGCACACATATTGGTGCATCCTGCTTTGATCCTGTCCAGACAGTCACATGAGTTTTCCTTTTATCTCATAATGCAGAATAATCAACTGAACGGAACGCTCTGCTACAGGCCAAAATAACCACCGGAATAGAGGAATCTGAAAGGAACACAGAGAAAGATGCTATTTTTATTTTGCATCAAAAATGTGTCGATCTAGCATAAACCTCACAGCACAAATAAACAAGCCTAAATGGGGACTGAGCAAATTCAGCTTTGATGAATAACTAAAACGGCTCTCAAAAGCATTTCTGGTCTCATCCCATCACATGCCAACCCCACAAGTCCTCAATGACTTGTTTTTTTTAAAGCTCATTAAAATGTGCCTATAAAGCAGCACAGTCATTGCATGTAATATAAATCACAGGACTGCATTTGCATGTACTGCACCACCTATACAAGATGGATCTCATATCTGGTATCTCGAGTGAAAAGGCATCATCCCGTGTGATAAATACAGGTGTGGACAGGGAAAGACACGCAATCCTTAAAATGTTTTTGATGTCTATGCTGGATTGGACTCCAGCAGTCAGATTTGGTGAATGCAGAGAGACATGATGCTAAACAGGATATCAGTATCTATAACACTCCGAGGGAGACATCAGAGTTCAACGCTTCCCCATCCCGTTCTTTTCCGGCGTCGGTGCCGTGTTCTAGCCTGTGTAAACAGCATTTTCAACCGATAAAGATCAAATTACACTCCTGCAGGCTGAGGGAGAGCAAAACAGGTGAAGACAACAAGAGACTGAGAAAATCTTGCACACAAACAAAATGAGTTTGAAGGAATAGTATTATAAACTTTTATGATGCTTTTGCATAATTTTCATACTAGCATGGAATATAGTTAATTGTTTTAAATGTCTCCTTTTGTGTTACATAGAAGAAAGTAAGTGGTTCAGGTTTGAAGGCACATGAGTGTGTTTAAATGACGACAGAATTTTTGGCTGTAATAATTCGGGCTCGCTTTTCACCCTGAAGAGAGAAGATAATATTGTACAAAAGGGCCTGTGTCAGTTTTGATCATCCAGAGTGAAAGAACCGTAAGTTAAATGCCATGATGAGTTCATCCACTGTGAGAGAGAAAGAAACAGCATGAGCTATCACAACAGTAGTAAAGGTCACTGCCATCTCAGACAAAACAGCGGTCAGCATACAAAACACAGAGAGGCCTTGACCGTCATCTGTGAGAAGCCAAATACAAACATGCTGCAGGAAAAAACTCACACTGAAAAGGATCAAAAGAAAATAAAGGGATAATCTGCCTCCTATTATGTCTACACTGCAACAAAGTTACATGGCTCAAATAATCGTCTGTATAAATTCTATTTCTACGTTCCAATCCCATTTCCGCCATTGCTTTACCACACTAATAAAGCTGCAAATCAACCCTCAAAAAACACTAAATTACGCTATTTTTATCAACAATTTGAGAACAATATCAATAATTTAAGAACCCATGCATAAGTTGCCATGCAACAGAAGTTCCCTATTGTGACCTTTATAGGTCTATACATATGAGTGAAACATACGAGTACATATGAGTGAAACAGCTTCTGGAATGAGAAAAAAAGGCAGGATTTTATTGTTGAAGTTGGGGGTTGCTAACTAAATGGAGGCAGATCTGAATGCTAGTTTGCAGTTATATGTGGAGGATAATTAGTCACAAACGAGACGCATGTCATTAAGAGAACAGGAGTTGTTCAAAGGGGAAGGAAGGTTACGATTTTTGATTAAAGACTATGAGTGCACATGAATTTATTAATAATGTGCATAGATAAATTCTTTATAAGAAACACGGAAACATTCTGTACAAAAATAAGAATTGTCAATTTTGAAAATGAGTGTGTTCACAGGAAGGCAGAAGTGGATAACCATCTACAGTATAGAAACCACTCAGCACACCTACACAGCCATAATGGAAAGTTCACTTCACTTTCTGGGAAACAGATCAAATAAAAAGCACAATTTATGGGTAATATAAAGGCATGAGCACTTCGATATATTTGCCATCACTAAGAGAAATGTGTCACCAAACTACAAGAGATATCAGCAGAAAGAGATTGTTTTTGTGTGTGTGGGTCTGAACATTTTCTGAGAAAACAAATCTGCATAGGAACGTTTGGAAAATGTCTACAGCCTGAATAAAATAAAACAAAATCGGTTTATTTTAGGGGCACACCTTAACATTTAACTTGAAGGTGTAGTTCACATAAAAATGAAAATTCTATCAACGTTTACTCACCCCAATGTCATTCCAAATATGACTTTCTTCTGTTGAACATAAAAGAAGAAACTGAGAAATGTCTGATTGTTTCCCCCTCCCCATTCCATACAATTGACGTCAATGGGCACCGAAACCTTTGGTGTTTTATTGGGTCATGTATCACTCTACATATGAGCAATCTCTGCATATGAACTAAAATAATTTCAAGTTATTAATTTATTCATCATACAGGTAATCTTGGATTGTAGTGTGATAATGAGCAGTGAAGATTGCACAAAACAAACTGATGTAAATAAAATAATAATGTAATAAAAAATGTAAATAAAAAATGGGTCTAACACAAATAAAGGTAACACTTTATTTTATAGTGTCCTTCTTCTGTTACATGTAGTTACAATGGTAAATACTGAAAAATTGTGCATGATTACCCAGCACTTGAATATTCAACTACACTGTAACACAGACCACCGCCGCCTCCTCCTGCACTAATACTCCTCATTTGAGTATTAATAACTGGCTAGTATACTGATAGGTTAAGGTTAGCAGATATTTAGCAGACAGTCTACTACTACTCTAATAGAGGCCGGTGGTGTGAGTGATAAAAGGAGCAGCAACGACAGTGAAGGACGAAAGAAGACCAGGCCTGGATTTACTTTGTGTTTTGTTAGTGTGTGGGCGGCAGTCCGTGAGGGACTGCCACCATTACATTACTTTTTTAAATTTAAATTAAATGACCCAATAGAACATTACAGAAATAGAGAAATTAAATTAATCAATAAATAGAGGAACAGGACAGTGGAATATTATATATCTTTATTTATATATATTTATATAAATAAATTTATATATAAGGACAGGTATTAGTATATTAGTATAGTAAATTCTAATACCTGTCCTTTTTTCCATATTCCTCTCAGATTAGATCTACAGCTGGAACACAGGAGATATTAATGTCATGGAAGTCATGGAAACAGCAGAATAGCTTCATAAAATCAAGGGTTCAAAGCTCTTGGGTTTCAGAAGGGAGAGAGGAAGCAGAGAAAGGAAGACAGAGAGAAAGAAAGTGATCTACTGCTGATTGACTGTGGCGCCATCTGAACTGACCCACAGGGCAAAGAATCAGAGAGATCTCAGCAGAAGTGCTCAAGTCTTATCTGAGCACAGCAGAGAGTGCATCAAAAGCTCATGCAGGGTACAAAAGGCTGATCTAGGGTCAGCGGGAGGAAATCTATGGTTAGTTATCGTAATTGATAAAAACATATATTTGAGAAACTCAAGCTTCGAGGCGTAAACAGTGGGGCAGAGATCATCCTCTGATAAAAACAAATACTTCCAATTCAATCTGATGCACTGGCAGAAAAAAATGAGCACAGAACAGGTGCAAAAAGCTACTGAATCTCATACACATGCACACAAATAAAATTGTCATAATTTAAACACTTCAAAATCTGGTGACTTGAACACCAAAATGCATATTTTTAATATAGGTTTAGCTCTAAAGAAAACAAGTTTTCCTCCTTGTGTATGAGCTCCATTTTCTCTTGTATCATCATACGATTTATATATACATATACTATATGTATACGAAAGCCATAAAAGTCTGACGTAGCTATCAAATATGATACTTTTAAAAAATATATGAATTTATAGATTAGACTTGGTCTAAAAGCTCAATAAACAGTTCCATTGTGTGTGTGTGTGTGTGTGTGTGTGTGTGTGTGTGTGTGTGTGTGTGTGTGTGTGTGTGTGTGTGTGTGTGTGTGTGTGTGTGTGTGTAAAAATCCTGAATCATCAGATTCAATACATACAAAACCAAATTAGATTTCTTCACACAAATCCATCATATAATTTAGTTAATCTATACACTCACCTAAAGGATTATTAGGAACATCATACTAATGCTGTGTTTGACCCCCTTTCGCTTTCAGAAGTGCCTTAATTCTACGTGGCATTGATTCAACAAGGTGCAGAAAGCATTCTTTAGAAATGTTGGCCCATATTGATAGGATAGCATCTTGAAGTTGATGGAGATTTGTGGGATGCACATCCAGGGCACGAAGCTCCTGTTTCACCACATCCCAAATATGCTCTATTGGGTTGAGATCTGGTGACTGTGTGGGCCATTTTAGTACAGTGACCTCATTGTCATGTTCAAGAAACCAATTTGAAATGATTCAAGCTTTGTGACATGGTGCATTATCCTGCTGGAAGTAGCCATCAGAGGATGAGTACATGGTGGTCATGAAGAGATAGACACGGTCAGAAACAATGCTCAGGTAGGTCGTGGCATTTAAACCAAGCCCAATTGGCACTAAGGGGCCTAAAGTGTGCCAAAAAAACATCCCCCACACCATTACACCGACACCACCAGCCTGCACAGTGGTAAGAAGGCATGACGGATCCATGTTCTCTACCATCTGAATATCTTAACAGAAATCGAGACTCATCAAACCAGGCAACATTTTTTCCAGTCTTCAAATGTCCAAATTTGGTGAGCTCGTGCAAATTGTAGCCTGTTATAGCCCATCCGCCTCAAGGTTGTGCGTGTTGTGGCTTCATAAGTTCTTTGCTGCATACCTTGGTTGTAATGAATGGTTATTTCAGTCAAAGTTGTTCTTCTATCAGCTTTCTTTCCCATTCTGACGTTCAGTTTGGAGTTCAGGAGATTGTCTTGACCAGGACCAACCCCTGAATGCATTGATGCAACTTCCATGTGATTGGTTGATTAGATAATGTTCCTAATAATCCTTTAGGTTAGTGTAAAACCACAGTAAATGAGGACGTAATTTTGTGTGACTAGTCTGCTGGGTGTAAGAACAGCTTACAGCTTAGTCTTATCCAGATGATGAGTTTATTCTGCTAGTGTGAAGAGCTCCTCCAGAACATGCAGTAAACAGCAGGGAGGAGAAAATCAGCCAGAGCAAGTGATGCAACAGGAGCCGCAGTTCATGCTGGGCTGTCAGTGAAGAGCGAATCTCAACTTGACTCTATAGCCTGACAGGGGTTAAATTAAAAAGAGAACGTAGTTTTAACAAGTTGTGAATCTTCCCTCCCTCCATTAAACATTTCCATGGAGATATAAAAATGGTTAAAAATATCACATGCTCCAATAACTCTAGACCACCTACCTCCTGCTTGAAAACCTCTATTGAGCTTGCATACTTTTGCAGCAAAACAGACAGTAGGACTTTCCAGGAGAACAATCTTATGAGGAATGAGGCTATGTGTGTGAGTCCCACCTCTGAGATCACATTCATTTACATGTAGTTTTTCATTCTCAAAGATCTGATAGGGTCACTGTTGCACCACACAGCATTCCAGTGACGTTTGTGTGCGCACATTCACACACGCTCATTTGTGCACATACTCGATCACACATACGATACTGTCATGTCTTGTCATGTCACAGCACAAACTGAAAAATAAGTATTTAAGATGTATGCATTTGTGAGGTTATACAGTCTAAAGGGGACCTGTTTTTGAAGTTGTTTGTCTATTTAGATTAGTCTAAAATTCAAAGTTAGGGTGGGGTTATAGATGCAGTAGGAAGTAATGATGGAGAACAGAAAGAAAAAGAGCAGAATGGGTTGAGCTGCTCACACAAACACACACACAAACTGAGCTGATGGCTGTCTTTTCCAGTGGATTAAAGGCCACATGTTTAATTGCTTGTTAACAAATGTTTACTGTGCCGTACTGAACTGCACCCATTTCCTGCCAAAAATAGGGCCAGAGATCCTGCCAGTCCTAAAGCAGCTAACAGAGAGAGAAACAGTGGAAAATGAAAATGTGTACCAATGCAGTTTACACTTGATACATAAATAAATACAGGACTCTAATATTCCAATAGTGCAGAAAACAGTCTTCTTAGTGATTGATAAAGGCATTTCTCTACTGTTCACACTTAGGGTCTGCAATGATATAGCTTTTTATATTGAAAGGCTCTAAGTTGGCTGTGTGAAGGGCTTCCTAGTGATGTATGATGAAGAAAAAAAGTCAAATCATGCAGGGTTTTTTAAGGAAATGTATGCTATTACATTTCAAAGCAATCAGACTTGCGATTTTTCCCTAACATATCAAAAGGGTAAAATAAATAAATACATTCATAGACTCGCGTTGAATGAGGGACATAAGCCATTTAGAGACCAACATCTCATAGGGGTGATGTAAGAAGGCTCTTTTGAAATGGGCCAGTAAGTAACCACCTAGAAACCCAGAGCACCTTAGCAATGGCTTATCATCATGCTAAAAACTACTCAGAACACAGCAGGATTCACATTGCAACCACAATAATCATTCGTTTTAATCCTTTCCTCAACATACTGAAGTGTACTTACAGTTTGAGGTTTGTATGCTTTCTTTGCATAGCTTTCCTGTAGCTCAGTCAGTAGAGCATTGGTGTTTACAACGCCAAGGTCATGGGTTTGATCCCAGGGAAAGCAAGAACTGATTCAATGTGTTCCTTGAATGCAATGTAAGTGAATTAATGTTTTGGATAAAAACATCTGCCAAATGCATAAATGTAAATATATATTCATATTCACTAACCCAAGTATACACTAAGCATAAGAAACAGTACTAGATTCTTTCCTTATCAAATAACTCTATTACAGTATTCAGCAAAGTTGTAGAGACATTAACATAAATTAGCAAAAGAATATTAACTTGTGTAGCCTACAGACAATCATAAAGCATGGCGTGCGTAAGTGTGTGAACACTTCCACCCTGAGCTACATCAGGAGGGCTAAGTTAGGGTATGCTTGCAGGGAAGGGTTAAGCACCACGTCTGGTACAATCTTGTTTCATTTTCTGCGCCGCTTGTCTTTGACTCACTCTGAGATATTAAAAGCCACAGAACAATATCCGACCTGTCAATCGTCTAACATCTTAAAGGGCCTGCTGCCCGACGTCCACATGTACATGGAATCTGTCAGTCTCTCAGTCTTCATGGACAATTTTTTAAATATACAATTCAATATGGAATCTCTCCCTATATACCCGCAGGAATCATAAACAATTATGAAATATTGAATTCACTGTAGCTTTCCAATTTGTCTCAAAGCGCACATCTCCACAGCAACCAGCATCGACAAGTGCTGTGGGGTCTGTACGCTGTCAGAAGAGTGATGGTAGATTTCAGTTACATTAGAAACCAGAGTAGAATAGTGTGTGTATGTGTGCACGTACTTATTCAGTTGTAAGAGTACATTTATGCATGTGTGTGAGTACTGTATGTGTGTGTGTTTAAGGGTGGACAATGAAAACATCAATTTTCATCTAACCACTCAAGGCACAGGACTCTGATCTATGAATCCCTGTGGGAGGCTGCACTACAGGGAACACACACACACAGATCCTCTAATCAAACTCTCTTTAATGGAATGATGGTGTTTAATTATGCCACAGATCCCCGTTAGCACGTTGACTCAAAGATGAGTAGGGCGCACAATAATGCCTGCATATGTACATGCGCACACACCAAAACACTCAATTAAATGGCTATCAGGTCAGTTTATAGTTCTTGGACATTTAAAGAACTCTACATGAGTACAGAAAAAGAGAGGAAGACACTGCTCAATTGGAAAAAAAGACATCCCAACTTTCAAATCAACAGACAAAGGCATTGCTTGACCAAGCATTCGTTTTTATATAAAATGTAGCAGTTATTGTCAAATAATGCATTTTCTGTCATTATCTTGTGGGGAACGATTTGGAAATCCATTGCTTCTTGTATATACTGTATATTATTTTCTTTTTTCTTATTTGAATGATTTGTAATGAGTGATTCATAATCTAGTTAGGGAATTTTAATTTACACTTCAATCTGTCGCCTATGTAACCAGTTATTAGTTAAAGCCTTTACTTCGCTTTTCTGTATTATTTCATAGAATAAGGATGCTTATATTGTCTGCACTTCTCACCAGATAGAACATGTGAACAGAATGTTTTGAGAAGTCTTTCTGCTGATAGTTGGAGCCTGAGGCAAGTTCTGCTGTGGAGTCCTGTGTATCTGTGTATGCGTTAACATGCTCTGCATTTGTGAGGTGATTAACTGGTAGATTACCAGAACAGATAGAGTTTTTTAAATGTTAATATATATATATATATATAAAAAATTATATATAATTAACAACATGCATATATACATATGACCAGATGGCCATATATATAAAACATTAAACATATATTTTAGATATGAAATTGTACATTTAGCCAACAGTTTAAGATATATCATTCTTTCTCCATTCAAGTACAGTGTAGTTCACTTAGCTCGACTCACGGTTAACTCGCCAATCCTATTATGTCTGGGTTTTTTTTTAAGTGGAACCGCCAAACTACCTATTTGTCATAGCATTTTCTTACCAGTAATGTCGATTCTTTTATGTCGTCAAACCCTAATATCTCGAGCACAAATTCTCCACTTCACATGGTTATCTCGTGACTAATGAGCATACCTAGTTCACTGCGCTTGCGCTGAGTTTGCGTTGCACGTCGCACTGTCAGTGACGCTTCTCTCACAGCGCCGTGCAGCACTCTCTGAAGTGAAAGCACATATCGTTCTTACGCTTCTCAACGAGCAGCGAGTGCTGCCGTGGGCCCATCCACATCCCAAAGCCTCATCCGCTTCTATCTGCACATAAAGCCCACCTTCTCTGATTGGATTGGTTTTCTTAAATATTTTCACATTGGTCAGTAACGAGCGGTAATGACCAATGAATTTGAGGCTTAGATAAAGACACACACACACACTTGCTTTTGTTCTGACATGAGCTCTGCTCAGCGCCGCTGCGGATTGAAGAACCCGGTTATTAAAAGACGGGACGAAGCCAAATTTGTTGAGAAAGCACATTAGACAGGCAGAACGCAAGAAAGTCTGCCATCTAGTACAGCATGATGACCTCACGAATATGTTATGACTGTTTACACTGTGAGCGAAATTGTGTTTGCAATGTTGGAGAATATAATTAAAGGTTCGTATGGAGAATCGAAGGACGTTACCAAGATACCCATAGACTGGACTGATGCTGCAATTAAGTGATGTCAGAATGACTGTATTTACTTGTGATTGCACAAAAACGCCACCACAAAGTTGTAATTGCCAGTAGGCAACCTGGTATTTTCTTTGAGTCCTGAAGTTCAGAGTAGTCTAGTCATTTACAGAAATATCATGGAAGCCACTGTAATTGTTACTGTACTGTTAGCTAGAAGCTTAATAGTTTGTATACATATTGAAGAGTAGCTGTCAAATTCATAGCCATGTGTGCAGCATTCCAATAAACTGTACCAACAATCCCATTCACCTCTTCTCACTTCCTGTCTCTCCACAATCCAGAATTGTGAAAACCAGCAACAATATCCAGAAAGAGACCTCCTGAAATTTGCAAAGTGCATCCCAGAAGGCTTTATTCCAATCCATTGCATTTTAAATACAATTTACAAATTCTGAAGTAGGAACTTGCGATGAAAATGAAATATTAAGTAGGAACAAAGCAGCAAATTAAATGTTCTTTGTTAACTAACATCAAATCAATTAATTCCTTGCTGAACATTTCGACCATGGGGTGATGGATGCAGGTCATCATTCTTGGGACTAAACGAGAACAACTTGACTTTATCGTGCAGCTGAAAGCCCTCAGTGCATCGCAGCACTGCAATCTCACTCATCTCAAAACAGTTACAAAACACCACATCAATAACGTTTGCACCAAGCGCAGCTAGATAAAAATACATCACCTTTGGTTACCCAAAGCAATGAGAACTTGTCTTCTCCACACTCTCATCATGCCTCAGCCTATCTCTACCATCTCTGTCACAGCTACTGTAGGAAAACGACAGAACTTAATTTCATCACCTATAAAGGCATGGTATCAAAGAAATGACAATACATTCCTCACTCAATGCTAGTTGCTACGGCAACAATACAATGGACATTATAAAGTTAATAAATAGTGAGGAGGAGGAAGAGGAGGAGGAAGATGAAAAATAAAGAAGATGGGGTGAACGAAAGCATGAAAATGTGTGATCTATTCCTGGAGCTGCAGAGAGAAGACTTCAATGCATTTACAGTGATTTCGGCTATGATCCTTAGCTTCACTCACAACAGCGCTTGGAATTCATGTCTTGGGCTCTCAGAGGAGACGCTAACATGTGATTCCAGTGATGGTGCTTTTATTTTTTACTTTATATGCCAGCAGAATTAAATAAAAGTACCATCAACAGAAGGCTCTGCTAGATGTTGATAACCTAAAAATCTGCTTCTGTTGCAGGCAACAAGGCAAAGAACCTACCAGATGAAACACCTCAGAAACCCCATGAAATGCCACAATACAAAGTCCTGCGCCAGTGGGACAGAAGACACGTGTATTAGGGCAGACCGATAGGGAGCCGCCATCAAAGAGAAGAGGAGAGGACCCCTCCATTTGAAAAGCCCACTGTTAAACTAGAGAGTGACAGATGAAAAGGTCCTATTCACAGAGGAGACCTGGCAAACAGAGATATAAACTTCCCTGTAGTGGCAAAAGGGTTTTGAATGCAACAGTGAAATTTCCTTCAATATCCATCACCATACGCTTTCCTTAAGAGATTGCTTGTCTTATACAGAGGGAATGGTGTATAATGTCGTCAATGACGTGTAACTCACAGGACAAATGAAGCTTTATTTTAAGGGCTGACAGGTTGTCTTGCCACATATCTACAGGTAATGACACCCTTTGGGATCTATAAAAGGGACTGAGCATAATAAATGGTAGACAAGTTTGACAGCTTGGCCCGACTGCAAAAATCAACTTTTCATTACAACTGCCAATAGGGAATGTATTTACCAGATAAACTTCTTACAACTACATGAAAAACATTGGGCATTGTTTGATCATTTTTATACATTAATATGATATTATAAATGTAAACACATATACACATATATATATATATATATATATATATATATATATATATATATACACCGTATTTATTCGAGTATATCGCGCACACGTTTTTCGATTAAAAATCGGTATAAAATTTTTTCACACCAAGCATTGTAATTGACAAAAAACGTTGTTGAACACGTGCAGCCATCATAAAAAACATGTATTTATTGTATAACATATACTTATATAACATATATAACATATTTATTGACAACATAAACTAATGAACACAATACCGAAAGAGAATTACCGGTAAAAATATTTATTTAAAATCCTTCGACGTCAGATTCCTCATCAGAGACACTAAAGAGTTGCTCCCATTCTTCTGGAGTTAATTTTTCATCAGTGTCCCAGTTGGCAGGAACATCTGTTTCTCCGGTTTCTTCACTTTCTTCTGTGTCTGAATTCCACAGCAGGTTGTCTTCTGTGCCGTCCATTTTATGTCTTCTCCATAACATGTGGGTGAGGAAATGAAGCGGCGAGGGGACGTTTTTTTTCTTCGCCCTCACGTACAGTGAGAGGCTGCAGCCTGTGTTACGGGATGTAATGTATCATGCAATCGGCAATTGATTGCTTTGGGCTATGTTGCGGTTGTTGCCGCGGTTTATGTTTGAATACAGTTGCAGAATTGCACTCACGAGTCTGCCTTTTATTTTATGCATATATTGCTACTTAAACAGCCTGTAAAATGCGCAGCGCGAACTCACAATTCGCCGGCGCCCTCAAAGGACCGGCCGTCAAAACAAACCCCACCCCTCGTGCATAACGCGCATCCCTAACTTTGATTTACTTTTTTGGTAGAAAATGTTGCGCGTTATACTCGAATAAATATGGTATATATATATATATATATGTACATACACACACACTGCTCAGAAATGTAAGGGAACACTTACATCTTTGCAGTTTAACACCAAGCCAATAAACTTCAGGTATATCAATCTGTCCAATTAGAAAGCATAATGAATCAGTTTCAGCTGCTTTGGTGCAAATTAAATTCACAATAGGTGCACTGGAGAGGCAACAGCAAGACAATCCTCGAAAAGGGAATGCTTTTACAGATGGTGGCTGCAGACGATTGTTCTCTCCTTTTTTTTACCACTGATTAAGTTGGCTTGAGAAAGCCAACTTAGTGATATTGTATATAAACTTATAATTATTATTCTTACCTAAAATTCTCAAAGTATCTCCTCCTAGAGCTTTAAAGCTACAACCACTAAACTCTGCTCAGATTTCAGACCTGTTCTGACTTGAGTTGCTATATCTTTTCGGACTGATCACACTTATGATTTTGATAAAATTGAAGGTAAAATCATAAAAGTTCCATAGACTTACATTGAAGGTGCGAAAACTAAATTTTAGGCCAATCAAAGGGCTTAAATTAGTGGGCGAACCCTAAGGCTTCAAACTAATCAGAGCGCTAGAAGTAGCATCATCACCAAAGGTTTAACCAATCAGAGCGCTGCATTCAAGCTGTGAGAGACAGAGACTGCTGTGAGGCGCATTTACTGATAGAGAAAGAGATCATAATCTCCTGCAATGGACTTGAGCGAGTTTATGATCAAACGTAAATTGTTTGAAGATTTATGTACTTATATAGCTGAATTCTGACTCTCAGTCGTGTTTACTTGGTAAACGCTTTTCCCTGCTGAGCAGATTACTATGGCGAAGGTGACTCTGACTCTCTTCAGCTTTTCCGTGCTGAATGAAGTTTAAACGCGCGTCCTCCCGCACTCACGGCAACGTCTAAGCACCTAAGTTTTTTTATAACTAATGCCTGAGTAAATATTACATTGTGTTAATTCCTTTATCTGCTATTATTGCAGTGTTGAACTGAAGTCTGACATGGCAGATCAATTCAAACTGTAAACTGCTTGAGATTCGAAAAAACTGCATTACTCTCCCCATTGTACTTGAGCAGGAATGATTTTAAAAATACTAATATTTAAGTTATTTTGTTTCCCATGGAAGAAGGCTTTATACATTTATATAGTATAAAGGGCTCCATTTACATGCAGTGTAACTGCAGTCTGTTTTGAAAGTGGTTAGCCTATATGAATAATGCTTAATTACAGCTTTAAAATAGAAATAAAACAAAGTATTATTCACATTAGTGAAAACTGACCGTTAAAAGCCAAGGATGTAATTAAACCATAAACATTTTTATAAACTAATTACAATTTTCCAACACTTTGGGGATCAAAAAGCATAATTATCATTTATTTTTAAGTTTAAATTCTCAAAACTTTTCAAGCTTGAAGCATTTACAACTGATTAAAACTTTCAGGCTTGGCTTTCTCAAGCCAACTGAAGTTTATTTCATAAACTTCCCCCATTTAGTTTGTCTTTAGTTTTGTGTTTTGTTAGAGTCCTTGTCACTGTCTGTGACCGAATTAGGCTGAACAGGCACATCCATACATGCCGTCGCAAGGAGGTTTGGTATGTTTCCCAGCACAGTTTCAAGAGCATGCAGGAGATATCGGGAGACAGGCCGTTACACAAGGAGAGCTGGACAGGGACGTAGAAGAGCAACAACCCAGCAGCCGGACCAGTATCTGCTCCTTTGTTCAAGGACGAACAATGACCTCCAGCAGGAGATTGATTTGCATGTTTCTAACCAAACTGTCAGAAACAGACTTCATGAGGGTGGTATGAGGGCCCAACATCCTTTAGTGGGACCTGTACTCACAGCTCAGCACCATTTCTACTATTCACCATGCAGCGACTGCCATTTGCCAGAGAACATCAGAATCGGCATGTCCGCCATTGGCGCCCTGTTCTCTTCGCGGATGAGAGCAGGTTCATACTGAGAACCTGTGACAGACATAAAAGAGTCTAGAGGTGTGGTGGAACGTTATGCTGCGTCCAACATCCTCCAGCATGACCGGTTGGTTCAATGGTTAGGTACGAAGAGGAAATCAGACCTGGGTTCCTGCTAGTGCATGATAATTCCCGTCCTCATGTGGTTAGAGTGTGTAGGCAGTTTTTAGATGAAGGCATTGACGTCATAGACTGACCTTCATGTTCTCCAGATCTAAAGCCAACTGAACACCTCTGAGATATAATGTATCAAAGCATCTAAAGCAGGACCAGAGACTGTCCAGAAGCTCACTGATGCCCTGATCCAGGTCTGGGAGAAAATTCCCAAGAACACCATCCATCTCATCAGGAGCCCAGATGTTGTCATGAGTATATAGGAATGTGGGGAACATACACACTACTGACTTACATTATGAGTTGCTATGATGTGCTTAGTGGAAGTTGGATCAGCCTGTAACTTGTTTATGAT
This sequence comes from Rhodeus uyekii, assembly GCA_037043235.1. Classification (NCBI taxonomy): domain Eukaryota; kingdom Metazoa; phylum Chordata; class Actinopteri; order Cypriniformes; family Acheilognathidae; genus Rhodeus; species Rhodeus uyekii. Next base: position 4,159,052 of record JAWRVZ010000044.1, read on the forward strand.
TTTGTGTTTATGATTTTGGTTTCCATTGATGGTTTAAAATTGAATTTTTCATTTACTGAGATCCAAGTGTTGCCTTATATTTTTGAGCAGTGTATAGTAATTTATTATATTATATAGTAATTTTTTTACTAATTTATAAAAATTAGGTACATAATTATGTTATCAATGAAAATAATGTATACTGTTTTTATATAATTGCAATACTTGAATTTGAATCTTCTATAATACTAATTAGTAAAAATATATTAGTGACAAATAAAGCAATTCATTGTTTCAGTCACTACATTTTATACGAGACAAGTGAGTCAGACTCTATCTTTGTGTGAAACAAGTCACAAAAACGTCAAGACGACGCATCAATATATTAATCAAATATTTGAGTTGATTTTAATTGGACAACTCACAGATAACTGTTTTATTTACTTACCAAACACAATTATTTGTGGTGGGTGTTAATTTTGGATATTGCAGGAGTAAAAAATGCACTTAACAAAAGTAGCTATTGCAACATCCCCCCACTGTTACTGTATCTAAACTAAAACAGCATACTTGGCAAAAGTGAATAAGCAGTAACTCTTATAATTAGATTCTCTCTCTCCCACTCCCCTACTTTCCCCCTTACTTCTCTGAACACATGCGTCAGGGAATCAGGGTGCCAGACAAGCATGTGTCCAGTATTAATGAAAACCAACGGACTGCAAAGTACACCAGCGTCACCATGACTACCCCACCTCAGCACCAGGAATGACATCACCATGGAAACAGCATCAACTGCCCACTCGACCAGCAGTGCCGTAGGTGGATGCTGAGGAAATGACAGGCAGGAAGTGGCGGCCTTGGCAGCAAAACATCCCGTGCCAAAAACACTGACGTTTGGTGAGATGAGGGCCTTGTGCATAACCTCTAAATGCAGTATTTTTACAAACAATTCAGAACGAGGACATTCCCACACGCTCGGAAGCTGGCTGCTGCTTTCCTACCATGCCGAGTAGTGGAGCGGCACTTTAAAATGACGTTCAAGCCATTAAAATGTGGTTTGATGAGTAATTTGGTCACACTTTTACAGTAGTGCTGCTCAAAGCAGAGGGAATCACTCTGTTGCTGGCACAAGCACTCTGAGCCAATCAAGAGAGAGGCCTCCTGCTGAAATTAACATGTCTGTATGAAAGACACAAGGGGGGCCGGCTGGGCTATTCAGCTGGTGATATCATTGGCTGAAATTCCAATAGAAACAACATCCCTGAATCTATCCCAAAGCTAGTATTATTTGTTCACTCAGACACTAGACACTTTTATACAGCTATGTTCTTGCAGCATGTCAGCACTTTTCTCAAATTGTGTCTCTTATTAGTCATAAGGGATTTTAAGAGAAATTATTGTCTTCTAGACCGACAAGATGAGAAGAGTCGTACCAGTGAGGCCGTAGTCTTCGGCAGATCCGGATGAGCAGTTGGCGGGACTGATGGGAGGGCTGGCGGGGGGGCTGGTGCTGAAGCTGGCGTAGCCAAGAGATGAGCTGACCTCTGAGGGCTCGCAGCTGTGATTCTGTTGGGGTTTCTGGACGTCCTGGGAGGAGGACAGCGAGGTCCGTTGCTTTGGCTGTAACAGGAAAGTGTGTAATGTTAGCATTATTCACTTAAAGTGGAGACTTTTACAAGTCTAATTCATATCACCCAAGATGATGCGATTTCCTGCTTCTATCTAAATATTAATGTAGAATTTACACTTCAATAAAATGAAGAAAGCCTCATTTTTATGAGGCACCGAGGCATGGATCATAACCAATTACTGGTTGCTGGAATCATCTAGAAGAGAGTGGTATAATATGAATGACTGCATAAATGTGCAGGTTATAATTAAACTTCAGATAATTCAGGGCAGCAGACTTAGTGTGGTCATGTTTCACTGAGCAATGTTCATGTTTCACCAGAATATATATTTTTATTTTTACACTTGTTTTTGAGCAAAAATCAAATGGAAGAACAGAATGATTATGGAAAAAGAGGTGTAAAACAAATACATTTACACTGACATATATGAAGTTGCTAATAATCTCACAATTAAGATGCGTTTTGGTCGATCAGATCACAAGTAGATGAGGGAGACACATTTCTGTTTACACCTGGTGTTTTTATCTGTCTCTTTTGTCCACTTTCAACCACTTCTGGCCTGATTTCTTTGAGGGGAGTGTCTATGGATGGGTAAATGTATGTGTTTTTTCAGATGTCAGGAAAACAAACAGAAAGCAGCCGCTGTTGTTTCAAGACTACGGGAAACACAGAGAGTGAGCTGAGTGGTAGAAATCAAATCTCTGGAAGTGGTCGAAAGTGGACAAGCTAAAAAACATTTTAGACCCTGTTTACACCTGTGGGTATTTAATGATAATCAGAATTTAGTTTTTACATTCCATGAATAAAATGTTAATGGTGCCCATGCAAAAACTCACAGCAATAATGCTCAAATGTTGTGGATGGTTGTCAGGGTGTTGCTACGCAGTTGCTAAGGTGTTCTGATTGGTTGTTAGCTTGTAGCTGTTCGCTTGCTAGATGTCGTGTGCATAGTTGGTAACTGGCCCAAATCAATGGCTCCCACCCTCTAGTTTGTATGATATTCTGATGCTTGCCTTCACTAATGATTTCTGCAAAGACATCCCAACAGAAAATCAAATGCACTACGTAAAAGAGTCTGTCTACAGTAGAGAGGTACGTTTTGAAAAAGCCTGCAAGTAGGTGGAATAGATGTGCGATACATTTTGCTCAGCGAGAGGGAAAGACAGAGAGAGAGACAGGAGAGAAACTGGTTAAAAGAGATGACTGTGTGCAGAGTCAAACAGTTGTATAACCACAGGAAGCCTTACATAAACTTCATCTTTGCTTTCCGTTGCATCACAGGTGTCCAAAATGCCGAATTAATTAATATGCAAAAATGTCTCTGATTCAAGTGATTTAATTTCACACACAAATGCATTTGGCAGAAAACTGGCTCCACTTGAAAACAGACATAAAAAAAAGAAATCGGAAAAGATGGTTTTGTAATAAGGGCAAACAAAGCTGGTGTAAAAAGAGGGCGAATTATGGTCTATATTTTAAACTAAAAATAATATGTTTAAAACCAAATTCTGTGCTTCAACCACCCTTAAATAAGTTTTATTTCTTCTGTCCATGTTTAATAATGAACATATAAATACGTTTCTTTACATGCTATTGTGTATGTATATATATATATATATATATATATATATATATATATATATATATATATATATATATATATATATATTATGTTTATACACACACACAGTACATATACTGTGGTTCTTCTTCGCTTGTTATGTGTTTATTTCTGCAATTTTGTTTTGAATTTGCGCTTTCATTCTGTATGTATTTTGTATTGTTCCCTCTGTTTAATTCCTCATTTGAACTTGCTCTTTCATGCAAAGTGACCTTGATTATTGTTATACCAAGCAGATATTAGAGCGACTTTTTGGATTTTATGTATACTTAATTTAGTTCAGAAACATTGCTCACTGTTAATGCTTTTCAATACCACCTGAATTATTTTTTTTTTAAATCCTGCAGCACTTGATTACCATTTTCTGTTGGAAAAGAGGCAAAAATTTAGATGAGCAAATGTGTGTATCTGACTATGCACAGCAATCACACTTTAGCCTAAATCTGTAAATTCAGGCAATTTTCATTTTGTTGTCAAACACACCTTGTGTCGGGAAGTGCTGCTAATGAACCTGTTACTCACACACAGACTTGCAGTCTCTCACCATGAACTCCTAATAAGTCTGTCATGGCTGACTGTAGTTTAAAAAAAAAACATGCCTGTTCATCAAACACAACCCACTGTCTCTCCTAATAATGTTCTACAGCAGCCTCACACATACACAAACACTCTGACAGATTCACCCTGTGCATTTCTCTCCAAGGTGCAGATTAAGAAGCACACCTGGTTGACTTGCATACACGTGCATGTGTGGCTGTGCGTTATCTCACTAATACAACCTACATTACGTTGGTCATTATTCGGCGAACAAGAGCAGAGTGAGAAATTGTGCGTTAATTTATGGATGGCAATTATGATAATTATTCAGTGGGCTCTGGGATCATGGGGCAATAAATGCCACTAACGCGCCTGTTTCACCTCCCAGTGGGGCATTCAGCATACTTAGGAATGCAGTACTGTCAATGCATATGCAGATCACATTCAGCTCAAATCTCTGAGTGAGAATTTATAATTACAGAGAATCATTCAGAACTGATTTTATATGCTCATCTGGTTTGGGAAATACATTGAGTGACACAGAGTGTTGATCTCCCATCTGCAGAAGGATCTCTAGATGAATCTCTTGACACTTGTCAAGAACGTGTTTGAGTCAAATTCTCATTATCATAATGTGAACAACGCTCATGATCTCATTAATTCTTATAATGTGAAGGGAAATTAAAAATATTTATTACATTGTTTAATAAAAGTATCATAATAGCAAATTACATTGTACTAAACCTATTCATTCATAGAGTAATACAGTGGCTCTCAACCAAAGGCCCACAACAAAAACAAAAGGGGAACCTAAAATTAAAAAGAAAATCAAGAGCTTACCGGTAATTAAAATGCTAAAAACAATATGATGTAAAACATTTTATAATTTTTATATATATATATATATATATATATATATATATATATATATATATATATATATATATATATATATATATATATATACACACATACACACACACACACACACACACACACACAGTAATACTGATGAGAGAATGAACGAGTTAAGGGGTGATAAAGGGGTCGGAACCACGTGACTGTGTTGTGAGAGGCTCTTATACAGTTATATATATTGGTGTTTTGTGTTTTTTGCATTTAATATACAGTGGAGTTCGGTTCTGTCGACGGCCTCGGGGTTGCAAAAAAGCGTTGAGATAACAGTTTAGCGAGATAACCAACAGCCAATATGGCAATTTATTTGATGAAGCGATCGGCATGCTGTAAAACTGTACATACACTGTATATGTTTCCTAACAACAAAAGGCATATGTGCACCAACTAACAGCAGAGATTGTACCTCTTTTTGTTTTGAGATTGCTACTTTATGTTTATGTTGGGAATATATCTTTAAGACGGTGTATGTAGTTCTGTGCGCGCAGGGAGGAGAGTGTTTTTGAGTGAGGAGAGAGATGGCAGCTCTACCGCTGACTGTTATATAGCATAATCTACTGCAGGGGTGGCCAACCCACGGTTCGCGAGCCGCATGCGGCTCTTTGACTGCTCTTTTGCGGCTCTTCAGTCTCCACCTGTTCTCTGTGTACAATCGCAATTTATTTTTAACAGAACCTCTCGCGCGATGTAACGAGGCTTTCTGACCGACCGGGAAAAAGCATTGGGCTGATTAACCCCGTCAACAACCGCAAACAGGTCTGAACAGGTTGAATCTTCTGGAAATCACAAAATGAAGAACATAATTTACTTACATGTACAGTATCAACACAAACACTACAACAAAAATTATGTTTAAATGTAAAAACATGCATTGATCTAATTATTACACTAGACAGATTGGACAACAGGGGGCTTTTGAGTCAAAAAGCTTAAGATGTGCTGCAGTAATGGGAATTTTTTCTCTTTTTTAAGCACATTAATTGATTTTTTTTTTATTTAATTTTCATTCAATTCCCATTTATTTGTATTGCGCATTTTACAATACATACCGTTTCAAAGCAGCTTTACAGAGTAACACGCATTTACCAAGTGTCTACATTTCAATTTAGAGTGATCTGTTATCAGAGGTGTCCAAGTAATGCATTTCACAAATGTCCATATACAAATCACACCGTCAGCTAACAATGTACTAATTCAAACAATGTATTAATTTAAGTTCTTTACACTGTCATAAAAGAACTGGTGTGCAGATTATTTTTCAGAAATCCACATTCTCCTTTAGCACACTAGCTGATCCACAGAAGGTGTGGATGTGAATTTAAAAATGCCCCAATGATTCAAAAGGAACATAGGCTGTTTTCAAGGCCGGTTTATATCACTGAGTGCCGTAAGCAGTTTAGTCATCCAGATAAAGATGCAGATTGAGCAACCTTGATGCGTATGGAGCGACACCTCTATCAACATTCCTCTTGTTCATCCTCCATCTCACACACAAACACACACACTTTCACTCACTTCAATACAACTACCGTCTCCATGACAACGGAGGCAAAGCTGCAAGAACACGGACCACCGCAATAACAACAACATTACCAAATATAGAGTTCCTGTTGCTAAATAAAGATGACAGGAACACACTCAGCATAAGGGTAGGGGCTGCTGTTCATTAAAAAATGAGACGCCTCAAAGCAAAGATCAAACAGACTTCAGGGTTTTACAACACCTCTTAACCTTAAGTGATCCTTAAACAAGCAACACAAGAAGAAATCTTGACAAATGAACGGAATAGCATTTCTGTCATCCTTTATCTCTCTCCTTATATTCATTTTTTGGTGCACTATCCTTCTAAAAAGGCAATAAAGAAGTAGTTGGATTTGGAGAGGTAAATATTCATGCAGCTTGTGCTTCATGCTGTGTTTGTTTGTATCATACGCGAAGACCTCCATGATATTAGCATCATTAGCATGACAAACTCAAAACTCAAGAGGCTACGGGCATGAAATATGCAATCTGCATCATTTAGCTCGTCACCATTTCATCAGTGTTACAGTTTATTCGCCAGAGGGGTTTTCAACATCCAGCTGAGCACACATAACAAATTATCTTTTATTCCTGAGTTGCTATTAAAGGAAGAATATGCTATGACCACAGGGCTTCCAGAGCCCATGGGAACATTTCGACACAAGACACATAGCACAAGGTCACTGATGATGAGTGTGTGTGGGCTACACTTTAGTTCACTCACAGTGCAAAAACACACATATTTGATCACACTGTCAATTAAACACTTCTTAATTTAAACTCCTTGTACCTCACTAGTACACACCCACACACACTTCAAAGGTCAATTATTAGCAGAAAAGATACATTATAATGTCATGACCCTCTCCAACCAACCACTCCAGTAGTAGCAAGTTGGTTGCGTTCACGGGTCCTCTTAATGCACCACCATCAGATTTCAATTTTGAACTTTAATTTCACAACAGTTGTGAGGGAAAACTAGCAGGTCGGTGGCTGTGAGAGTTCTCTGTAATGTGTGAGTTCAGTCCAATAGCTGCACTTCACATCAAGAGGCATTTTGACAGCTTTGAGTATCTCTCTCTCAACAAAGGCTGATATTCTGTCTTCTAAAAGACTGATGTCTTCTAACTGCATTTGTTTCTTGCAGTAATGTCTGTCATTAAAATAGACAAAAGCTATGTAGATGCTTAGTAACAACATGAGCACTGAGTTTTTGAAAATTATATTACAAACGTAGCCCAAACCTTTTATAGCTCAGAAACTTGATCTTGCCAAACTGAGTGCATCGCTTCTCTTCAACTAAATCCAATTAGTTTTCATAAATTTACACCCACTGCTGAATGTGTCTGTTTTACATATAGTAGGCCTATTCGTAGGCCTATAAATATATATAATAAATATATACATTTACCTGAAGAATACCTTGAGAATTTTTCAATGAAAATGTAATTGAAAAATTAAATGTTACATTTTTAAACAGATATTATTTGTCATACATATTAATTATTAGCATACACAACAGTTTTTAGAGAAACATGTTGAAACTGGCTAATGCTATATATTGTGTGTGTGTGTGTGTGTGTGTTTTCCTATCTCTGCCTGTAAAGAGGAACACAGTTATCTATTATCAAACATTCATCAGGATCTTGCACTGTCAGAAAGGGCAGAGAGATTATCAGAACCACTTACAGCTAAATTAATCACAGTTGGGCTTCAACACAGATAAACTGTGTGTGCCACACACAAATTAAAGCACATAAAGATCTGTGCCTACGGACCTGTTAAAAACAGATGTGTAAGATAAAGAAAAGTGAAGTGGTCATTTACACTTCCTGTGGTCATCTACACTTTAAACCTATGAGGAGAAACTCAAAAGATTTTTTTTTCTGTGTGGTTGATCTGAATATCAAAGGTATTTGCACAGTTATTCAAAGTAGTTTAGGCGTACTTTATCATACCTTAATCGTACCTTAAAACTCATCTTTTCTCTCTCGCATTTGTTGATGTATAATATGTAATTATTTGGGTTTTTTGTGTATATATGCAGTTGTTTATGCATTTATATATATGTACATACATATGTGTTTATGTGGATGTGTGTACGGTTGACTATGTCTCTTTGCCTCTGCCTCTCAGTTTTTGTTTTTGGCTGTTTCTATTTTGTTTTGTTTTCTATAAGTTTTTTATTTCTTATTTTATTGTTTTCTTTTGTGCTTTGTGTACGGTTTTCTTTCAACCTGTTTTACAGCACTTTGGTTGGCCTTTGGCCATTTTTAAATGTGCTTTATAAATAAACTGAACTTGAACTTGAACTTTAGGCAAATGTAATATATTTACATTGGAGTTGACAATAGACAGTTTCGTATTTTGTGCTCTTTAACTTATTTATTTAAGAGTTTCTACACTTTTTCCAAAGCAAGCACTACGGTAGTGCAGTCTTCAGATCAGCAGTAGTACAGTGGTTGTGTTTATGTCCGTGGGTGCGTGCGCGCGTGTGTGTGTGTGTGTGTGTGTGTGTGTGTGTGTGTGTGTGTGTGTGTGTGTGTGTGTGTGTGTGTGTGTGTGTGTGTGTGTGTGTGTGTGCGTGTGCGTGTAAATATAGCTGATATGAAGCAACAAGAGGATTGTCTGTCCCCACTACAGCTCAAGAGCTCCTACTGTCTACATTCATGCACACAAAAGAACACATTTCACTGTGTCATTCTGCTTTTCTACAAAGGTTAATTACACTTTTTAACAAATTTAATTATGCATTTTCCGCTGCCAGGATGATTCAGATCAAAAATCAATTCTTTACGAAAAAGCCTTGTTAAACTAAAATTAAATTAGGTAAAGCGCAATTGTTATTTAGTGTCCAAAAGCACAGTTTGAAAATAATTCACTACAGCTCCGTTTCAAGAACCTGCAGCCTATAATACGTAAATAAACGCAAGTACGTAAAATAAACACCTTCTTTCTAAGGCAGCATTTTAACCAAAATAAAACATCACAACTGATTAGAAACCATTTGAAATTAACGTGTTGTTAAACTAAAATCACAAAACCTTAATAGACATAAATTACAGCACACACAAATATTGAGTGAAACATTTTCGTTTCTGATTGGATTCAATCTGGGATGGGTTTATTGTCCACTAAGCTTGTTGTAATGCTTTATGTGAATGTCTTCATCACAAAAGTTTCTTGAAAGATTGTGCCTTAGATTTAGACCAAAAAAAACGTATCATAATCATGCTGTCTCTAGGAAGAATGGGACAGAACAGCTACATCAAAATGTTTTCTAGGTATGCAGATCACTGTCCAGAAACCTTGTATCTCCAAAATGCAAAACAATTACGCGATCAACAACATTAAACAGCATCTAAAAACTGCCTAATGTTACTAAATGACATGTCAAGCCAGCATGAGCTACAAGACTGAGAAGCTTTGGGGGTGTTGATGGACTCAATCTACTCGATCTATGTTTTGACCATCGTTCTGAATCCGATCTAATCTTTGACAAAGACATGATTTTCTCTTTTTATGAAACTCAAGTGTTGATTTAAAAAAATGCGTTAAGCTAGAATAAAAAAAACACACACAGAGGCTCTGTTCTTTTTTAAAATATATATTCCATGTTAAGATATTCATACAATAAAATAATCCGGGAACCGTGAAAATTTTGATAAAATTATCAAAAAGACTAGCGGTGGCTGATAACTTTAAAAAAAGCTGGTGGGGAAAGAGTTAAGTGTCTTGTTGATTGATGACAACTCCAAGTCTTGCAACCTAACAGTTACCAGGTCATTTAGCTCTAGGTTACACTTCATGAACGGACCCCATCAAATGTGTCTTATGCTGTGATTTAAATGAAGCTAGAGGCAAATGAGCCCTCATCAGTCTCTTCCTCTCTCTCTCGGGAGCCAAAGGCACACCTGAATAGGCCGTAGAGCTTATGATTATCAGACGTGATTCCACTACGCTTGTACATCGAGCAAATGAGGAGCTCGACTGTCCCATCAGTGTGCCGGAGCCCTCATCAGCTCTGAGTGGCAGCCCACTTCAGTGATCATGAGTGCTGTGTGATGATTAAGAATCTGTTCACACCATGCATTTTATGTGATCGGACAGCTATCCGAGATGGATTTAAATCTGATCACTCTATCCGCTTCAGGTGTTTTGAGATGCATTCCAAACAAAACTGGAGTTTAAATGAAGTTTAAATGCATTTGGTTATTAAAAAATTAATTTGTGAGAGAGCGTTACAGGCTTTAAAGCCAGATATGACTGACGTAGATGCTCAAAACTCAACTCATCTTCATTAAAAGCAGTGAGACTAAATGATCTTACGAGTGTTGATGCCGCTCTCTCTGATAACACAATGTAAATTCTGTAAAAAAATTGCATAGATCAAAAGGAACCGTTTCAACAAATCAGATAGCTATCCGATCAATAAAAATGAATGAAGTTACCACGTGTAACTCCAATACATTGCTGAGTCATGTATGCAGCGAATGGAAGCGATCCACCGCAAAAAGTAGCGCAACAGATTTTATAACCCACATTTAGTGGAAAATCAGATCTATTTGGCACATTTGCCTGTGCAACTTCATAACGATATTTGTAGAATCCATAAAATAGGGAGAAATTTAACGTTATGTGATTTATTGACAAGCAGTTGAACATTGACTGTATTTAAAAGCACCAAAGCACAGTTTGAAATAGTGGGAAATATTTTATATTTAGAAAAAGCAACCAGCAGATGTCATGTGCCTGACTGGGGCATTGTTTGAGACAGTGTGGAAGAATTTGCACAGTTGTGTCTCTTTCTAATCCTGTGGGTGCTCAGCACAAAAGCAGCAAGGCCCAAAAGAGGGCCAGCGCAGATTAATAAGTTATTGTGGTCGTCTGAGAAGACAAACATGACTCTGATAGGATGCACCGAGCACTCTGACAGGGACTTAAAATGAGCTCATTCACACTCTTCTAAGAGAATAATTAGAGAGAGAGAGAGAGAGAGAGAGAGAGAGAAAGAGACTTATCAGGAGAGAGACATCATTATATACAGTGGCCACAAAAATAATTTGAAAACCTAAGCCACAGTTACAAACAATATCATTTGACAAGTCAAGTCACCTTTATTTTATATAACGCTTTCTACAATAGAGATTAATTCAAAGCAGCTTTATAGGAAACTAATGTAACAAAGTTTGTTTTGGCTGTACAGCAGCTCTAGGAGAAAATAGTGTGATTGTCCAGCTTAAGAAAGTTTAGTGCTGATTCACTTCCTTATCATTAGTTATTAAATTGTATTATATACTGCATAAAATATGAAACCAAGTAACATAATTTGATTATTCTGAGCCATTCTTTCTAGTTCCAGTTGGTATTACTTTTAATTAATAACCACTAGCAATCCATTTTAATCAGGCACTATCTGCCAAAGTATAGCACTAGTTGAGTCAAATTTGCAAAGGTCAGTTCTATTTGACTGGAACAATTAAGGACAACATGTTTCTATTACCACACACGAAAGGCAGGCGGTAAACAGAACTTAATAAAATAAAAATAAAAGATGTCTGTGAACATTTTATTGCAATCCTGACCTATAAAGGTAATTTATCAAATGCTGATGGAATTATGGAGAAGAGCATTTTAAAAGGCATATATGCACTCAAGCACACTTTCAGACATGAAGATTTCTGTGAAAGTGCTGATTCTGCACAGTCTCAGTAAAGTATGTCAGATAGTGGTAGTCTTCTGTATTTTCCAAGAGCTCAGAAACACAAGATAGACAATTGCGGCATGCAAACTACATTTAGTACTTTTTTCTAGGTACCATATTTGTGCTGTGAATTTCTTTTCACAGAATTGTGGCACTTTCACATAACTCTTGGTGAATTATACCTTCTATGCACTGAAAATAAAATTGGTCTAGGTTTTACTTTGAAATCATTTTCACTCAGAAATTGCTAGTAAATTTCACAAACAATTACAAAGAATATTGAATAAAATATATATTTTTAAATAGAACAATTTAAAACACTCCAATAATCTTTGTTTTTGTCTGATTTTGCAATTTATGATTACATATTTATAATAATTAAGAAATAATTAATATTTACAATTAATACATAAATTGTATAATTTGTATAATTATTCTTTATATAATTACTTAAGTTATTTATGCCACTTTGCTAAATGGTTTGATAAATGCAACTACTTTCAAACACTTTTAAATGTGCCTTTTTAAGTGTCCACACACACTTTTTGGGAACATTAAAGCTTGATATTACTATACTGTAACTGATGATAATCAAATAAAAACCCTCAAGTTTGAAGGAGTGAAAATGAGGGCGGCTTGGGACAATTGCATATCAAAGCATGAAGAGAATCCGCCCGTCGGGCATGTGCATATTTATAATAGCCGTATAATTAAGATGAAGAATGCTCAGTATCTCAGCGTAGATGTAAGACAGTACTGCTCTTTGTGTGTGTGCAAGAGTGTGTGTGTCTGTGTGTGTGCGAGACTCCCACACACAGATGCCGCGATAGTTACAGCCAGACTACGTTTTATCTAAAAGAGCACCATTAACCTTGAGTGCAAAACAACATAATAGATGTGTGGATGTGTGTTCCAATGTGTGTGTGTGTGTGTGTGTGTGTGTGTGTGTGTGTGTGTGTGTGTGTGTGTGTGTGTGTGTGTGTGTGTGTGTGTGTGTGTGTGTGTGTGTGTGTGTGTGTGTGTCTGTACCTGGGGGCGGATGACTCTCTCAATGTTCCTCAGGGCCGTATCAGGTGAAGGAGGCGAGCAGTCAGGAGTCAGGCCTGTGGAGTCATCACCATGGTTACCTCTCTCTGCATCACTGACCGACACATGTGAAAAGTGGCCTTCAGAGAGACAAAATGCAGGGAGATAAACTGAAATTAAAACCTCTGGATTAATCTAGTAAGCACAATGAATTGGTCAGAAAAATGTATTCCTGCAATTGATTTAAAAATAAGTGCTACTTATGCATTCTAGTAGTGCTATGGATTTAGCCGAGAAGCAAAGGGGCTTATGGAAAGAAATCATGCAGAAATTCAATGAATGAACATACAGCAAGAGCTGAAATAGACTCTGAAGGAACCCTGTGTCTTCAATGCTAATGAAATGGCTGAACACTGAGCTTCTAATGTAGAGCCTTTGCACCATTACCTTTAACACGTACTCTGAAATCCAATGTGGGACATGCACAGAAGTGAACTACATTGTTTTACTGGTTTTTCTCATCATATGTTTTCTAAAATATGTTTTTTTAGTATATTTTGCTGAAATATTCTAGTTGTATGTAAAAGTTTTGTCAATGTCAGGTTTTGTCAGTTAATCATGGTTACCACAGACAATAACTTGAACTTGCCCCTCAGTTTGTAAAAACAAACAAAAAACACATTGACAAAAAAGCGGAGTATGGAGTATTACATAAAAAAGTGTTACAGTATTACTGTGGAGTATGGAATGCAATAGAGTCAATGCATGTTTACCCAATTCACAATGACCCAACAAACTACACCAAATACCCCCCAAAAACTCCAAACTCTCAAATTCCAACAGACCCCAATCAAGCACAATAAACATCAACAAACTCTAACAAACTAAAACAAATACCCACAAACTCCAACAAACCAACAAACATCAAACAAACTCCAACAAATTCCAACTGACACCAACCAACCTCAAACACCAAAAAACTCCAACTCATACCAACAAGCATCAACAAATACCAACAAACTCCAAACAAACAATCTCAACAAACTCTGACAAACATCAACAAATACCAACAAACTCCAAACAATCTCAACAAGCATCAACAAATACCAAACAACCTCAACAAACTCTGACAAACATCAACAAACTAAAACAAATACCAACAAACCCCAAACAATCTCAACAAACATCAACAAACACCAACAAACTCCAAACAACCTCAACAAACATCAACAAACTAAAATAAATACCAACAAACTCCAAACAACCTCAACAAACTCCATCAAACATCAACAAACCCCAACAAATTGCAACCAACCTCAACAAACATCAAATAACCACAACAGACCCTAAACAACACAAACAAATACCCATAAACTCCAACTGACACCAACAAACATCAACAAATACCAAAAAACTGCAACAGACACCAACACACTAAAACCAATCGCACCAAACTCCAAAAAATACCACCAAACTCCAAATTTCTAGTGTGGGGCACTGGATTTAAAATGTTAGGGAAAAACAATCACCACATGGACGCAACAATCAAAAATACTATGGTCTTATCTGTAATGATAATGCTAATTTTCAATAATTTATGTAAATATTAAATGCCATTAAAAATGTTATGCATATTTAACTGGTACATTATTACACTTGGTATTTCCATCACAGGAATAAATTACATAATGAAAATGATTTTTAATATATTTAAATACAATACTGTTCATTTAAATTTAAATAATATTTCTCAGCAACATAATTTCACATTTTTATTATGATTAATATTTTCTTTTGTATTTTTGATCAGATAAATTTACCCTTGGTGAGCATAAAAAATTCTTACTAACCCCAAACACTTGAACATTAGTGTATAATCAGCCATGATGACTAAAATTCTATTTTATTTATAGAAAATATACAGAAAATCTTTTTTGTCTACTGGGGAAACTGAATGTGTAACACTTCTGGCGTCATTCGCTTCCAGTTATTTTAGCTGTATAAAAAAAGGCTGTTATCCTGTTATACTGTAAACTTGCATTTGTTTCCATGGTATTTTATCTCAAATATGGTAGTCATTTACTACGGTATCTATAAAAAGCACCCTGGTTTTACCATCTGACACCATCACTGTATACCATTGCACCACTATTGTACTTTTTTAGGGGAAGCTTGACGTATTGTGTTATTTACAATACTGTCAGAAAAAAATTACATGTAAACATATTATTATTATTATTAACAACATTACTAACAAAATCTCATCCCTTAGAGCAGTACAACCTACTGTGTGTGCTGTGTGTTTTGGATTCAAAAATAACACATGTACTGTATATACATTCACACACGCTGCAGTGTAGGAGTTGGATCACATTATGGTCTGAGCAGATTTCCCCAGAGTAGGATCACTCTCTGTGAATGAGGGATGAAACAGAGGAAAGGAGAAAGAAAGAGAGCAGAACGAGGTGAAGGGTGGGTTACATCTGACTCCTCCACCAAATTACTGAGAAAAACCCTTCCCATCAATCACACACACGCTCATACTACGTGAAAGCCATGCTGTTCAGAAACAGCAACTTCATCCGTGCATTCTCTGTCTCTCCAGTAGAAAACAGTATGGGATGATTATGTTAGCTCAATAAGTCGATAAGCCCTACGGCATCCATTTGAACAAAATCAGAGACAAATCCAAGCTGTATACATTTATTCAACACCCTCCTCCTCTTCTTTAAATTCGTTGATTGCCAACAAAAAGGCAGGAGATGAGTAACAAGATTTGCCATAGTCAAAACCCTAGAGAATTAAAGTGAAAAGCATCATCTTTTCTTCATCTGCATTCCACTAGAAAAAGTAAACAAGCAGGTAATTAGGCAATAAAACAAACCAAATTCAAGCTGCATGCACATATTTGGTTATACATCAAGGACAAAATAGTCCCCAAAAGTGTGGGAAAAAAAAAGTTGAATACATGAAGTAAATCTTCATTTAAATCACCTTTATCACCAGTACCTTTCTACTACTGAACAAAGGAAAAATAGTTAAATATTCTGTTCAATGCAATTATTAATGAGAATGGTCAAATTAATTGGCAAAAATTATGCAAAAGCACCATAAATACACCAGTAAAGTGGTTCATATTTTATGCCATACTGCAGCATTTTATGACAAACTAAAATTTAAGTCATTATTCTCATTGATTA
This sequence comes from Rhodeus uyekii, assembly GCA_037043235.1. Classification (NCBI taxonomy): domain Eukaryota; kingdom Metazoa; phylum Chordata; class Actinopteri; order Cypriniformes; family Acheilognathidae; genus Rhodeus; species Rhodeus uyekii. Next base: position 4,175,186 of record JAWRVZ010000044.1, read on the forward strand.
AATGAGTCAATGAAGCAGAGCAATCAATTCAAGTGAATACATCAGACATTGACTCATTGAAAAGAATGATTCACATCAACTCTCATGGTAAAAGGAGGGCTGGGATATACCAAGTAAATGTTACTTGTATTTCCATCCGACTGTCACACAAAACTATATGGCTTCAGAAAGACCTTAAAGAGGCAATTTTGGAGAAGCTAGCTTTGAAATCATAAGATCCTATCCTCCCTTCAGGAGGAAAACATTGACACCAGACAAGCGGACTGAGACAAATATCTTAAAGTTAATTATACAAAATATATTTTGTGCACATCTTTAATTAGGGTAGTCAAGATGTTCAAGTCAATTTTCTTACATTGATAAATGATATGGAACCTGGGTGATTCCTCAGAGAACGGCCCCTTTTGAAGTTGATCTACAGATGGTTCCACCAGTGTGGCAAAGTAAAGAATCCCAGAAGGTTTCTGCAGGATCCGTTCATTTTTACAGTGTAGAACACTTCTATTATTGATTGCTGTCAGGATTTCAAGCAGTATAACCAAAAGTTGTTTATGAAAAACAATGTGTATATTTAAATATAGCAGGCACGTCATATGGACCACTCTCATGATTTATGGTGATTTTTGCCCTTTTGGATTAGTGTTATTTTATTGCTATTTTAGTATTTTTTAGCAACATTTCTGTCACAGTCATGTCGTGTTTCGTCACTTTCCTCCTGTGTGATCCTTCTGTGTTTCCGTCAACTGTCACGTCAGCCACTCCCCCTTGTTAGTCGTGTCAGGTGCTCCCCGTTATCCTGTGTATTTAAACCTTCATGTTCTCCCTTGTCTTTGGCGATTGTTGACGTTGTGAGATGTTGGTCTCTCCGTGTATGGATGCTTATTCCGTGTCTCCATGCATTCCGAGTTTTGCACTGTTTAGTGCCGTTTCTGTTTGTTTAAAGTCTTTTGTTTCCCCATTGATGAATAAAGTGAGTTTCAGTTTTGGAACCTGCTGCTCCAATTTCATTTCAAGTTTCAATCTAATATTTATATTTTACTTCAGTTTTATCTCATTTACCGAAAACCATTTTGAATACTTCTGGTTAAGTTTTAACGACACCGTTTTGTTCTAGTATGCATTCACTTCTTGTATGCTAAAAAGAGCCAAGATATTAAAAAAAATTCACCTTTTGTTCCAAGGAAAAGCGTTTATTTGGGATTCATTCATATTTGGAGCACCCTAATGGAGAGTTAATAAATTGAACTCATTAAGTAAGCTACTGTAGGTGAATGTGAATGTGAATGTGAATGTGTCTGGAAAAGACAATGACAGAAACCATCCGATACTGTTACTGTCATTTAAACAGGTCTTGGGTAATCAAAGATAATGCTTGATCATGTTGTTTCACACATCTGGAACATTAGCACATTTCACAATAAACTCACCACTGTAGAGTACAGAGAACACTCACTTTACTCTCTTTCATACTTCACTGAAACGAAAATGTGTTATCAAACATATGTCAGCCTTATTCTCTTGACACTGACATTAGGAGTATGTAATTACATGATAAAAAGATATCCTGTATTCATGAACGCTGAGCAGACTTATGAATACTATTTAGTCTGTTGGGTCCACATGGATACACACTTCTATTCGCATATCATTTCTTCCCCTCACACACACCAGTGTCATGAATACTGACAAGCTCCCTTCCTTTGGTATGCAAATGAAGGCAGAATATTCATGAACTACTAAACGGAGCGGCGTTAATAATTGAAACAAAATGGCAGACTCGATTGTCGCTTGCACACGCGTTTATATTTGTCCCGTCTTTGTTGATGCCTGTCAGTGTCCCGCTTAAAACGATGCTTGCTGTGGATCAAAACACTTGTATGCGTGCAAGTGTTAAAAAAAGGGAACCTGACGGAGCTGGTGGGAAAGAGTGTGACTCTGTCAAAACTGCTCGCAGCTGTTTTTGCGATAACAGTGGGCGGCTCTGTGACTGCGGTAGGAAGCTCAGTGGGGCTTGACCCTTTTGGTAATGGGCAGGAAGCTGGGGATGAATTTGACTTGTGTTTTACTCTTTCAGCCATTAGCCATTAACCTCTCTGAGCTGGGGTACTGAGGGAGAAATGAGGCATATAGGAACCATGGGAACACCGAGACTCACAGATGCTAAAAGAGTAGCAGGTCATTACTCCAGCTGCACACAAATATAAATATATGCTGACAAATTATTATGTGCAGTTTTGGTGGCACAACTACCAAATTTGGTGATGAAACTGATACTGCTTCTAGTAGTATATTGTAAATTCAAGATTGATTGATGGATTGACTGAATGATACCCCACACCTAAAGTACTTGGTACAAACTTAATTGAACTTAATTATCTTTGTTCAACCCACCACATTGGTCAAAAACTTAAATACAATGAAATCAAAGACATTTGAACTAATCTGAGGCCACATCGGGTCATACATTTGGCTCATCACGTCTGTAACTGAACACGACTAACTCATTTAAGTTAAAAAAAGAAGAAGAGAGAACTAACAGACAGAAAACAGGGACAGAGAAGAGATAAATAAACAGGAAAAGACACATCAAAGCAGCGGTAACCAGACTTATGCTGAGCCACGTCTTGACTATTTCCACCTAAATCCTGTTTTTGACAAGCTGTCACTTAATAAATCCTCAACAAATCCCACACAAGCCAAGTGTGAAACACAACAAAATGTTATTTGAAAAAAAAAACTGACTGGAAACAGTTACCCAAACGACACTTAAAGGACAGTAACAGGTTAGCAGAATAAGTTCCCTGTTACTTCATTGACAGTCATAAAAACTGTATGATGATCTTTTAATTGTAAACTTGAATCGCTTTAGTATTCTGTTTGTGAGCTCTTAACAAAGATTTCACAACCGCTTGGTTGGTTGCAACTCATTTTTACAAGTCATGGTTAACATACAGGATATGACCGAGAAGACATATTTATCTTTCTCTATTATTTTAGTAAACATCTCCAGCTTACAACTGTGGGACAGCATATTTATTAGATTAAACACTAAACGCAATTAATTTCAAGGTGATTTACACAAACATTTTGAAGTTAGAAAGTTAGAAAAATTTAGGCAGGGTGAAAAACTTCATTTGAAGACATACATAAAATTAAAATGTAACCATAAATGTGTCCACCCTCCAGACCATGATTAATGGACAACACTTTACAATAAGGTTTCATTTGTTAACATTGATCTATTAACTAGCATGAACTAATCATTAGCAATAAAGTTAATAAAAATCCAGCTGTTTGTTCCAGTTATTTCACAGTGCATTATTCAACGTTAACAAATACAACTTTTGATTTTAATAATGTATTAGTAAATGTTGAAGTTCATTAGTGTTTCATGTTAACTAATGTGATAAGCTGTCATAACTGTGATGTGTGATCTCCATTTATTGTGGGTTATACCGATGTGAGTGTTTTGATTGGTCATGTGCAATCCTGCAGCACAAAACTGCAATGTTGACTATAATCAGGCAAAGAATAGAGTCCTGTAAGCTGTGATTTCATGCCTGAGGAGATACCAGAAGGCCAAAAATAGAGCTGGTCAAAATCCGCAAACATTCACACAAACATCCGGAAAAGCAGAAACAGAGGGTTAAAGTACAGTAACACAGGAAATAGTAGAACACACAATTTCACTCGCATACACACACATACATCCATCAAGTGCAGTCTCGCAAGACTGTGCGGCTGCATTAATAGAGTCATCTGAGAGATAAACAGTGACTTCAGCTGCATCAGGTGTGAATCACATGCCTACAGGCAAGGCAGCTCACTGCAGCTCCATGACAACTTGCAGGTGACTCACCAACCTCTCTGGGTAAAGCTAAATCGGTTTCCACGACAACCCTAACCCTTACTGTAGGAATGATGCCAGAGGAAAGAACTGCAGCAGGGGTTGCTGTATCCCAGTACTATAGGCATCTCCATAAACGCCACAAAAAAAGGAGGGCAACACAGGACCTAATGTTCTGTGTTTGTCAAGTCAATACATCATGGACAGGTAAAAAGTAAAATAATATGAAAAGTAATGATTTAAGAGCAATTGGGATTTTATTGGATTGTGAAGAATTTGGTATTGTGATACTACTACTAATACTAATTATTATTATTACTATTAATTTTTGTATTCATAGTAAATTAAGTGGATTGTGAGAAGTTCATAAATACACATTACTTATATGACAATTTTTATCATAATATAAATTATTAATTAATAATGATTTATTATTATTATTATTGTAAAATAATATATAAGCCACTTTATGAACATTTCACAAACAAATCAATTCCTAATGGATATGATAAATTACTGTGCATCGAAATAAATCATATGGAAGAAAAACGTTTTATTGGTGTACAAAGTATTTTTCTGAAAGGTATAAATCAACTTTCTAGTGATCGATTTTCTGCCAATTTTCATTGATTAGAAGTTACCAACCATTGCGAGGACAAGTGTTGTGGAGTTGGATATCCAGAGAACAGGGTTTGCGCGTGACAGCTGTAGCCACTGATTCGTAAGGGTTGTCCTCATCCTCTGGTAAAAACACATCCAGTGATGGAGAATGGGCAATTTCACCACATCGCTTGTCCTGCACAAACAACATAACATAACAGTCTTTAGATAGACAGACAGATGGATAATTTTCAACAACGGAAAAAAAAAAAAAACCACATCGCCTTGAAAAAGGCATCTTTTTTTCAAGTGTGTAAAAGGCACTCGGCATCCAATTGAGAGTTTCTCGCCATGAAGACAAAACTTTGTCTCACGCACACAATGACAGGGATAAACAGCCACCTATGACGCCCTGCTCCATCATCTTCAGTGAAATATTGCCATCCCCTCCTGCTGCCTGTTTGTCTTCATAGGTGCAACAAGCAGGCATGTGAGGGCAACCATCCCTCAAAGTAAACATAGCACAGGCCAAGCTACCCCCATTGTCATCGCACTTATTTCCCATGAACCCAATCGATTTCTTCTCAGATGACTATTACTCTACCTGTCAGTCCCAAATCCTGCATCACCCAGAAAGCATTAGACACATCCATCATGTATCAGGCATAGGGGAAGGGTGATTTATCGCATGGGATTGAAAGAAAGATCTTTGTCTCTTTCCCTCTGTTTCTCTCCTGATACGTCTATGATACAGCTGTTCAGTTAATTCCATACAGACACTCAAGATCAGCTCTTGGTTAAGAGTAAATTAAATCCTTCTTTCAACATTCACTCTCCATACACACGGGTGGTTTAAAACATGTATAGTCATCGTTAAAGGTTTATTAACGTGAGTATGATTCATCATAATCTGCATGAAAATCAAAGGATTGTGTGTAAAGAAAATGTACAATTAGTGACCATTAGTGTTCATTGTGTTACTAGGGGACTGCTAGGTGGTTACAGGAGTGATCTGGCTGGTTACTAGGGCATTGCTAGGTGGTTGTACAGTAAGTGGTGTCTGCACAAGCAGAAGCTGTCACCATAATCCTAGGGTGTTTATTTGTTGGGGGGTTAATGTAGTTGCTGTCTCACAACTAGTATGTGAGTGGTTTTTGCCCTTGTAAAAGTCACTTCCACTATGCTAGAGTGTTCTGGGTGGTTGCAAGGGTGTTTCTAGGTTATTTTGAGCAGTGCTTATTATTTAGAGCACTGATTCCATGATGCTAGATTGTTGTGGGTATGTTTCTAGGGCCTAGGTGGGTGCTAGGGTGTTTTCTGAGATTACTTTAGTGTGGTTACAGCGGTGTGCAGCAGCAAATTTGGGGAGCTTTCTACGTCTCAAAAAATAAATATAAAAAAAAAGTTTTTATTTTATTTTACAGAGGAACTTTAGAATGTTATAAAGTGTACAGAGTTATGTCAGATGTCAGTTATGTCTTGAATTGTTTGTATAAATAGCCAATTAGATAAGATGGAATACTTTTTACTATGGATAAAAATGCAAATCTGAAAAATTGTATAGTATTCATAAATGCTTGCTATATCCTAGAGAGTAAGAGAAATATCATGTAGCCTCTCAGATTGTACAATGTTTAAAATATGCTCTTGACTGAAAGCTGGTGTCAGAGAGACGTTCAAGTTCAAGTTCAGTTTATTTATAGAGCACATTTAAAAATGGCCAAAGGCCAACCAAAGTGCTGTACAACAGGTTGAAGAAAATTGTACATAAAGTATAAAAGAAACAATAAAATAAGAAATAAAAACAAAAATAGAAAATAAGTAGAAAAACAGAACAAAACTGAGAGGCAAAGAGATATATTCATCATATACACATCTACATGTATACATGCACAAATAACTGCACATACATAAAGACGTGCAGAGAATGCAACACTGCTATCTGATTTGCGACTTTGTTGTGCTTATTTCATTCACTCATGTATCGTATCACACAGGATTTAAATGGACATATTAAATAGTAGAAAATGTGTATGATATAGTATTTCAGTTGATCTTACTCTTACTCTTAGATTTGCGCTCCTTTTATTCATAGTTTACACTCATTTACACATTCATTACTGCATAATATCACACTGGCTCATTCAGTGTCTTCCGAATATTACATTATTCAGAAAAATTCATTATTTACTCTGAAGCCATTATCTGTGTGATTCCAAATAAGGTATTCGGTTCCTATAGAGTATGGTGTTCACTGTTTACTAGGCTGTTGCTAGGGGGTTGCTAAGCATTGAGCATAGAGCAAGTAAAAATATCCACCAGCAAGTGGCAATTTACATATTGAAGTGTAAAACTTATGATTAAGAATGTGCCTTGGCAAATATTCATCTAATTGATCCCCATCCATACAAACCTTCTTCTCTTTTCCCATTTCCTCTAATAATTATTTCCTCCTCTATTTCCATTTGACCCACACTGTATAAAGCTCGAGTCAGGCCCTCCAGAGAGCCACACAGCGAAATCAACAGAGAGAATAACAGAGAGGTGAAAAAGGGAGAAAGATGGAGAGAGATCAAAGCTGCGTTCACAAGTACTTATACTTTTGGACTTTCTGTGTCAGTTTTAATAGTCTCTTTGGGCGGGACAGAGGAGTCATCCACACGCCGAGGAAAATACTTTGAGAGCAGGAAAGAGGGGAAATCCACAGGCTTTGAATCAGTGGTTTCCTGCATTGTATGCTAGCATGCACACGCTTACACAGGAAACAACCCACTGGCTGAATAGAATGAGAAAAAAAAACTACAGCAAAGTTGTGGATGAAAATCAACCTTCACTGAAGTTAGTTTTACTGCTGGTCAAATAAATGACAACATATGCAAACCTAACCCTTAACTTGAAAGAAAACTAAAGTAATTAATAAAGGCATTTATATTTAATAAATTACCAAATAAATAAAAATATTAGTAATATCATAAATAATAATAATCATGTTAATAAAAATAAAACATTTACTAACAATAATAATACATGATACAATAAAATAATTAAATATGTAATATATAGTGTCTGTTACGTCAGATTTAGTCCCAAATCTATAAGAACACACACACACAATAGTATACAGTACACACTTATGTTAAAGAAGTTCAATACCTGTTTATCTCTTGCAGATCCTGATTCTTCACTGACTGAAATTTCAACTCTTCAGAGTACGAACAAAATGACCCCGCTGTGTCTGACTGTCCGAGCACACTACAACTCTTGTTCTCTTTCTCTATCTCTCTGACAGCAGAGACAGGAACTTCATTTTTTTTCTCAGAAAAGGAAGACTACAAAACAAACAGAAGCGATTCAAGTCAGTAATTAGCGTGCTGATGTAGAGCTGCAGTTCCTAGACTCGGATTCAAATAGGAAATCTGCCCGGACGGCCCTCAGTCACGTCTGCAATCTTTAGCCGCACATGTGACTGGGGCCTGACAGATTTTACTGCCGACTTAACTCTTGTCTTCCTCCCTTTCTCATTTTCTTCTTTAATCAGCTCTTTTCGCTTTATTCCCTTTGGTTTTCTTCACATTCATCCAGAGTTCAGTCACTTCTGTCTCTCACCATTTTCTCAGCTGATACAGTATCTGATCTTGATGGCCACTGTCATTTCCTGTGCTTTTCTAATCTGAGCTATGCATATTTTGGAGGAGGACCCCACAGCATAAAAGGACCTCAGAGACCTTCCCAGAACAGATAGAGGGATTGATATAAAGCAAGAGAGGGAAGATAAGTTTGGTCATGTGCTTTAGAGGAGGGCTTTGCATGCTGAGACGATACCAGTGGAGGGAAGGAAGGCTTACACAATTTTGTTGCAATATGCTTCACAGCGAGGCTTCATTATAAACCGAACAAACAATAAGCCATGGAAAATGAAGGTACTACAAATAAATAGCATCAGCAAGATAAAGTAGCCTGTTCAAGACAGCCACTAAAAGTCTTCCAGTCAAAATAATCTCATTCTGCCTGATTTATAACAGACTTAGTGTAAGAATGGATAGAAAGAGAGAGAAAACACAGAGTTGGAGAAAGAGGATAAATGAAGAAAAGAGAAAATTAGCAAACTGAATGGCAATGATTTCCGACTTTCATAAAAATGCCTGACCACTGCTGTTATCTTCTGCTATTAAACGCCTTTGCAGATTTAGCACCCGCTCCCAAAGTAACAGTGAACTCTGGAACGCTTTTCCTCCAGGACACCGGATGAGAAAACACAGAAGGGTACGTCTTCAGGTCAAAGGACTAGAGTTTTGTGTGATTTAAAGGCCTAAAGGTTGCCAAACTTTGTTTGGTCAGTGAATAATGACAAATATGTTCCAAAATTAACCTTATTGATAATTGGATTGAGAACACTGACTGTTATATAAAACAGCATTTTACATGGTTCAATTCAAATATTGTTACTTGAAAAAGAATTGTTTCTATTATGTTTGTGGCAAACAGAACAGACCATTGCCATTCGTAGCAACATAGATTAGACATAAATTTAATTTATCTTTTGATTTTTAGGAAACAATGTTTTAAGTCCTGGAGTTATGGCAAGCTTTATAGCAAACCCATTTAAATCACTTGAGTATGGAAGTTTTCTATCAACTATTGATGTATTTCCTATTAGAACAAGACATAATTGAAAGGATAAAAGTGATAAACAACAGCCAACAAGCTTTAGGTGCATTATTTGCATTAATTGATGGCCTCAAAGCTACAGCAATGGACAAAAAGCAACAATTTTAATTTAAACTAAAGTTAGACTTTCCTCTGAGGTAAAAGTATCTCCGATCAATTTAGCTAAAATTATGCTTGCCATGTAGTAATCAGTGGAACTGGGGGTGAGACATTATTTTAGATATCCTCTGATTGGAAAAAAAATCTGTCAAGTGCAAGATGAGTCAACAACAGTTTCGCTCTGATTTCCCGGTACGGGAACAGGCATTAACTTGAGAGAGTGACGAGAAAGTAACAATGTGCCAAAAAGCAGGACAATGCAGGGAAAAACTAAAAAGTTAGTCAATCAACCACACACACTCTGAGCAGAGAGGGAGACCGGAGGCATTTTGAGCTTTGAGTCCTCCAGAGAGTTTTCTTACGCAGGAAAAATCATCATCACCTTATCATGCACAGCCTCTACAGTCTGGGAGAAGTTAACATTCATTAGTTGCCCTAATTATCTCTCAGCACCTAGGAGGAAGTGCGGAAACCTTCTCGGTAGATGAAGCCACTGTCGGGGTTCTGAGATTTTAAACATGAGTCACGGATATACAAAAGAGATTAAGCCACATGTGGGAGAGGAGGAGCAGGACGATGAAGATTAAAACAAATACGACGGAGGAAACATTTAATGCAATCACTCGAGGGAGCCTGCTGCTTTAGAATAACTAGTCCTTTATATTATTACGGTATAACAAAAGCACCCATGTGAGTAATCCGAACACTTAAGATCGATGATTTCAAGCGTGGAGAGTCAAAGACTGCGTCAATGCTCACCGAGAACAGCAGAAACAATAATGGTGGTTTTTCATTTAATTTTAATGCCACACGAAATTGCTATCGAGAGAACTGCATAAAAAGATAGTAGCATAGCATATGAGAAAACGTTATTGTGCTTGTCTCTTGGTGCTAAATAGCTTGTAATATTGAAATCACTCAAAAAATAAGTTAATACTTCTATACATCAACCATTAATATGTTGAATGACACATTCAGTTTTATGAAGGCTGTTTATTTATATGCAGTTTAGCCCATTCTCACTCCATCTCCCGTATCTGGCTTTAAACGGCTCATAAAATACGACCAGTCGTTTAGGATTCTTATCCCAGCACTATTTTCAGACTGATCTGTTAAACAGCGAGCGGCTCCTAAATCATACTGGGCAGTCGGTAAACACCATAAGGACATAAGTTTCCACTGATACAAAAATCACACACACATATAAAATCATTCTGCTCAATTAAAATAGACAATACATGAAAAACTTCCCTTGCTGGAGTACTTAATTAGATGTAATTAGTGGTTTTTGTGAAAGCACAAAGTCATCGAGCTGGACAAGATCTACCAAATTACTCTTATACAAATATATAAATGGCATAATTTAGCCATAATCAATGCTGTAAGCAAACCGGGGATAACAATAGACGAAATTATCAGGACAACAACAAACAACCTCCCTGCAGGCCTTTCAGAACAATATTGCTTTAGTGAATGGCCATCAGTAGTGTTACAGTTTTACTGATCAGTTCATCTACCGTATATATAATTTTGTATATACAAGTTTGGGGTCGCTATGATTTTTTAAATGTTTTTGAAAACATTATTATGCTAAGACTTTATTACAATTAAAAAAATAACTGTTTTCTATTTTAAAATTTCCAATTATAATTTATTCCTGTGATCTGTATTTTCAGCATCATTACTCTAATTATTCTAATATGATGATTTGCTGCTCAAGAAACATTTCTGATTATTATCAATGCTGATGCTTATTTCTGCATAATATTTTTGTGGAATTTGTGATACATTTTTTCAGGATTCTTTGATGAATAGACCGTTCAAAATGTGATTCTTTGATGAAAAGACAATTCAAAATGTACTGTATTTGAAATTAATGTCCTTTTTTAGTGTCTTTACGGTTGCTTTTGATCATTTTAATGCATCCTTACTCCTTGCTGAATAAAAGTTAATTTCTTTGAAGAAAAAATATCTTACTGACCCCAAACTTTTTAACCGTAACAATTAAATATTAAAAAACATTAAAATATAATATAAATGTATAGTAAGAATGTGTATTAATGTAAGCATAAGTTAATATTACCTATGGTTTGAAAATACGTTCTTCATGAAGAACAAACAAACAAACCCTAAGCCTAAGAAATGTGCTGTAGTAAGAAAAAAAACTTTTGCACAAAGTGTGTTTCAACCCCACACAGAGCACTTTTTGGTCATTTACAGTTGAAATACATTGTAGTCGTAGTCTAAAGCGGGTCTTTCCAGGGCGCCAGAACAATCTGGAAGTGTCACAACAGAATGTCTGTTTGTAAACAGTAATTTCATCTGCAGAGAAAAGCATCGTAAAGCAGATGCTACAGATGGGAGTGCTGATCTGAAATCACAAGACATTTTCAGCATAAACATTAAAAGCATGTTTGCTGACTGCAGCACTTGGACTAGAGGCAGAAAGAAAAAGTGCAAACCGTAGAAACAAACCACACAAATGCACAGGCCCAGGTTTTAAATACGCAAATGCATGACTTAACAGAAGAAAAAAAAACACATGATGAAAACAAGAATGGACAGAAAAATCAAAAAGAGAGGCAGAGGAATGCTGGAGAGCAGCGTGAATGAGAAAGCAGAGGCTGATACCCAGTCTCTCTCTCTGTCTCTGGATGTTTTCTCTGGATGTTATTGCGCAGTGCTGTGACGCATCTGTTTTGATGGAGACTCAGATCTGTCAATTGGGAAGTGGGTGGATATCCCACGCCTTGCACTTTATGAATTCTGTGTCTCCTAGCAACTACGAGAACCCCTCGGAATCAGTGTGCATCTCTCTCCCTGCAGAGCAGAGCCAGTGACGGAGTTCAGAATTGGCTTGCGGGTGCAAGAAGTATGACTCGCAGTCCAAGGAACCCCAACTTGGAGCTGGAGTCTCCCCTCCCCCATCCTGCTGGCACCTTCACTATCCCTGTTTCCATGGTAGCGGGAGGTCTCCTCACATGGCGCAGGTGGGCGGATCAGCGTGTGACACAACAACACTTCCTGTGGGATAATAGGACTTCCTGTCTGAGGGATGGGAATCCCTCTTGCTCATTTTGGCATTATGAAAGCCTCCGAAACATCAATCAAACATATCCACATCCATCTTTTCATCCGCAATCAGAATTAAAGATAAAAAGAACACAGAAGTCTTTGAAGATCTTGAAGATTAGACTGCAAAAGTTCCCACAAACTACATACCTGATTCATCTTGCATTTGGCCATTTGTAAAAATTTACAAAAGGGGTCCTTAATTTCCATTCAAAGGTCTGCCAACAATTGTTTGATTTCAATATATTTTTTAAAAGAAATGAAAATAAATTTTTAAACAAAAATACAAAAAAATAAGTATGCATCATAAATTAGACAAATATATTAGATAAACATATTAAGAATATAAATACAATTATATATAATTAAGAATATATCATAAAGCATGTGAATCAGTAAATAAAATAAATTAATTAATAATATAAATTATCTTTAATATATATTATAGACTGATTTATTTCATTATTACTTAAATGATTAGTGTTGGGGAAAGTTACTTTTAACATTTTCTCCACCCGCATTTGTTTAAAAGAATATTTTATTGAATGAATATCTGAATATGCGATATGTCAAAAGAAAAAAACAGACCATGTATTATTTTTTTAATCAACACTTGAATGTGGTTAAGATTCGTTAAAAAAGCAACATTTTGAGCAAAAAGCAAAAATCCTGCTTTTGTTAAAGACTACATCTAGATCGGTTTCAAAAATAAAGTAGATTGAGTCCATCAACACCCCCAAAGCTTCTCAGTCCTGTAGCTCATGCTGGGTTGAAATTTCATTCAGTAACATTAAGCATTTTTTATCTATATGCGGTTTAATGTAGATGATCGTATTATTTTACATATGTTACCGCTTGTTTCCGCTGCTTCTAGGCTTGTGTTTTGATCCGGAGATTCTGTACTCTTTCAGAGGATGTCATAAAACCCCAGACCATATAACAGAGAATATTTTATAATATTTTATAGTTATAAGTAATGCATTGTTACTTTTGCTTTGCTTTTTCTTCACATGGGTTTGAACTTGCTTGTTTGATTTTTAAATTAAAATAAATACATTTTTGACTAATGCAAAGGCCCTTTAACACCAAAACTGATGAAAAAGCCTCAGGCTGAAGGAAATGCAAATTCAAGTCTGCATTTCTCAAACAAACCTTTCAGCTGTGCTATAATTCTGAAATGTAGAAGACACCTTAGCAATAATTTATAAAAAAAGAAAAGAAAAAAGGAAACACAAATGTGATGTTTAACTAGTGTCATTTTTGCTTTTTTGTATGGTTGAATTGGATCGTCAAACATCATCAGCAAAGACACTGGTTAATACAACAAGATTAAAAACGTGCATATTTGTGTAATTGAACTTTTAATTATTGCAAGTTTGCTTAATATTCTGAGTTTGCAGACACTGTTTATTTATTTAAGAATTACTAAATCTGTTTTTGTGCAAGTGAGATGAAGAAATACTCACATTTAATCTAGAACTATATAATCAGAATCATGTTTACACCGCGCCTCTGCACTTGCTCCTGATTTCTCTCAGCATGGGGACAGAGAGATGCCAGTCAATAAATGGGAACACAAAGTGGCGTGCATTACTTTTTTGAAAAGTAACTTTAGTTTATCAAAATCAAAATCAAATCAAATCCAATTTAATGCATACTTAATTTGTAAGAAAAGGAAGTGTCATACAGTATGTACCTGAGAAAAGCCCAGGTTTCTGCAGCCATTGCAGGGAGTGAGCGCCTCCCACAGGCCTGATGGTCCGCAGCTCTTTTCCTCCTCTTCCATCGCCGGTGGCAACGGGGGAGTGGGCCGCTACAGAGACACATACAGTCAACAGTAGTACACGAAGGTACAGATACTGATCTCTGCTCATGCTAACATACACACAGGATTAAGATCAGACAGAGACGAGAGGAAATAATGGGAGAAATCCTAACACTTTACGCTGTAGTCTTACACTTCAATGAGCCAATCAACATTTTGTAAGAGGGAGCAGCCTAGATGGACCTTTCTGAAGCCAAATAAGCTAAAACACACTATTTTGGATATTCCTCATTCAAGTAGATAGAAACTGTTTCCCTGATCCCCAAAAGCAGGGGTGTCCCAATTTGGTCCCAACTTGCCTCAACCAACTTGTTCACTAGCAAAATTGATTGTGTTCTTTGCGAACAAACTTAAAACTTCTCGGGTGAACATAGGACATTTGTGAGAGCACGCAAAAGCATTTCAAATTATTGTCCTTCATATCCCTTTAGGGGCTCCGTAGTTCTGGATGTGAACCGACTTAATTTAATAGAACTTTTGAATGGTGTATTTGTCTGGTTTAAACATGAACACTTGCTTTGCTTGTCTGTGACTTTTAAACAGTTTTTCTGTGACTTTTTAGGGGACTCGTAACATGATTCATGACTTAAATATGTGGCAATCATAGTCTGACTCTCAATGACCCATTTTGTCTAATTCTTCTGTGACTTTTTGTAACTCTAGACCTCATGTAGAACACATTCCTAGTGCTGTTGAGCCACAAAAACATAAAATATATACTTTATAAATATATATCAAATAAAAAGTAATTATATACCATATATTTCAAATATGATGTGTAATTTTCTTTGTGTATAATACTATTGTGTGACAATTATCATTTGCTTCGATTGTTTGCCATCCTATAGCTCAAACAGCAGTTCATGGGTTAGATTCCCAGGAAAATCAAGAAAAAGAAAAAAAAGAGTAAATGTGCATCTTGAATGCAATGAAAGTTGCTATAGATAAAAGCATCAGTCAAATGCATTAATGTAACTGTAAATATGCAAGTAAAAAATATAATATGATTATTTAATAAGATAATGCAATATTGAATTAAACTTTTTGTGACTGCATGGCAGGAAACATGTATGGCCAGTAAATGCTCCCACAACCCTTTTATATATGCTGGAAACAACTCCAACCCCTTCAGTCAAGTCTTGGGAGTTTTTGACGTGGCTGGAATCGATCGAGTGTGTGTTTGTGTGCGTGCGTGTCTTTGCTTGTTTATCTGGGCTCTGCAGACTTTGATTGATTGACCCGACACAAACACATTTAATTGTATCGATCAAACAAAAGCAGTGGAGTAAACTGTGATCCAGTGGTCACTGCGACTGATCTTCAGCAAACAAGCATTGCATAAAATTCTATTGCAGGCTTTCCTGAAGCAATCCTGATGCACAGTTTATTTGTCCCTTGCATAAAGTAAAATTCACTCCCTCAACCAGCAATGTGATGAAGGCACTTCAAAAATAAGATTCTGTTTGTGCTAAATAACGTCAGTGATTAAATCTGGGGCTGTTTTAGAACTATAAATATGTATTTATTTATGAGATTACATAAATTCAAGGAATACCCAGCAATGCACCAAGTGTTCAGTTCTGTGTTCCCTCTGTTGGCCAGAATGAGGTACTGCATCAACAGTGAAAAGCTTATTAGGACCTCGATTGACATTTTCTAGGAAAACAGAATATTTTTCTTATTTTAAAGGGACAGATTCAGATTAAATGTTTCCAATAATTATGTAAAACCTGTTCAAAAATCAGCCAAAAAGTCATTTACTCTACTGGATTTTCTTTGCAAGCACACCTTGTGTATTCGCGTGAGAGTGCCGTTCCGTTCCTCGTCAGACAGTCGCCCACTGCCAAAGCTCTCCATGGACTGAGAGTGAGAAGAGATGGTCTGACAAAGCTCCTCAAAAGAGCAATCCTTATCACGGCAGATCTTTATTTCATTCAGCAACTTGGACAACTCCCCTGTTACTGCATCATCTACAAAGGGAAGGAAAGGGAGAGAGAGGGCAAACTATGAATTTAAAAGAGTTCATGGTGAAACAGAGGAATGAAAAACTAAAATTCTTATTAGTATAGTAGCACAATATGTTATATACACACATAGATACACTTTATTATTTTTAGTTGAAATTTAATTGCTACTGCTTTTTTATTTTACTTTCTACTTCTGACATTTAATTGTATTTATTAATATTACCTACAAATAGCTGTGTACAATTGTGGAAACACTTCAGCAATTCAACAAGTGAAAATAGAACATAATAAAATGACATTTTAATTGTATGTATTTATGTATTGTACCAAAAACACATCAAATTTCTCTTTAAGGGTTTTTAGATTAATGTTTTCCTGTAGAGCATTCACCACGAGAGCTGACCTATTTATTTACATTTTCTTGTGTCTTTTTTTCTGGGACAAATGCTTGTTTTCTGGCACTGACTCAGTTTGCCTATGTGTACTAACAGTCATTTTGTGGTTGGCAGACTCTCGGATTCACCTGTGATCATTACCAAAATGCTACCCCAGCACGAACGAAAGACACACATCGGCAGTAATTTGGAGAACAAAGACAACGAGTGAGACTGCGCTGCAACCACTGGCCACTAGGGGCGCTGCTGAATGCCCTTTCTTTATAGTTATGAAAATACTTAGCAAAATAAGACTCTTTAATTTAAAAAAATTAGGTGAGTCAGATGTTCAAACATAGATGTACAGTAAAATATCTAGCAGAAAATGAAAAACAAAAACAAGCATATAATGTGCTGTAATACTATCCCTTGACCACTAGGTGTCGCACTTCACACTAAAATACACAAAATCTGGATGAATCCATCTACTTCATTTCTTTTAAGCATTAGAGTATTTAGTATTTATGAAATTACATTTATTCAAATTAAGTAATGTATGATGTTTTTAACTGAATGTATTAAGAACAGCAGTTTTCACTCATCTGACAATCCCACATACTTTTATGCCGCAGAGACGGGGAGGGCACAGGTGAGGGTATTGATGTGCGTGGTGTTGGTATTGGGCGCTGTCGTGTTAAATCTTCATGGAAATTCCCTCTGTCACAATCTGACATCATATAATCTAGAGAGACAGAGATAAATTCATTTATAGTGTACTGATAAACACAACCACAAAGTACATTGAGATGAGCCAGTTTTTAGCATAGCGTCAAGTCAAAGGTACGATGAGGGACAAAACAGATAAATGGTTAAATATAAATGTAATATAATATAAATATAATATAATATAAATGTAATATAATATAAATATATATATATACATTATATATATATATATATATATATATATATATATATATATATATATATATATATATATATATATAATATAAATATAAATGGTTCTCTTTTTCTTTTTTTTTTGTGGTGCTGTACCAAAATGTGGTGCAGTAATTGTAGCTCTAAACAACTATAGGCTGCACAAGGCACATGATAACCATGAAAACAACAATAGCTTCAGAGTCCCGTCAAAAACAGCAGATTATAAAACCACAGCAAGTATGAGTTTGAGATTCCTTCACGTCCTTCTGGTTCATTCACCACACAGAGGCAGGGAGGAGGACTTTAATGTTGCCTCTGTCCTATAGGATGAAGGGTGATTTAGACTTCACATATGTCTAAAGGAGACATTTTCGAGCAGTAACGGGAGTCGCAAACTCCCAAGTCTGCATTTCACAACCCTCAGAAATGCAAGTGGATGGAAACAACAAGAGAGCTAAAATGAATTTAATTTCAAAACCAGATAACCACATCATATTCTTTTTACGAGGGTGTGTTTTTGAAAGCAGAGATGGAACATTGGGTTTAAACACCCAACGTCTTTTGTTCTGTATGATAAACTCTGCTGGAAAGAATGAGTTTAGCTGGATAAGAACATGAAGGGAGACGGCAACCAGGCTTTAGATTCCTCCAAGATATAATAATAATAATGAAAAAGGCCCAAAGCAGTAATAACGTGCATAACATAAGTCCAAGATCTCATACAAAGTGAAGACTCAGTATTGTTGGATTTTATAGTTGTTGTTTTTTTGTCCAGGAACAAGGATTTCTCACAAGGACTAAACAACCATTGTTCTCAATCTAACACAAACTTCCTGAAATGAACTTTATCAATCTGCAAGCATCCGCCTTCTGATCTCCACCAGGAACACGCTCCCTCATCGACTCGTGCACGTGTGGTTGATTGTGCGTGTGTGTTTAAGTGCTTTATTTGCTTGAAAAAAGTCTGTGAAACACTTTACCTTGTATGAGAGAAGCAATCTGTTGTGATTTCTGAGATGGATGTTCTCTCAGTGTATCTAGAGCAGTTCTTCCCTGGCAATCTCTGATGTTGGCATCAATCCCTGAAGAAGAAAAAAAAGATTAATTTTCTATTTGATTTATAGTTTCAATTAGCTCTAAATTCATAAATATTTTTAATTTGTATTTTTTTCTATGAAATATTTTTTGGATTTATTAGTTCACTTATATCTTAATGTTTGTTTGTTTTTTAGCCCTGATAATGCAACACAACAAAACTGCCCCATCTGCCTAAAATAGCACAACACTTTATTTGAATAAAACTGTAATTAGCTGTTTTTCCATGTTCTAGCTGCATTCATTTTGACAGAACACAATGATCTAAAGTGAAGATCTAATATTCATTAAATACAAAAATAAATCATTTGTATTTAAGCACATTTAAAGTTTGAGTTAAGTTTCCATCCCTCATATATGCATCAGATACAGTAAAAACAACATTAATTTTATTTATTAATATTAATACAAAAAAGTATACAAAGTACTTGAAACAAAAATGTAAAAACAAAAAAAGAACATTATACAATAGAACATTTCTTAAACCAGAAACTAAAAATTTTCCCCAAACAAAACTTTCCATAACAATAAAACTGTTTCAAAGTAATCACACCACCCTTTCCTTATATAACCACAAATTCCGCAATCTCCAGTTCCTGTTCCACAGCTGGCACATACAGGGAAGCTGTTAGGTCACAGGTCACACGAGTAGCTTAAACAAACCATGTCCTTGCAACATCCCCATCCCAACCCCGCAAGACCTCAAGACTTACCTGAGTCAAGCAGTAGCTGAACTACATCCATCTTTCCGAAGAGAGCAGCTTCGTGGAGAGCACTTCCTTTCTCTGTCTAAAGAGAGAAAGACATTAAGTCAATATTTGAATCCTATATCCTTCACATAAAGAAGTAAACGTCAGTAATACACTATGGCGTCATTACTATTGCTGGCCATGCAGTCTATCAGCCGTCTACTGGGGCGACTGGCAGGGCATTTTATATCACGCTCACAGTGAAGTACTTAACTACACCCAATTTAGCTCTGGAAACATTTATTCAGTGTACTACAATTAACGGCAATGGCGCTGTGAATTTATGAGGCTGACTGACGGGAGCTTAAGAGGGAAAAGAAAAGGCAAATTAGACCGAACGGCAGTCGAGACAGATCGCGAGAAAGCTTCTTGCACTGTTGAGCGTGGTCATTTTAATAGGCCACCGGGAGACCGAACACGATACCAAATCAAATCGGCCTTCATTAGTCCAGAGGCATCAGTACAACTCCAGTGGTTGCTCTTCTCCCTGAATTCCCTCAATGGATGTGATGATGCAATACACAATAAACAAGAACTACAGGGACAGTAATACTTAAGCCTGCCAGTTATATTGCTGTAAAACAGCACTGACCTTCTGCAAGGCAGTCTGGGAAAGACAAACTATGTCTTTGCAAAAACCTTAGACAATTTTAGGCACTGTTTTCGTCTACGAATGGTATTTATGACATGAATCGTTTTTCTGAATGCTGTTAAGTTTAAATCTTTGTAACATTACCAGCAGGGAATTTTGTCAAATTAATGTCTATAGTTTTTTGCAATAGGATTGTGGGCTCTGGGATGTTTGGTAAGGATCTCAAAATGCTTAATATCTGCTTTGAGGGTGTAAAAAAAAAAGTTTAAAAAGTTCATTTTCTGGGTCAATTGCAAATTGCAAATTTCAAATCAAGTAGCACGGCAAGGTCTCTTTGGTCAACAGATGTCACAGTCTTTATTAAAAACAAATTGCAACCATTGCAATTTTTCGTATCAAACTCAATTAAATCAATTGATTCACATTGTTTTCTGGATGTTCACATAGTTATTTTGTTCCACTGCACTGTTCTCCATTGCTTTTCTATGTAATCGTGATAGGCGGACATCTTGTGTCACACTTTTTTTGTCATCTACAGCTTCTCATACGGCATTCTAAAAATGCGTCACTCAAGTAAAAAAAAAAAAAGTAACTTTGAAAAACATATTTAACGCATTTTGAGAGATTGAAACCCTGTGTCTCGCATTTTTAAAAGGTAAAATAAAATCTGTGTGAATGGAAAAAGCTAAAAACATTTTAACTTCTGAGTTATGTTCCATTTAGTCGGGCCGGTCGTACTGTTCTTGATCACAAGAATGCATCCTGTGAACGCCCACAAGTCTGCTGAAAGTTCTTAGAGAGAAGCTGAAACCAGTCAAATGAGGCAAACACACACATGAGGTCACACAAAAGGAACATTACAAATGTACTGCTGATAAACATAAAAATGGTCATAAAAATGTTGAAAGATTTTGTACCTTTAGGAACACTTCTATATTGTATTAATAACCCAAATGGGGTCATACGAGTTATCAGGTTTTAATTTGCATTGTTTTGTGTGTGTGTGTGTGTGTGTGTGTGTGTGTGTGTGTGTGTGTGTGTGTGTGTGTGTGTGTGTGTGTGTGTGTGTGTGTGTGTGTGTGTGTGTGTGTGTGTGTGTGTGTGTGTGTGTGTGTGTGTGTGTGTGTGAGTGTGTGTGTGAGTGTGTGTGTGAAAGAGAGAGAGAGAGAGAGAGTACTGTGCCATTGACAATTTAACGGTTTTAAATTTTTGGACAGCGTAAAAACCCAGTGAATATGAGGACACAGAGATAAAGCTTACATAAAGTTACACCTTTACAACATACATTCAAAATGAGAGCTCAGATCCATTGTGATTACTTACTCAGAGAAAACACACAAAATGGTTGCATATAAGACATTCTTGAACCTGAGGTTAAGCTCCAGTCCAGATCACTGAATAGTCCAGAATTAATCCTGAATGAGCATGGTAAATGCTGCAGAGCACACGGTTTTCCTGAATTCTGTAACTCAGAATTCTGTACTGTTCGGGATGAGCAATGAGCGCACCCACAATGAGACGGGAAGTGGGACCCCCGCCTCTGAACGACGACCACTTCCTGTCCGGTTTCCCATGGTGATTAGCTATTGATGTCACCAAGAGGAGGAAATCGATTCACTCTCACTGTGCTTCCTGGAATTGAGAAGCGGTTGAAGCAGATTGCCTTCATCTCTCTTTCTCACTATTCTACTTCAGCTCAATGTTCTTTCTCAGAGGAAAAAAGACGATGGAAGACTAGACAGATACGTATCATTAAGGATTCCCTCATTCATTCATGTGATCTAACATTCCATCCCATGTTAACCTGGGCACAAATTTTGCCAGCCTTTTTTTTTGCTTATTTTGGTTATCGTCAGCATCATCGACATTTAATTTGTCCAAAATTCAGCTTATCATAAGTGTATATTAATCATCAAAAATGTTCATTCACCATTGACAGACAAATTGGAACATGTCTAGTTAGCACACTTTGCTGCACTGTAACTTTTACAGGGTTAAACTATGCATGTGTTCAAATAATACTGTATCTCTCAAAGAGACAGAAAGAGACAGAGGAACGGGAACCCATGCTTTCTGAGATCAAAGTTTCCTCTGATCTTTCACACACACAACAGAACCATTCAAACGAAGACAATTCAGCAATGCCCCATCACACACACACACACACACACACAAAATGCCTAAAGAGACCGTTTCCATACAAACAGCTTTACAGTCTGATAAACGAGACACACACATCCAAGAAAACACACACAAACCTTTGAAGCTATATTAGAGAGGGTTTCTCAATAATATAATGGTTTCCATGCTAAAAAAGTGATACATACAAACAGCATTTTAATTTGACAAGCACAGATCAAACAAAAACACAGACACAAACCTTATATTAATGAGGACCTCTCATACACAGAATCATTTTTTCATACTAACAATGATATATTTACTAAACTCTATCGCTTGACCTTTTTAACTTTTTGTTTTTCATTTGCATTTTAGTAATGAATTGTTTTTACTATTGTGGGCATAGCCATATGTCCTCAAATGTTCCCAAAGGGAAGGTTTGCACAATTTAGGTCACATTTTGGTACAAAATTTGTCCCTAAAGTATAACCAAGTAAACACACACCAGGGAAGCCTGAGGAAACCCTGGACTGAGAACAGAGTGTTCCTCAACTGCATTTCACTTACTCTCAAAGCTAGATGAATTATTCATCCATTTGAGCCCTTAAACCATTCACATTTTCTCTCTCTCTCTCTCTCACACACACACACACACACACACACACACACACACGCGCGCGCATGGCAAATACAAAGTTCTATCATGAAACTCTAGATGGAGTAGTCTCGTAATGCAATCTGCTTGCAAATACATAATTCTCTATATATCATAGCTGATTGGGTCCTGCTCTATCGGTCAGTGAGTTTGCCGTTCAACAATTCTTGCCTATTGTTTGCTGTACCAGTTTGTAGCACGTTTTCAGAAAACATCCACCTTTCCCAGCTCCACCTGTATAGTTCTGCTACGAGGGTGATTCATGTATGCTTGCACACGTGTGTATTGGCGGTGTCAAGTCCTGTACCTGCCCTGCATCAGCACTAAAAGCAGCAACAGCAGCGCAACACATCTATTCTGCCTAGATCAAACACATTAACATTGTCATACTCATTACTCATTCTCATTAGTGTCAAACTCTCTGAGAGTTGTTATGACAGAACTGAGAGCTGGAGCAAAGAAGTGGCATTTGAGACTTTCCTGCTCACGCCCTAACCTGTGTGTTAACGTCCATGTCGGCTTCCAGCAGCACTCGAACCGTAGTGTGATGGCCATTCCGTGCGGCCAGGTGTAGTGGCGTGTGCTTGCGCGTATTGCAGCTCATGAGGTTGGGGTGGGCGGTCAGTAGCATACGGACCACCTGCAGGCGACCATACAGGGCGGCCAGATCCAGCGGCGTTTCCCCGCGACTGTTCCTCATACTGGGGTCTGTCAGCTCCTGCAGCAAAACACGGACCACCTCAGAGTGACCGTACTGAGCTGCACAGTGTAAAGCTGTCTCCTTTTCAAGGTTCTACATCAGAGAGAGAGAGACAAGGAGAGACAGACAGAATGTTACTGTAATAAATTCACTATGAAGCATCCATTATCTAAACATGAGCTGTCACAGAACCATGACAACTGTCTGTCAATCACCTACTGCCCTAAATAAGTCCCATAATGCAATGCAGCTGCCTTCAGGCTATAGCCAGGGTTTTTTTTAACACAAGACGATACACAGCAGCAAAGACCCTGAACAGACGAATCTCTATCACTGAATGAATGCTGGTTAAAACTGATAAAGACAAAATACTTCAAAGTGAAATATCTGAATGCATTAGCAGAGTCATGCTGTCATTATATAGCGAAGAAAATTATAGATCTAATCTGTTTTTTGATTACCAAAGTCAGAATACATACTGCTAGATTCGGCTCCCTGATTTTAAGTCTTTTTATTTGCATTGACTGATCAAATCTGATTGCTTGTAAACCTGCAAGTGCACAGAGAATGTCATCCACCAAAGAAACTGGAACTATGACCCTATTATAACTTAACAGCACCCTCTACTGCCCCTTCTTCACACCACACTTTTTATCATGGATATACAGTACATGTTTGCGTTTGTGTTTAGAGTGGTGCTCCGACAAACTCAAGCAAGTGAGAAATTATGTCTGTGGCATGAAGACAGGAGGAGCATTCGTGCAGGTCTGTCAATAAACAAGAGCTTCAGCAAGCGGCCGCTTTAACTGCAATGACTTATTTCAAGAAAATGGGTTCCTTAATTAGCCAGACATGATTGAAAATGATGATATGAGACTCCCGGTCCCTGAAGCAGCACAAAGAAACAGACCTGATACTGCAGACAGATTTCGCTTGCTCTCTCTATTGCTCTTTCATACTCTCTGCCCTGCCTTTCTTCCTTTAATCTCTCTTCTTCAGCCTTGAACACCAAACACACACACGGTAATTTCCTGCATCTATGACCGCAGCCTCCATCGTACGTCGCAATATCCAGAGAGACAGAGGGCCACTTTCCTACTCTGTACTGTTCACGCCCTATTGGTTGATATCCAAGATGGGCTGTCATAATAAAATAACAAATGAACAGGCACATTCAATAAATGAAATGGCACATAATAGTGACGGGATATCTAGGGCGATCAGCACTTTAGATGACACAAAACACTTAATTAAAGTATAAAATAGACAAATAGACTCAACAAAAGTGCTTTGTTCACACATGAGGACCCCATGAGTCTCATAGTGGAGCATTAAAGCAGATGTACAGACAGACAGCCCGAGGGAGGTGTGGAGGAGCGCATTAGTCTTGGCTATCCTGTACAATCCAGTGCAGTTTAATGTGGATTAATTTTTTGAGCCAATATTGTAGAATTAAAGGAATATATTCGGGTTTGAAACAAGTTAAGCTCAATATTAAAGCTCAAAAGCATTTAATGTAAAATGTATAATTTTATAAAAGCACAAATTGATACTTCTGTTAAAAAGTGTATTGTAAATGTGTTTAAATAATAATTTTACACACATTTTAGTGTTTTAGGTTATATGACATTCACTTCCATTGTACGTGCCTCACTGCAACCCAGATTTACTCTTGTGATAATAAATCATGCCTGGAATATCCCTTTATATAAGCCACCATTCCATACACTGGAAGCTGCATCCGAAACACAAGCTTAAACTTATCCTCTCACATACTGTAGGACTGTTTGGCTAAGGCAGGAAGTGACCTCATACTACTGACCTGTGCAAAGGAGAGATGGGTGAGAGTGTTAACATGGCCAATCTGACATCGGGACTCACAAACACATCTGGCAAACGCTGTGTGTGTGTGTTAGAGAAAGAAATAGAGGAATTCAGAGGGCCGTCTCTTGGGGGCTCACAGAATCTGAAGTCAGAGAAAACGGTGTAACCTTTCGTCCTCCCAGCCAGAAAACAAAACATTCCTGAGTAACGCAGAAAACTAGCCCTTTTCTCACACTCTCTCTCTCTCAAACACAAAAAGATTCATCCACTAAGCATATATTCCATATGCTCACACACACACAAACATCTTAGCTAAGTAAGTTGTTTTTAACATAAAAGTATTATATTACTACTATTCAAACTTTGGGATCAGTAAGATTTTTTTAAAGGACACTTTAAATTGACCAAAAGTCTCAGAAAAAAATATTCTTTACAAACGTTTTCAATCCCAAATAAATGCTGGTCTTTTGAATCAAAATTGCTAAAACAATGTGGATACCACAAAAATATAAAGCAGTGCAACTGTTTTCAACATTGTCTTGAGCAGCAAATCATCATATTAGAATGATTTCTGAAGGGTCATGTGATTAGAGTAATGATGTGGAAATTTTACTATTATACAATTTTTTTTATTATATTAGCTTTAATATAAAAGTAATTAACTGTTACAGAATTGCCATTACCTGATTCAATTTATTTTCTTTTTTCCAAAAGAGAATATCTCTAAATATCCCGAAGGATGGTTTCATTAGAGTTAGCTCCCCTCTGTGGACAAAACTGTCCCCCAAGTATAGCCAAGCAAACACACAAAATCATTGAATTAGAGCACTTTCTGCCTCTCTGTAATTGGACGATAAAACAGGCATCAATCCACAAATGGACACGCCAACAGCCTCTTTAAATGTATTTACAACAAAACCGATAAATAAATTCAATAAATTACAATAAATTCACCTTTTTGTGTTCTAAGAAAGAAAGTAATACAAGTTTGGAGGGTGAGTAAATGATGACAGAACTTTCATTTTCAAGAACCTGCTCACTGAGCTGAATGATACAAGTACTCTTCAAGTAAATTAGCACAGACTTTCCTTAATATAAAGTCATATGCTATAAAATGGGCCTGTCACAGGCTGTCATGTTCCTTTCTGTGAAGATGGAGACAAATCACCTGCAGATACGTTTGCCGTGGATCTTTTATACGTACATGGCAGAGATGTGCTGAGCGTTTAGAATGATTTTATGTCCTTCCAGACAGAACAATGATTAATGGAAACTCTCCACTTTTATTGCATTTACAAAATCTGGACGACACAATGAATGTGCATAGATTTGATACGCAGGCCAAAATCTTTAAATAGGCTCTTAGAACAGCTCACAATTTCAAGAAAACTTTTGATATTCCCAGATATTTAACTTACAGCCCTTGTTTTTGTTTGTGTCAACATAAAAAAAGCTATAAAACACTTAGCTTTAAGAGATGGGGCTATAAACAGCCAGTGCTAAAATAACAGCATACCCTCTGACACCAAATATACGAGTAGTATATTCGGATATGAGTAATGCTCAAGTCATAAAGAGCTCGGCATCCCACACTGCAGTGTAATATATGCCATAATGTCCATGCCACCGGCTGTGTATCACCACTTTTGTACTGCGTATTGCTCCTAAGGTGCTGCACATATTCATTTAGAGAGAAGAATGGAAAATGGAGTGAAAGTAAAAGGAAATTAACAGAGTGAAAGGTCACAGCTGTTTGCTATCAACCACCAGCCATCAGTCAGGGTTGTGCGGCTCTAATAATTGAGTTGAGAAAGCCCAATCCGATTCACTTCCTGAATTTAACTTAACTTCATTTTAAGCCAATTCAAATCAACATCCTTTCATGAATTAAAAACGAACAAGCACAAAAGCAGGCTCTAATCATTATTAACAGACTACTGACATTGTAAATGATTGCTGTACACAGTCTTTGTCTCTCCGAAACGCACTCATGCCAGCGGTGAAGGTCTATCCATCAAGCTGATGGTTTAGTGGCTGAAGATTGGAGGTAATTGTTTCTCAGGCTGGTGTGGTCATTAAGAGTGAGGCAGACAGCAGGAGAGAAAGCTGCACTCTTCCTTGCACTGAGACAGCATTTTAACTGCAGGTAAATACAGGCTTTTCACAGAACTGCTCTGATTCTGTTCAGCAAACCCTCCATCAGCCGTTCAACACGCTGAGATACGAGGAGCAGCTCTGACACCGTCAAACCCCTCTAAAGTGTGTGCCTGAGGGACTGTGTGCAGGTGTTTGTGCATTCTATATCTGCACTAAACTAGTGTAAAATGCTCATTTGCACTCACTACCAGTGCTTGTTACTGCTGCTTAGACTTGAACAAGCCCATAAGTATTAAAGTTTACCATTTTGGACATGGGTTGTCCCTCAAACTGTGGCAGCTTGTTGAGGAAAGGTGTGCTAATACTTTTCATTTGTCACATGATAAAATATGTCAAGTCACTACTTTATACAACACAGACTCAAAGCAGCTTTACATTGATAAACAGGAAAATGATTCAGTGAAATCTGTAATTTGCTGTAAGGGTGTCTTGTACAGTACCTGCTCGTTAACTCTGCTGTGGGACGGCCCGTGGTGGATCAGTATCTGCACTATGTCCACGTCACCTCTCCATGCGGCCAAATGCAGAGGGAAACAGCCCTTACTGTCTGCCACATTGGTAGAGGCTTCAAACTGCAACAACTTCAACACCACATCCCTGAGAGAAAGGCAAATAAGAGCGATTTCATGTTTTTGTAATTGTGTGGGCGATTTTCATTCTTAAACAACGAAAATCCCATAAATCTTCTGTGGTACTATTTAATTTGCAGACACAATATGAAGGGGGTAATTGTACGCTAATCTTAATAATACATAATTCATGTTATGCAAAATCCCTCTCCCACTCTGGGCTCATTCTTACGGCAAACGTTTAAACCACCCAAAAATATTAAACCAATCTAATTCCCTCCCTGCTTAAAAAAAAATAAAAAATCAGCCTAATCTGACACCCCCCCCCCCCCCCCCATCCCAGAAATGCCTCACTAATCAAATAAAACCTTACCCACCCTAATATAGCTGTATCCAGACTTAAAAACCCTAGCCTAATCGGGCCTCACCCCCATTTCATAATCCCGCCCTAATCTTACATCACAGTCTTCTAATCCTGACGTATATGAGCTGGATTACACCTCTGGAATCTCAAGTAAACCTGACATCTAGCGCTTTCCCTTTTTAAGTGCATAACACCATGTTGGGACTGAGGGAAGGATTGTCTGAGATGTTCTGGAGTGAATGTGTGAGAAGGTTGTTTGTGTAGCGTGTGTAAGATTTCATTCATTTGACTGAGCATTAACTGATTTACATCTTGATTCAGCGGTTCACTTTTCAAGAATCTGTAAGTGAGTTGGAGAATAAGAGTGTGTCACCTGTGTCCGTTTAGAGACGCGTGGTGCAGAGGTGTGTATCCTGAGCCGTCTGCACAGTTCACATTGAGGCCTCTCCACATACTGCAGAGGAGAAGAGATATTGCTCAGTACACATCAGTAAACACAAAAAAGACATTAAACACCTACAACAAAACTATACAGCATATTTTCAAGAGTTATTTCTGTAATGGGCTGATCTGAGAGCTGATACAGCAGAGATTGAGTAAACTACACTCATGCCAAGATTGCTATGGGACTCTCTCGTTTCTCACGATCTCCAAAGGACCTTAAATGCTGTTTCACCACACACACACACAATATCTAAATGGGGAAATACCACAGAACAAGGGGTTTCACACTTCTTGTTGCCAAGGACTACAAGTATGAAAAGGAACCTCTTTCTAAATAAAAACATCTATTAATATTAACACAAATTAATGTATGATGAACACCACAAAGGAAGGAAAGCTTCCATAAAACTACGCAGATTTAGTTTTAGTTGTAGTTATTTTATTTTAATTTCTATTTCTTAAAAACTAAGCCCCATCAAATCTTAATAAAAATACACAATATACAAATACACAAACGTATTAAGATTAATGTTGCTAAGAAGTTAACATTAAGTATGAAGATAGCCCTGAAAATGTTATATTATTTATAAATTATTGCATTATTATTTATATGTCCTCAAAGAGAGGATTTAACAGATTTACTTAAATTTTTAGGACAATTTTGTAGTTTTGCATGCACTCTGAGAAGTTGCCTTAAGATAAATTGTGGTATTTTTTTTTATTTATAGTTTATTCAAGGCTATTGCAAATAATACTACATTTCACACACATGCTGGGTTTCCATGTTTAATGGGGACGTTTTATAGACATAATGATATGTATGCTGTACAAACTGTATATTCTATCACCTAAATCTATCCATCACAGAAAACATTCTGCATTTATACATTTTCAGAAAAAACATCACTTAGTATGATGACCAAAGAATGTCCCCTTAAAGTTAACTCCCTACCACACACACACACAATACCTAAGAACAGTTGCAGTTGAAGTCCATAATTAGAAAATAAGGATTCAATAGTATTGATGTCTACTCTAGTCTGATAGGTAGACTTACCCCAGACAGATATGACAAAGGCCATGACCCATTAAATGACTCAAAACATGATTGGCCATACAAACACACACACACACACACACACACACACACACGGGCAGTGTCCCATGCTGCCATAAATAGACATTCCAATAGTCTACAGAAACAACATTCAATAGAGGAGCATGAGAAAAGCTTAAAATTCTTAAGCTAATTCAGAGGACAAACATTATAAATCTTTAAAAATTCACACAAAAAAGGAAAAAAAACATTATAAATGTGTTTACCATTAAAACCTTAGAAAATGTGTTTATCTTAATATTAAGAAAATAAAATTATTCATTTATTTTCCAAACTTTTAAACGGTAAAGTACTCGCGTAATAAGGTTTTGTTTTCAAGAATGTTTTGCCTGGACATTTACTACATGAATTAAGTAATTCATATAGCAAATTTTATAGTGTAATTTTTGTTTGTTTTTAAAAAACAAAGGGAAGAGTCAAAATATTATCTGTGCAAATTGACAGAAGCCACCTTTAGAGATAAACTTATATTGAACCCGAACTTTTCTTAAATTTCAGGCATAGAAAGTACAACAGACAACATTAAACATCAACCTGAGTGTTTATAAATCAAACGATTAGCAAACATTCTGTTTCATTCCAAATAACTGCTTCTACTCCACAAATACCAGATGAGCTGCTCAATTACACACAGATGTCATGCATTTCAGCATTTGTTTTCTGCTGATGTGTCTTTAAAGGACCTTTGTGCAGAGGTACACATCAAAGGAACGACACAGAACAATCTAATTGAGTTAGTTAAAAGCATTAGATCGAACTGGAAAACAAGGCCGTTTCTCAACGGATTAGGCAACTATGCAGGGTATTTCCTCCACATACTGAGCATCAACTATGTCAAGTGTTTATTCCCTCTGCATTCAGCAGAGGTCACAGTCTGCAGCAGTGCGACTGTGATGTGGTTGGATGAACATCTCATGCTGATGATTCTAGTGAGACAGAAGGATTGCGATAAAAAGTATAATACTGTGACAAGAGGGAATCTGAGCATCTTTTCCCTCTCTTGCACTCAGAGCGAGGGAAAGCCCTGCCTTTGCTGTGAGTGTATGACTCATCCTGTGTGTGGAGAGCACCGGGGCACTGCACTGCATACAGTATATCAGTATCACACAACCTGAGTAAGCACACACACACACAGCAGTGCAGAACTAATTGGCATAGCTACACACTCTGGAATCTTGAGTAGTTGGAAAACGCATGAGGGAGGGCTATTGAAGAGGATGATATGAATAGACATGGAGAAGTCAAAAGGGAGAAAAATGCTTAAATAAGCTTCGACTGAGAATTGACAACTGCTCTCTAGACATAGCCACAAAAACAAGCTTAAAATATCAATGCTAAAAACAATTCTTTTAAAACGTTTTTAAATTTGTTTCTTACACTCACCACGGGTGCATTTATGTGAAGAAAAATACAGTAAAAACAGTGAAATGTTGTTTGAAATAACTGTTTTCTATTTTAATACATTTTAAAATGTGAATAATTTATGAGATGGCAAATCTGTATGTTCAGCATCATTATTCCAATCTTCAGTATCAAATGATCCTTCAGAAATCCTGCACTGAACTCTATTGAACTGAACTGAGTCAAAAACTGCTCATTCATGTACCGTGTTAAATACATAGTGAATGTCACTGAAATTCACTATGTGGAAAGAATAATTGCAATGAGTATTCAGACAAAGCTACAGATGACATTGCATTTGCTTGCATGACATGCAACAAACATATTGAAACCCAAATGATATACTATACACTCTGCACTTATTCTACACAATATGTATGAATGATGTGTGAATTATAGTAAATTCTCAAATGAAACAAGCATTCAACGTTTTCAGTTACACGTCAATAGAATATTTAGCCCTTTAGCTACGAAGTCAAAGCGGTGACTGTTATATGATGTAGTGTGATGGTGTAGTAGATGTATGTAAAATGGGGCATGCACATATAAATCACATGATTTTAGTTCTCAATACTGTGCATGACAGGGCAATTTTAAATCTGTTTTACTGTTTATGTTTGTATTGTTTTCTGTAATCTTTTTATTGTGTTTTAGGTAGACAATTTTAAGATCTGTCCAGGGACAACGGATGAAAAATAGCCTTTTGGCTAATTCTGATACATTTACAGTGATGTCGATTAATGTACACTGTCCCTGTAAAATAAACAAATAAAATAAAATAAATCATATTTAACATTACTCGCAGAGATTTTGACCAACAGTGAGCTTGGTTTAATAGTGACTTCTATGTGAGCTGTTCATCTACACCATCACAGCATCTTGTTGGACTAGTCATCAATTCCTCAAGTCCACGTGTTCTTTTAATGAGGAGAGCCGAGTTGGCTTTTCGTTTACCTATTTAATGATCAATTAAGTCAGATGAATAAAGCATACAGAGCTCTGGGTCACAGCTATCCCAGATTACACAATACTACGCGAGTCTTATGCTCAGGCACTCTGCCACTGCTTGCCCTTTCCCTCGACCCTCACATATACAGAGTAACAAACAAGTAGGCCGTCTCTTCGTCACAAAGGTTGACTGATATCTGTTGCTTCAGTTGAGACCTCCACTCATCTCGGCTCCTGTTTTCCTGCACACATAAATTCTTTTCAAGGTTAATCATATAGTGAGGTGCTTCTGAGGCGCCTCAATATAGAGAAAACATCTCTTTATATGGCATGTCACCTACACACAAATTTCTTCTGATAGTCCAGCTACATTTTTCGCGCTGCGCTCTGCCAGCAGCCTTTTGTATCTCTTTCACAAGACTATTGATCCATTAGCATAAGCATCTTTTACCCATTATAAATAACCACGTGATCAAGCAAATGAACATATTTCATTAAGGGGTCATTAAGTAAAACAATAATCACCTTAAAAGTACATCATGTCATTAACACATGCAAAGCAGTATCAAATCTACAATATACTTTTTTGCCATGACATTTTTATGTGACCGCACAATTACACACCAAAGTGTAATATTAGAGTACACATTGTATAACGAATCTACACACACTGTATAAACATCTATTTTGTTTATGAAAAATCAAAAAACAAAGGTCAAAGACATACATGATGCTTCTTGCATCCTGATTGGTCGATTGGACCATATTGTTTGAAGGGGCTCAATCAGATTGCACGTCAGATTGATTGGCAGTGTCTGCTGATGCCCCTTTCCTTTCATTTCCACTGGAGGATAATTAAAACCAGACAAGAGCAATCAATAACCGCACCGTACCCCGAGGGCACAGGAAATGCACTGATGTCATTGATTCTCCCATGAGCCTGCTGAGTGTTATTGGGCGTGTGTGGCCTCCTTATGAGAGATCACAGACATATGACCGTGCTCAACAAAGTCTGGCATGGCTCAAGTTGGTGTTAATTGTACCTCATCAAATCTTTCATGTCTACCTGCAGTCTTTTTCGTGACAAGCAGCTATTTCTTAGTACAATCTAATTACAGAAAATGGCTTTGATTAATGATGGGACAATTTGTTGTTACATCATCAGTGCGGGAAACCAGACACGAGCGGACATACACTCAGCTAATTCATCAGCCCACAAGGAAAGTTTCTACGTCTGTATGTGTGAACACGTTAAACAGATTTTATATATGCAATGCTGCCAAACGATCAGAGCAGAAGCTGAATTTAGATTTTAACAAGCTGCTCTCCATGTAAGCAAAGCTTGATCGGAAAGCCTAACACAAGGGAGCAGTATGAATCCCTCAGGCCTACCACAGCCTTAATCTCTACTTGAAGGACAAACAATGACTAAATGATACACAAGCAAGCATGTAGTAAGAACAAAGTGTCTGTCCTTGTGACATATGTGCTAAAGGCCAGTTGAATGGGGAGTATCATATATATTCTGTGGTTACTTCTCACCAGAGTTCTTACCCAGTGTTTGACCACTGCTTTCCCACAATGCACGCTGCCTCCTTAACCAGACAGTCATAAATGAGCTTCAGTTTGGATCACTGTGTGTGTTGACAGTACTTTACTAACCGAACGTCTAGCGTCTACATATTTTCTATGGCAAAATCCCAAATAACTCCACAAGCCACACAAAGTTGCTAATGTTGCTAAGCTAACAGTGTGATACTCTAATAAGCATAAACACAAATATATTTAGTTAAATAAGCAACTTTTCCTTAGACTGAACTATTTTAAACAATATTTTTGGTATTAAAGGGTAAAATGTTTGTACTAGTGGGCTGCTAAAAGAAAACAGTGCCAGGACAAAAATACATAAACAAATACTGTATTTCAGGTTAAACAGGACATTTTTTTATTACCGGTACACTGAAATATTTTAATCACTATTTTTGGTAGGCTACAATTATTTCACTAGAGTTGCTAATGTTGCTAAACTAACAGTGTGATATTTGTGTAAGTAGAAAAATATATAAATATTGTATTTTGGGTTATACAGGCAATTTTCATTAGATGTAAACTACTTTAATAACCCTAATCCTAATAGTTCACTATTTTTTATATATTGAAGGCTAATCTAATAATCTAATCTAAAATTATTGTAATAAAATTGCTAATCTTGCTAAGATAATAGTGTGATACTGTTATAGATAATGTTTTATATAATAATAATTAGAAATGTTTCTTTAGCACCAATTCATCATATTAGAATGATTTCTGAAGGATTGTGTGACACTGAAGACTGGAGTAATGATGCTGAAAATTCAGCTTTGCCAACAAAGGAATAAATTACACTTGAATACGTATAAAAAATATATTATATACAGGGAGTGCAGAATTATTAGGCAAGTTGTATTTTTGAGGATTAATTTTATTATTGAACAACAACCATGTTCTCACTGAACACAAAAAACTCATTAATATCAAAGCTGAATATTTTTGTATCAATATTTTAAGTAGTTTTTAGTTTTAGCTATTTTAGGGGGATATCTGTGTGTGCAGGTGACTATTACTGTGCATAATTATTAGGCAACTTAACAAAAAACAAATGTATTCCCATTTCAATTATTTATTTTTACCAGTGAAACCAATATAACTTCTCAACATTCACAAATATACATTTCTGACATTCAAAAACCAAACAAAAACAAATCAGTGACCAATATAGCCACCTTTCTTTGCAAGGACACTCAAAAGTCTGCCATCCATGGATTCTGTCAGTGTTTTGATCTGTTCACCATCAACATTGCGTGCAGCAGCAACCACAGCCTCCCAGACACTGTTCAGAGAGGTGTACTGTTTTCCCTCCTTGTAAATCGCACATTTGATGATGGACCACAGGTTCTCAATGGGGTTCAGATCAGGTGAACAAGGAGGCCATATCATTAGATTTTCTTCTTTTATACCCTTTCTTGCCAGCCACGCTGTAGAGTACTTGGACGCGTGTGATGGAGCATTGTCCTGCATGAAAATCATGTTTTTCTTGAAGGATGCAGACTTCTTCCTGTACCACTGCTTGAAGAAGGTGTCTTCCAGAAACTGGCAGTAGGACTGGGAGTTGAGCTTGACTCCATCCTCAACCCGAAAAGGCCCCACAAGCTCATCTTTGATGATACCAGCCCAAACCAGTACTCCACCTCCACCTTGCTGGCGTCTGAGTCGGACTGGAGCTCTCTGCCCTTTACCAATCCAGCCACGGGCCCATCCATCTGGCCCATCAAGACTCACTCTCATTTCATCAGTCCATAAAACCTTAGAAAAATCAGTCTTGAGATATTTCTTGGCCCAGTCTTGACGTTTCAGCTTGTGTGTCTTGTTCAGTGGTGGTCGACTTTCTGCCTTTCTTACCTTGGGCATGTCTCTGAGTATTGCACACCTTGTGCTTTTGGGCACTCCAGTGATGTTGCAGCTCTGAAATATGGCCAAACTGGTGGCAAGTGGCATCTTGGCAGCTGCACGCTTAACTTTTCTCAGTTCACGGGCAGTTATTTTGCACCTTGGTTTTTCCGCACGCTTCTTGGGACCCTGTTGACTATTTTGAATGAAACGCTTGATTGTTCGATGATCACGCTTCAGAAGCTTGGCTATTTTAAGACTGCTGCATCCCTCTGCAATATATCTCACTATTTTTGACTTTTCTGAGCCTGTCAAGTCCTTCTTTTGACCCATTTTGCCAAAGGAAAGGAAGTTGCCTAATAATTATGCACACCTGATATAGGGTGTTGATGTCATTAGACCACACCCCTTCTCATTACAGAGATGCACATCACCTAATATGCTTAATTGGTAGTAGGCTTTCCAGCCTATACAGCTTGGAGTAAGACAACATGCATAACGAGGATGATGTGGTCAAAATACTCATTTGCCTAATAATTCTGCACTCCCTGTATAGTAATACTATTTCACAATATTACTGTTTTTACAGAATTAAGATAAAGTACAGCTTTTGTGAGCATAAGAGACTTTTTTTCCCAAACACATAAAAAAAATCCTATCAGTCCCAAAATTTTGAGCAGTAGTGTTATATTTTTCACTGACCTGATTCCAACGAATTTTAGAAACACCTTCTACCCAAAGGAGATTCTGCATTTGATTTTGGCAGTATAATGATGTTGTCCACCTTTTGGAATAGCTTTATCATTGTGAGCACACCAATAACGTCTTAAAAGGCTGTCTAAATAGGTAGCTCACTATAAAATGTAGCTTTTTGCTTATTACGGGGGGATTCTTAAGGTAACATTAAACCAAGCACATATTTCATGCAGAATCATCAACCTATGCACACAGAAACACAGTTTTCTGATGTACTGTTTTGAGGTGGTCATCACTGCTTGCCAGATGACTAAACTCCAAGGTCTTAGTCTGGATTTAGCTTTGATTTACTGGAGAAGAAAGTGTGGGAGAAGAACCAGGTCTGACCACACCGAGTACTGTACTTATGAGCCTGACCTGACCTTAATTATTGATTACCAATCTAAGAGATGAAAAGAGCATTCTCTCCTCCTCTTTTGGTCTTAGTGCCCATCTTGGGAAGGATCAAACAGATGAACCTTCAGGGCATCCGTGGGGTCAGAGATCTTAACTACAATAACCTGGAGACAGATTAGTGAGAGTGATCCGGGTCATCAGTTAATCACAGGAGGACAGTTACAAGTGCTGACATGTGACATCCTGTCTGCATAAAGAGCTTATCTGAGCCATTACAGGTCACAAGATGATACACAAACATAAAACAAGTGCACACAAACATGGCTATATATGGTATTTGTTATGCTGCTGCATTTCTAAAACTAGCTTTACTTCTCTAAACAAGCATAAACATGCATGGAGGGTTTTTTTGTCGATGCATAAATCTTAAAAATAACTGTTAAAGCATCTTACACCTGTGCCATTCACTGTGATAACCAGCTGACAGCTCAGGCATGATGGGACAGACATTTGAATGGGTTGATGTTTGTAATTTTGTTTTTTTTCGCATCCTCTTCCGAAAGCACATGTGCTGTCAACACGACCCATCAAGTCACAAACACACACGTGTCAATTGTGTTACCAATATAATAAACAACCGATTTGAATAGAATAGACTATATTATACTGTCTGTGACTGGAGACTGTCATAAGAATAAAACATCATCCCACACACAGGAAAATGTGTCAAAATCTAGCTAGGGAGAAACGTTTCTCAGAGAGGGAGTGAGAGAGAGAGATGAGTATTGATATTATGATTCTCCGAATATCAACACGGCTGTGAATCGGAAGCTATGTGACATCGTGGTAATATTATCAATGTAATGTTGATTTTATATAACTGATGAAGTTAATATTGAGAAACTTACATGCTGTAGTTGTTTTGGCTGTTTGTGTATCGTCAATGCAAGAGAATCGATGAGAGTCTCAGGTGTTAATCAGAAAATTGGAGTTCAGAAGGGAATCGGTTGAATCAATGATTCACTCGTGAATGAATCCACGTTTGAACAGATCGTTTGAATCAATGATTCAATAACTCGTTAATAATTTAAATGAATCGTCGTTTGAACGAATCGTTTGAATCAATGATTCAATAACTCGTTAACTTGAATCAGTGTTTTGAACGAATTGGTTGAATGAATATACAGTACTTAATTACTTACTCATAAAAACTTGCCACCCCCTACTGGCGTAACGATGCAACCCGAAAGAGTGATTTAAATCTGTCTAAAGATTTGACATTAAAATAGCAAATTGAGAGAGAAAGAGTGAGAGTCATCCATCCGGGGTGACAGACTGTCATGCGAATTTCTCTCTCAAATGGTGGGTTGAGTGTAAAGTTGTTCACACACAGCTGGGTGCAATTACTTCCCACAAGAAAGTATTTTAAACACCAGTAGACTGTTTGGACTTTCACTCTATCAACTCTATCAAAATAGCTCTCCCATAAAAACTCTCCCACTAGAACTAGCCTCTATTACACTCACACATACGGAAAATATCAGGACAGGTACTGAACACGAAAGAGAAGACAGAAAGAGGCCTAGTCTGATTAAAATGATGAAAAGGGAAGTCTGAATGAGTACATGAACATTGTTAAAATTCATTGCCACTCGATAAAAACTAGGCAGGTGATGACAGGTACTGTGTGCGCCTCGAGCAGATATCTGTCATGCTCCGCTTTAATGTTAAACATCCTGAAATAGGATTGGAAGCCTTGAGCAAAAGGATTTCCCGTTCTCTTCTCCCTTGCTCACTCTTTTAATCTAGCCACTTTGTGCTATATGTGCCCATATATGCTGCATTGTTTCCTCTTCCTATGGAAAACATAACACATTTCATATAGATGGAAATATTCTCATTATTATATTTCAGTTACTGAACTCTTAACTCTATGATTAATAAAAATGTATATAGATTATTTTATTTTATACTAATGTGTTTTATTTACAGTTTTGTGCATCCTGTTCCATATGCTTCAAATGAAACAATAATAGAAACATTTGAGTGTTACAAGAATTAAAATTGTACGTTGGTTTTATATTTATTACATTTTTTTTTTCATGTTAGAATGCTAAGCTCATTTTGCAAAACAAAGAATGCAGGATAAATTGCATGTTTCATACCAGCGCTGTATTTTTAGCAGCTATAATGAAGATGCATGTTAACGTAATTCACAGCAATGTTTTTGATGAATACCCACTTAATTTCAATGTATGACTTCGTAAACCATCAGTGTCTAGTAAGGCCATTGCTACCACCTAAATTCCTGTTTACGACGTAGTGGTTCACAACTTAAGTCATGCA
The DNA here is from genome assembly GCA_037043235.1 of Rhodeus uyekii. Taxonomy (NCBI): domain Eukaryota; kingdom Metazoa; phylum Chordata; class Actinopteri; order Cypriniformes; family Acheilognathidae; genus Rhodeus; species Rhodeus uyekii. Next base: position 4,214,180 of record JAWRVZ010000044.1, read on the forward strand.
CCTAATGGTTAGAGAGTCCGACTGGTAAACCAAAGGTTGCTGGTTTGATTCTCAGTGCCGGCAGGAAATGACTGAGGTGCCGTTGAGCAAGGTACCTAACCATCAATCACTCCCTGGGCGGCACGGCAAAAATGGCTGCCCACTGCTCTGTGTGTGCGTGTGCACGTGTGTGTGTGTTCACTACTCACTACTCCTAATGTGTGTGCCCTAACTTGGAGGGGTTAAATGCAGAGTATGTGGCCTTCACATGTCACTTAAACTTAAGCCTAAGGAAATATGAACTGGTAAAAAGCGCAAGGGTCACCAAGGTCAAGCAAAATTCTCGGAAGGTCAGAGGTTGCTGACCACAATAGTCACCCTGGATTTCACATAGGGTGCTGCAAATGGCATGCGTGTGGAGTCTGTAGAGTTGAGAGTTGAGCCTTTGATTCACAACCTGAGCAGAAGAGCTCTGATGGTTTTTGGAGTTGAAGATGGATGTTTTTGCCATAAAAATAGTATAGCGGACAGCAGTGCATGTGCCCTTGTATAAGGACAGCATATGACGCATAAACAAATAGCCAGAGAAGGGTGGACCATCAGATACACACAAACACAAGGTTTTGTAGAGTGAGTAGTGAGTTCACTGTATGTATAAAACATTACATTTTCTGTTGTATTATGAGTTCCAAATCGTGGGCGCGTGCTGTGATGGTAATTACAGATCTCTGCTCAGCTGCATCGCAAATACTGGGCTGATGTCACACCTCAGCCCATCTGCGGTGTGTATTAGATGTCTGTGATCAGAGAACAATTCATCCCATAACCACATATCAAAGTCCACTCTGCCTAATGTAATATGCATCAGAACTGCAGTCGGTAGAGGATCAGATTTTTACTCTCATTTAACTGACATGATAAGTACTATTAAACAGATAGTTCACTTAAAAATGAATATTCTTATTCTTATTTACTCACCCTCATGCCGTACCAAACCAGTGTGACAGTCTTTCCTCAGTGGAATGTAAAATAAGTTATTTAAAATAAATTATTTAGCACAGCGTCTAACTTGATCGTTTGCACACAATAACAGCGTTCTTATTGATCAATCGTGACGTTCTGCTGTCAGATATTTTTTATATAATGAACTCGATATTTGCTGTTAGAAGACATATTTTCCAATCTGCAGAAATAAAATAGTTTAAAGTCGGCATGAAACTAAAGTTGCGATTTTCTTTATTCCCTTTATTCTCCAACAAGGATAAATGTAGGTTGGGACTTTTGTTTATCTGGAATTGCTTGGATTGTTGTGGTTTGCTATTGCTGTGATCTTGTGTGATCTCATGTGAGTGACAGGTTGCCCAGCCCTCGTGCCAGTCAACATGTCATCAGAAAAGAGAAAAGATTATGAGGCCACATGAATTTGAAAAAAAGAAAGATCAATCGTATATAACACATACTGCAGTGTTCCATTAAAAATTGGAACTGTCCATTTTTATTTCATGTTCACTTTAAGCTTACATGCATGAATATTGTAAAGAGACTGTGTATATGTTTTTACTCTGCACACACACTCTGTGTGTGAGTGTGTGAGTGGTCCAGGTATCCTCACAAAGATGGCAATATCCAAAATCCATGTGTGTGTGTGTGTAAACGCTACAGGATTTTCTTTACTCGAAAGATAAGAAAAACATACTCGAAGAAATTCTGAGAGCGAGAGTAATTGAACATTTCTCCAGGTGAATTTGCTGATGTCTGCAGAGACTGGTCTCGCTCTTTCACACAAACTCTCTCTCTCTCTCTTCTCTCTCTTCTCACTAAATTATCTTCACATTAACCACAAGAAGAAAACTATTTTTTCAACAGAAGAGTTATTCACTCAAGAGACTGAGAAATAATTAATTTCTCAGTGACCACACACTGTCATCCTGTTAAAATGTTGTGTTTCAGTGTAAAAACAGATGACAGAAGGGCTGATGTTTAAACAGTAGATGTCAGACAGGCGCTTTTACAATAGGAAATCTAAGACAGACAGATGCTTTCACGACAGATAGACACTTTAGTGACAGATGCTTTCTCTGCAGTGACAGACATTACATGTGCATCTTCTGCTGCAATAACCAAAGAGCATGTTATCACAATACAGCAGACATAGTGAGAAAGAGAGAGGCAGAGGTAAACATGCTGGTTAACTCAAGATAGAAATACAAAAGAAAAACAATTTATTTATCTTCAAATAAAAACTAGATTAAGAAAGAACAAAATAAAAGCATTAAATATTAAAAATAATATGATGGTGAAGTGGGTTAAATATCAAGTGATAGAGCATACTGTGACTGTGGCCGTACTAGGGCAATTTTAAAATATAATTTTCATGACATTTTTAAATACAATTCAAGACCTTTTTCAATATATCTCAGTATAATATTGAATAATAATAAAAATATTTAACGTAAGAACTAAAACAGACCAAATAAAGTCATTTTATAGTCTTTAAGAATGATATTTCACAACATACTCTTAGTCTAATACTAAATAGGAAAACCCAGCTATATACATACATACATATACTCAGGCCTGTGTGTGTGTGTGTGTGTGTCAGATTGGAATGGTATTTTGATATACACCACAGTATTAAATGATTACCATTTTCATGAATCATGGAATAAACACATTTGGTACTTCTGACATTAAAACTAGTTTTAACTTCATTTTCACTTAAAATAATTAACACATTTAGAGCAATTACATGTAGAGTAATTGCTCATCTGCATTAGCAGATTCACTGAGTGTGAAAATCTCTCTCACATGCTGGTCATTTATCTCTCAAACTAACACACTACAACTAAATTACATCTTTAAACATCCTACTGCCAAACCAAAAGCATAAATTGCTTGTTCCTGAGGGACTGCAGGAAATATTAGCATACTAGCGCTGGCAATATACCTCAAAATAAATACTTCCCCTACACAAATACACTCACACACCCCTGAGTCAAGGCCCTTGTGGCATTACGAGTAATTACTGTGTGTTGCAGTTTTGTTTCCGAGTGCAGAGAGGCTTAAAACGAACACAATACACACATACCCAGAGCAAACACACAAGTATACAACACAAATAAACAAACACACACTCTAATTACATCTATATTAGCAAGCCATTAGCCTTTTAAAAAAGTGGACAGTAAAGCTGCCCTAATGAACTCTTTGCCCACATACACAAGCACAGAAAGACCATGTGATGAGTTAGTTTGTGGTGAGGGAATTATGAGAGCAAACCAAGCTGAGATGCCAAAAAGACCACTTACAGAGCACTGATATCGACTAAACGGGTCAACTAAAACGTTCATGGACATGAACGACACCTCAAATCATACGGCTTTTTAAAGAAAGGTGAGCTGTATGATTTTGCCTGTCGAGAGATAATCTTTGGGCTGCATGGAAATGAATTTGTCCTGCTGAGGAATGGACTGTCAAACTACTGTACTGTTATATTAGAATTACAAACATGCAGCTACCCATGTAATCATTCTTTCCTTGTCACTGTCAGCGCTTTGATGGATTTGCCACAGTCTCATTCTATCATGACGGAAAAACAGCAAGCAAAAATCCAATTTTTCCTTTCATCTACTGCCCCAATATGTTCTGATCTGGGCTCTTTGGGGTTCATGCTCTCTTCTTGTTATGAGTCACAGGTGAGTGTCTTTGGCCTGTTCTGGGATACATCACATTAAATTTAGAGCTTTTAGTACATGTCTTGATAATGTACATAAAAGTTGACAAAACAAACTTCTAGCTGATTTTAAATATTGTCCAGTACTTTTTTGTCTGCGAAAATAGACCAGTTAGTAGTTTTAGTATTATAGTACTTATTCATATTTTGAAATAGCTTTTTATTTTTCAGTTTTCATTTTGATTTTAGTTTAAGGTTTAGTATTTTTTTATTCTGGAATTTGTATTAGTTTTTTTAAATATATATTTCTATTTACAGTAATTTTCAGTTTTAGTTGAGTAATTATACTTAAAATTAAAAATTGATCTTATTTCGGTTTGTTCCCAAGGCAAGACTGTTAGGTTTAACTTAACAATAACACTAATAGTATTGATGACCCATCATGTACTTGCAAATGTATCTCCTTCCACTAATATCACATACATTTAGATTTAAACTGCCGATTATTTTGGGCTTTGGAGCTTTGAGTTATAAGAAAGATTTTATTATAGTAGACAATGACACCTTATGTCATATTTTGAGCATGCAAACACATACAAACATACGACAGATGATCACACACTGTAGGTATTATTCCTGAGGCTAATCAATCAAATTCTCTCACTCTCAAATATCTTGGTCCTCTTTTATCAGAATACAAGCAGCATTCATGATGACAGCATTCTTTCCACAGTCAATCAATAACCATTATTATTTGTGCTAGAAAACAATAAAAGTGGTAGAAAGGCCAAAAAAGTGTTAGTTGCTATTTTAGCCAGGATACATTTGGTGGGAATATAGGAAATCTAAAATGGCCTAAAATAAAATAAAATATTTTACTGTATTATTATTATAATTTTTTTTAGATAAAATAAATTCCAATATTTTATTGAATTTTTAAAATCTAATTTAGCCAGTTGTTTCCCATTATCTATAATTGTGTAACACAGGATAAATATGGCGAGAATGTGGGAAATCTAACTTGGCCTAAAATAAAATTATATTGATACTTAAGCTATGATAAAATTAAATTAAATTAAATATTTAATTTTATTGTAATTTATTTTATTTTTTAAATAAAAAAATTAAAATATTTTGTTGTATTGTATTGTATTTTTTAATAAACTATATATATATATATATATATATATATATATATATATATATATATATATATATATATATATATATAAAATATAATATAATCAAAAATAAAATAATGGCTAGAAAATAACTGTTAAAGATTAAATGCAAGAAGTGTATTTACGTTTTTTTAATGCTTTTATCCAAAGCAACTTACATTGCATTCAAGGTTCACATTGCCATTCTAATCCGTTCTTGTTTTCCCAGGGAATCGAACCCATGCGTTGCAAGCACCACACTACTGTTTGAGCTACAGGAAAGCATGAGTGCATGAGCTTGTATGAAAGTGTATGAGCTTGAGAATTTCATTCATTCACTAAAAATCCCCATTACAACAAATGGTTAAAGTAATAGCAACAAAATGACTCAGAAAAGTCAAAAGAAAAACTGTAGCATCATTTGTTCATAGATTCCACTTAGTTTAAAATTATGCAACGCACTGACATTCAAACATTTAAGTATGGCTTAAGTGCCCAAATTCTTGAATATAACACAGGGGGGCAGGGGGGGGGGGGCATATCCAGGCCATGAATGTGATGAAAGTCCTCAGAATGCGATTGATTGTGCACTCTGTGAAGGAACAGCATTATATCACTGTGAATAAGTGCGAGGAGCAGGGTGAAGGACGCTTTACTCACATAGTCAAGCTCAAATGCACAGATACTAAATGAACTGAAACCTCAGCTGCATAAACTCACAGATTAGTGTGAATGTGTTGGATGGTGGGGGATGGTCGTTTAGATGACTGGCATTTCAAGGTCTCTTAATAAAAAAAGTTTCCAATGCTATTTCCAGGCAATCCAGAAGGAGTGCTCCCAAAACAGAACATTTTTCCATAGCAAGAGAACTTTGTACCAGTGTTATTTTAATATTATTCATAAACTGTACTGTTATGGTATTTATTCAGTTTGAATTAGAATTTTTGTTTTTAAGTTTCATAGTAACTGTAGCTGACGTTTTAGTAATTTTAAAAATATTTCTTATTCCTATTTTTGTTTCAAATTTTAGTTCTTCAACTTAAACTTGTACAAGTTGTCAAGGCAAAATCTAATATTTATATTTAATATTCTTTTCAATTACTGAAACTGACTCTTCATAGCAACACTGGATTTTACCACATGCGTTTACATGAAAAAATTTAACAAAAACATCTTCTATGAGTAAAATCTCCACCTAGAGGTGTTGGTTTCTGCTTGTTCCTTAAATCCCTCCGTTTCCACCCTTCAATACAAAACAAATGTGCACTAAAGGAACATATTCACTCACACTTTCTGTTCCTCGTTTTTTTTTCTTGCACACCCTCAGTTTTAGACCGGATGAGGATCATTAGGATATTAGAGTTGGATTTGGTTGTTCATAAGTTCCCAAACAACCTCAAACAAAAGAAGATAGAGTACACCTTGTGATCAAACCTTTGTTCGAATGGCCCAACATGGCCCCAACTTGTGGTTCAACCGACCGACAAATAGAGTGAGTATTTATGCTGAACGGGTCACAACCGGCCCTCTGTTCTTGCGTGTTTAACCAGCAAGGACTAAAGAAAATGGAGAAAAGCATTTAGGAGGGACACCCAGCAATGCACACATAAATTAACTGCTGCTATTATCACACACCCACACGAACACACACACACACACACACACACACAGACAGTCTGAGGCTGGTGTACAGTAGTTTTAGTATCGATGCAATACAATGGTATCATGAGGTTAAGTGAGTGTTTCACAGAGCCATTTGCAGCTCTGCTTTACGGGGCCTTTTACTGCTTCAGCCCTGCGGGAAAACATGCACTCAAACGCTGCAATAGAAACGACACTCATGTGACACTCGCACACGCTTTGCTCTGAATTTCACAATGACTCATCATTTAAATGACTACAGCGCACAATAGCGGAGTTGTGTTTCCATTATGGCAATGCCAGGTGAGTGACAGCTAAAAGGGTCAGTGGGTTTAATTAAAGACTGGATTAACAGACAGCTGCTCTTATGAAAATGAAAACACAGTCTTAATCATCACCGTGTCCTCTGCTCTGGAAGAGCTCCTCATTCTCGCTTCCCAAAACCTGGTTTTCAGACTCTCATCATGTAGTCACAAATACTAGCTTGAAGCAAAGCACATATAAGGCAAAAATTCTAATAAATACCGTTCAGTTTTGGGTCAATAAGGATGTGGTTTTTTTTTTGGGAAAGAAATTTCTAGTTTTCTTCAGCAAGTACATGCAATAAAAGTGACAAATTAAAGACAAGAATAATCATACAAAAATGTATATTTCAAGTACAGTAATATCTCGAGATACGAGTAAATATTCAAGATACGAGCATGTACTGACGCTGATGCTGACGCATGTTCACTTCACGTGTTCACTGATTTCTGTATGGAAGTCATACAGAATCCCCGTACGCCCGCGAATAGCTGATTTTCTCTCTATTTTGTTCATTATTCTTCATAATAGCGATGAGTTCTAAGAAAGTGAGTGGTAAGGATGGTAATGAGAAGAAGAAACACATGACCATGGAAATGAAGCATGAAATTGTGGATAAATATGAGAGCGGTTCCCACGCGAGTGATCTAGCAGCAGGAGCATGAGGAGGAACTTTCGACTGTGGAGTTGATCGAGCTGCAGACGATGAACATACGCAGGTGTTGCAATCAGTAGCGAGGAGGAGGAGGGTGAACCGGAGGAAAACATTTCTACAAGTGAAAAAGGAAGTGATGGCTATGTGGCAGAAGGTTTCTGATTTCATTGAAAAGAAACACCCTGATAAATCGTCTACTGGTCGTGCTTCGCGCTTTTTGTCAACAAGTGCTTTACTTATTTTTAAAGGGAGAAAGAAACAAATCTCCCTTGATTGGTATTTTGTTAAAAAGGTCTGCGCCAAGGGAAAGTGAAAGTGAGGGTAGTCAGGCGGAAAAAGAGGTAGAAAACAATTCGAAAAAAGCAAAACAATAACATAAAATAGAAAAGTTAAAACAAACGTAAGTTCGGTTCAGTTATGTTAATTTAAGTTTACATAAGTTACTTAGTATTCGTGTAAGGTACGATACGGATTCAAGTGTCTGCAAACCAACCCCCTTACTCCCCCTCCTCCGCAGTGTCTAAAAAATATATTAAGCTGTTTAATCTGTTTTGAACATCGATAATAATGAGAAATGTTTCTTGAGAAGCAAATATTAGAATAATTAATGAAGGATCATGTGACACTAAAGATGGAGTAATGATGCTGAAAATTCAGTTTTCTGAAAACGGTTCATTTAAAAAGATTTTTGTAAATAAAGTAAAACTTAAGTAACATCAATAAAGTAGTCATCAAGCACTCATCACAGAGTAGCTTAAAGGATAGTTAACCCAAAAATAACTTAAGCAATAAAGTGTGAGAGGCAGTGATAGTGAATCTATTCAGCCGTGATTATTCATCATACAGCTCTAGCCTCAAGTACCTTATTACTTTTATAAAAAAGGTTACAAAACAACATCCCTATATGCTAGTCCACCAATACATACTAGGCTTTCATGGGTTATTGGTAGAGGCAGGGTCTCACCACTTGTGGCCCTTGATAGTCTGAAGTCCTGGTATGTATTACCTATGTAAGTTTTATTTCAAAATTCATAACGCAACGCAAATACAAACTGCATTCTCAGCTTTGCCATAAAGAGCGCTAGTGAGCATTTCACAACCTTTCTTAATTTATGTGTAAAGCAAAATATGACGACGTGTGTCACTATTCTCTTTCAGCCATGGCGGAGCAACATTCATTAACGGCAGTGCAAGACTGAATGTAAAATAAAATGGATTGCAAGCTTGCGTACTTGCGTTATCTTTCTTTCCTCACTAACGGTGAAGATGATGACAAATGTTTTCTAGCTATCCGGAGCAACTTTGGCTCAATTGATTTATTGAATGTATTCTTGCTTGTTTCTTCACTCTGTAGTGGTGTCTTTATACTTGTGAATGAGTTTTTGAGGACCATAAGAAGTATTGATGAAACGTCCACAATCGTTCCCATCACATATACTAACAGCCACATATTTCAATAGCTCATTCACCTCCCTTAATCAAGTATACATCAGACAGATAGATAAAGAGCAAGGGAGAGAGAGAGAGAAAGGGAGGAAGAGGCAAAGAGAATGAAGAGAGAGACAGAATGCAGGAAAGATAGAGGGATTGGATACAAGCCCAGAGGAAAATCCATACCACTCTGTTATTGGGCATGTAATTGGTTTCCTCTCCCTCTCTCTTGCTCTCACTCTCTATCTAAACCCATCCCCCAATTTAGGCAGAGTGTAAACCTCTAGAATTTCAAATTATGACAGTAAATGAATATGTGAATTCATGTACTTGTGCGTACATGTGTGTGACTGTTTGTCACACTTTATTTCAGGCCACAAAAGAAAATGTAGTGTAGACAATATATAAGACTCATAAGCTAAAGCTAAAGTGGATTAATCATGACTGTGAAATAACATTTTAAATCTTTAGCCATTCAGAATCATAATAGAGGTCATTTGCTGATAGAAGTCTTAAAGGTGCCGTTTTCGTGGTTTTGGTGCAAAAAACCTTGACTAAAGACGCAGTCACATTTCATGGGCAAAAAAGGTCTTTTGTCTAGTGTCAATAGAGTAGTGATGAACAGATCACACAGAAGTCACTTTCAAATAAAAATGTAATGCACATCAGCTTGTGGTAATCATGGCGAATCCTGTGAAATGTATCTTTCTCTTTAAATATCTTATCTTTTAAAGGAAATCTTTCGGAAAATATATTTACTTTAATAAAATAACATAAAAGTGTATATGTCCCTTTTAATAACATGAAGGATATCTATTGCCTCACCACTGGAAGACCAAGATCAATCCTTTCCATCTTTTTGAGTCTGTTTGTGTGCTACTTGAGGCTCTATGTCAACAGTTTCTACCACAAGTTCAATACAGATTAATATTTAAATTAAATAGTGCAGAATATGTCTGCATGAAACATTAAATAAACGAACACATACTCTGTGAATTAATGTGTGTGGGTGTAAAACTGTGTAAAGAAATGGATGGCAAATAAGGCTATATTGACAGAGAGATGGAAAAGCATGAGTACAGTATAAAAGATAGACAATGCTCCCATCACGCACATATATGTATATAATCACACACCAACTATATATATATATATATATATATATTTGTTTTTTGTGTTTTTTTTCCTAAGAAAAGCACTCAAATAAGATCATTCAAGACATTGCTATGGTGGATAAGTAAATATTACGCCCCGAGTCTAGGGAACATTCAACGGAAAAATACGATGGGCATAATACGATTGGGTTGTGGTGATGGATCCCTTTTTACTCACTCCGGCCGATAATTAAACAGAACAACAACTAAATAGAAAAAATACCATTACGTTTATTAAGTTAACAAATAAAGCCGAGAGCATCTCTTCAGGGTGTCCAAAGGCCAAAAAAATATATAAATATATAAATCAAAAAGAGGAAATAAAGTAAACAACCTAACCGAGTAGAAAATAAAATACATTTAACTTATCTAACTCTATAAATGAATAACAAATACAAACAAATAAAAGTAACTGGCAGGACACCCCTACGCTCCAACATGTTAACACATTGCTAGGCTTATAATTTTTTTTTTTTTAAATGTTACAATGGCAAATGTTGCACTGTAAGATCTACATTTGGGTAACATCAGCAGATGTTATACTCTGCATAGTATCGACCGGAGGAGGGATCCTGGAGCTCTCAACCCGTTCATGGCCAAACCAAGAATGAGCTCTCCGATGAATGCCGGCAGCTTCATTTTATAGTCCCCGCCTCATCCAGACAGCCCATAATGATCAGACATCCTAATGGATTACCTATTTGGAATCCTTTACCTATTACCTATTTACGAAAAGTAGGACCGTAACAGTAAATGATTGAATAACATTACAGAAGGAGTCTTTACAAGTCAATATACTGTGTGAATAAACAGTGTCAACTTTAAATATAAACACAAAAATGAGTAATAATAACAACTTGAAAAGAATATAACAATTTTGTTTGTTCATTCCATGTCAAAATATGATTCCAGCAGCAGTGATTCCTCTCAGACAGAAGCAGTCTGGGTTTTACCCAGAGGGGTTTCTCTAAGCAAAGTGTGTCTGTCTGAGCTTTAGTCTGATAGAGGAGCTCCCAGCTAAATCATCCAGAATCCTGTCTGGGAATACTCTTTCAGAGCATCCACCTCTCTTTTAAAAAAAGACACTCACGTCCTACACTTCCAGCTGTGCCCTATTTCAGGGATCACAGCTCTGGCCGCTGAGTCAGCAACGGTTGCCTTCCTCTCAACCACACACAAAGAGAAAAACACAGCTAGTCTTCTCCATTGTTGGGTCATGAACCAAAAATGGCCTGAAGGTCTGTTCGGACCGCAAGGAAAGAAAATAAAGATAAATGCACAAGTGAAACTGACCGCATAACCATGCAATTATAGAACATTTTACTGAACCTATTTCAGCTAATAATTTTTTTAAATGTAATTAATATTGAGCTAAAAATATGAAAATTAATTAAGATCATATAGAAATAAAATAAAAGGAATATAAAAATACAAAATACCAAAATAAATTTAATACATTTTAAATGCTACAATTAAATAATATGATATATATAGTATGCAAAGTATATTTTTATTATATTTTTAGATTTGATAAAATTACATGTTACAGTGTTATTAAATTATTAGTGTTTTAATGATTAGCAATAAGTGAAAATTACATGTCATGTGTCACAATCTTTAGCGAAAACAAAGACTGATCAAAAGTACTTTAATTAAACTTTCAGGAAGCAGGAATGAAGAATAAACATCCACAAAGCATTCATGTAACATAAACAAGACCTGACCAGGATGAGTGAGTGAAGCAGGCTTAAATGTGGTGAAGCTGATGAGGGTGAGTGATGGTAGGTGTGGATGATTGGAAATGGTGCGGAGGGAGCAGAGAGGATCATGGGAATTGTAGTACTGAGGTGACAGGTTAAGTGTGACAGTACTCCCCCTCCCGCAAGGCCCACAGTAGTACAGGTGAGGAGGATGAGGAGAGAGCGAAGGGATGGTGAAGGGGGTGCCACAGGGTAGGCGGAACCGGCAGACCCAGTGGAGGACACAGGAGGTGGGGTGCTGTTGGTGGCAAGAGCCAGTGAGGAGCTTTGAGCGGGGCATGGTGGATGCTGTGCTTTCTGTCAAAGTCAGAGTCCATCAAATAGCTGAATATCCGCAGAAATGAAGCGACACTGAGAACCCTGGCTACCACAGTAACGACCTCCCGATGTTCAAGTTGGTTGGAGAGACCGAGGGCAGTGATGGAGCAGGTCATGGTCGAAGGACTGGAGGGCTGAAGCGTAGCAGACTGCCCACAAGTCCTCAATGCAGCTGTGGCGAGGTCCGAGCCAGGTGGAGCCGACTGCTGGTTGCCAACTGCTAGATGGTGGATCTGAGGAGTGAAGACGGAGGGACTGGTGTGAGACTGTGGCTAATAGGTGGCAGGAATGGGACTATGGGAGGGCTGAGGTCTCTGGACGAATTATAAGGGTCCATTTCTCTATAGTGGTTGGTGGTGGGAGAGGGAGGCTGGGTGGGACTTACAGAACAGATGAAGACAGCTGATTGAAGGTCTGAATGATTCTCGCTCTTAGTGGTGGGAAACTCCTCTTTGCCCTCAGATTCAATGACGGCTCTCTCTGCGGTGGAAGGAGCAGCCAGCACATGCATCTGGTCAGGCTCTGTGGGCGATGCTGGGCTCACCCATCTCTGCTGGCATGGGCTTACAGCACACGGCGGAGGAGGGCTTGATGTCTGCGGTGGGCTCAAACTGCATTATCCTGATCGATGGGTTCTGGCTGGGCACTGGGATTGGAGTGTTGGTGAAGCTCCAAGGAACCCTGGACAACTGCACTCACGTGGCATTCCTCAAGGGAGCTGTCTCCTTACTCAAGGCAAAGCAGCTGCACAGCACGGATGTCCATGGTTGACGGGAAAAAAAAAAAAACACAAACTGAAAAAAAAAACATAACAAATTGCCTGGTGATGACCAGGGAGGATCATGGGAATTGTAGTGCTGAGGTGACTGCTTAGTGTGACAATAGGCAAAAATACAAAAGAATTAGAATTACAGTGTGTTCCTTGAATGCAATGTAAGTCGCTTTGGATAACAGCATCTGGCAAATGCATAAATGTAAATGTAAATGTTTAAGGATGTTTGTGTTTACTTATTTACTTTTTTAAACAAATATTGTACAAGTTACCACTTTATGCTCAGTATAAATTCTTGGTTTTAAAGCAAAAGCATCTGTGTTCCACTGATCTAGACAGATAGAGTCAGTTGTTGTTTTTTTGTTAGTTTGTTTTGCTTCTCTCGCTCCTCCCTCTCATTTTTTCCCTGCGCTGCATCTCTCATTCTCTCACTGGGGATGTTTATGGGATGAAAACAAATGAACACAGGTTTGTGCAAAGTTTCTTTCTCTATATCACGTTCATGTAGTTTTTCTTGTTCAGTATGCAGACCTCTATGAGATTGCCCTTCGATTTACTTAAAATTAATGGGGCTGGGGAAAAAAAGAGCACTGAAAAATGAAATAGTCTCCATTTTTCATTGTGCTCTGAGGATCATAAATATTTCACAATGTTTAAAAAGAGTCATTTCTCTTCTGCTACTCATCTCTGAATAAAACACTGAAAAACCAGGCGATTGTTTCATAAAGTCACAGATAGTCTTCCATACCAGACTAAAAAGGTCCTCATAGCAGCTCTGGAGAAGAATCGCAAGAGACCACCTGACTGACATGGATAACTATAGTTGATAATTAGCTTACTTGCTAAGACGTGCTTTTACAAAGCTGTGATTTCAATAACCTGCCAAACATATTTTTACTTTATATATAAATTTTCTAAAATATATAAAATAAAATAATACAGTGAGTGGTCCATGGGAAAAGAGACTGATAGCTTCACAAACACCGACATTAATACATGACATAGTACATAGTCTTATATGGCGTAAGACTAATGCTAAAACACTAGAAATAAATAATATAATTTTATTTGCACTAGGGGTTTATGTGTGGTTATCAGTTATCAATGAATGTGCATCAACTGCTTTGAGTGTGTGTGTGTGTGTGTGTGTGAATGTATAATACCATTATACAGTATATAAAGCAGCCATATAGATGAACAAGCAACTACAGGAGAGAGAATCAATATTTAGCTCCTGAACACACACATGAACACAAACAGACACAACACACACAAGCGCACGATGCATGCTGTTAACCTCCTGAGAGGGAGAGAGCATGTTTCAGAATTGCATACTACCATAGCAATACTATTTACTATTTCAGCATTATTAAATATAGTCTTTATACTGTGCAGTTTGCAGATTTTGTGTGCATAGAATATGTTAAAATGTGCAACATGTTTCTCAACTTATGATTTGATCAGACCGCATAAGGTTTGAAATCCAAAACACTATGACATATGTGTGTCGCAGGCCATTTTTTCAGTCTCGTTTGTAGAATGTTTAATGTTTTATACCCCTAAAGTGTTTAATTTTCCACGTTCAAGTTTATGTAACACCATCCAGCCTATCATTTGATGCTTGACTTATCGCTGTGCAAATGTTGAATGTTATTATTTTAACAGAGAACTGAGTCAGGTTCAAAACATGTGTTGCCATGCTATTTTTATACAAAAAGTCATTAAAAATGCAAAAATAACTGCTTATTTCTGTAAGTATAAGTGGACTGAATAGTGTACTTATTCAAAACAGACAATATTATATATGCAAAAAGATAGATTATATAAACTTGCTGAATTAAATATTCAGCATAATGAGGTCATATGAAATGTAGCATAGGCCTACTACTGTTTATTGCCGCTACTTATTGCTGCATACTGTATTCTGTTTCACACACTACTTTTTAAATAGCAGGCAGTATACCGTGTAGACTGACTATGCAGTAAGCAATAAGTTTCCATTTTGAAAGCAGTCAGAGAGATTTTGAGATTCAGACTGTGTGTGACTGGTTAAGAATGGCTCATTTGTTTCAAATGGCCTGAGAGATTAGTCTTCTGTGCTCTATATGAACCTACTGAAGAAAAACAGCACACACACACAGACATATTTCATATATGCATGCAGGTCATATAGTTTATACAAATGTCCATATTTATTCAGAGATCAGTGGGTCAAAATTAAATCCTGCTCATTTCAAGATTAAATAACTGTGATTTACGGAGAATACAACAAATAACCATAATCACACTGACCAATCATATATGCCCATCAATACTACAACCCATAAACATTTCTGTAACACAGTCAAGGCAGTGTAAAACAGTCATATATCACACTCTAGCAGTTTTGAGCACTCTCACAAATCATACAACTTTTACATTTTCCCATGAGTCTCTGTTCCTGAGAGATAAATAACACAACTACCAGCTATAACCTTGCAGTAAATACCAGTCTCCAGATACATATGATGATATCAACATGACATTAAAAGACTAAAAGTCAGATCAAACATAATTGTATACACACACACATAAACACACACATATATATATATATATATATATATATATATATATATATACACACACATGTGTGTGTGTGTGTGTGTGTGTGTGTGTGTGTGTGTGTGTGTGTGTGTGTGTGTGTGTGTGTGTGTGTGTGTTTATTATTAAGATGATCATTTTAATATATTAAGGTATTTCCTATAAATGTCTATATATATTCACGGATTTATGAAAAAATTTACTTTCTAAAATGGGTTAAATAAAATAAAAATGACAGGTCTCCAAATGTATTCTTCCAAATGTAAAAATTCGCCCTCCCCCCACAATTGCTTGAAAATTATTCAGAACAGTCTACATTTAAGTAATGTGATTACTGAGGTGTTTGTGATTTTAAAAGTTTAAAAGCCAAATGTCACTAACACTCAGATCAAATGTCAAACATTTCACCTTAGCTTCTTTCTCACGGGTAGTACAGATGCTTTTTATTTTTATGTTTATGTTATGTTACTGTACTGTGTGTACAGTATGTGTGTTGTATGCCATGAGGAAATAGAGTTGAGGATTCAGTTAGTGAGTCACAATATCACTGGTCTGCTAAAACACTGAATAAAAACCAAAAAATGTCCTGTGCTATTCTAGTCACTACTACTTCTGACGTAATAGCAAAATTTCCCATCACATAGATGATCTGAGAGAGTTAGACATCTGTCTTTCCCACAGGCAGAATATGGTGGTACTGGGAGCAGTCAGAATATATATGGATATAATTTTTTATTCTTTCACCAAATGGAGGTTGTAATAAACATTTCAATATATGTGAATACATATGTGAGAACCATCGCAACATCCTGTGCTTTCTATATCGAACAATCATTATCAGGATGTGTGTGTGACTGAGCTGGAGCAGCTCATCTGAAAGGAAAAAGCATCATGGGATACTGCGGTATCCCTGGACTGTCATTTTACACACACAACACATCATCATCACTATCACTAGGACATCCTTTGGCTGTGCACAAACACTGGACAACGACCAAGGCTGCGTAATGTACACAGGACAAGCTCTGAAGCGGAGATGCATACATCCGTTTAAACATATGACTCTGCAACTTCCAGGGCACACATATACCGAGAGCATGACCAGCCGCTAATGTCGAACTCAGTGCTAATTGGGTTACATCAGTAAGCTGGTGTTAACTCAGCTTTAAGTGGATTTTACTCAGGGACTGAAACATTCTTCTGTCAGGCTGTCCAACTCACTTCATAAACACCATGTGTTAAATCTCATAAAAACTGTTAAGAACTATATATAGGTGTTATTTAATTCCAAAATAAAAATAAAATAATATCTAGCATAAAGAAATGCTAAACAGTATGTATTTTAATTGTAAAGTACAATTGTAATAGTTTTTGTACAGAATTGAATTTGTTGATTTTTTATTAAAAATAAATAAACAAAATATTAAAAAATAAATAAAAATGTAAATATATTAGTAAACTGATCAAACAGGAATGTTAAGGCGTTCCCTACAACAACAAAAAAACAACAACAACATGAAATTAACATTAATTAACATTCATTCAATCTAATATGTTAAATCATATGTTAATATGGTTTGAGATCATTGTAATATGGCAATGAGAATGTTAATTGTAGCTACAATATGTTTGATTGTCATTTAAAATGATTTAATAACCCTGACAAATAAACGTTATTTTCTACGTCCAAGATACATTAAAAAAAATTATTTTGATTTTGGACCGAAATATGGAGATTTCGTCATGAGACTCACATGTGTGTATATATACCAAGAAAAAGAGATGAAAGGAGTGATAGAGTGTGAGAGAGGAATAGAGTAATTGAGCTCTCTTGGCACCCGTTGTCTTTCTCTTCTGTTTGGCAGGCAGTGCTGACTAGGCCTCTAATGGGACTGTAAACTGAGTCTTAGGTTCAATCAGGAGGGAGCGAGAGAGAGAAGCTGATCAATACGACAGTGGAAGACCTGCTACCAATGGCATTGAGATCCCAACTGAAAAGAAAGTGAGCTAAGAAAGGAAGAGAGGGACTGAAAGATAAGATGGGGGGTTTGTTAAAGACAAGAGACAAAAAGGAGGAGAGGGACTTTCTCTATGCCACGTCTTGGGGCCTGGCTGAAAGACTAAATTAGACACATCCTTAGGGGTCTTGTAATGTGTCCTGACACATACTTCTCCAGATGGAGGGTCAAAGGTCAGTGTTACCCTACATTCTTGCTCCTTAAAAAAAAAGCAAAAAACAACCTTACATCAATGCTTGGCTTTGTTAATGAGATCCTGTGATTTTGGAATGGCAGATATGGCAGGTATGTAGGTCACACTGTGAAGTGGACATGGGCATTCTGCCCACAAAAGGTCTGCAAATTCATTGTTTCTTGTGCTGCTGCTGAATGGACAACACCATAGCAGCAACAAAAAAACCTACATCACCTTCTTTTCAGAAGTTATTTTGTTATATGAACTTGAATGTATGGCTAAAATATTGACACTTAAATCAGTCTAATATTGGGTTGTTAGTTCCAGTTTCGGAGAAACACTGATATTTTCTACCAAAATCTCCATGAAGCCTGTTAATCCAGTGGCCGCATGTGTCCTTTCCAGGGGAAAGACAAGCTATCTGAACCCTAATGCCAGGAGGACACTCCTCTAAACAGAACTGTGATGGCTATTCATCAGCACAGAAAACGCCAGGCCATAAGCTACGCTAAGCTAAAGGATGAGGGCCTGAGAGGTTGATTTATGACAGCTTTTCAAACAAAGAGCAAGCATGCTCCGAGGAGTAGAACAATCACTGGCAGGAACATTACACAGAGCCTAAGCTAATCAAGGTCGCGCAAGCACAGATGGGTTTCCTCCACGGAGCAGTTATCCTTAACACTTCTTGCACAGCTCGAGGAGAAACAGCTAATCTGATCAGGGTAGCTCTTTTACCCTGTGAAAAGGGTTGTGAATGATCTTTGAAACAAATGTGTTAAAAATGTTTTACAAACCTGAAAACATGTTACATGTGACACTTGTTACATCCCTGCCAAAAAGAGAGTGTTTTGAATTATGGTTCCCATTATTCAATACAGTTTTATAGCTCTGTGAAACCTGTGAAAAGTGATGAGACGGTGAGTAATGTTTGCAACAAATGTGTTAATTGGATAATATGTTACGTCCTCTTGAAAGAATGTTTTAGAAGTTAATTCCCATTATGCATTTTGTTATGAAGCTCTTTTAAACTGTGAAATCTGTTTTATCAAATTTAACGTGTTACATGTGATGTGTGTTACGTTCCCTGTATGTTTTGTATTATAGTTCTCATTATGCATGATTATTGCTATTATAAAGTACTTTTAGTTCTGTGAATGATTGAATCTGTTGATGGGATAATGTGTTACATGTAACCTATAATACATCCCCTGCCGAAAAGACTGTGATTGGGATGATTGTTCCCATTGGTGCAATGATGTTTGCAACACATGTGTTAACTGGACAACATGTTACATGTAACACGTGTTACATCACCTGTTGAAAGATAATGTTTTAAGGACGGTCCATTATGCAGTGCAAGTTAGCATGTTCCATGTAATGTGTGTTATGGCTCCTGATGAAAAGAGTGTGTTATGCAATAATGTTATGCTGGTGTCTCCAGTAGGCTTCTTAACTGCAAAAAAGAACATGCTGGTCTTCAAATTTCAGTGGCAAACAACACTTCTATTACTTATATTTACTTCCTATTCTATTTATTTCATTTAATTACAGACAAAAACGTTGTACAATTGAAACAACAGAGTTTTCTCTGATCACGTGTCAGTACTGAGGTTGAGTGAGGTGCTCTAAACACTAAACATAGAAGAACATTGCTAGCATGTTAATGAAACAAATAAATACGTTACTTTTCCATGAAAATCCATTTCAGATGGCACAGGTCCTCACAACTCCCTCCTATTATCTGATGCAAATTGCACGCAAAAGTTACAAGAGCTTTCTGAAATTTACATTTCATTTACATTTATTTATTTAGCGTAGACGTTTTTATTCAAAGGAACTTGCAAATGAATACTTGCATTCAATTGACATCTTCCTGGATTAAAAGTAGAAAGATTTATCAGTCCACTACAGTGTTATTTTAGTATTATTTATACACTTTTAGTTAAATATATATATTAAATAGATTAATAGATATATTAAATATATATTAAAGTTTGAATCAGCTTTTATTTCTATAGTTTCAGTTAAAATTTTGTTTTATTTCATTTAAAAATTAATTTAAGGTTTAGTGATACTGACTTGTGCATTTGAGTTTTTTTTTCCTTCATTTAAATTTACCTTTAATTTATTGTTATTTCAGATTCAGTTGTTGTAATTTTAGTACTTCAACATATATTTATTTATTTCAGTAAGTCGCCAAGGCAAAATTTCTAATTTTTGGTGAATATTTGTTTTGTTTTTTGAAGGTTAAGTTTTTCATTTAAAATTTATATTTTATGTCAGAATTATTCCATTAAGTGAAGTTTTAGTTTTAGCTAACAATAACAACACTGGTCCACTGGGAAACAAAGTTGTATTTGTCACGGATCCAGCCACACCCCTCGCACCAGACTCATTCACTTCTCACTCACGATCCCAATCACCAGAATACTGAACACCTGCACCTGCCTAGTCAGCATTCCTTAAATACAAGCTTCACCCTGCAAATCACTGTCCGGTCTCGTCACTGACTGCCAGACTCTCATGCCAGCGACAACCCGTGTTGACGCCGTCATTACCGACCCCGATTGTCCAGGATCTCCTTCCGTGAACCTTCAGGCATTCTTCCCGTGATCTCCAGCCCAGTATTGTCCACTTCCCATCAGATAAGCCTCTCTGCCGCTACCAGTTCTTCTCTACACCTTCAGCCACCAGCTACTTGCTCTGAGTTTGCTTTGTTCAATAAACATCATCACCACTCACGTCTGTGTCCGATTGTTTATCATGACAGAAGACCGGACCACCCAGCAGACCCAGGCGGTAACTGGCGAAGCATCCGCCGCGGAGAGTAATCCACTTCTCGATGTCATGCAGGCTTTCCACCATGTCCTTCAAAACTTTGCCTCTACATCTGCCTCACCCAGTCCCATGGCCCGGCCAGCGCCCTTCAGTGGTAAGGCGGAGGAATGCGATGGTTTCCTATTACAATGTAAACTGTATTTTGAAATCAATCCCCGACAGTTTGAAACGGAACAAGCCAAGATTGCATTCGTCATATCCCTCCTCACCGGCCGCGCGCTTCAGTGGGCGCGCGCGATCTGGAACTCTAACGGCCCTGTCACGCAATCATTACCTGCATTTCTCCATCATTTCAAGGAAGTTTTCGGCCATGCAGCTGATACTGTATCCACCAACGATCAACTCCTCCGTTTACGACAAGGAACCCAGTCAATCCAAGATTATTCCTTGCATTTTCGCACCCTAGCGGCCTCTAGTGGCTGGAATGAGGCGGCACTACTGGCTGTTTACCGTCAAGGACTTCAACCCAACATCCGTGCTCAACTTGCCATTTATGATGACCGTTATGGCCTGGAAAAGTTCATTCAAAAATCCATTCTAGTGTCCCAAAACCTCACAGTCTGTTCTCCAGAAACCCCGATGTCGCATTCCCCGTCTCCACTGAAAGAGCCTAAACCTCCAGCACCAGAGCCCATGCAGGTCGATCACTACCGCCTATCACCATCAGAGCGAGAGAGACGTATCCGATTGCACTTGTGTCTATACTGTGGTGGTGAGGGCCATCTCCGAGCTCAATGCCTGACCCGACCACCACGCCCAGGGGTGAGTACAATCCACACGGCATCCATAATCCACAAAATGTCTTTAACAAAGGTTTTAGTGACTTCTGCTAATCTCTCTGTTCCAGCCACGGCGTTGATGGATTCAGGCTCAGCTGGCAATTTCATCTCCACCAACCTTCTGAATAAACTGAAAGCCCACAAAACCCTTCTTGACCACCCCTTTCGTGCTCATAACATCCTTGGAAAACCCCTGGGCCGCGGGTACATTCGGTACGTCTCGTCTCCTATCCACCTGCAAATTGGATGGCTCCATCATGAGGAACTCACCTTCCTGGTGCTGGAGGGATCCACTACTGACATTGTCCTGGGGCGCCCGTGGATGTCCAAACACTCTCCTCTGGTTAACTGGAACTCAGGTGAAGTCTTAAAATGGAGCCCATTCTGTCTTCAACAATGTCTCTCTACTGTTCAAAGGAACCCTACACCTGCTGACCAACCTGACATGGTAACTGAGATACCACTCGCCTCCACATCCATCGAGAGTCCCCATAACCCATCATGTCAAGACATCCCCATTGAATACCGGGCGTTCCAGGACGTGTTCAGCAAACGGCTAGCTACAGAACTTCCACCTCACCGGCCATGGGACTGTGCACTCGACCTGCTGCCTGGGGCAACGTTTCCCCGCGGACGCATCTACTCCTTGTCCATCCCGGAGCAACAGGCCATGGATGAGTATATAAAGGAGGCTCTACGTCAGAAGTTTATCCGTCCATCTACTTCCCCTGCCGCATCAAGTTTTTTCTTCGTGGGCAAAAAGGACGGAGGCTTGAGGCCCTGTATTGATTACCGGCACCTAAACTCGCTCACCATCAGGTTCCGATACCCGCTACCCCTGGTCCCCGCTGCTCTGGAACAGCTGCGGGGGGCTCGCATCTTCACGAAGCTGGACCTACGAAGTGCGTATAATCTAATCCGAATACGTGAAGGAGACGAGTGGAAGACCGCGTTCATCACGCCCTCTGGCCATTATGAATACCTCGTCATGCCGTTTGGTCTGTCAAATGCTCCAGCTGTGTTCCAGGGATTCATGAACGAGGTATTCAGAGATTTCCTCAACATCTTTGTTATTGTCTACCTCGATGACATCCTCGTTTACTCCAAAGACATCTCCGAACACCATCGACACGTCAAGCAGGTCCTAGCTAAGCTTCGAGAACACCATCTCTTCTTGAAATTAGAGAAGTGCGAGTTCCTCCGCAGCAGCATCCAATTCCTTGGCTATATCATCAACCAGAGCGGCGTCAAGATGGACCAGGGGAAAGTGAAAGCGGTGCAGAACTGGCCACAACCTACCACAATCAAAGAATTACAGCGTTTCCTGGGATTTGCCAACTTTTACAGGCGGTTCATCCGGAATTTCAGTATAATCAGTGCACCCTTGACATCATTACTGCAACATGGGCCCAAGTCTCTGTCCTGGACACCTGAAGCCACCAAGGCCTTCCAAACCCTTAAGGCAGCCTTTTGCACGGCTCCTACCCTCACTCATCCGGATCCCCAGTTACCGTTCATAGTCGAGGTCGACGCGTCCTGCACCGGGGTAGGAGCCGTGCTGTCACAGCGGCAGGGTGAGCCTCCAAGACTCCATCCATGTGCCTACTTTTCCAAAAAGCTATCCCCGGCGGAGCGGAACTATGACATTGGGAATCGCGAGTTGCTTGCCATAAAGTTGGCATTGGAAGAGTGGAGGCATTGGCTGGAGGGGGCTAACCATCCATTCCAGGTGATAACCGATCATCGAAACCTAGAGTACCTGCGGGAAGCAAAAAGGCTCAATCCACGGCAGGCTCGTTGGGCACTCTTCTTCACGAGGTTTAATTTCACCGTGACGTATAGACCTGGGGACAAGAACCAGAAAGCCGATGCTCTCTCTCGCCAGTTCACCCCTGACAATAACCCACAACCGCCTGAACCCGTGCTCCCTCCAGCCTTGATTGTTAGTCCCATCCAATGGACAATAGACCACCAGATCGCCGAAGCAACTCGCGAAGAACCAGCTCCGCCGGGGGTCCCTGAGGGGCAGCTCTACGTACCATCTCGACTCCGCCTGCCCCTCATGGATCAAGTTCACACGTCTCCGGGCTCTGGACACCCAGGCAGCCAGCGAACCCTCTCGCTCCTACAAGATCGCTATTGGTGGCCCAGAATGGACCGCGATGTCTCCCAGTATGTCAGAGGATGCTCAGTCTGCGCCACCACCAAATCACCACGCCATCTTCCAGAAGGCAAACTCCAACCCCTGCCGATACCCCGCCGACCCTGGTCACACATTGCAGTGGATTTCATGACCGATTTACCACCATCTGACGGCAAGACATGCATCCTTGTAGTGGTAGATCGGTTTTCTAAAGCTTGCAAATTGATACCCCTCAAGGGCCTCCCCACGGCTTTGGAAACGGCGGAAACCTTGTTTCACCAAGTCTTCCGACACTTTGGCCTCCCGGAAGATATCGTTTCCGACCGAGGACCCCAATTCATTTCCAGAGTCTGGAAGTCATTTTTTCACCTTCTCGGAGTCTCCGTTAGTCTGAGTTCAGGTTACCATCCCCAGACCAATGGCCAGACTGAGCGGAAGATCCAGGAAATTGGGAGATATCTGAGATCCTACTGTGGCCACCAACAAGACACCTGGAACCGGTTTCTTCCGTGGGCTGAATACGCCCAAAACTCACTAAGGCAAGAGTCCACACACCTCACACCGTTTCAGTGCATGTTTGGTTTTCAGCCACCGTTATTCCCTTGGACAGGAGAGCCCACGGAAGTCCCAGCTGTCCATCACTGGTTCCAGGAGAGCGAGAGGGTATGGGATTCAGCTCACGTTCATCTGCAAAGGGCAGTCCGTAGGCAGAAGATCCAAGCTGACCGCCGACGCCTTCCCACACCACGGTACTATCCCGGTCAACTCGTCTGGCTATCAACGAGGGACATTCGCCTACGGCTGCCCTGTCGCAAGCTGAGTCCCCGCTTCATAGGTCCTTTCAAAGTGGTGAGGCAGATCAACGAGGTCACTTACCGTCTTCAGTTACCCACACATTACCGAATTTCCCCGTCATTCCATGTGTCTCTCCTCAAGCCCTTCACTAAACCTCTGTTTCCCTCATCCACAGAGTCTGGTGTTGAGGCTGTACCTCCTCCTCCTGTTGACCCGGCGGACCAGAACATTTACAAAGTTTCTTCCATCTTGGACTCTCGACGACGGGCCGGCACACTGCAGTACCTCGTAGATTGGGAAGGTTTCGGTCCCGAAGAACGCTCTTGGGTCAACCACGATGACATCCTAGATCCAGAGCTCCTGCAAGAATTCCACACCAACAACCCCAACCGTCCAGCCCCCCGGGGTCGAGGCCGGCCCCGTCGTCGTCCGCCGCGGTCCTCAGGAGCTGCCCGTGGAGGAGGGGGTACTGTCACGGATCCAGCCACACCCCTCGCACCAGACTCATTCACTTCTCACTCACGATCCCAATCACCAGAATACTGAACACCTGCACCTGCCTAGTCAGCATTCCTTAAATACAAGCTTCACCCTGCAAATCACTGTCCGGTCTCGTCACTGACTGCCAGACTCTCATGCCAGCGACAACCCGTGTTGACGCCGTCATTACCGACCCCGATTGTCCAGGATCTCCTTCCGTGAACCTTCAGGCATTCTTCCCGTGATCTCCAGCCCAGTATTGTCCACTTCCCATCAGATAAGCCTCTCTGCCGCTACCAGTTCTTCTCTACACCTTCAGCCACCAGCTACTTGCTCTGAGTTTGCTTTGTTCAATAAACATCATCACCACTCACGTCTGTGTCCGATTGTTTATCATGACAGTATTCAATGGTACAGAGTGGCTACAGTGAATGATTTTGAAGAAGAACTAACCAGTGGACCTTTGGGATTTTTGACACAGATTTTTTTGAAAGAGAGTCAATAACTTTGGCTGAATCACTTTGTATCAAGTAAATGGCATATCCAGGAGCAGAATAGTATTTGGCTTTATTCTCTTAGTTATGTCTGTAATCATTTATTTCTTTGGGACAGGCAAAAACTCGGTCAACATGCCATTTGTTGTCATCAATTGCTTATTTGATTGAGCTACTGTACCACTTTATAGCTTACTGGTCAGTTGTTGTGGTTTATCGAGTTTCAGATGAACTCAGATTAAATCACATATAAAGATCATAAAATATGGCTGACCGATTTACATGACAGGCACAAGGCTGTGCTTAATCAGAATAAAATAAAAGACGGATCATGTCAATAAGTCTGGTTCTGTGAAGCTAGTTTGCATCTGTCTGGTTCCTTGTCTAGTTCCAACGCTGAGTCATTGTGCAAATTAAAACTTTCTTGAAACAGGTCATTTTCTGTCATCACAATGTGATTTACGCACAAGCGAGCACTCAGAAGCAAACAAACAGTGTCTCAAACAAACCTACTCAACACTCCTATAGCACACAAACCGAACATACTTCATTCTCCACAATTCTGACCTTTGACCCCAATACACCACCCCTTCCTCCCCTGTCTACTCGTCTCTTAATGGATGGTGATATATAAACGTCCTCCTCCGTCTTTCCCTCTATCCAAGAACACTCCTCCACACTTGCTGACGGCTGAGCTCCAGACCAGAAGGTTTGGTAGCGGTCCATGTTTTCAGTAAGCGGCTCTGACAGTGAAGTGCGCAGGGCTCAGTATGGTGTGCTTAACGGCCCTGCAGTCTGTGTCGCTCTGCGGTCTGTTTCTGTGCCTGATAAGATGGGGATAATGTTCTGAATGTTTATTTTGATAAACCACAGGGACATGACGAATCTGTGACTGCCCCAGACCAGCCAAGACAGAAAACAGATGCTAACTGCTCTCTTTATAATATTAGCAAGAATGGAAGTTTCTCAATGGTTGACTCACCGTCCAACAAGCCATTGGTTGATTAGTAAGGTAATCAAGATTTAGGGGCAGTGTCTTAGTTAGTGGATTGTGCTTTAGCTTTAAAATTGCCTTTTTAAAACCATGCCCCCGCACATTTATTGAACATCATTTTTAAGACCAATTTAAAACTGAATATCTGTCTATGTACACTAATGAAGTTTTGGAGTGTGTGTCTTTCACATCATTATATGTTTATTTAGCATTTATTTTGAGAGAAATCATTAATGAAAACCATGAATATTTATAATACATCTCATGCACAATACTATTTCTCTGTGAAGTGACTATGACTGTGACGGAAACTATAGCTGTGTCTCAAAACCTATTTAGTCTCACTGCCTATACAGGGAGCTTCCCTGTGGCTGATTTGGAGTGCTCTTAATCAGTGGTTTTCAATCAGGGGGCCTCGGCAATCTTAAAGTTCAATGCATAAATTATTTTTTTAAATAATCAAACTCTAATTCAAATTGAAAAGTTAAAAGTACATAAAAAGTTAACTTGTATAATATTATAACATGGTAAAAAAATGTAAATAATAAAATATTTTTCCCCTCAATATCTATTTTATTGAATAGCAATTGAATACAGACCATGACAATTCTGAAATAACAATGAATGGTTAATTCATTTAATATCAATTATAATTATATCAATACTCTTTCTGTTCTGTAAAAATGTAAAATAAAAAAATTATAAAAGCAGCTTTGTCACAATTACAGCAGAAATAAATATCTTGAAATATCTTGTATCTTGAAACCTATTCTGTTGGACACCCAGGAGTCAAAAAAATTGAGAACCTCTGCTCTATAAAGATAGCACCTACATGAGTCATATAAGTAGCTTTAAAGAGAGTTATTAATATGTTTAAAATTGGCTTTTATAGTATTTTCTTCAATTTTTGTAGTATTAAAAGAAATGTTTTATCAACAATTTTCTCACCTTTTCCACCATCTCATATATGTTTTTTTTTCACTTTGCTTGTTAAAATGCACTCAAACAATAGCTGTAGCTCAAACAATAGATTGGTTTACACCAGTAGCGTGGTGCTTGCAACGCCAAAGTCGTGGGTTCAATTCTCAGGGAAAGCAGAAACTGAATAGAATGTCAATGTGTATCTTGAATGCAATTTAAGTCGCTTTGGATAAAAGTGTCTGCCAAATGCATAAATGTAAATGTAGAATAAATAAAGACACCAAACACACTTAAGTGAAGCTAAAGCTACCTTTTTGAACAGCCTTCACACCAGAAGTGTGTCTGCAAAGCATGATTGACATGCTCAGTGACCACTCAAATTAGTCAACAGGGAATCAGCAAAGTGACTGGTAGCCAAGGGGATCTTGTTTCCCACAACCAACATCATCATCACAATATCCTGAATGCTGAATCAATGCCAGTAAGTGCTGCTTGATATATACATGCTATTAAGACACAAAATGGAGAATGCCCGAGCATTTTAATAGAGAGACAAATAATCGCTATGCAATTTAGTTTATCATTATCATATTAAGAAATGTAGTATCATTTGAAATCATGTGTTTCTAAGTGCAATGCTGCCTAATGCAGCATTCACACTGTGTCATTATTGATGGGCTGATCCATTAGCACTATGAGGTCACAAAACAT
Organism: Rhodeus uyekii; assembly: GCA_037043235.1. Classification (NCBI taxonomy): domain Eukaryota; kingdom Metazoa; phylum Chordata; class Actinopteri; order Cypriniformes; family Acheilognathidae; genus Rhodeus; species Rhodeus uyekii. The sequence continues at coordinate 4,241,957 of JAWRVZ010000044.1, forward strand.
TGATCATACAGCAGTGGGTCTCGTCCCCCTTGCAACAGTGTATGTGTGTCAGAGGTTAAAGACACAAACCTGTCATTGGAACATGCTTTATTTGTATGCCTATTATAGACAGAAATTAGTAGCCTGAGGAGTTTCCAAGATGACCGATACAAACTGAGTAGCCATAAAAGGACTTAGACAGCAAGGATAGAATATCTGAATGACCTATTACTACATTTGCCAACAGAGAACACTGCACAGAGTACTGTATCCCACAATGCGATGTGCTCAACTAATGCATAATGAAGTAGAAATTATCACAGAAGGAATTTGACTTTTGTTTGTGACTGATATTAAAATTCTGTCCGATAACAAAAAAACGTATAATTATTTTCATATTACATTTTAGTAATTTAATATTTGTCATATCAATGTGTTAAAATATTACGATATTAAAATGGCAAACTATTTTGTCTAAAAAAAAATTATAGTAAATACAAGAAATACAAAAATAAAAAACAGTCACTTTAAAAGTGAACTGAGACATCGCAACATCATACAGTATAAAAATGTATGTTAATTTTGAGTTTTTTATTTATTTATTTATATTTGACAGCCTTGTTACATAATTTAAGTGTGTTTGGTGATGGCAAATGTAATATAAAAGTAAAAAACTAAAAAACTAAATATCCATTCATCCTTAATTTATACAGACTAATAAATAAATAAAAACTCTAATATAAGCAAAAAACAGATATGATACTAATATGTGCATCCCTAAAAATAAATTTGAACTTTCAAGTATAGTTTCAGTATAACTTTCAGAATACTGTATCACGCAATGCAATGCACTCAACAATGAAACAATGAAGAATTGATGACAGTGGGGATTTTTGACGAATATGCCAAAAGTTGACATTTTTACACAATATTTAACTGTGATGCATCTAAATGAAAATTCTATAATTATTTTTATATTCAATTATTAGAATACTAAGATATTAAAAGTTCATATCGTTTGTGTTTGTGTTTAAAAAACAAATACTAACTACTAAAATCTAGACAACTAATTTAGTTGTTTTAAATGCTACAGATGAATTCATCACAACATAAACACAAAGTAAAACAAGATTTCCAAAAGATTATATTCAATAGTGATGTTAAATTGAATGAAAATTTCTAAATTTTAATATTTTTCTTAATTTTGTATATATATATATATATATATATATACAAAATGTGTCTATATATATATATATGTCTATAAATGTGCCTCTATATATATATATATATATATATATATATATATATATACATACACATCCTTTCCCCAAAAAAGGAACACTTAATCAGTATAAACAGTTTAAATCAGTTTAAATCAGTATTGAACAGTATAACACAAAGTCAATTATCCAATAAGTTGTCCAAGCATAAGTGATTGTGAATCAGTTTCAGCCAATTTGGTGCAAATAAAAGTGACTACAGGTGCACTGGAGAGGCAACAGCAAGACAACCCACAAAAAGGGAATGATTTTGCAGATTTGTCTCACTGATTTGTCTTTAGTTTTGGTAGTGTTCTTATCACCGTCTGTATATGAGGCAGTACCTGCAACCCAGTAAGGTAGCACAGGCAGTCCTAGAACTCTACCAAACTGCTAGAACTCTACCAAATGACCTCCAGCAGTGGATATTGGTGTGCATGTTTCTGACCAAGCTGTCAGAAGTAGACTTCATGCGGGCCCAATGTCCTCTAGTGCAGGGGTGCCCAATACGTCGATCGCAAAGGTAGTGTGGGTAGATCGCATGGAAGTAACAAAGTAGACGCTAGCCCATCATCCGTCCTCATTATGAAATTTGTCACTTGATTGATAAAAATGAGTGGAGACAAAGTAAGAAGTCAAAAATGTACCACTTCCATACAGAGTGGGTGGTGGACTGTTTTTTCACAATCATTTTCAAAGTGCATTTGCCTCATCTGCCAGTTTGTCTGTGGGCCCTGGGTTCCTGGGTGAATGATAATACCCGGCCTAATGTGTCTAGAATGTGTAGGTCATTTTTAGGTGACAAAGGCATTGATGCTATTGACTGACCCTCACGTTCCCCAGACCTGATTCCAATTGAAAACCTCTAAGACATTAGACATCTGAGCCACCAAGTATCAGCACAGACTGTCCAGGAGTTCAGATCTGATCCAGGTCTGGGAGGAGATCCATCATCTCATCAGGAGCCTAGATGTTGTTTAAGTGCATTCAGGTATGTGGGGAACATACACACTACTAAATTACATTATGAGTTGAATAATGGAAGTTGAATGAGCCTCTAAATTCAGTTTTTATATTGATTTTTGGTATGATTTTGAATCCAGCACTCAATGTGTTGATGGTTTTGGTTTCCATTGACTAATGTCACATCATTTTGTTCTTAACAAATTAAAGAATGTAGAGAATTGATTTTTAACGATTTCCAAGTGGACAATGGACGCCTTTCACATACTCACTTTAATGAGGCCCTGTGAATTTCTATCCTACAAAAAAATAGTGGCCTTTGACATGTCATAGACCCGTCCTCATTTTCAGATAAGGCCAAGTGAATCCTCCCCAGGCGATGCACTGTCACTAACTGTGACACTGCAGCGCTCTCAGAGAGATAACGGCACAGCTTCCAGCATCGTGGACAGATGGGCAGAGCTAGACCCCGCACTGTACCACACTGTCCCAATCCTCCGGGCCAATAGTCCTGACCCAATAAAAGAAAAACACAAACACACTTCCTACCTTGCAGCCACATAAACCACAAGAATCACCACAAAACAACAGAATATACCCTCTGTGGCCTAAATTAGAGGAGCAGCAAGATTATGTCAGCCGCTTCGCTGGTACAATGTCGATTACCAGGGAGAGGGCTCTTTTGTCCAGGCAGCATATGCGTGGCATTGATTGTACTCGCGGTTTTAACCAGCGAGGTGGCTGATGTCTGAGCCAGGCGGCACACTTCTCTGCTCGATCGGCCTCTCTCGCTCACAAGCTCACACAGACACGAGCAGGCATGTCGTTCGCATGTGCCCTTCCCCCCATCTCTACCTATCCATTCCCAAAGCATATGTTTCCTTCTCTCTGCTCCACACACTTGTCATTTTACATTCTGATCTGGAGATACATATTCCCGAGATCATATACTGTACCTGAGAACCAAAAACATATACACAAACAGCTGGAAAAAACACATCACAGAGCCATGCAACACACATGATAGGTACTGAAGAAATCACTCATTACCAACAATACAGGGTGTTAAAGTTTGTTCTGAAAGAAAGAAATGAAGGATTTTGTCCTTTTATGAGGCTCCATTAACCCTCCATTAACCAACTGATTGTAAATAACAATTACCCAAAAAAGCCTTTTATTGCTCAGAGGTCATAGTTAATGTGATTGCCCAATATATTTAGCAGAAAAATGTAAACATAAAAATAAATAGACAAAAATAGCACAAATTTCCTTTTTGTCTCAAGAAGCAAGTCAATCGTTTGTTCTCAAAAGAAATAATTTTTTAATATGAAAACCCTGATCATTTATCTCTTTAAAATGTTACCAACTTCATTATTTTGTATACTAAATATTTCATTCATAAACAAAAATGGTTTAAATCTGTATTGTCTTCAATTGATTGCTTCATGAATTAAACCCTTTAATTTTATCCCTCAGATTTATACCCACATTCATGCTTTATGAGATTATTGTGATTGAAGATGATTTAATTTTTATTTAATAATTTATTTCACTTAAATTTTAATTTGTTTTTATTCTATTATTTGCTATTCTACGTCTTTCATTTGTTATATTGAGATATGAATCTGATTTCCCTGTTATGTACTGCAATAAAAAGGATAATTAAAAAAAGAAAACGAGAGATTTCTGTGTCCATATAATGAAAGACAATGGGATCCAAAATTGGTCAATGGACTAATCATCACATGTACATTTTTCAAAATATCTTCTTTTGTGTTCCACCAAGGGAAGAAAGTCAGGTTTGGAATAACATGAGAATGTTAGAATGTTCTTTTTAGAGGAAGTACACCTTTAAGCATTGATTTAGTCTCAAATGTTTCTCCTAAAATGTCTTAGGAGACGTGCAATAAGAGCAGGGCTGTCGTTATAATTTGCTGGGGCCCGGGACAAATGTTTATGAGTGGGCTTCAGCACTCCTCTACCAGACCCAATGCTATATCAGAAAGGTCTGTGGTGGGCCCCCCTGATCATGTTCCCGTCCCGTTCCCCCATCTGGTACAGAGCTATGAAATGAATGTGTATAGTATCCAGATTATTCAGGCAGTATTTATTAAGAACTGCTTAAGTTAAATGGACAGTTCATCCAAAAATGAACATTTTGCAATTATTTACTCACCCTCGTAGCGTTCCAAACCTGCATGGAATATAAAGATATTTAGAAGAATGTCGGCCAATAAGCTAAACAGAAGAAAGTCAAACAGGTTTGGAACAACATGTGGGTGAGTAAATGATGACAGCATTTTCATTATCCCTTTAACACCATAATCTCAGAATTTTGATTGCAGACTTGGCAAATGCGAGCACAGTTGGAGGCGAAACTCCAGAGGAGACATATGGGAGACTTTCTCAGAATAAAAGTCTATCAATGTTCATTAAGATGTCAAACAACATCACTATACTTGACATTAATCTGCATAGTTCAGCGATAAACTGTGGATTCATAAACTGCTTTAATCTGAATCAGACAAATATGTGAATGTCATAAACAATTAGAGATATGCAACGCCAAAGAACACTGAGTTACAGACGTTGGAACAAAATGTGTCACAACGGTCTCCCAGTGTATGAGGGGCGCAGTGGGTCGGGGATGCCTAGAGTGGGTGTGTGTGTGTGTGTGTGTGTGGGATGTATTGCATTGCTCAAGCAACTGCAATAGCTCTGTCTGTACTGATATAAACAGCACGGCTCATGGAAAGCCCTTTTGTCCGACAACACAGAAATAAACTTCTCCGCTCCGGTGTGTTTTTCATACCTGAGTAACCCTGGCAAAGGTATAGAGCCCGAGCCCGAGCCCAGCAATCCTTTCTTCCCACTCAGCAGCTTCTCCACCAGCCCCACATTCCCGGTCCGAGCCGCCTCCAGCAGCTCCTGCTCCTTCCCCATCCCGGACACAAGTTTAATCCACGAGAACAAAAACAATCCGGACTGAACGGCGAGGTTTCCTATTAGTATTTCTGCAGCATGTTACCGTCAAACAGACGCTCCGCCGTTAGTCCATACCAGAGCACAATGATGGAATGATGCTCCGGGTATTGACTGTGACGCGGTCCCGGTGCAGCTGAGCTGAACGGGAGGACGGTGGTCCTCCAGACGGGCCGGTTGCCTGGAGACGCGGGTTAAATCACACTCACCAGCCGCTCTGTCCGTGCGCTCCCGGTCACCGTACACGCGCTGCTCTCCGCGCGCGCTCGGTCTCTCTCTCTCTCTCGCTCGTTCACTCGCTCTCTATGTGTGTATGCGCGCGCGCCGTTGTACCGACAGCAGGGCGGCCCAGCATCGGTGCTTCTCTCTTTCGGTTCCTATATGGCAGTCTTTCGTGACGAGAAGAGAGAGCTGGTCTGGCTGGGCGTGGAGTCATTGAAACACTGTTACTGTAACCGTGTTTTGATTTCATTGGCACAGGAGGAGATTATTATATCGTGTCACATTATAAGGAATTTTTACACACTATTGGCAATGTGCTGGAGAGATGGTAATACTATTGGTAATGCATTATGATATTTACAGCAAGGTAAACTATCATGGTAGTAACTTTCTGTTTGAGGACAAACATAATCACTAATTAACTCTATTCATAATTAACACATGCATACTAATATTCAGGTGATTATTGTAAATTTGGACATGAAATAGAATATGGGGTTCATGTTACATAATAATGATACATTCATAACATAAAATTTAAAAAAAACACTGGATTATGGCAGTATTGCAGTTTATAGAAATTGAAACAAACAAACTGACCCAAATGCTGGACGTTCCTCTGATGTTAATGCTTGATTGCAGTTTGGAGAACCAAATAATAATGTTTATTTGGTGCATGCATGCATATATATATATATATATACACACCGAATAATAATGGTTATTAGGAAACTTTATTATTAGGTTTAATTTAAATAGCATAAAATAACATTCCCATAATGCTCCGGGAACCAACAATTGTTAGCTAAATGCATGAAAATACATTATCCAGATTTGAATCGGATTAAAACACCATTAAATACATCGATAGATATTAATACTTTACTATGGTCCCTCAATTTGGTAATCATTCAGTAAATTGTCATGCAACTCACACTCTAATTCCATAATTTTACCATTGAACCACCACTGTACGTTTTTTTGAGCTTGTACGTTTCTGAGCTATAATACTGAAATACTCAAACACAGATTGCAGATTTTTTCAGGGTGTTGTTTACTACTTTACTTAGGTCTACATCTCCACGGCATTAATGCCTGTGCCGTTCAGCTGTGAAGTCTTGAAGAGAGGGAGAAAAACAGTGCCAAAGACAGGAAGAGGAACACAAGAAATGAAAGAGATGATCTGATGTATGTGTGTGTGTGTGTGTGTGTGTGTCAGAGAGAGGGAGAGAGAGAGAGAGAGGCAGCTGCAGGCCCACTGGGTGTTGGACAGAATCACTAGCTTTCGTCTTTGCCAAGAAACAGAAACAACCGGATCTTATGAGGCAGTTGTGTGCAAGCTCTCTCCATTACTCACACAAAAACAAGCGGGTGTTTCAGTGTCTATTTAGTTTCTAACTCCAGGAATAAACTCCTGCATAGAGCAGCAAACAGAGCAGTATTCATCTGCCTTAATAGGCAATGCATAAAGTGGAAGCGCACACACACTTGCAGGCATGGCTTTACAATTCATGAGAGTACCACAAGAGATTGAGGTTGCATGAAGGTGAAGCCAAACCAAACTGAGATTACATGGACGGAAAGACCTTTTTTTTGGAAACCCAAGAGAATAGTAACCTTTTAAGTAGCACCTAGCAAAAGTCATTCATCCCCTAAAAAGTCGACGTAGGAGTCATTGTGGAAGTAAAAGCACGATACACAGTCTAGCTCCATTTTCATTACTTTAGAAATGACAGGATTCTAGTTAAAATGCGAAAGATAAGAAAAACAGCACACAAAGCAACATCTTTCCTTTCAATAAAGTCTCCTTGTAATTCATTACCATTTTATTATTAATCTAACGCACGTCTTCATAGATCCCAGTGATCGCCACCTAGTGACGTAGTTGCGTTTTTACCTGAGAGCAGGTTGTTTGATCGGCATTGTGAGATAGAGAAGCCTGTGGTTTCATTAGAAGGTAAGATAAGTCAAATAAAATACATCCAATTAAAATTTTGGGGAAGCACGATATATCGGCGACCATATCGTATCAGCCGATATACACTCCGTTTTAAAGTTATCGCTATCGGCCCAATAAGAAAATTTGGTCGCTATATTAAAGGTTTTGAATTGCTTGAAATATGATTGAAATCACTTCAAAAAAGGTCATATAGACTACATAAAATTATGAGAAGATTATAATTGTGTGTTTGGGACATGCATTTAATGAGACGTTTGGTTTTGTAATTGGGCTCTCAAAAATTATTTATTTTTTTCTTTTGATTTATCGGCCAATTTTTCGTTTATCCGCTTTCAATAAAGAATTCATATCGGTGCATCTCTATTAACATTTATTTTACATTTTTCTAAATAAGTAGGTAAGCATGTGATTAAGAGCATGTGTGAGCATCTGATACATATGAAACATGGATCACAAAAGAAAAGTGGAGCTGATACCCATGAATAAAATGTTTATTTCAGCATTTTTTTCAGATGTCTTAGTACTTCAGAAGCTTCTGACAGACACAAGAAAAATCAGTTCTTAAGTTTGCTTGATTGAGCGTCATTGTTCATCATTTGTGCTAAAGAGGTGGGCCTCCATCTCTAAAGGGCGTGTCTAGTACTTATTGGGGGCGGGGCTAGTTTCGTAGGGGTGAGGCCTAGAACTACAGAAGAAAAGATTTAGTTTCCTACAATCATCCATCTCTCAATGTTCAAGTCCAAACATCTGAAAAATGTTCTCCAGATGGAAGCTTGTGTTGAGAAGACCATTGAAACATTCATTTAGAGAACAAGATGTGAGAGAAAAATCAAGCAGAACCTCTGGAGAAGGTGTGCAGTGACAGGCACTTGTAGAGGCCGCTGTAGAGAGGAAAAACGAGGAGATAGAAGAAAAAAAACAAGGGCAGAAAGAGGAAAGAGCATTTTTGCCATTGTATTTCATCATAAGACAGTCCCTTCCCTTTTAAAACATAGATAAGAAAATCCAAACTAATACAAACTCAGAATTCCCACAATGCATCCGTTGAGCTGTTTGCCAACATCTATCTCCGTTTTGATTTTTCTTTGTGCAGAAATGCTGGTAATCAGATCAACAATGTGACAACACAAAGGGTAAACATTCGGAGTTCAATTGAAACACCTTTGATAATCTTGAAACAAATTGATAATCTCATATTTTGACTGTTGCGGTGCAACATTTCATCTAAAAAGACAAACATTGAATGACAGTGCGTTTAGTTGTAAATACTGAACTGATATATGCAAAACTTAACATATCTGTCCATATAGTCAGAGAAATCAAGCTGTGCAATGCAAATCCTGTAGTGTTGTGAACATAAATACACAAAAACATACTCCCGTCTTTGAGACGTTAACATAAGAATGAATAGTACAAATTTTGCGTATACCAATTCAATCGCACTTAATAACAAAAAACATTCTTGTATATCACAATTGCTATACATAAACACAAATGTATTAGTTGCTAATTTCTTTTAATCATTATTACTATTCATTTTTTTAGTTCTTGTTAAACAAAAGAGTTCGGAACAGTGCAAATAAACTTTTTAAGACATTCCTTCAAAGATATGACATTCAACACCACACACCTTGACAGTGTGTAAGACAATCCTGGGGTTAAAGGTCAAGGGTGGAAATGTGCTCCTATACTGTGTATGAATGGTTAGAGAGAGAACGTGATAACGAATATGTTTCTCACCCCTTTACACTTTCCCATGATAACTTAAGGGGTGGCACAAAGAAACGAAGAGAAAGAAATAATAAACACAGTAAGAGAGCAACAAAACGTTGAACGTCAAGATAGAATGAGAAATTTCATACATCCTGTCCGAAGAGTTTTTTCTGATTTTGAAGCTTTGTGTGTACACTTTAGTAAAGAACGCTGTTCTTTAAGAGCAGATGCCACTGATTATAAAGTCTGGTTTCCGAGTGAAGTTAGAGCTCCGTCACGGCACACATACCATTCTCCTCTCAGCTGCAGAATTGGGAGTTTATTATGGCACCAGGCCCCTCCAAGCACTCTGCTGCCCCCCTGTGGCGAGTGTCTGTCCTGTCTGCACACACGCACATGCACTGCCACTAGCTGTTGCTGTCCCCACTGGCGAGTTTGAGACTCTTCATTTGATGCTGGAGAGAGTCTTTCTCCATCTGGGCTTCTGCTAGCGCCATCTTGGCTTTGGACAGTTCCAGCTTCAAGCATTCATTCTCCTCCTCCAGCAGCTGTGCGGATGGAAAAGATCATTAGCTTGGCACTAGCTTGGCAAGTGTTTTATGTTTATCAGCCTGGATGCTTTGGTTCAATGATAATTGCTATTGTAAAAATTGTTAAAAGGGTCATAGTTTTATCATTTAATTACATATACACACACATATATATATATTTATATACACATATACATATATATGAATGATTCTGTATTATATATATATATATATATGTGAGTGTGTGTGTTTGACATACTATTGGAAGACAGAGTGACTGACATTTAAATGCATTTAATATAAGTAGTCTGTTACACTGTTGTAAATACCTCACTGACTTACAAGAGTTATATTTCATCTTATTTTGAAGACATATAAAAATCTGTAAATGCACCAAATTGCATATTTTGCTCAGTTTGGGCTACTGACTAAAATTGGTGGTGGTGAGGGGGTTCTCCTCCTTTGTATGAACTCCATATTCTCTTCTATATAAACCATAAAAGCCTGATGTATAAAAATTGATACTCAAAAAAGCTAACTTTTAAATTCTGTTTTATATTTTGATGAAAGGTTCAATAAATGTCTATTTAGAGGGTTTTAACAGGCAAACTATAATATGATAGAAAAGGTAAAAAGGCTTACAGACATACATTTGTATATAAGAACACAAAATAAAACATTCACATAGAGCTGCAATTTTACAAGTGCAGCTTCATGTGAACGTAACCTGTGATGCACTACATCATGCAAAACCATTCAATCATTTACATATCGCAAATTGTACCTGTTCTCTACTTGAGGGGGTGGGGCTTGTGGGTGACAGAGGTGCAGTCTGAGTGGCTTTCGGCTCACTGGCCACACCTACAGGAACTTCAGGGACAGAACTGAGCCTGCTGTCATTCACATGCCCCGCCTTCTGAAGCTTTGGGTCCGCAGGACGCTCAGCTGTCCGAGGGGAGAGATGCATTTAGAACGTGCATTCCTGAGCTTTAATCTTATTTCAAAATAGTTCAAAATGGAGGCAAACAACAAAGTAAAAGAGAGAGTACATGCATGTGCCAGAGGGATATAAAGGAGGGGGGGGATGCTATAAGGAACAATTATAGTTCAGGAGTGAAGGAGAAAGCAGGAAAAGATAAACAGAGAATAAGGGACTTGAATAACCTCCTCCAATGCTGAATGCGCCGTCGTCTTGACGATGAATAAGCAGATTATGAATATGCACGGCGATGGGCGTGGCCTCAGGCTCTGACGCTTTGTCACGGGGACCATCATCCTGATTGAAACACGTATATTAGTAAATACATGCTGGTTCTGTTTGAAAACCTGAGCTTGTCTTGCGGTCTACTAAATGTCTTTTTTCACTGGAGTTAGACACAATGCATTATGGATTTGGAGTGTCACAAAATATCAGTATCGATGATAACCCCGTTATGAATTTTTAAAGAAATTTAATTCCAATATTATGTTAATACTACACAGAACAATATTGTAAATAATCTCATATCGAGGACACAGCTTCACTTTTGAGTGTACCTTGAGGTTCACGTGTGTATCTTTGATGGTGATCTCCATGGGGAGAACCTGGGAGGCGGAGTCATCCCCCAAAAACAGAGCAAGGTTTCGCAGTGATGTCATGAGGAAGTCGGCACTGAAGGCCTGTAGGCGGCACTGCAGGAAGCCGTTCTGTTCGGCGAGAGGAGAGTGAACCGCAGCCCCTGGGCCGCTTTCCAGCCTCACCTGCACCTCTGGATTTAATAACACCATGCTGGGGTCTGACCCTGATCCAGAGCCTGCGAGAAAGGAATAAAATTAGAAATGAAGTAATGTGCTGCTGTCATCTTCCACAGACTTGGATTATAAAACACGTGTCCAAAATTCTTTGTTGGTTTAAAGGTTGTCAGTTTTGAGCCATGAAATGCTTTGTTTACCGACAAATGCCACTTTCAAGTCAAGTAGGAAAAATTGCAATTTCCAACCACAGGAATGACTGAGGTAAGTCATATTTACAAATTTAAGAATTCTAGCTTACACAAGCTGCCGACTTGTGATGGTGTAAGGGATGGATTGATGGCGGATAACTGATCCATAATAATGATGGCATCATATATACTCATAATTTGTATATTCAGATCAGTGAGCAGGATGCAAGCCAGTAATTAATTGCAATGAATCATTTTGCAAATTAAATGAAAGAAGAAAATTAAATTAGTTCAATCATACACAAAAATACCAAGAATATACACTAAATGTATATAATTAGTCACTTAAGTTTTACGGTGCATAAACATCCCAAAAAAATTCTCAGGATTTTGAATTCAGATGTAGTTATTTGGGTTTATTATCCACATTATCATTATTTTGTGTCGTTTTAAACTTGAATGAGTGACACGTCACAATGTTTTCCCACTTATTACACTCCTACTTTAAAGATAAATAAATAATTGATTTGAGTTTACATATTTTATTAGATGAATAGGCACAAAACACTTGTGTTGAGGCAAAACAGATGAACATTTGAAACCGGATGAACATTTAGGTGATAATATATAGTCACTTATTACAAAATAATTATAGGGACATAAAAAAATACAGATTTTTAATATACAACAGTTTTAAAACTTTACCCATTTAAGTTAATAAACACCCTTAATCTAATAAAGTGTACACAACAATTGTCCTAGCAAGAGGATGAACGCTATACTATAGCTACAATTACAGCACCATTAATACTAAAATCCTCTGATTTCACCATCTGCAATGTTCAATTTCATTGACTTCAGATACACTGATGAGAGGAACACTGACAATGATAATTATCAAGGAATAACAGACCTCGGAATGTTGCGGCTGACCAATCAGAATCAAACATTTCAGAGAGTATTGTAATAAGTCATAATAATGAACTCAAACTTGAGTTGAAGACTTTCACTTGAAGACAGTTGAGTTCCGATGAGTCATTTGCATAACGTTAAACTTTGCTCAACTACAGTTGTTATTGAAAACAAACGATTCCTGGTCTATTTGTCGTTGCAGAAAACTCATTAATACTTCAGCATAGACACAAAAATGCATGTAATAATGAAGATCCACATGCAATAAGCCCTGGAACTACAAGAACACTTGAATGTGTACACAGTCATGCAAGAAACCAAGAGATCGCTAATGAGTGGAAGTCGAGGGCCCGCTGCACAAGCTGTGGAACCAGACGGGAAAGCAGGACACGGGAGACAGCCACCGGTCTAAAAATAGACAAATCCAAAACATTGAAACGCTGCATTTAAATTATGCATTGAATCCAAAATGTCAGCGCAACAATGCCTGTGGTAATGAATAGAGATCTCATTGAAATTCATGGAAATTTCCTACAGCAGAGGGCAGAAAGGAGACATCAAATGATATCGGCGCTGTGCAGTTCAGAGGTCCCAAAGGGTCTCACGGTTTCTAATATATTTCTCTGTCTGATCTACACTGAACTCATGTACCTCCTTTTGAGAAGCGTGAGCTCTGAAACTAAAACTGCATTAACATCCTCACCTCCTCTGCCCAGAATAGAGAGAAAGATACCTACGCGCAGATGCTTCATCAGCAGAAGTGTTAAATAAGATATAACAGAGTAATAAGAAATGGGGAGACAGGAAAAGGTCCCTTACAAAAATAGTACTGTGGTGGTCCAGTGTTTTGATGACTGAAACAAATGATGCTAACATTGCACATTGGCAATGGTACCAGATTTATGGTGTGATGGTGATTTATGCACTACGCCAAAATACTTCAAGCAACACTACGGTACATGTACAAAAACATGGTATTAACACAGTACTATGTCCCTTTGTAAGTCTCAAAATCACAAAAAAATACATGCATAAAAAATGTGGGATTCCATACTATATTTAAAACATATTAGTATTTGTATTATTAGTATTTGTCTGTATAGGGAATTTGACCTAACAATCAGGAATTTCAATCTATGAATTTGAATATTGTATATTTTAATATGAATTACATTTGTATTTCTATTTCCTTTTTTAATAATTCAATTATTTATAATAGAATGCATTCATTTAAGTAATGATAAACAACCAAGTATTACGTGCATTTTTTAAGCACTGTAAAAAAAAAAAAAGATGGCTTTTGTGCATGTTCATAAAGTTTGAAATGTTTTGCCCTGCGAGAAAAAGAGAGTTGCAGGTCTTGTTCGTGATATCAAATGTTCATTTCTTCAATGTCCTCGGTGGAAATAGTGGAGTTAGGAAATTATCACTTTTATCTCTTGTAATGATGAGCCTTTCTGTCATTCCTAGCAGAACATTTTAATGAATCTTTCAACACTTGAATAAAACAAGCCAATGCAGCACTTTCCCTCTCATACGGAGATAGTGAATAACAGCAAAAATGCTGCAAGAGGAAAGGAGAGAGAATAACTGAAAATAGAGAACATGGGAGAAAGATACAGAGAAACGGACTGAAAAACAGAGGCTAGCAGAATCAGTCAAGAGAAACTGAGCATGGAAAAGCCTAAAGATTAACGCTTGGAGAGGAAAGAGGCAGTGCTCTGAAACAGCCTAGATAAGATGAGAGCGAGTATAAGTGTGTTTAGGTGTGTCCAAAAATCTCCTGAACCAGCAGTTCTGCTACTGCAGAACCCAGTGGTCTGTGACAGCAGAGAAACGACAACACAAAACCAGAACAGCTAAACGAAAAAAAATAGAGAGAGAGAGAGAGAGAGAGAGAGGATAAAAGAGAAGAGCTGGGACCAGTGGGCGAAAAAATGCACCATTACAGCATCCATTAATGCTCCAAAACTCTTATTTAAATGAAGTTTTAGCCGTTCATTTACACAGACTTCATATATGGTGGACTGAAGTGCAAGTTTTTGAAAAAGATACCATTATCATCTCTGTGTGAACTAAAAATAAAAATTGTGAAAACTGTGATATCCTGTGCATGCGTATGACATGTTCAGTCTATAGGCACAGTGTTTCTTCACAAAGTGACATCTGCTAATGGCTAAGCATTGGTCTGGCAGCATGATGCAGCAATTTTAACGTCAATGTTGTTGTCTATAGACAAAAACACAAATGAAACATCGTTGTAGTATAAATGTAATGCATCTCTAAAATACCAATTTAAAGCACTCTTGCTAGAAGCACTAAACCTAAATACTAGATATTAAAATGGAAATGAAGAAGTCAATCAAGTTCACAATATTTAGTAAAATGATTTCCACTCTAATAAAAAAAAATCTATAACATGAAAAAATCTATAACATTATATTTACATATACTACCTATATTTTATATTTATAATATATATATATTATATATATAAATAAAGTGGAAATGTAAACTTGACTGACTCATTTCCACTTTAATATTAAAGAAGCTTAAATTTAACAACAACACTATAAATAAATGTAAGGAGAATTACTGTTGGACTACATTAAATGTTGAAACTAATATTGTTTACATCATAATAAATAATCATTAGGGTTAATTTTCAAGAGGACTATGATAGTTTCTATGACAGATCCTTATCCTATTAGCATCTTTCTCCAATGACAAGTACATTTTTTGTATTCTACATTAAGTATTACTTTAGACCAATTAGTTGACCAATCCACCAACTTGTCGTTTATGAAATTCTGTACAATTAGTACCCAACCAGTCATAAATTTGGGGTCTGGTGAGTAAATAGAAATCAATAAAGGATGAATTTAATTGATCAAAAGTGATAGCAAAGGCATTTCTAACATTACAAAAACATTTCAGATAATAACAATAATTTTGAAAAAAAAACTGTTATTTTGAACTATTATATCCATTAAAGAATCCAGAAAAAAATTACATATTCCACAAAAATATTAAGCAGCGCAACTTTTTTCAACATTGATTATAAGAAATGATTCTTGAGCAGCAAATAATCATAGTAGAATGATTTCTGAAGGAAAATAATTTATAATTTAAAATAAATTAAAATAGCAAAAAGTTACTTTAAATGGTCATAACATTTGACAATATTACTGTTTTCCTGCATTTTTCATCAAATAAATGTAGCCTTGGTGAGTGACTTTGGTCAAAGACAAAAAAAAAATCTAACCGACCCCAAACTGTAGAATAAAGGTTCAAACCAAACACAAAAACTGCTGTGAGAGTGATCACACAACACACACAACTCGTGCAAACTCACAGACAGCATCTACACTCACAAACATGTCGTGCGCACAAACACACAAAGTATGTAAACATACGAAGATACACACTTAAAGTACCTTCACCACTCGCGATTGATGCTGAAGACACTAAACCTGAAGAAACGCAAACAGCAAGTGTTTATCAGGTGTAACATTAACACACGCACACACACAAACACAGCTGTCAATCGGTCTTACCCAGGCTGCGGTTGCTAAGATACTGCCGCAAACTGACGTTGCCCAGCTGATTGGGTCGGATCCGCCCCACCTCCAGAGCTACTGCTGTGTCATCACCCTTCAGATCCAGAGAACAGCAGACCGAGTGAACCTTCAAAACCAGTACTGACACCTGCAAACACATGCAAAACAGGTATTATATACACAACCACAGATTACTAATATTGTAGATGCATCACTTACAATGTCATTGTTTTCATTGGGGATAACAAAAATATAACTTAGGAAAAGAGGAATGAAAGCAGAGAATAATTACAAGGTCTTTTGTGGGTTCGTCTATGCTCTGTGAGGCAGCGCTGATGGCGTCAGGTGACTGGGCCTCTTCTGCCTCCTGAGCGAGACTCACATTCACTCCTTCTGTGGAATTCTGGTCATTTAGAGCCTCCTTAAAGCCAGAGATCGATACGTCATCTATAAAATAAAAACACATACATATGATAATCATTTGATGAATGTGAAGTGTGTAACAACTGCATTTAAAGTAAAATGAATACAAATTCAGGGACAAATTATCAGGATTGGTTCAGATGTTTAGCTTCTGCTAAATGGTAAATCTGAATGAATGTATGGTTATGAAGAAATACAGTCAATGGAACAAAAATAGCCCAAGCCTATAGATGTTACAATACTGCCCCTTTGTGGTAACAAACATTATATGGCTCTTCTTGAGTGCATGTATGTACCTCTCTCTAGCAGGCTGTAGCTGTCACAGTCCTCTAGTGAGTAGCTGTCTATGGAGACATCATCCAGAGACTGTAGTGAAGGGCTTTTCTTCATGTTCTTATAGGACACGGAGAAAGCCGACTGTGACTTGCCCTGCATCAAACGACCACTGCAGAATTATGCACAAAAAAGTAGGAAAAAGTTAGTACAGTGAGTGAATGTACTATAAAGGATAAGAGGGAGGGGGGAAAAACACCAAGAATGATAAACAAAAATTGACATTTTGACCAAAACATTTTTGGGCAAAGTCAAAACACCAGTCTGAAAGCTCCTCACACATCCACGGTTCAAAACACAACACTACATGGGACAAGCTAGTGTGAAATGATCACAATACCAATACCACGTTTTTTTCCACAAACATTCTCGCATACACAGATGGGAGTCCTACAGAGGGT
Source organism: Rhodeus uyekii (assembly GCA_037043235.1). Taxonomy (NCBI): domain Eukaryota; kingdom Metazoa; phylum Chordata; class Actinopteri; order Cypriniformes; family Acheilognathidae; genus Rhodeus; species Rhodeus uyekii. The sequence goes on from JAWRVZ010000044.1 coordinate 4,259,119, forward strand.
GTCTTACATGTTGGACATGGAATATAAGGAGGTAGACCTGCTGTGCGTGGAGGTTAAGAGGTCAGAGACCACAGATAAACTGCCTTTCCTTTAGAAGAGAGATTAAACAAAACACACACATACCCAGAGATCACGTCAGAGCAAGGAAGCAGTTGTGTATTGGGTTTAACTCTCAAAATACACACACATACTCTCATAAAATTCATAAACCGTATACTATTTTATCAATCACATCTACTAAAACTCACAATCCCGTAATGAAGATTCACTTCTATGCCAAATACTGAAAAGGTGAGTCTGGAAGGCTGGTGATCTTAAACATCTCTCTAATGGTAACTTCATTGTGCCTTTAAAACTGATTTGCCTGTCAGGCACAAAGTGGAGCAAATTACATATATTCTATCAGTATGGGCCCTGTCCCAATAAATGTAAGTATTTGTAGATTTGTGGCTTCATATTTGGAGTTCGTGAAGGTAAAGGTAAGACTGTGGTGGGAAACACTACTGCTCAGGGTCCACTTTCCTGCAGAGTTTAGATTCAACCCTAATCAAAAAAAACTGGAAAATCCAGTAGTGGATGAAGTACACAAATCAAGTTAAAGTAGAACTGAGGTATAATGTACTTGACACACAGATTAAATAGGCTACAGCTTAGCTTGACATCATTATGACTTATTTTGGATTGTGAAGTAGCCAGCACAAGTCAATAAGGACTTATCTTCTAGAAGAGTTTAGCTGACGTTTGCAGGAAGGCATTTCTCAATGAGCAGGGTTGGCTGTGTAGCCTACAAGACTGTACGTTGTCCCATTTGTCATTTTAAGACATAACAACATTATGTCACCAAAGTGTTTTCTCTAAGGTGGATTGTAAATTCTTATGTCAACATTTGGGACAGAGCCATGCAGCTCTATTTCCTTTATCAATTTTCAAAAACCAAGCAAGAAAGACTGAGTAGTTGTGTTCTAAAAATACAAACACTGCAATCAATACCTGGACATGGACTGAGGCAACCTGCCTCCATGACTCTTGTCGTTCCACTCTCTGGAAGAAGTGTCAGCGATGGGATCTATTAATGGAGCTTCACCATGTGAGGATTCACTCTGTTGCCCTTTGGTTTCAGTTCTGCTGCCCTCTCCCTCAGGAGATCCTTCTCTCAATTCTTTCTTCTCCTCAGACAGCAACCTCCCTCCTGATGCCACACTGATCCTCTCATCCATAGACGCCTTTCTCAGAGCAGAAGATGTGGATGAGGAAGGAAGAAGAGGAGATACGTTGAGATCATGTGTACCTGTAAAAAGGAGCTGATCTGCGTTTGGAATAACCTCTCCTGCAGCCGAGGGTATCTCGTGTCCCTCGCCCACCTCACTTCCGGCTTCAAGAGTGGTTCTGCTTTCTGAGAGGGAGACATCAGAGTCCAGTGGGCTGGTGCTTAAATCCGGTTGGGGAATAGGCTTTAAGAGTAATGCAACTTCTGCACTTTTCATGAGCACGCCCACACAGGCGCTGAAGGGTTGTGTGGGACCCTGGAGCTTGGAGCCGTACTGCTCCAGATCTTGTTGTAAAGTGCGCTGGAGAGATTTCACAGCATGTTGCAGTCTAATCAGGAACATATACTGCCCATGGCTCACCTGAGCGCTCAGATGCTTCTGAACGTGCACTAGCACCTGCAAGTCTACATCACTGGATGAGGACGAGGAATCAAGGGAAAGAGATGAAGAGGAGTCACTGAATAGGCCATCTAAAGAGTGTGGTTTGTGGAGACCATTGCTTGGCGTATTGCTTGGACATGCATCAGTGCTGTAGTACTCCTTAAGAAGCTTCTTCCTCTGGAGACGATTGGCAATCTCTGCTGATTCACTGCGAGGTAACAGACCCAACCCTACACCTGCTTTGAGCCTCTCGTTGTGCTGTCTATACCGAGCAGGATGGCATACCCAAAGCGTCAGAGGGAAGGAGTCCACGCAAGGTGTCGGACGACCTCGTCCACTGCGTGAGCCCTCATAGTCTACCCAAAACTGAGAGAAGTGCAGTGCCCACAAGTCAGTGGCTGCTGGTGTTTTGAGGGCATTGGTGGCGAGAGAAGGTGGAGCGAGACCCCGGTACACATCATGAACACGTGTATCTTGCTCATGAGCATGCCGCTGGAAGACCGGATGCAGCACAGAGGAGGAGTTCTGGGCATGGGGAAAGGAGGAAGAGTGGGAGGTGAAGAAGGGTTGCTCCTGGAAGGCCTGCAAAAGGGCTTCCAGACTGGACCGAGTGCATCCGGAAGAGTGACGCGTGTTAGTGGCTACCATCTCAGAGGTCTGCACTGATACAGAGCGAGGTTGGCCAGGCTGAGCCTTCTCCTGGTCTGCAGGGATTACCAGCTACAAACATGAAAACACAGTTATACATTAAAACAAGAAAAGTTGTAAAAGATGCATGTACAGCATAGTTCCTCAAATTAGTCATTGATCAAATTCATCAACCTGTAATTTTCTAAAACTATGAAGACATTGATCAACTAGCCCCGCAGTTTTTAAATTAGGGCTGTAACCCACATTTCACTGGATGTATGCAAACGTGATTTAATGTCTACCTTCAGCATGAGTCCGTCCACTCTGATATCTACATGTTCGTCAGGTTTCTGTGAGTCATTGAGTTTATACAGCTCCATGAATTGCTCCAAGCTCTGACGAAGGTCCAGTCCAAACAGATTGAGCCATACCAGACTCTGCGAGTCAAGCACCAGCTGTAGCGCATTCAACTGCACGTACAGGTTGGGACAAGGGACTGGAGGGAGAGAGTTTATGTATGTCAATTTAGCAAATATTTGAGTTGAACTGATATTAGTGAATATTCTGATTTTGTAAGTGTTAATGATGGAGGTGGTCATTTCTGTCTTACTGGGATAGTCCTTGCCATCCGGGAAGTAGTACTCCGTGAATTCGGCATGGATGGCTGACATCTCTTGCGGGAGATAGAGAGTTTTCTTATTGCAGGATATCATGCTTTGAGGACTGGAGCGTGGCTGGTCTGCTGTAGACACCTTTAAAGTAGCAGAACAATCAACTTTTAAAAGCATTTAACTCAGTCTCACATTTTGAGCATTCAAGGCGTGCTACATCAGGTTTGACGTTAATGATGAAACCACTGGTTCTCACATGTTTTGTAAGATTATATCAAACGTGGATTACATCAACCATATTTGAATTTGACTTGAGCTGAAGTGATTAGTGATAAGCGATTCTCATGTTTTCTGACTTGTACTATAGCATGCACCTGAAATGGCCCTCCTTTATGACCGTTTTGGATCTATGTGCTCTTGATTTTTTTAAGAATGAGTACAGAAATTGCAGAAAATTTTGTATGTGTCTGTTTATCCACACAAACCTGATATATGCTGAAATCTGCCACCCGTAGCACAATTGAGCTGGACATAAGTTGGGTTCTCGGTGCAGATGGAGGCGAGAAGGAAGTGCTGGAGCTGGTGGAGATCTTTCCTGTGGCAAACACAGAAACTCAAATGTGGTAATCACAGTGGACCATCTGCACAAACCGCAGCCATGTGTTTGTGTGGCACCTCAAACGCACACCAGAGAGGTACCTGTCTCCAGACACCAGCAGCAGTTGGCCGTGGGGGAGAGCGGCCACAAGCCATCTGGGCCTGAGTCCAGCTCCCTAACCATTATCCCTTCACCCTGCGCCTCTAAGACAATCGAATGACGGACTGGGAACACAGAACCCATTACGCAAAAAACTCAAACTAAAACATGTGTTAGCTGCTATCAGGACACACTTAATGACCACTGCAAAACACTCCAAGTACTAATCTAAAGCCATGATTACAATATGCTCATACACATTAGCTGTACTGCGCTACTGAGCAAAAAACTGTACACTTTAACTAAAGACCCTTATCCAAAGACTCCTCTACACTCTCAGAGGCCACATGGAAAGCTTTGAACATGACTGCACCCCATAACTGTGTTGTAAGTGTCATCTGAAAGTGCCCTACAGTCTTTGAGAAGAGCCTTTGAAATAAAGTGTCACAAATTCTTGCCATATTAGATGTGATTGGATGGGTAGATATCCAGAAGAACAGCTACTAATAAAGTAACCAGTGTCCAGATCACATTTCAATCAAAAATCCCCCAAAAACTAAAAATAAATGAAAAGTATAAAATAAAAATAGTTTGTCATTTTTGTATTTTCATAACAAATACATGTTTTGCACCCACATTCTAATTACCAGTGAACTAATTACCTAAAACAGTATTTTTTATGTATAACTGAAAATAAATTAATTAATTCATATATATATGAATTAACACACATACACTAACGTAATTGATATAAATGTACTGCCTAGTTATTAATACTATGCTGTATAAAAACAATAAAAAGTATCCATTTGTATTACAGTAACATGGGAAAATGTGATCAATTGTCATGAAAATACTGTCACAATGCAAAAAATATTTATGGTCTGAAAATAATCATTTCTTTTGACTTTTGAGTCAAATATGATCCAGACATTGGATAGGTTGCATGAAACGGACACATTTTCACTGTCACAGTGAGCCAATCAGTCTGTGTTAATATGCAGGACGTTCTCACCGTGCTGAGGGGAGCTCTGGGACTGCCCGCTGACTACGTTTTTGAGCATTTCCACATTAGACTTAAACTCCTCCAGGAGAGAACGGACCCAGGTGTCACGAGACTTTGTGGCCTCGCTGTAATGCATCCAATGCAAACAGCCCTCACCTGAGAGAAAGAAAGGCATTTCTTTTAATAATCTGAACATCTTCCTGTTCAACAGGTTATTAAAGGAAGAATCTATTTAGCTTGAGGAGTTTACCAGCTTTGTGGAAGGGGTAATAGTCTACAGTGATAGAACTGAAGGACAACTGCATTGCACCACCATCTAATCTCTTATTAATTCCTGCAGAGGGAAAAAAGACACATTCAGACACATTCAAACTCACACACTTTGGTGTTAAAAGCATTACGTGTGGGCATGTGGTACCTCTGTCCTTAGCATTGGTGTCGTCACAAATATGCAAGTCCAAGTGCGTGATCTGGAGGTGGTGTGAAGTCTCACGAACATCATAGGAGTTGAACAGCTTTTCCATGGAAGCGTTCTGATCTGCTGTGGCTGAAGCCTGCTGTGCGCGCACCTGCTGGGTTGAGGGGGGTGCCGGTGTTACCTAAAAACACCAACAGAGTTGAAATATACTGGACATAAAGCTCAGATAACACATTTACAACATTTGATGCGTCACCACTGCAAAATCTAAGATTAAAAGCTATAGCCAGCAGAAGGCACCAGAATATTATTCGGTTAATAGACGCAAAAGCGGTAGTCTGAAACAGGTGGTGTGGTTGATCGGGGAAGGGATGAGGAAGTACCCTGAAAACACAAACCTGTGTGGTGTCAGGGGCCATGCTCTTCCTTTGTGCAGCTGACTTCTCCATGGATTCACTGAGCGACTTCGCATACTGCACCATAGCCTTGAGCTGAGAGTCTGTCAGAACCCACAGCAGGTCATCCAGGATCAGAATCAGTTTGGATGCAACAACATTACAGTCCTTCATCTGTGAAATAAATGGACATTAAAAATGTAAACATTTCAGGTTGATTAAAAAAAATTCCCAGATTTTCTGTGCTAGAGTTTTGTTTGTGTGTGTAGTTGAATGCTACCCAAATAAAACCCTCTAATCAGCTGCCAATGTTCAGACTACCAACAGAGAAATGGATCCCGGCTGCCCACAGAGCTCAGAACTAACCCATAGAAGAATGAGTGGTACACACATAAGTGCACACTAGTACATAGTGATCCAAAAATACACAGTTCGGATCTAATTCTGTATATTTAACACTGTTTGAGAGTGTGTGTGTATGTGTGTGTGTGTGTGCGTGTGTGTGTGTGCGTGTGTGTGTGTGTGCGTGTATCCCTACCCTCCTCTTTAAAGTGACTCTGATCTTTGATTGGTTGGTGATGAGGCGTATGGGGGCTCTGAGGACCTCATGTTCTGTGTTCTGAATAGCATCCGCTTCAATCCTGATCATCTGCCAGCTCACTTCCTTAAACGTTAGGATCTGAAATGCATCATATTGTTAGCATAGAAACGCATGCCTCATGCCCTCCACAACACCAGAGAGACCCATGTTGTCACCTCTCCACGTGTGGGGTCCAGGATGCGCGTGTATCGCAGGTCACCAGTGGCCCAGCTGGTGTTGACGCTGTAGACCTGGAGCTGCGAGAGCTCGAAGGAGGCGTTAAAGGCTTTGGCGCTGATGCGGATCACTATGGAGTTCACAGAGAGTGAGATACCTTCCACCACTTTCTCCGCAAAACCATATTCACTGATGAAAAAAAACAAAAAAAAACACAAATAAACATAATATCATAATATTGCAAGCAAGTTTTAAACTTCACGTACTGACCACAAAATAATATCTAGCCAAGAAAACAAACAAACAAAAACAAATACAAAAGGCAATAATATTTTCTATGGCTTTTCTATTTATATACATCCAGGTTTTTCATAACAGAGAAAACAGGAAGCAGCGGAGGAGAGATACGAATCATGGCAGACAGAGCCGATCAACTGAAACGGACCTTTGACCCGAGGCGGTTGCAATGGGAGATGGACCGTTGGGAGGGCGAGGCTCGTCACAGGTGCTCATCTCCATGACAACTTTATCCAAAGACTGAAACAAATGATATAAAGCCTCAATAATTAAGTTGCAGTTGCAGAGCAGTGATTTGAACAAAACGACAAAACCAAAATGCAACAAGAAAAGAAAAAAAATTAACAATGTAATTACCAGAGTGATTGGATGAGTCTTCAACTTGGTCCATGGGATCTATGGTGCGCACACACACAGAGAGAGAGATGAAAAAGATATTTACAGTTTATGCAACACTGTCCTTTTTAATCATAGTACACAGATTTGTAGTGTCTGCAGTCTCTTTGCTAATATATGATGTGTGTACTCATATCTATGATGCTGTGTGTCCATAATATTGCTACAGGCCTCTAGATAAACACATACACTGCTTAGGGATTGGTTTTATTGCATTTCCAAGTTTGGTTATACTTGTAGCCCTCACGTTATGAGAAAATGTCCTCGGAATTATAGTGACCCGTTACAAACCAACTAGTGAAGAGACCCTCAATATTTTAAACATTTATAAAAGCATGCTGTGCTTCAAAACCAAATAATCACTAAATGTCTGTTTGAAGGTCACGTTTAGAGGTAGGGAACAGTAAATATCATTATCTTTATATATATGAAAACTAATGTTTATATTATATACACAGTATATCATTAAGAATACAAATAAATAAAAAATATAATAAATATGATCACATTATGTTCAATCGATGTCACATTTAAAATATTTTTTTAAAAATTTTGTTAAAATGATGCTAACAAATATAAAATAAAATATAAACCATGAACACCATGCATGAATTTAATTAGACAATATTATAATGTCCATATGAAAAATGTGTATTTACTTTGAGTAAATATTGAATAATAAAGTAATGGAGACTGGTTATTATAATACTAAAAATTATAAGATTATAAGATTTATTATAATTTTTAGTATTATAATAACCAGTCTCAATATGACCATTTTAGCATTACTTTATTATGATTATTACAGTAATGATAAACATAATATTTTCAATTTATGGCCAAAGTTTAATTTAAAATAAACAATATTGACCAAAACGAAATCTAAATTATACAAAAAAACCTGTTTGATAAATGATATGGTACATACTTTGCACAGCATAGGATGAACATTATGCAAATTTGAATGCAGTTCAATAGTGTACATCTAGAGGGCTGAGCTAATCTCAGCACATCCTATGATTATAGTGTCAGAGGGACTCTTAGTGGTGACGTCTCATACCCGGATGGCAGCCTTATTGCAGAAGACTTTATTAATGGCGAGCCAGGTGGGCAAATCCAACATGTTCTGCAAAACCTCCTCATCCAGCTCCAGGTTGGTAAGCTGCCCCTCCCCTTTCAGAGTGCTCAGATTAATCTTATCTGGGGAGAGGTTCTTAGCAAACCTGCAGAAAAGAGAAAGAGAGAGAGAGAGAGGAATAAAAATGAGAAATGAAGGAATAAAATCAGTAAGATTAATGCAGAGAATGAGAGGAGGCAAAGAAAAGCACATTGTAATTTTCCATTATGGTTTAATGGCTCTTTCTCTTGACTGTAATTATAGCTTTACAAGCAAGCAGACCGGTGAGCAATCATACTATTACCACCCACCACTGAACTGTGAGTGTGTGTGCGTGGGCACTTCCACACATTAATAAGTTCAATAATGACAGTTCACTGATTTAAGTACAAAGTGCAAGGTTGATCACATACTAGATAAAGTACTTTTTACTAATTACAAAAAGATTTAATAAAGTTATTGATCTTTATTTAATGATCTTTTTTTGGAGGATTGTGATTAATATAAAAAATATTAATATAGTGTAAAATAATTCATATAAAATTAGGTTAACTTTATATTATTAATATAAAGTTGCTATTATTTGAATTGTTTAAATTATTATTATCATTATTATAACTATGCTGTCACATTTAATATATATAATATATTAAAACATTTAACTAATTAAAATCAAGTAAATTTGTTCACCTCAAAGGCATTAGCACACAGTGTAATGTTGATTGTATCCTAGAAAACGCTAATTTCTCTGATAACAAAAAAGAATAAAAATATTCCTTTTGAATGGAAATTTTCTTTAATTAATTACATTAATTAAATATTTTAATGGTTAATGAATAAAGGAGTTAAAAATAATAATTTACGTCATTTAACACGTAGCCTTGGGCAATCCAAAACTATTGGCGGGCATTTGTCTTACATGGGAAGCTAATCATTCATTATTCTTCCATCTATCTATCCCATCAAGTTGAGGGTAAATGCTTCCATTGATGTGTTGTTGCAATATAAAATAAAATAAAAAAACTCATGAGTGAAAATGTGGCTCCATTAACAATTTAAATGAATAAAACTGCCAACAGGGGAAAGTTGCTACATCTGCATTCAGAGATCGCAGACAAGCAAGGTTTTTCCTCCATATACCGTACTGCTGACACGCCATCCACAAGGAAATCAATAGATTTAGAGCGTTGTCTGATGCCAAACTTGAGCGTATAGCAAACAAAGCAACGACGAGGAGAATGTGAGCAGAGCTCCGCATGGCAGTGACCTTCTGTTTCTGAGCTGATTGATTTTTCAGTTAATGTTTAAGAGTTCCCGCAAGAGCAATGTTCTCTGTACGGCTCTCAACGCCGAGCTTGATAACACAACTCATTTATTATCGTTTCCTTCAGCTGTTTTCACTCGGCAGGCTAATGGCACAAACAGGTCAGGGTGTGGAAAACCGGTCACTCAAAGCCTATGATGTGGCCAAGGTCAGTGCAAGTCTGGGCGAAAAAAGTCTGGTGTGTCATGAATAGCTTGAACTATTGGATGGTCCGTTTATTTGACCTTCAACCCAGTTTAAAAGCTCTGGCTCACAGAGTCGCAGTTAACCACAGGGAATTTTTCCCTCTGACACAGATTAAACCGAAAGCTAGACTTGAAATGACTGTTCCTTTGAGAGTCACCGTTAAATATGTAATTAGGTCCCAGACTAGGTGTAATCTGTGTTGGAGTGAACAGCCTTAGATGGCCGGTTAATCCTGTTTCACTCAAACAGAATCACATAAAGAGCTCTATATAAAGGACTACAAGTAGATAATTAAAGCCTAATTGCTGAATGACAAAACACTAATAACAGTTTTAATAACTTCAATGCTTCTCATATGGAAGGAACTAAGAGATGAAAAACTGCATTGAGGTAACCACTGGCCTGGAAACCTAAAAACAACTGAACTTTAGTTTATGTAAAGTTCACAGCGTCTGTGTTTCCAAAGACTGAAAAGGATGACAGTGTCTAAAGGTCGGAAGCCGTGGCACTAACGTTCCTGAAAGTCTCTCTTTATAGTCTGCTTAATGAAATGGAAAATGCAATAAAATAAAAAAATTAAATATGAAAAATAAAAAATGAAACATTAAACAACAAAACTTAATTGCACCATAAATCAAGTAAAAAGTTAATTAAAAAAAACAATAAATGTAATTAAACTACAAAATGGAATTACATAGAAAATATATACAAACAAAACATACAAAACACTTTTTGATTTAGTTAGACTGTTGATACATACATACATACATACACACACACACACCTAAAGGATTATTAGGAACACCCGTTCAGTTTCTCATTAATGCAATTATCTAAATCAACCAATCACATGGCAGTTGCTTCAGTGCATTTAGGGGTTGGTCCTGGTCAAGACAATCTCCTGAACTCCAAACTGAAATTCAGAATAGGAAATAAAGGTGATTTAAGCAATGTTGAGTGTGTCATGGTTGTTGGTGCCAGACGGGCCAGTCTGAGTATTTCACAATCTGCTCAGTTACTGGGATTTTCACGCACAACCATTTCTACGGTTTACAAAGAATGGTGTGAAAAGGGAAAAACATCCAGTATGAGGCATTACTGTGGGTGAAAATGCTTTGTTGATGCTAGAGGTCAGAGGAGAATGGGCCGACTGATTCAAGCTGATAGAAGAGCAACTTTGACTGAAATAACCATTCGTTACACCCGAGGTTTGCAGCAAAGAACTTATGAAGCCACAACACGCACAACCTTGAGGCGGATGGGCTACAACAGCAGAAGACCCCACCGGGTACCACTCATCTCCACTACAAATAGGAAAGAGAAGCTACAATTTGCACGAGCTCACCAAAATTTAACAGTTGAAGACTGGAAAAATGTTGCCTGGTCTGATGAGTCTCGATTTATGTTGATATCTTCAGACGGTAGAGTCAGAATTTGGTGTAAACAAAATGAGAACATGGATCCATCATGCCTTGTTACCACTGTGCAGGCTGGTGGTGGTGGTGTTATCACCCCTTAACCGTCGCTTGGTTTGGTTGCATCATTCACCACAGTGATACTTTTATAAGTGATTTACAGCGGTTTTACCTCGTGTTGTTAACATTGATTGTGATCGCTATTGTTCACGTAGTGAAATATATACGTACAGTACAGCATATAGAATGAAGGTAGGAAATTCTCCCTCTAAGCAGTAACACCCCACCCCGCTCCCCCCTTCCTCCCTCCCCCTCCTCTCGTCTCCTTCACGCCAGCTGAGATATATATATATATATCTCAGCAATCTGTTTTTTTCGTGTGTGTATTGAAAGACGGAAGTATTGAAGAGGGGAAAAGCAGAAATGTCTGCGTCATAATGAGGCAAAGGAGAGAGTTTCCACGGGACTGTGGTGTGAATTACTAAACCACTGCCGCGTGGGCTTGTTCATCACACTGTGTGTGAAACAAAAGCAAACACGAGACAAGAAGTGTGAAACATGCAAACTTCCATAGACAAGCCAGTTCAGAATGAAACGTGAACAGTCTGGCCTCCACGTCATGTAGCTGTGTTCTGTGAACAGTTAAAAATTCATTCAGACACAGCCTACCTTCAGTACCTGATATATCAGATTTCAGGTCACAACGCTCCACCACAACATGACATCAGGTGGGCTCACTTCAACTATACCTGGGTCATCTAATAGCGAATCTGAGGGAAATGCATCTTTATTCGGTTAATGGACTGAACTTTGTATTTATTTCAATGCTGAAAACACAATTACAAATCGGTCGGAAGATCAGAATCAGTGGAAAGGACAAGTCAAGTATTATAAGTTCACACATTTTTACCATTGCATCATACAACCCCATCCTAGATGACAAGAAGGTCATTGAAAGACTATAGATCAACCTCCTACAAAACAAACAGTGTTATAATAGTCAACACATATTCTGTCACAGAGACACCGGCACTGCAAAAGTGACGTGAGGGTGGTGTTGGATCTAAACAACAGAAGACAGCACTGTCTCATGGACAGACACTCATTCATACCAGTCAACTATCACAAATGCACAAAGCTCCATAGACTGAAATAGAAAAATGAGTAGACTCACACAGGATCTGCAAAGTTTTTATATATTCTTTCAGTCTTTATGGCCTTGATTTAAATGCAGAATGCATTTAAATATGACTAAATGTGTTAAATGGAGTAAAAAGTACTACTGTTTAGGCAGCTGAAAGAATAAGTATTTATAAAACGTGACCATTTCAACTTAATGATGTATGAGGCGCATTCAAAGTTAACGTAAATTAACGATTGGCCTATTGTACAATCGCTGCTGCTGGTGCTATTTCATAAAGTCACTAAATTCACCGTAGAGTGATTAAGTGTGTTTAACATGGAGAATTCTGTGGCCACTCTGTCTATACAGTCAATAAAAATTAATTAGACATCAAGCTGGAACAATGTCATAATTTGCATTTTGACTCACTGTGGGAAATGAGCTTACAGACGCAATGTCTTCTGTGACATTGTGAAAAGACGCCCCACTACTTGAACCATTTAAAGTCAACAATTATATTAATTTCACATCCATAAATGTAACTTTATCTTTTCAAGTGAAACGGGGCATATTTAAAAAGAAAAACAAATGTGGAGTTGGACTTCATTTTATTGAGAACTGACTAAATTGAGACTTAATTGAAATCTGCGTGGTCTTTATGACATCACTTCATACGGAACATGGTTTCAGAGGCGGAGCAAGTTATTGACACAATATAAAGGCAAACATGTTATTCCTTATAGGAATATAGTGCATTGTATTTTGGGCATTGGCATTTTATATTATATTTATATTTTTGGGAATTCAGCGTTCCTGTAGCTCAAACAATAGAGAATGGCACTTGCAACGTCAAGGTCATGGGTTCGATTCCCAAGGAAAGCAAGAACTGATTAGAATGTTAGTGTGTTTCTTGAATGCAATGCAAGTCGCTTTGGATAAAAGCATCAGTCAAATGCACAAATGTAAAAGTAATAATTTTTAGATTTTTCATTTGATTAATTGAACAACCATATCGAACACAATAGCAGCTGGGATCCCTGCACTCACTGGATGAATTTCAAAGTGTGGGCATCTCTTGAATGAGATTATGCCCCAGTTATGGTGACTTATTAATCTAATGCTTTACGCCAAGGACACAGAAGGAGAGCTCTGAATAGCCCAAACGCAGCAGTTATTCACAGGATGACAGAAGCCCTCATAAACCCTTCGCAAATGTCACAATGATACACACATAAACAAACACAAGTGTAATGTGAGAGTGTATCTGGCCTCATAGAGCCGCACAGGGTTCTAGACAAGCCCCGAGAGGTGCATGGATGAATTCTAGGCAGGAAAAAAATAAAAACAGCATCCAATGGGAGTCGTTAGAGAACAACAGCTGAGGGACAGAACCTGAGGAAGGTCGGTATGGTAATAACATTGACAGAAGCAAGGATGCAGCGATAAAAGAGAACAGACAGTTACTTCACTAAGGCTTTCCTCCTGACGTTATTGCTCTTTTTTTATGGCCTACAAACACTGATCAACCCGAGCCATAGTCCAGAACTAAACCGCTTGCTATATAAACACAGACCTACTAGACATTTATTAACATTTCGTAGAACACAACACGGCAGCAGTGACTTTATATTTTCAATTATAATATTGGAAAAAGGAAATAAACGCTTTGTTTCGCTAATGCTTTAAATTATACAAGCAAGAGTTTTGGACTGATTCAAACCAGTAACTCAGCTTTTCATTCATTAAAAACAAAAGTCAAACATTTGGTGATTTACTCAAAAGAGACAAAATAAAAAATAAAATAAAAAATAATTCATGAATCAGATCAAACTGTCTTGACCACAAGCGGTGTTATTTTAACATTATACACTATTATATGTTTTAATATTTTGAATTAGCTTTTATTTTTATATTTATGTTTTAGAAATGTTGTGCTTTTGACCTTTTTATTACTTTATCCTAAGTATTTTTATGTAGCTTTTTTAGTTTAAGATTTGCATCTAATACTTAAACTTTATTCTAACAATTCTTAATAAATTAATTACACTTTCAGGCAACTCAATGGAGAGGCGTTTCATGATATCATTGTGTGGTATAGGGTCTTTTTTATTTTACTTTTTAATCGCATAGCATTCAATACAGGCGTCAAATCAACTTCATTATACTGATTCTTCTTAACTCGTTCAAAACAGCCCATCAATTCAATTTCAAAACATATCTAGGCCTGAATCAAACGGAAACTCCACGAGCAGTCATTCTCTGAGTCTGTGTGGGTGTGCAGTTCAGATCTGACAACCTCCTTTTGGATAAAAGAAAAAGTTTCTTTAACTTTCACTTCAGTTCATAATGATGTAAAACCTCGGCCTCAACTTGTGGAACAAAACCTGTCGTCTTGATTTTTGTTTTTGGTTCCTGGAGTAACAGGAAATTTCTGTTATATCGATGCTAAAACACAGGAACTGTAAATGACAGTTTCTCTAGAAGTGCTGTAGAAAATGCACCTGGGAATGCATCTGTTCAATTGTGTCAGTCAGACTGTTGCCTCTTTCCTCTGCGTGTATTGATTTTCTACACAATCTTCCACTTTAAAACACTTTATTCCTCCTTTCAATTCCCCCACACGTTTGAAGTGTACAATGAGTATTGTGTTACTTTAAATTAATAAATAAACCCAAATGACTTTCTTTCTTCCATGAAGAACTAAAGGAGAAGCTTAGCAGAATGTTAAGGCAGCTCTTTTCCATACAGCCAACATGAATATTGATTGACTAGTCTCCATCCACTTTCATTATATGGTTTGGAACAACATGAATGTGAATAAATCATTTGTGGGTGAACTATTCCTTCATTCCAAGAATAACACTGATTCTCTGATGGAAATATTTTCTCAGTCCTTCTTGGAGTATCGGAAAAATAGTTCTAAGAGGCCAAGCACAACCTCATTGACCGCCGCATGAGTTTTCACCGTGGTTTTACAGTGAATAAACATGAGCACACTCTAACAGACAGATAAGATTGTGTTAACTTCTAAATGCTCATTTCTAAATGATCTAATCTTCTAAAATGGGGGCCACAGACTGGAAATACAGGCCAGACGTGTTCATTCAAATGCCTACGTCTTCAATCCGATCGCTCCAGGGCAGCTTCTGATTTTTCACCAAATCAGACTCTCCAATAACATTATAAATGTAATGTAACATAAATAATATATAATATTATTTTAATTAAACTGTTTAAACAAATACTTTATATATACATATTATTGATTTACATTTAACAAAATAAAATAATAAACTATAATAATTTTCCTATCATGTGTACCCAACTTACTAAACAAAGTTTGATAAGCAATAACAATACAGCTTATTGCTGGCGCAAGAGGAAAATGTGATTTTGCGTAGGTCAAAGTCTGGGCAAAAGTCTCTCAGTGGTAAATTAATTCTATATAATGTCATAAACAATAAATCAAGGTCCATAGAGTACATTTTTAGGAGGCCTTGCACGTCACTATTCCTCCAGAAAATGCAGAGTGTGCAAACAACACGTATAAGCCTGATCCAAGTTCCCTCTGAAGGGCACGTCTAAAAGTTACGACCCTTATGAGACGCCATCCCACACATCTTTATTTTATCAAGCCGACTGGTCAGCATTATGGAACTGAGCTATTGCTTATCAAACGAGTAACACCATAAGAACACATTTTACCATTTTACCAATTGCCTCGTGTCATTTTGAATGAATAGGTGTAGTATTGCATTTCATCTGGATTCGCTCCACTGGGGGAATAAATAATGCAGGTGGGCTGGACTCAAAAACTGACACTACAATAGCACAATAGGGAAACCATTTGGCACAAAGTGTACTCGCCGGCAAAGGTGAAACAATGTTTCTGTTGAAGCCTCATCCTAATAATCCAGACTCAACTCAAAAAACTGAACATATAAGAAAGTAATTGATGCGACTTGAACATCCTGTGCAATTGGAGGGCCGAGTGTCTAAGGGGCCATTTACAGCACGGACAATAACTCTTAACCATACCTATAAAAATTAATTCTAAAACAACACGGAAGTCCACGCCACAACTGAGGAACAGTATTACTGAAATTGCTTTAGTTCTATCTGATACAATAAAAACATTGACAGCCAATCAGATTACATCCAACTTTTAAAGGGCTTGAGTATTTAATGCAGCAAATTATATAACTGAAGAATGAGCTTAAAATAAACAGAATGTTACTGAGCATTGGTGTGGACGCTAATATAGTTATTTTTATAGTAACTATAGTCAGCGCCTCCGTTAACGGGCGTCCGGGCGTAATTTACGTCCGAAAATCGCCAGCGTACGGCGAAATTTTAAGTTCAGGAAGTCCGCGGGACGTCCTGTTTAATGGTTTTACGCCAGATCACAGAGCGCTCGACGTACATGTGCATTGCAAAGTGACCAAATGCATTGTAAATCACCACATGCGCCGTAGGCGTGTATGCTAAGCGACTCCATTGATAAGGACACAGCAGGTCACTTAATCTCTTTCGCCATACAACTCCTGTCAAGATGTACAATAGTGATGTAACTATGGTAATTCCCGCGAACTACTGAAACTCCACCTACTGCGGGGATCGCGAAAGCCAACAGCGAGAGCTATGGCCATAAACTAATTGATAACTATGCACAAACGTGCGGGGATCGCGAAACTGTGAGAGATGTGTTATATTGACGGGTAAACTTTCCCGAAACTCCCCAAAATAGCCTGGTTATCTGTGCATGATACGGAATGCTCCGCCTCCGTGAAATTTGTGGATATGTTAATAATTATCTACCACTACGGATCCTTCATCTACTACCATATATATATATATTCGATCTTACGAGAACGTCTACGCGTTCAATATATTTTATATGTAACAGGCATAAAATTATTGTGCTTTACGACGTAGTAGTACTGTAACAGGGACTTCCAAAAATAATACCTGGGACTTCCAAAAACTAACATCTGGAAGTCTGGACTTCCAAAAAAAAAAATCTTAGTGGAAGCGCTGTATAGTGATCTTTAAAGTCACGGGTGCACATAACTGGTACGCAGGTACGCATGCGCAACAAAAATCACAAATGCGTAGGCCCACTTGAGTCACTACTAAGCGCTTTTGCGTACTTAACCGATCTTCTCATCTTATCGTACACAACCTGAGCCGAAAAGTTAACGATGAGCGCACTGAAGTGCATATCATTCACGTGAAGGGGGCACGCGGATCATGCAGAGCATCGCTCACGCCAGGGATCGGAAACCTATGGCTCGCGAGCCATATATGGCTCTTTTGACGCCGCCCCCCGTCGACAGATCGATTGCTCCGCTACTTCCGCGTTCGCGGAGGACAGGTCGATCGCGCCGCAGAGGACAGTGAGAAAGACTGCACTTATTAGGACAATGCTACATATGTGAGTACCAAACACAATCTCCTGGTACTCACCTGAGTAACTCACTCAAAAAGTTATGTGCATCCCTGTTTATAGTTGTCGTTATTGGTGTGAACGAGCTGTACAAGTCCTGCAGATTTCAACACAACTGGAATGCATTTTTAGAAAGTTTTACATATCTTTTTATCAGTTTTTTTCTGTTAATGCAATGAAGTCAATCGTGTCCACTGTTCAGTTCAAATACACCACAGACACTCAAAGGGACAAGTCATCTACCCAATATTAAGTCACGAAGAATGAAAGGTGAGATTGAAGGAGCAGGGCTTAAGTCCAATCCTTCTCCTGCAGTGTTTAGCTTCAAACAAACAAAAACCTGGACCAGCTAACCAGGGTCTTACTAAAACGTCCACGTTGGTGTGTCAAGGTAAGTTGAGGGTAAACTCTATAGGAGAGTGGCCCTGCAGGAGTGAGTTTGGAAACCCCTGATTTAAGTGGACTAAACAATCTGGGAAGTCCTGCATACGTCACCAGGGATAACTATGTTATGGTTCCCAACCCTGGTCCTGGTCCTGGTCCTGGTGTAACCCCAGCACTGCACATTTTAGATACATCTCCACAATCAAACATACCATTCAACTCATAAGCTCAGGTGTGTCGGATAGAAGAAACATCCAAAACGTGCAGTACTGTGGTTACTTCAGGACCAGGGTTGGGAACCATAGCGCTAGATGTAGTTATGACATTAAATTTAAATTTAAACAACAATTATTTATTAAATGCTGTCTTTATGAATTATTCTAATTCAGACTATCCCATAATCATACATGTCTGGATAAATCCTTGGGTGACACGTAGCCCTAAAAATATCCAACTGGGCTATTTGATGACAAACTTTAAGTGTCAATCAAATACAACATTAGGCTGGAAATGAGGTCAGGCTGTCATGCCATAATAAGTGAATCCACTTATTCCCAAAGATTTAACCCGTCTGAAAGGGTTGAGAGGTTGTTCCCAAAGCAGAAGACACCAAGAAAGGGATTTAACAAGCTCTCCATCACACTGACCCATAAAAACACATTAAGATGAGGGCAGACAGACTCGTTTGGCTGGAGACATGACACCCAAAACATGTTTTGACATCAACCCAGTGGAACAGCAATTTCTCTGGCAAGCTGTCAAACCCCAGTTATGACCCATCAGCATGTGTCATCCAGCACAGCCACATCAGCAGGACTCGTCTCAGCCTTCACATTCACCAGGCACCACCGACATGTACGTAAAGTGTGTCAGTAAGGGATCAGCTCTGACCTGGAGAGATGTTTCAGGATCTGTTTCTTGATCAATCCAGCCATGACCGGTATCTCATCAATCACTTATCCAAGGACGGGCCGTAGATTCTGGAAGCTATACATTTTAGGTTTCCTCCGGTCAACCGGAGGGCTTTCGTCTAAATAATGAAGCGTCGGAATCAGCGGATATAAACATGACTCGTAGAGGCGTCCGTTGCTACCGCTTTACCGTCGGGTCCATGTTGAATGCGCAGTGACGCGTTGGTGGACAAGCGCGCATGCGCAGGAGCACAAAACGAAAATGAGGCTCCGCTCTACTAAGCCAATGGGAATTTAAGTTTACGTCACAAGTTTACCTCACATCAGCGCTTAGTGTTTCTTATTGAACACACACACACACACACGTATACAATTTCTCTCTCTCTCTTGTCTCTCTCTCTCTCTCTCTCTCTCTCTCTCTCTCTCTCTCTCTATATATATATATATATATTTTTGTGTGTGTGTGTGTGTGTGTGTGTGTGTGTGTGTGTGTGTGTGTGTGTGTGTGTGTGTGTGTGTGTGTGTGTGTGTGTGTGTGTGTGTGTGTGTGTGTGTGTGTGTGTGTGTTTTGGTATTGCCCATTAGTAAAGATAAACAGAATGATAAATACATTTTGTGCTGAATACGTTGTTTGATATGTTTTATATATAGTTGTATAAGCCTGCAGGTTCCTTCTTTAACATTTTAAATAATTTCAAATATATTTTTGTAGAAATTGAATTAACACTGATCAACGACAGTTATAAATCTATTTATTATTGATTGAAAATGACATACTCTTATATACAGAAATGGTAGTATCTAAAATACTAGAAATAGTCAAAATAACATCAGCCATCATGACATGCAAACACACTCCAAAAATAAATAATTTCTAAATATGTTTAATTATCATGGGGTCTTTTATAGGGACCTAACAATAATTTTAAAAAGTGTCAATTATTTCACCAATTATTGTTTTTTTTATATTGTTATGAATGTTCATTAAACAATGGATATTTTATAAAAATAGACGTGTACTGAAATGGTCTTATGTCTCACGATGTCTTAAAATGCAATTTAAAATAATTTAACTAGTGTGACCAATAGAGGGCGACAAAATAGCACAGATTAACGGTGATCAAATTGTTTTGCATGTAACCTCCTTTCTTTACATAAAACTACTCACAATTTATAAGTGTAGACCAGGAGAGCAAATTAAAAAACAAAAAGAGGCTATTTTCAACATTTTTAGAAATGTATAAAATGATTGGCCTGAGATTAATACATTAGAGGCAGATTTTTAAGTAAAATAACGTTTTAAAAAGCAGAAAAATTATTAATTTGTAACAGTACAAAGTCATAGTTTTGAGACACATTGTATAGATAGCTCAGTGTTAGTCCAATATAAACTCAACTAAAAGATTGCATTCCCTAAAGCTCTGTAGTTCATCAATGTACATTACATTCAGTGGACACTACAGTGTCCAATAGACACAAGTGAATATGTCTTTCCTATTATATATAGTCTCTATGAGGAAGACGCTTCCAGTTTATTGACCATCTTTTAAAAAAATGCAGTGTGAATGACCATTTTGAATTATAACATCTGTAATTTCAGCTCCAACCACTTCGTTTCATGTTGTCGAAAAGCTCCTTAACTTTGTGCATGTCCTCTTTTAACCTAGGAGGAGCGTCTGTTTGTTCCAGCTTCTCGGAAACCTGTAGAGAATTAAAAACAGAAATGTTATAAATATGAATCTTTAATCATTCCAGAATTTTGACCACCCAACATCCACATGATTTACAGTATCAGGTCTCCTTTTATAACAGGTTTTCAACGCCCTGAACTAAAACAGGATGTGAAACCATCGTTACATTTCATTAAAGTGGTAAAATAGGTTTCCTTTATAGAATTTCTGTGGCTTGAAAATGCCTGAAAATCCTGTGAAAATGTTCTGTGAAACTGCCACGAATGCACGAAACAGTAGATGAGCGATGATGCCACAGGATTCGTACCTCACTGAAGTAGCGGAGCATGTATTTGTAGAGCTCACGCAGAGCTGCAGATTCATTGAACTCGTTTTGATGTTTCTGACGAAGAAAGGAAATTAACAATAAGCGTTTCCACCATATTTCCATCAAGATGCTTCATTTAATCTCTACGGTCGTGTTTGACAAATTGTACCTGTGATTCATCTTGAAGAAACATTTTCAACTCTTGGCTGCTGATCGTAGGCTGGTCCTTCACTGATTTGTAGTACATCTTCACTTCTTGTTTGTACTGAGGGATATCTTTGGCATAGAGTAGCTTATTGGTTGGTGAACACTGTGGGAGAATAAGAGAGTCAATATTCATATTCAATAGTCATATTCACAGTTCTCCATGTAAGGTTTCAGTGGTTACCTTATCCAGGTGTTGCTCGACTAGTGAGAAGGAGTCCATGAATGCCTGAGCGATGACGGACAGACAGCCGTCCAGGTGAGGTGTCTTTTCCATGTCACTGAATACAAAGTTAGGGTTCTTCAGGATATTCACCCAGAAACGAAGCGGAAGGCTGATAGGAAGGTTTGAAAATCTTTTTTAGTTGCATGAACATTATTAACATTATTACATTATTATCATTTGATTGGTTTCTGATTGTTCACCTGTTTGTTTTCCAGATGTGGAGAACATCCGGATCTGAAATTTTTTTTCTCTCTGCTTGTGCATCCAGGAAGTCGAAAAAATACTTGATAGCCAATGGGGCCTTGTTGTTGGGTAATCCCCAGATACTTTTGAAAAGGGTCTCAACAAAAGAATGGACTGCAACCTGGAAGACACATCGAGAATATGATTCATTTATATTTCACACAAACACACCCACAAACATGGGTGTGTTTGTGTGAAAACATGTTTTATGGCGGTATAAAACATGTTTTATGGAGACATTTAGTATACAGGGCTGCCAACTTTTGAGTTTAGATTGGAGTAAAAAAATTAAGGATGGGGTGGGGGGGTGGTTTGATTCATATGCTTGCAATTCAGTTCTGATTTTGATTCAATCTATGTTTGTGTCACAGGTGCGTGTAGCAGGAAGGCGAAGGATCAGGAACATAAACTTTATTTAATCACGGAGCTTGGGTACAAGGATCAACACAACTAAACATAGACGACAACGGACGCAGACTGAGACACACAGGGCTTATATATAAGGGAAGATTGGGAACAGGTGACGAGACTAACAAGGAAAGTGATTGACGCGACAGGGGAAGGAAATAACATGGGGAGCACAAAGAAGGAAACAGGAAGTGAGGAGACACGTCATGGCTGTGGTAGTCTGTAAATAAATGCATGTAAATCTATCTGTTTCTATATCTCTTCTCTGTCTATCCATCCATCCATCCCTCTGTTCATTTGTCCATCTATCTATACAATATACAATAAAATGCTTCTACGCTTAAGTTATCCTCACCTTGGTGGAGAGCAGCTTGGTGAGGTACATCTCTTTGAACTTCAATGCTTTTTTCTCTGGATGCTTGCTCAGGTCTGTGTCAGTTTCTGGATCAACCTAGAGACCAACCAAAATATCCAGATTACTAGGTTTATTTGTTGAAATTGTCTATGCATATTTTTAAAGTTATTTTACAACAATGTCTTCTTATGTGTACTGACAGTGCTTGTAATATAAATATTTAATCTATTATGTCTTTCATTATCAAAGAAGAGGCAAAATACTTGGTGTCTCTTTGAACAACATAAAATGCACTGAGAATGCAACGGTTTAGATTCACAGCAAAAGCACTTCCTCTCATTTGAGCAGGAAGAAGTTGGCAACATCGAAACTATCACATGTGCACGCTTACTTCACCTCAGAGTCGTGCCGATGACAGCTAGATATAACCCATGAACCCTCAACAAAGTTATGCAATACAAAGTACAAATGCCCTAAACGGCTACTCACCATATGGAAGTACTTGATAGAGAAGTTCTCGTCATCTGTGCAACAAAATACCATGTTGATGAGAAAATAAATAAGCAATCTCAAGCTTGTATTGTCTAGAAAAATGTTACATTATTGAATTTCTGGTGTGGTCACAGTGGGTTTAAGTGAGAACAAGAAATGCCCACGTCTACACCCACAACAAGAAACGTGCACATATAACCAGATATAAAAACATTATTACGCAACTTAATGATGAACAGATCATTTATTTATGTTCCAAATAAAATTTCACTGATTCATATTCATATTTGAATGAACAGCATTTACTGAAGGACTAACCATATAAAATGACAAAGATACAACAACTTCCTTTACACAAGGCCATACTTAATAATTGTGCATCAAGATGTGAGGAGATACACATATAAATGTTGTCTGAGCAATTCTGGTTCATAGATCCAGTTCAGAAGGGACAGTTCACCTCAAAATGACAACATTCTCATTATTTACTCATTCTTGAGTCATTTCAAACTCATATTACTTTATTTCCTTTATTTCCTAAAACAAAAACAAATGTTAATCAGACTATTGGCACTGCTCTCTTCCATATAATGCAAGTGGAGTAGAGGATGTCAAGCTCCAAAAGCATCATACACCATTATAAAATTAGTCAGTGTGACTCATGCACTATATTCATGAGGCTTTTGATGTCATATAATAGCTTATATGAGGAACACATTGAAATTAAGTTCACTATTTGTGTGCTGAAAATCTTTCTTGATACCTGTTGTCACACCTCTCTTTGGCTGCAATGTGTGTTATGAAGAAAACCGAGTTGAATAGTTGTTTCCAGTGAACTTCTAATACGAGTAGTCAAACAGGTGCATATCAATATGCAACCAGCCTGAATGTATATACTCTGAGGATCAACAATACATTGTGCATAGCTTTAGTTGAGCTGGGGAATGATTCAGAAGGATGCGACTCACCTTTTACACTGTTCTGAGACTTCAGTGGGGCTTGTACTCTTGTTGTGATCACTTTAATACATGCTCCATCCCCAACCTGAATGGAAATACATGTATAAAAGCACATAAACTCTGAAAATCTCTGAAAAACTATTGTGCCACTGTAGTCTATGGGTGTACAATGGGTTTACGCAACAGTTAGCTTAATCTGGGTTTATTTGGCCTTGTGATACAAGATTTGCAAGGGGAAAGGTCTCTCAAACACCTCGAATAAAGCCAACAGCCACCCTTGAGAAGATAAAACTGTGCATGACGATTTCAAACAAGTGTCTTTTGTGGTTGTTTATCTTTCAAATTTCTATTAACACAGGACTATAATTTTATTATACAGAGAAATTATTTTACATGTTTAATGTTTTTACATTTTCTTAGGACATTTTTAAGGGTGTTTCTATGAGTTTTTTGGGGGTGGTTGAGAGGGTGTTGTAAGGGGTTGCTTGGGTGTTCAGTAAAATTACTTCACAGCCTAAGTCAAAAGGACCCAAAATACATTAAGCGAAATTGAAGAAAGAACTGCTATGAAGTAATTTAGATCAAAATAAGTCAGTTTAGCAACATTTCGCCAAAGCAAAAAATTTGCACTGGCTACTAAACACCTTCGGGCTACTATTGGTCCGTGGCAATTACATAATACATAGGCGAGTGCTGAGGCTCTGCTTTCTTTAACATGGAAATCTTCTCTCTCGTTCTCTTTCTTGTTAATTATTTTCAGTTCAGTCCATCAAGGTCAGACGTCCACAGATACAAAAGTGAACACTGGAGAACTGCTTTATAGTAGAAGTTGTAATTTTAACAGAAAGAGAAACTGACACTATTTTTTAATGTTTAATAACTTAAAACTGTTTGCTTTAAAGCAATCTGCTGTATAAATAAACATGAGGTGACTGGATTGTCGATTTGCAGAGGTCATGCAAACATATCCACATCTTTATGATCTGTTGCTTTCTGAACGGCTGTTTTCACACTGTTTTCATGCTAATGTCATTGCTATTAGGTGTTTAAATTTGTTTTTGAGAGAAAAACATGCAGCACATATCTAAATGCCACTTCCAACAGTGTGCAACATCTGTTACAGTTGTGGGCCAGTGAGGAAAAAAACGCTTGAAGAAGACAGGATCAGGAACATTGTACTTTATTAAATCAAAACAGAATATACATTCAACTCACAGCAAACAAGAACGGACCAAGACTAGAGGAAACACAGGGAAGATATACACAAGAGAGGATTAGATGATGGGACACAACTGACAAGACTAACAAGGTGATTAATTACGAGACACGTGAGTGGGAAAACACTGGGAGAGCACATTGGCAACCAGGAAGTAAACAACGACAAGACAGACACGTAACAGATACACCCCCTCCCAAAAAAGTTGCACCCTCATGCCAAAGCTGGAACATCGGAGGAAGGAGGGAGGGGGTACAGGAGGAGGACAAGGAAGACAGAAGAAGAACAAAAAAAACACTAAACATGGGAGGGCCCCCGGGATTAGGAACCAATAAAGGGGGCTCCAGTGTGGGAGCTCAGGGGTCCATGGTGGATCAGGTGCCCTCAGTGTCCTTGGTGGCCTTAACCCCCTCGGCCACCATGGCTAAAGGTAAATAGCCCTCTCAAAATAATTTTTGTGTTTCTTGCTGGAGCAGGCTCAGGGACTAGAGGATTCTCTGAAGTGGATTCAGGGACAAGAGAGATCTTAGGAGAGGATTTGGGGACTAGAAGGTGTTCTGGAGGAGGCCTTGGGACTAGAAAGTTCATAGAAACAGACTCTAGTACTAGAGGACGGTCTGAAGTAGGCTCAGGGACTAGAGGACGCTCTGGAGTGGGCTTGGGGATTGGCATGAGTTCAGCGGTGGGTTCAGGGATTGGCATGAGTTCAGGAGCGGGCTTAGGGACTATTTTGAGTTCATGAAAGGGATAAGGGACTGGCTTAAGTTCAGGAGCTGTTGTGTGTGCAGCCCACATACACAGCAACACACTGGCCAACACCCTTCTAGTCGGTACTCAGGTTTAGGGCTTGCTGGAGCAGTCGGGAGAAGTAGCCTCCCTGGGGCTGACAGGCTGGTGTTGGGTGAGCTGACGTGGGCTTGGGGTGAGTTGGAGCGATTGGGCATTTATGAGGTGGGACTGGATGAGGTTTAGCTTTTTCTGAAACTTCTTCAACTTTGTTGTCAGAACTATTTAGCCAGAGAAAGAAGTTAATGGTATTGTTAAAAGGTGAATCCCAACAAGCAGGAGATTGAGCCTGAATTACGTCATCATCCAGTCCCACCTCAAGCGAATTGAGAATAGCAAATGGGAAAGCTCGGTAAATTCTTCCACATAATCCTCAAGTGACTGACCATTCAGTGGGAGGGAGGGGAGCTGGCTTTCGGCCACGTTTTTGGCGGCGACTAACTGGGACCGCTCTTCGGTTACAATTGTGGGCCAATGAAGGAAGAAGACAGGACACTTCTACTTGAAGAAGAGAGGATCAGGAATATCGTACTTTGTTAAATCAACACTAAAAACAGCATATACACTCACATCAAACAAGAATGGACCAGACACAGGGTGAAAGAAACAGTGTGATTGAATATGAGACAGCTGAGTGGAAAAACACTGGTAGAGCACATTGGGAACAAGGAAGACAAGACAGACATGTAACAACATCAGAATGTTGATTTCTTTTTACCCAAAGCGAAGAACAAAAAATGACTTCACCTTCATGATATTCTGTTCTCTAGGTATGGTAAGTCTCTAATGTGACAAACTTTCCTTCCTTCTCATATTCTGTAAATGCACATAAAAAACAGAGACATCAAACAGGAAGTAGTTTTGAGGACAGAGCAAAAGGCAACTGAAACAACAGTTTGTTGACAACACAAATAGGACCCATCCCATATTCATTAACCCTAAGGAAGTTTCATGAAAAAAATATGATGACAATCAACACTGAAAGAGTAATTTACAGAGAGTCTACTAACCGATTTCTATATCCCTGAACTGCTGTGTGTAGGGGAAACCAAACTTGCGCTGGAAGGTCTGTAAGATTTTCTCTTTGACCTGCTGTACTGTGTCACAGGTCAGTGCATTGACCTCTAAGGGTTCACTGACTTCTCCTCCAGTCCCCACAGCAAACACCACCTTCAGTTTCTACAGGGGGGGGGGGGGGGGGGGGGGGGGACATGAACAAAATTATTTAACGACTAAAGAAAAACTGCCAAATATACACGCTAAATAAAATAAATAACTTAACAGTTCTTCTTTTAATGACAATGAATTTAGAGAAGGAAACCATCTAGGGCAGTGGTCCCCAACCTTTTTTTTGCCGCGGACCAGAAAACGTTTGATAATTTTACCGTGGACCGGGGGGGGGGGGGGGGGGGGGGGGGGGGGGTTGTTGACGAGTTGTTGACGAGGCGGGTGGGGGGGGTGCGCGCGATTGTTGAAACACACCTATTCACCGCCAAGGCTACAGCGCCACAGCCGCTTGCAGCCGCTCGCGGAATTCGATCCGCGGCCCAGTGCCATTTCGTCCGCGGACCGGTACACCAAAGAGTGGTACTGGACTGGTACTCCAAAGAGCTCAAAAATAATAAAGTAACTATGAATGTTCAAATTCAAACTAACTTGCTGACAAAAACCAATCTCAAAAAAGCTGCTACATTAAAGTCATGCATGTCATGCTGTATCAAGGACGTGCACAATGAAGGAGAAGTCAAAATAAAACTAATAAACTAAATAATCAAAGAGAACACATGGAAGAATTAGTATAACAAGCACTTTGCACATGCATTGACAATACAGAACAAAGAACAGAATGAACTGAAGATTTATACAAACACAGAGATTGTGCCATATCAAGAAAGACCAGCATAACTAATGACCATAATGACCATGGAGACAAACTAGCACAGGAAACAACAGAAAGCAAACAGGAACTGACTACATACGTTACAATTAAAATATTACACTGGAAAAACATCTATTTTAAAATCAAATTCTGCTCATAACGAATTGCAGTCAAGGGTCAACATCTTTCATGTCACTGGACCTGTTTATACTCACAAAATATAAGATCCAATAAATAAAAAACTTATTTATACAAATGATAACACCTTGTATCTACTTGACACATTTTTATTAGCCTGTTTCAGAGGGTGTTCTGTTATTCTTTTAATGTGACGTAGACTTTCATTACATGAGTCAACTCTTATGGCCAATGCATGGAAATAACTTAAATAATGAGATCTTATATATATATATATATATATATATATATATATATATTTTTTTTTTTTTTTTTTTTTTAAAGCACTGAATCAGTTTGAAGTTAAAAAAATATTTGCTGTATCAACCTAAAAGAAATTACTTAGAATGGCAGGACGTTTTTAGAACCTAGTGGAAAATCTATTGTTGCAAAAGATTCCCAGCTACGATGCTGTTTAAAGACTTCCTCTTTTTTTGTTTCACTGTAATTTCCACTGTAATAAAGGAACAGAATACATTTTCAAACTATAAGTTAAACCATCTTCTGACACAAATATGTTACTTTGGAGGAGGAGGAGCCAGTTAACTCGCTTAGCAATACAGTTCACTTTTGTAAGAGGAGGGCTTGTGCAAAACTGATAACCTTTGCACAAGACAAAATGCAGAAGCACAAGTCACAAAAGTCTAACCATAAGAGACTGCTGATGAATTCTGGGGAAAGATGGCCTGGTCACATGTATCAATCCAAATACTGTCATTCATTTTCCTATTTTCTTGCTTACTCAAATGTTTTGTATTTTGCTTCAAAACAACAATCATTCAACCAAAGTCAATATGAAAATCACAGGTCAGGAAAGAATCAGGAACAGAAAATCTCGGGAACCAAATAAATGCTGATTTAAAAAGATTTCTCTATGGCTTGCAAAAAACAATTACTACAAAGAGTAAGAAGTACACATGTAGGAAAGGAACACAGCAGAAAATGAAGCGCCCGAAGCACTTGTGCAAGAATGTTGTGCAACAAAGAGATGTCACAGAAAATTACAGGATGTCTTGGTGACGTAACAAATAAAGCAGAAGTTTAAGGCTTAAAATGTACACAGCTACCAAGAAACTTGATTGACAAAGTATCTGAAATAAATAAGATACAGTCTTAGTGAGATTAAGAGACTTTAAACATTTAAAAAAAAAACATTTATCAACCCCTATCTTTTGGTACTGTGTATAACATCATTTGGGAAGGGAAATATTTGTTTTTTTGTTTTTAAATAATTAAAATGGGGAACACCTAAAATGTCAATGTGACTTGTTAAGGTATTTCTGAAGTTAGTACTTTCCATAACTGTTTAATTTTGCAAATAGTTCCACATGTACATAAAAAAGAACATAAAGGAAGAAAATGCTGACCAGGGCCTCAAAGTCCTGCGCTTGACAGAGAAGCCAGTCCTCGCTAAGGGTGTACAGAGCTTTCTCCGTCACTGAATCCACCGGCCCTTTAGAGATCTGCTGAGTCAGAGCTGAAACCAACAGGAAGAGAGGCTGTCCTACCGATTCCTATGGAGGAAACACACATTTTGTGCATAAACATGCGAGTACACATGAATAGTGAAAGAGTATAAGCGCTTTATAAATCCATGATAAACTGGATGTGTGGACGAACCCTGAGGAAGCCGTACAAACAGATGGACATCCAGTTGGTAAGAAGCTTCTCCACTATGGACTCTGTGCGGCGCAGGAGAAGTTTTGGATTTGCATTACTAGACTGGTCCATTAGACTCTGTAGAAGGTCCTCCATTATCTCTGTGAGATAAAGCAGGTCTCCATGGAGGGCCAGAGTCAACAGAGACGCCACTGTACATCTGAGAGAGGAAGAGGAAAGAGAGATATACAGAGAGGAACAAAAACACAAGGTATAAAGAACAGAAAAAGACGAGTAGATAAAGGGTCAGAGGAAGAGAGACTGAGCGAAAGAGATCAGTTGCAGTATTACTGGCTGTTATACATCTGTCACAGACCCTTTTATAATTAAAAACCCCTTCTGTGATCTCGATACTCACTATTTAGAGAATTATTTGTACAACAGTTTAAAAATGACCATTTACTGAATGTTTATTTTATTCTAATGAAATAATTTGCAGTAATAATTTGTTTTTTCTTAATTTTATTTTAATATCATGTAATTTATATTGTTCAGCAAATTCCATCTAAACCATTTAATAATTGTTGTCATTCATTATTATTTTCCTCATTCTTGTGACGCTTGCTATTGACGTTCAATATTTGTCTTCACGAATAAGAGATAAGATGGAATGTCTCCCTTTCAAGGTTTTATGAGATGTTGTGAAGCAATTTGATATAATAACACTGCTGGATTTGTGCTGTTCAGACAATGCCTATGCATTGAAACATATGCAACTAAGAGTATTCAATAAACCCTGCTTATTTTTTATCATCATAACTGAAGTAGCAGCCAAAATATCTTCTATCCAAAGTATCTTATGACGGGATCTAGGTAAGAGGATGGATCCAAATTTTCCTGACATGAGGATCAAATCTAACACCACCAGGCCAATAAAGACACACACACACATATACATATACATATATACATTACATATATATATATATATATATATATATATATATATATATATATATATATATATATATATATATATATATATATATATATGTATGTGTGTGTGTCTTTATTGGCCTGGTGGTGTTAGATTTGATCCTCATGTAAGGAAAATTTGGATCCATCCTCTTACCTAGATCCCGTCATAAGATACTATATATATACATATATATACTTTAGCAATATTTCATACAAACCCAACAAGCCACTTAAGCACTTTGAACATTTAAGCACTGGAAATAACATTACATTGTTTCAGTGTGATTATCATTTTAAAGGAAGACACTTGAACACTTCTGAGTTCCCTCATGCCTATTCTTATAATGTCACAAAACATTATCTCTGTTTACATCTATAAGCAACGGAAACCAAAATAGCCCCATAGTCATAAGGGTTCAAAGTAAATTCAACTCACTTGTCTTTTATGCTGAAGTTTTTCTGTTCCTCTAATGCATGTACGAAGCAAGTGAGAAACTGCTTATCTCTGATCAGCGCAGCAAAAGCCTGACATTTTTCATCAACAGTAGTCTGCTCAGAATCCTGACCACAAACAAATGACAGTGTAATAGTTAAAACATCTATTTTTCAGAGTGATTTGTTTATACTTCATATACTGCAGCATCTTACCTGCCCAATATCTCTGATCATGACTGCTGCCAGAGGACCAGCCTAGAGAAATAAGAAAATAAATTAAATAAATAAACAAGCACATTTGGGAAAACCTACAAATATAAATATGAATCAAGCTCTTAAACCTCGGGAAAGAAGATTTTTGAGGCAAAGTGCTTGTAATCCAAGAAAGGTATGGCGCCAACATTATCAATCAAGTCAGATTTTTCAGTTTGCAAGTCAACAAAGCCTGTCAAAAACAAAAATGTACAATGTAATCACACACAACTATACATCAAACAATAAGAACCGTAACATGACAGGATATGTTTATGTTTATGTCTTCAGCAAAACTTGTTGACATTTTCCTTTCTTTCTTTCTTCTTTCTTTCTTTCTTAAAATGTGCCACTTGTGGGTGGTTGCAAAGGCGTTGCTATGTGGTTGCTCAAATAAAATAATAAAAAAAAATCTCAAAAGTTTCTGTCGCTATGATTTCATCCACCTAGTTTCATGCAAATTTTGGGAAGTTGCATAAAAACAAAATCTCTGGATGGAAACGGCAAGATGCACATAAATCTAAACATGCATATAAAACAACGCATGTGTTCAAATGAGTCAGGTCATTTTTTTGCTGATAAGACGACACAGATAAATTAAGGAAACACATTTATCGAATACATATCTTGATGCAATCAAAAAGTTTCATGTGACTTTGCCTCAACAGATTATGTAATCAGAAGCATTGAGGAGGGCATGAGGTATGTTTGGATCGACGACGAGGACCAAATATTCTTAAACATAATTTTTGAAAAAGAAGTGACATTAACTCTTGATACAAAACATCATTAAAATGTGCAGATTTTCCAAGAAGTGATGATTTTTTCCTTCTGAACACATGGTATTTGCAACATTTATTTGCAAATGTTTTATCCAATTTATATAATTTGTGTGTGTAGAAAATCACTATTTGTTCACTGGATCGCTATCACTACCACCTTCAAGAGCAATAGTAACCGTGTTTGCCTTTGCAAACCACACCACAAAGATCTGCATTTTAAAAATGACCGACCTTGTCGTATATCTCTTCTGATGTTGCTTTCCAGCATTTCCAGTTGTTTATTCATTCTCTCATTCATTTGTCTCTGGCTCCTACGGTGAACAATGACTCCAACTAGACAGATAAGCAAAACCACATTTTAATCCCTGCAGGTCTAATGTTAAAATATGTGACGTAATGTGAAATCACTTACCAACAGCACCTACAATTGCAACCAGAAATAATGCGACAAGGATGAACACGTATATAGGACCTTGAGTCTCAAGGCTTTTAGAAAAATGGCCAACCTTTATCTGAAAATGTTTTCAAAAAAGGGTCAATAATTATGTAACAAGATATTTTTCAGAAATATACTGTACATTTATTTAATATTTAGACTTACAATGAGTGAATCCACTGCTCCTGATTCTCCTATAATATTACAGATAACGGATTCGTTCTCAATCCTCTCCAAAACACATGGATACTGCCGATCTCCCTGATAACCCGTCACAATCACCTCGCTCTTATTCAAATTCAACTGATCTGACTTTTTCTAAGAAAGAGAGAAAATGGGATAATCTGGAGGTTATGAGATTATAAGACTAAGGCTGGTAAAAAATAAAATAATTAGGCATGCAAGCCAAAATATGCAGACTGTACATTGATCTTAAATTCATTATAACACTAAACTCACCTTAATGTTCACAAGTAGACCATTGGGCACCTGTAAGGTGGTGAATACAGTGAATTCTGGATCAGGCAGGTAAGACAGATAATTCTCACAGTCCACAGTGGAGTTTCCAACTTTCATTGACAAGTTAAACTGACCACTGACATCATAACGGGGAGACTGAAACCACATGTCCTGAGAAAAGAGAGACAATGAAGATATGACTCTAATACAGGGGTGGGCAAAGGTAGGGTGAAGGTCGTGGAACACTGCGAGCACCGGGAGACACGCGCGAGCACCGCACGGACATAACAGAGACAACAACTGGACAACACAGGAGTGGAGAGAAGTGAACTGCATAGGCAGATGAGATGAGAATCAGGTGTGTCAGTGATCAGTGACCACGCCCCCACTCACACACACAGGCAGAACTAGGAGACAATGAATTCATGAACCACGTGTATATATTTCACTACGTGAACAATAGCGATCACAATAAATTAATGTTAACAACACCAGGTAAAACCGAGGTATTACTGTACAGTGATACCTCGGTTTACGAGCGAATTGGTATACGAGCAAATCGGTGTACGAGCATTGGATCGGTGTACGAGAAATTTTTACCCACACCATGTTTTGTGTGGAAGCTCAGCATGGTCGTGGGCATTTTTACAGGAAATATCCTAATGACAGCCTCTCATAACACAGTCAGGCGGTTCCAAGCCCTTTATCACCCCTTAACTCATTCATTCTCTCAGCTTTGCTTGGTTTGGCTGCATCATTCACCACAGTGCATACTTTTATAAGTGTTCATTCGCGGCCGCGGCTCCAGCGCACATTCATTCGCGGCTCCAGCGCGCGTTCATTCGCGGCTCCAGCGCACGTTCATTCGCGGCAGCGGCTCCAGTGCACGTTCATTTGCAGCTCCAGCACGCGTTCATTCGCGGCCGCGACTCCAGCGCATGTTCATCCGCGGCTCCAACGCACATTCATTCGCGGCTCCAGCGCGCGTTCATTCGCAGCGCGGCTCCCATGTGTGATACACCTCTGGATTATCACTTTGTTTGTTTTCTGCACTATTATAATAAATTCACTCATTTGCACTTGAATCCTTGCTTTGCCCGCTCCCCCCTCCTCCCTCCTCCCTCCTCTCTCTCCTCCATGCAGGCTGCTCAAACCTGAAGTGCATTACAGTAAAATGTCAAGTATTTTTATAGTTTAATCGTCAATTATTAATTAGTATTTATATGAGATCTTAATGGTTATAATTTGAATTAGGGTAAAACCAAAAAAATATTTAAAATGGGCATTTATGGTCGTGTGGAATGAATTAATTGTAATTAATTATAATTTTTAGTGCATTCTTATGGGGACACTTGTTTTGGTGTACGAGCATTTTGGTTTACGAGCTTGCTCTTGGAACGAATTAAACTCGTAAACCGAGGTATTACTGTATATACATACAGTATAAATACACACACACACACACACACACATGTATAAAAAAAAAAACACACAAAAAAAAGAGAATTATTTTAAAACATTAAGAGAACAGCTAAATCACACATCTAAATTATTGAATGAAATATTCCTTTTGAAACTTTTTATTTATATATATATATATATATATATATATATATACAGTAATACCTTGGTTTACAAGCAATTCGGTGTACGAGCATGGAGGGTCAAATCGGTGTACGAGCATTGTATCGGTGTACGAGAACATTTTTCCCTCACCCTTTCCCTCATTTTTGTGTGGAAAAAGTCCTAACGCTCAACATCGTCGCACACATTTTTACTGGAAATATCCTACATACAGTCTCTCATAACACAGTCACGCAGTTCCAACCCCTTTATCACCCCTTAACTCATTCATTCTCTCAGCTTTGCTTGGTTTGGCTGCATCATTCACCACAGTGATACTTTTATAAGTGATTTACAGCGGTTTTACCTCCTGTTGTTAACATTAATTAACTGTGATCGCTATTGTTCACATAGTGAAATATACACGTACAGTACCTCTAAGCAGTAACTGTCACGGTTCATGAATTCATTGTCTCCTAGTTCTGCTTGTGTGTGTGGTCACTGAGCACTGACACACCTGATTCTCATATCATCAGCCTATCTCCCCGCTTTCGTTCGTTCGCGTGTCCCATGTATTCGTTCGTTCGCGGCTCCCCGTCTCCCATGTTCCACGACTTTCACTCTGGATTATCACTTCATTTGTTTTCTGCACTATTATAATAAATTCACTCATTTGCACTTGAATCCTTGCTTTCCCCGCTCCCCCCTCCTCTCGTCTCCTCCTGCTCAAAGCTGAAGTGCATTACAGTAAATTGTCAAGTATTTTTTGAGTTTAATTGTCAATTATTAATTAGTATTTATATGAGATCTTAATGGTTATAATTTTAATATAATATAATTATTATTATTATTATTTAATATAATTAATAGGGTAAAACCAAAAGCTATTTAAAATGGGCATTTGTGGTCATGTGGAACGAATAGATTGATTTTTAGTGCATTCTTATGGGGAAATTTGTTTTGGTGTCCGAGCATTTTAGTTTACGAGGAGCGAATTAAACTCGTAAACCGAGGTATTACTGTATATATATTCTAGAACAATCAATGTAAAAACCTTAAGTTACTGTCAGATTTTGGGAGTGAAGGGATGAGCAAGGACTCAGGTGCAGAAAATATGAGCTTTTATTCATAAAAAATAAAACCAAAAACAAACTAAACAACCCCATGGGTCCAACAGGACTTGACGAACAAACAGGGAGACAAAAACACATATTTGATGATGATCTGGAACAAGATCAGGGGTTTGTCACAAAACCAAGAATAAATTAGGCCGAAGTGACAGAACCCTGACAGTTACAGGCTGCTCCAACTTCCATGAAGTTAGTCAGTATGTCAGTAGAGTGTTTGTCCCACATGTCTGTATGCACTCACAACAATGTCTAGGCATGTTCTTGATGAGTTTGAGGATGGTGTCTTGGGAGATCTACTCCCAGACCTGGATCAGGGTATCAGAGTTCTTGGAGAGTCTGTGGGGCAACCTGGTGGCTTTGCATGCTCCGATACATAATGTCCCAGAGGTTCTCAATTGGATTCAGGTCTGGAGAATGTGAGCGCTAGTCAATACCAGTAATTCCTTCATCTTCTAAAAACAGTCTACACACTCTAGCAACATGAGGCCAAGCATTATCATTCACCAGGAGGATCACTGGGCCCACTGCACAAGGATAAGGTCTGCCAATGACTCTGAGGATTTTACTCTAACAGCAATGAGGGAACCATTGGCTAACACATGGAGATCTGTGCGACCCTCCAAGGATATTCCTCCCCAGACCATTACTTACCCACCACCAAACCAGTCATGCTGGATGATATTGCATGAAGCATAACGCTCCCTACAGCATCTCCAGAGTCTTTCACGTCTGTTACAGATATTCAGTGTCAACCTGCTCTCATCCGTGAAGAGAACGGGGCAGCAATGTCAGTTCTGGTGATCTGGTGCAGCTCGATTGACGTGGCAAATGTCAATCAAGCTGCACAGGATATCAGGCCCTCATACCACCCTTGTGAAGTCTGTTTCTGACAGTTTGGTCAGAAACGTACACATCAGTAGCCACTGCTGTAGGTCATTTTGTAACACTCTGGCAGTGCTCCTCCTGTTCCTATTTAAACAAAGGAGCAGATACCGGTCCTACTGCTAGGTTGTTGTCCTTCTACGTCCCTGTCCAGCTCTCCTTGTGTAATGACCTGTCTTGTGGTATCTCTCCATGCTCTGTGAAAACAGATGACAACCAAACGGCACGTATGGATGTGCCATCCTGGAGAAGCAGGACTGCCTGTGCAACCTGACTGGGTTGCAGGTATTGCCTCATGATACAGACAGTGGCAAGAATGCTAACAAAACGCAAAACTAAAGACAAATTAATGCAGTGCTTCTCAATTATTTTCTGTCGCACCCCCCCTAGGAAGAAGTAAACATTTCACGCGCCCCCCCCCCCCCCCCCCCTATTATGGAACTTTCGCTTTATTGTTTCCATGGAAACGCGTCATGCTTGTCACGTGACAGACCGCTGTCACAAAGAGCGCGGTTTGATAGATGTTTCCCATTTATTTAGTTTTTTCTTTTTTATTCAAAATAGTCACTAACTTGTTGGCTCTGTTATCAACTACCTGATATTCAGATTCTCAGATATGTGGAAGTGAATGTTTGTCGCTTAAAAACCTTTATAATGATCAAGTTCACTGAGCGCATCTTTTTTGGATCAGTGCCAGATATCGCGTGAAAACACGTGTGAATTTAGCGATTGATCACGTGACACATGAACACCGGTGTGATCGTACACATCAACGGGTGAAGACACATCAGCGCGCCCCCCCTGGCATCGCTCCCCCTGGCAGCGCCCCACTATTTGAGAACCACTGCATTAATGCGAGGACTCAAATGTAGGTGAAGGGGGTATTTAATAACAACAAATAGGAAATAAACAAACATGGAAAATAAACACCCACAAGGGAGAAAACATAACATAACCAAAGAACAGAACTTGAACATAAAACAAACCGGGAGATCAGGGTAAGGAAACACAGGAACTTGATCAAGTAACACATGGGAGACACAGGCATGGAAGACAATGACGCGACGCCGGACAGCAAACACTGAGGGCTATATATAGGACACATGAGGGAAGGTAGTGATCAGGAACAGCTGGGAATGATAGCGGGAAACGAGAAGGCGGGACAGACGCTAACGAGACAGACACGCGACGAATGCAAACGTGCATCACCGCGTGTTTACAAAGCACACGAGACAAGACACACCCACTTATGAGAGAAGCACCCAAATGAGGAGAGAACAATAGACCCTTTTCACATGACGTCACGCAACTTCCGTTTTAACTCAAAGCAGGGTATCTTTACTTCCGTTTAGCCGCAAGCGCGTTCAGGTGAATGCAGGAACTGGCTAACTAACAACACGAAAAGTAAAGGTTATAGTAATAATAATAATGTTTACGTATTTATAGGTTTCTGTATTTTAGTTCGTTTGATAATGTTAATGATTACTTCCAGTTTACAACTCTTTAACATGTGCGTGAACTGGATGGTAAAGTAGGCTAGTTTGTAGCAATAGGCATCGCTCTCAGCCTGTGTTGCCTGAAGTTTACTAATAAGTTTTAACTTTTTATATTATGTATTCCCGCACAGTTGTTTAGAATGACTCGCTCTTAATCCAATCTAACTGTATCTAAACCATTGTCATATTCTGATGAGATTTATTATTCCTCTTTACCTGTCCATCTTTCAACAGTTTCCCACCCATCAAGAATGGCACAGTCTTCTTGTCGATGCTATTGTAGTGTTCCTTGTTGTTCAATAAATAAATTAAAAAACTTTTATGTGGCAGTAAATTAATTTTATAACATTCATGGCCTTATGGTAATGCTCCATATTGGAATGTTTATAATGTGTTTGATCTGCACAATTTATGTTTACACCGAACCCAAATATATTCAGTGACTGTATATTGTGTTCAATAAACATCATACATTTGTGATAAGCTGTTGCCCTCAATATTTTAATGTTTAAAATTGCATTTCCTGTTGTCAAAATTCTACAAAAAAGGACAACGTCAAAGAAGTTTGTTTGAAACCTTTGCCAATTTATTAATAAAACAACTCACATGTACAAAAGTATTCACAGCCTTTGCCGTGACACTCGGTTGGATCCTGAAAAGCCACTCTTACTGCCATTTGCATTGTACAGTGTATATTTCACAACGGTTTGGGCACAATTCTTGGACTTCTTTGGTACCGGTTTGTATCCTTTATCAAGTTTAGAACGTGTTGTAAGCGAAATTGTGTCCGAAAGTCGCTGTTCATCATAGACGCATGTCTGGCAGATGTAGAAAGGGACTGTGTAAACTTAACCGCGTTCACTATGACGGCCGGCGGAAGTAAAGATACCCTGCTTTGAGTTAAAACGGAAGTTGCGTGACGTCATTGTGAAAAGGGTCTATTGTCTGTGGCCACCATCTGTAAAATCATTCAATTTTTGGGAGTCGTCTTGCTGTTGCCTCTCCAGTGCACCTGTTGTCACTTTCGTTTGCTAAAGCAGCTCAAACTGATTCACAATCACTTCCAAATTGGACAGATCGATATGCTTGAACTGACTTGGTGTTATACTGTGGTGGTTAAGTGTATCCTTAATTTTTTTTAACAGTGTAAACACACACAAATGTGTGTGAGTTATAGTCCATGGCTTTAAAATAAAAGTAACCCCTTTAAAATAGTAAATTACATATTTAGAGTCACTGAAGTGCTTTTAACAATTATATGAGCAGACAGATGACAAATTCTTCCAAATAAGACCTCATGCACTACATGTGTGAATCTGGGCTATTTGAAGACTCAATGAAATTATAAAAAGTTGACCTCTGTGTATTAAATAACAAGCTGTGAGTTACTAAGAGTGAATAACACATGTCTTACCCCTGAGCTCCGGTTGTTTTCTGTTTGGAGCACTTTAGAGGGATGGACAATAATTGATTCCACAAATTCCTTATTGCTCCCCTGAACATGAATCTTCCTTCCGCCACTGAATGAAGAGATTTTAAAATACTTATTACAGAGATATAGAATACAAAATAATAAGAATGTCATTGCTGTCAGCAAGTAGGTTGCTTTTTCTAAATCTCTAAGAGTTTTAACAAGAGTAGTCTATGGTCACATGTGAGTGTCACGGTTCTGTCATCCCTGTCTTCGTGGTTGTCATGTTTACCTGTTAACTCCCCTTTTGTTCACTCCTCATGTCATCTGTCTCACCTGTGTCTGCACTAATTACCTCATCAGTCTCGTCAGCTGCTCCCATTTCCCTAATCATCCTCTGTGTTTTTAAGCCTTGTGTTGGTCTTAGTCTGTGTCCGTTCTCGTCGTTACAGTGTGGTGTTTATCCCTGTAGTCTGCCTTTTGTTTAAATAAATATTATTCTTTGTCTTCGAGCCTTCATCTTCCTGCACGCACTCCTGACAGTGGGTCAGTAAACTGTAGTTCTCAGAATTTTCAAACATGCAGGAAATTACTTTCACTTCTGATTTAATTTCTTTCATTCATGTGTTTTCATCTGTTCTAGGTATCTCAGCAGATTATTACTTTGCAAACCTTAATTTTCCATGTCAACAGCATTCTTGCATATTTCACGATTAAAATGTTATTATATTGCCATGAGCATAACATTTTAAATGCGCAGACACTAATAGGATATGGAAGCAGATCTGCATGCTCTGAAATGGTCTGAAATGCTCTTACCTTCTCCAGGAGACTGTGGGATGTATTCCTGTGCAGCTGGGCTGGG
The DNA here is from genome assembly GCA_037043235.1 of Rhodeus uyekii. Lineage (NCBI taxonomy): Eukaryota > Metazoa > Chordata > Actinopteri > Cypriniformes > Acheilognathidae > Rhodeus > Rhodeus uyekii. Next base: position 4,299,112 of record JAWRVZ010000044.1, read on the forward strand.
AACTGTAAGTGATGATGCTGTTACCATGACAACGATCGTCAGGAGTAACAACACACACTTTCACTGTTCCTTTAGTTCCACTGGGAGGAATGTGGAACTTTAAAGTGTCACTGGAGCGATTAAAAACTGGAGATCTGAAGAGAAACATTCATGCACAGACATACAGAATCATTTATCTCCCCACATTCATAAATGCAACTAAACACAAACACACAGTGTCTCACTCTTTAGGAAAACAGTCCAGATCCCCTTGAATACGGATTTTATTGACAGATTCCAGGTTCCTTCCTCCTAGTAAAACATTGTTTCTGCCATGGAAAGAAACCATGTTGGGCTCTAGATAGAGAATCTCTGGCTCCTACGGGACACAAAAGGCCATAAGGCAAAAAAACAAGCATAACACTCAGTATGACCACTGTCAAATATCTGTCATGTCTATCTACATCCTGGTTCCTCCCGTGTGTGCCCAGTGTTTCTCCACTCACCTGTCTCATCATGAATCACCTCATCAGTCTTGCTAGCTGTGTCTCATCAGCCCTTGTGTATTTAAACCCTATGTATTCCTTCAGTCCTTGTCGGTTCTTGTCTATGTTAAGCTGCGTTTCTCCCTGTTTCTTTTATCTGTGTATCTTACCTAAAGTTTTGCACAAAAAAGGCCTTTTTGTTTTCTATTTAAAGTGTTTGTTTTGAGTTTTGACTATTAAAGTCCTTTTCAGTTTCCTCCTGTGCCTCTATGCCTTCCTTATCATCCCACACAAACGTTACAGAAGAACCAAGTCATCACAAAAAGATGACATAGAGCTGGTGGAACTGGATTCTGCGGACCAATTCATTGCTCCCACCCAAAAGGGCTTGGATTTGCAGAAGTACGCGGTCGCGTACAGCTATCTCGCAGCCGGTACATCCTTCGACAACAAGACAATTAAGTCTTCTGGATTGTGGCAAACTATGACTGAGAAGTAGACCTCCCAGACACCTTCGGACTAAAGTGAAGAGAGGCAATTGTGAGGTGTCTGGAGTGTGTCCAGATGTTACGTCAACACCCTCTGCTCGTCAGTCTGCTCCAGCACCATCTACTTTTCAGACTGCACCAGCACCCACTGTTTGTCAGTCTGCACCAGTGCCCACTACTCGTTAGTCTGCACCAGCACCTTCTGCTCATCAGTCTGCTCCAGGGCCCGCTACTCATCAGTCTGCACCAGCACCCTCTACTTGTCAGTCTGCTCCAGTGCTCCGCTATAGACCCATGGCCAGGGTGGATAGGGCAATGAAAGCTAAAGGCTGTGCTACCTTGAACACCCATGGTGTCAGCACCATCTTGGAGACCTCCATGAGTGGTCCCTGTGCCCACCATCGCACCCTGTTAGTGTTCCTGTTCCTCTGTCTTGTCCTCCTCCTGTTCTGTCACATGTCTGTCATGTTACATCATGTTATTGGGAGCTTGTTCCTCCAGTGTTTCTCCACTCACCTGTCTCATCATCAATCTCCTCGTCAGTCTTGTCAGGTGTGTCTCATCAGCCCTTGTGTATTTAAACCCTGTGTATTCCTTCAGTCCTTATCAGTTATTGTCTATGTTAAGCTGCATTTCTCCCCATTCCTGGTCTCCATGTACCTTATCTAATGTTTGGCACAAGAGGTGCCTTTTTGTTTTTGAGTTTTAACTATTAAACTCCTTTTCAGTTTCCTCCTGTGACTCCGTGCCTTCCTCATCCTCCCACATGAACGTTACAATCACAGCATTTGTAATGAACAACAGAGGTTAGAAGTAACTTTTATAATATTCATTATATAATTAGATGATTATAAAATATAAACAATATATTATGCATGTTTTAAAAAGCATGATGATAGTTTTCTGCTGATATGATGTACAAAAAACAACAGTTGTTTTAAAAGAAGTTTATAAGCAAATTGAAAAACAAAAACCTTCATTGAAAATGGGAACATACTGAAAAACAACATCCTTTTCTGTGAAGTTGGGTAAATAATCAGTAAAACTTACTTTGTAGACCATTTCAGAGAGGAGATTTTTACATGCATCCTAGAGTAAAGAGAGAGAGAGAACTCTGAGCTGTTCATTTACTATCCAAGTTTTCTTTAGATGGTGACATTTCACCTATCAAAAATTAATTAATATCATCTTGAATCTCTATAAAGGTTACACTATTTCCTAATACACATTTACAGTCATAAAGCATTGGAATGTAGAAAACATTATGTCTCACCTGAACGAGCAACTGTTGCCCAGATCCATGTATCCAATCACAACGCTGGGAGGAGGAGGACCACTGACACCCAGATGAGAGACACTCCACACACCTGAATAAATGCACACATGATGTGTTAATATCTGTTATCATTTCTGCACCATGGCATTTTTCACACTGCATTTCATTTTCTCACTCTGTATAAGAAGCATTTGGTGAATTATCTGTGATACTGGAGCAGTTCCTCAGCGTCAGCGTCTCTGTGATCTTCTGATCCTCAATATTAACTGTAGCAGAGACTTTTAAACCTGAACAGATTATCAACAAATGTTTATGGTTATAAAAAAATCATTTTCTGACTGCATAAATGTACTGTATTATAATAGCACATACACAACTTAACTGAAAGTAAACCAACCTTTGGTAGACAGCAGCTCACCAGGAAATATACAGGAGCAGTTTGGGAAAACTGCAGTCAGATCAGACCCGTCACACAAATTCCCACTTCCTGTGGTGAATGAACATGAGAAGATGGGATTTCCTGTGCTCTCCAAACTCAAGGCAAGATGAAGAGTAACCTGTGCAAGAGAGGGCAATGGTGAAAGAGCAATCTTATATTTTATTTATAAGATTTATTTCCTAAACAATGATAAATACAATAGTGATCTTCTACCTTTCTAGAAGATTTCTCTGTCATCTGAAAAGAAAGCAGTTGCATCTGAAGAGAGTCTTTTGGGATGGACACCCATGAAGTATTTGAGCATTCATCTTGAGGAGAACAGCTAGATAAAAATCAAACAGTTTATCATACACCGATCTGTTTGCACACTGTTCATCATGTCCATGTGATAAGGAGTGAACACACTTCTCTACAAAAAACCATTAGAGATATTAGAACAGATGTGTGAAAAGTCACATTTCAAAGACAAGCAGACCTTTTTGTTTTTGCACACCAGCCACATAGAGGATCCAGAGCAGCTCTGCAGTCTTTCAGAGAGCTGTATTTAGCACACTGAACCACAGACACTCTTCTTAACTACATGAACAATGTGAGCAGAAAGAGAAGTTTGATGATTCGATGTAACACACGAGTAGAGACATACTGCCAGTGGTTTGGTTGTTAACGGCACATTTCTAAACCTCACCTCTTTCCTCAGAGCAATGTAGATATGCTTGAAATCTACTGGATCAAAGTGCATTCTGGGAAGCACTGCACGTTCATCATCAGATTTGTACAGCACTATTGGACAGCCTGGTGTGAATTTCTCATCCAAAACCAGCTAGAAATATAAGCAGAAATACAAATTAAAACACATCAATGACGAGAGTGTTTAAATGCAGAGCTAAACAACCGCTTAATGGAGGAATGTAGAAATTAAAAGTTATTGAGAGCTGAAGGAAACCTTTATCAGCTGACCATCACTGGTTCCTATGAACAGAACAATCCAGGATCCATTTCTAACTGCTGCCACTGATGACATTGAGCTGTACTTGAACACCACAGAGAGCGGCTGAAGGTTATTAACAATCTGCAACACAAAGAACAAATATATTATGACTTTAGTCACCAGAAAAATTAAGTTTTGTCATGCAATATGGCTATTTTGTCATTCAATATTGTCATGCAAATTGTTTTGCCATAACTCTGTAGCCTACAGTAAAATTGCATAACATTTATACAAAATAAAATAAAAAAGTATATTGAGCACATAATTACTGATTGTCAAACCTCAGAACCACATGCATCACCAGTAGCGCAGAAACTCTTCACTCGTCCTTTAACTGAACTGATGTCATACAGAGCCAGCGCGGTGTTCTCTGGATCCCTTTGATTCTGCGCGCTGAACACACCTGCCAAAATAATGCTGTTCACTGACAAAATAACGGTGGAGGCGATGAGCTTTGGACGAGCTTTATCATTGCAGCACTGTATCGTTGCAGTCTGTAGGGATCTGAAGATCTCTCCCTTTTGTCTTTTAGAGCTGTCCATCCGCAGGACGTGCACTTTCCACTGCGAGTCAGTCTTTGCGTTGAGAAATAAGTACGACTCTGATGGTGAAACTCTCTGGAATCCGTCAACAAACTCCACATCTATAGTTGTGCTCTCAATGGATGGCATTGATAATCCATCTATGGCAGAGAAAATCTCACCAGCTTGAGTTTGTAAAGTGTTCCACAAATTAACAACAGGTTTTCCATCATCGTCCTTTTTTCCGACCAAAATGAACCAGCTGGTGCTTGTACCTGCTATGAACGCAACACATTTCTCATTGTTTCTCGGTCCAACCGATACTCGACTTTCCGAGTAAATACTGTTTGTAATGTCATTTATATCAAGAACTTCACAATATTTTTCTCCAAAGGTCCCACAGGTTATCAGGGTCCCGTTGTCGTCAAAAGGCACCAGAACGTTGACTGTATTTTGATGAGTGACATTAGTGATGTCCTTCCTCTTCTCCTCAGAAAGATCGTGTCTCATCTGATGCAGTCGATGGTCAGTAAGAACGAACAACTTACTTTTACCAACTATAAAGTCCTTGATGTTTCCATCAAAGTTCACCACTTCACTGCAGATGCAATGATTCAAAAGTACAAGTATCCCAAGTAAGTTTCCTCTCATCTTAAATATCCGAGTGAGCGGTTTGAGTTGGAGATCTTGACACAGAGATCAACTGCACCCACGGGTGGAGGGAGTGGAAGTGAAAGCAGCTGCTCTGAAGATGTCAAACGATTTCCGCGCAACACACCAACAAATCTGGAGCCCTGATTGCGAAAGTTATATATATATATATATATATATATATATATATATATATATATATATATATATATATATATATATTTTTTTTTTTTTTTTTTTTTTTTTTTTGGGAAGTTTTACCATTTCATGAAAAATGGTAGAAAGAAAGCAACTGGTTTTACTTTATTGACAGCAGGCTTTATATTTAACATTTTGCCAAATTTTGCAGTTACATTTTGTTATTGCTGCACCCTTGTGGTGTAAAACAGCTTCATGTTTAGAATAGATAGAATAGAATTTAGTTATTGCCTCTTAGATCAAATTGTGATTTGATGAGCTTTGGTGAAATACTCTATCTGAAGTATAGAATTATATTATTCTATACTTTATTCGCTTTGGATAAACACATCTGTAAACGCAAATGTAAATGTAAATCTGTCACAACTAGCTCCATTTCCATTGAGTTCCATTGAGTTCCATTGGTTTTTAACTCATTTTATTCTTTTATCTTCAGTGAACTAGTATCATCATTAACTTATAAATAGACACTACAAACATTATTTGTCCATGTGTAGCCTATGACATTGCTGTAGATATTGATTGCATCCTAATTTGAAAAATTATGATTTATTTAAAAAGTTTGGGAGGAGCCTGTTCAAATTATCCATGCCATCAACTCGTCATCAGCAATTACCACGTCTCATCCTATCAGCGTGAGAGGAAGCCTATATAAAAACACATTTGACTCACATTTCTTGACAGTTTTCACACCGAGCTCCCTCTCCTTGGACAGCACGCCAAATGTGCATACCATTTACTGAACTTTAATCATTTGTAAGGGTGAACTCGTGAATAGATAGTCACTTGTCGCCATCTAGCCATCTAAAAGTGTGTGTGCACTGTGGACTTTGAGCCACTGAAGATCCTCAGGACTAAAACACATACTGATTAATGACCAGACCATATATATATAAAATAACTAATAACTAATTTGAACTAATTAAAACACTTCAACAAACATGTTTAAAGTATGAAATCAGATATTGGACTTTCACTTTTAGATGGCTTTAGATGTTGCGCGGAAATCGTTTGACATCTTCAGAGCAGCTGCTTTCACTTCCACTCCCTTCACTCATGGGTGTAGTTGATCTCTGTGTCAAGATCTCCAACTCAAACCGCTCACTCGGATATTTAAGATGAGAAACTTACTTGGGATACTTGTACTTTTGAAACATTGCATCTGCGGTGAATTGGTGAACTTTGATGGAAACATCAAGGACTTTGTACTTGGTAAAAGTAAGTTGTTCGTTCTTACTGACCATCGACTGCATCAGATGAGCCACGATCTTTCTGAGGAGAAGAGGAAGGACATCACTAATGTCACTCATCAAAATACAGTCAACGTTCTGGTGCCTTTTGACGACAACGGGACCCTGATAACCTGTGGGACCTTTGGAGAAAAATATTGTGAAGTTCTTGATATAAATGACATTACAAACAGTATTTACTCGGAAAGTCGAGTATCGGTTGGACCGAGAAACAATGAGAAATGTGTTGCGTTCATAGCAGGTACAAGCACCAGCTGGTTCATTTTGGTCGGAAAAAAGGACGATGATGGAAAACCTGTTGTTAATTTGTGGAACACTTTACAAACTCAAGCTGGTGAGATTTTCTCTGCCATAGATGGAGTATCAATGCCATCCATTGAGAGCACAGCTAGAGATGTGGAGTTTGTTGACGGATTCCAGAGAGTTTCACCCTCAGAGTCGTACTTATTTCTCAACGCAAAGACTGACTCGCAGTGGAAAGTGCACGTCCTGCGGATGGACAGCTCTAAAAGACAAAAGGGAGAGATCTTCAGATCCCTACAGACTGCAACGATACAGTGCTGCAATGATAAAGCTCGTCCAAAGCTCATCGCCTCCACTGTTATTCCCTCAGTGAACAGCATTATTTTGGCAGGTGTGTTCAGCGCGCAGAATCAAAGGGATCCAGAGAACACCGCGCTGGCTCTGTATGACATCAGTTCAGTTAAAGGACGAGTGAAGAGTTTCTGCGCTACTGGTGATGCATGTGGTTCTGAGGTTTGACAATCCGCATTTATGTGCTCAATATACATATCTATATATTTTTTAAATGTTATGCAATTTTACTGTATAGAGTTATGGCAAAAATTTTGCATGACAATATTGCATAACAAAACTTAATTTCTCTAGTGACTAAAGTCATAATATGTTTGTTCTTTATGTTGCAGATTGTTAATAACCTTCAGCCGCTCTCTGTGGTGTTCAAGTACAGCTCAATGTCATCAGTGGCAGCAGTTAGAAATGGATCCTGGATTGTGCTGTTCATAGGAACCAGTGATGGTCAACTGATAAAGGTTTCCTTCAGCTCTCAATAACTTTTAATTTCTACATTCATTTCATTTGTTTAGCTCTGCATTTAAACACTCTCGTCATTGATGTGTTTTAATTTGTATTTCTGCTTGTATTTCTAGCTGGTTTTGGATGAGAAATTCACACCAGGCTGTCCAATAGTGCTGTACAAATCTGATGATGAACGTGCAGTGCTTCCCAGAATGCACTTTGATCCAGTAGATTTCAAGCATATCTACATTGCTCTGAGGAAAGAGGTGAGGTTTAGAAATGTGCCGTTAACAACCAAACCACTGGCAGTATGTCTCTACTCGTGTGTTACATCGAATCATCATACTTCTCTTTCTGCTCACATTACTCATGTAGTTAAGAAGAGTGTCTGTGGTTCAGTGTGCTAAATACAGCTCTCTGAAAGACTGCAGAGCTGCTCTGGATCCTCTCTGTGGCTGGTGTGCAAAAACAAAAAGGTCTGCTTGTCTTTGAACTGTGACTTTTCACACATCTGTTCTAATATCTCTAATGGTTTTTTGTAGAGAAGTGTGTTCACTCCTTTGTGCAAACAGATCTGTGTATGATAAACTGTTTGATTTTTATCTAGCTGTTCTCCTCAAGATGAATGCTCAGATACTTCATGGGTGTCCATCCCAAAAGACTCTCTTCAGATGCAACTGCTTTCTTTTCAGATGACAGAGAAATCTTCTAGAAAGGTAGAAGATCACTATTGTATTTATCATTGTTTAGGAAATAAATCTTATAAATAAAATATAAGATTGCTCTTTCACCATTGCCCTCTCTTGCACAGGTTACTCTTCATCTTGCCCTGAGTTTGGAGAGCACAGGAAATCCCATCTTCTCATGTTCATTCACCACAGGAAGTGGGAATTTGTGTGACGGGTCTGATCTGACTGCAGTTTTCCCAAACTGCTCCTGTATATTTCCTGGTGAGCTGCTGTCTACCAAAGGTTGGTTTACTTTCAGTTAAGTTGTGTATGTGCTATTATAATACAGTACATTTATGCAGTCAGAAAATGATTTTTTTATAACCATAAACATTTGTTGATAATCTGTTCAGGTTTAAAAGTCTCTGCTACAGTTAATATTGAGGATCAGAAGATCACAGAGACGCTGACGCTGAGGAACTGCTCCAGTATCACAGATAATTCACCAAATGCTTCTTATACAGAGTGAGAAAATGAAATGCAGTGTGAAAAATGCCATGGTGCAGAAATGATAACAGATATTAACACATCATGTGTGCATTTATTCAGGTGTGTGGAGTGTCTCTCATCTGGGTGTCAGTGGTCCTCCTCCTCCCAGCGTTGTGATTGGATACATGGATCTGGGCAACAGTTGCTCGTTCAGGTGAGACAAAATTAATTCTACAATCCAATGCTCTATTACTGTAAATGTGTATTAGGAAATAATGTAACTTTTATAGAGATTCAAGATGATATTAATTTATTGTTGATAGCTGAAACATCACAGTCTAAAGGAAACTCAGATAGTAAATGAACAGCTCAGAGTTCTCTCTCTTTTTCTTTACTCTAGGATGAATGTAAAAATCTCCTCTCTGAAATGGACTACAAAGTAAGTTTTACTGATTATTTACCCAACTTCACAGAAAAGGGATGTTATTTTTCAGTATGTTCTCAATTCAAATGAAGGTTTTTGTTTTACAATTTGCTTATAAACTTCTTCTAAGTACATCATATTTGTCACAGTCATCATGCTTATTTTGCATAATTATGCATAATATATTATCTATATTTACATTTTATTATCATCTAATTATATAATGTATGTTATAAAAGTTACTTTTAACCTGTTAATTACAAATGTAGTCATACTAACTGTTCTGTAGGAGCCAGAGATTCTCTATCTAGAGCCCAACAAGGTTTTTTTCCATGGCAGAAACAATGTTTTACTACGAGGAAGGAACCTGGAATCTGTCAATAAAATCCGTATTCAAGGGGATCTGGACTGTTTTCCTAAAGAGTGAGACACTGTGTGTTTGTGTTTAGTTGCATTTATGAATGTGGGAAGATTGAGATAAATGATTCTGTATATCTGTGCATGAATGTTTTCTTCAGATATCCAGTTTTTAATCGCTCCAGTGACACTTTAAAGTTCCACATTCCTCCCAGTGGAACTAAAGGAACAGTGAAAGTGTGTGTTGTTACTCCTGATGATCGTTGTCATGGTAACAGCATCATCACTTACAGTTCCCAGCCCAGCTGCACAGGAATACATCCCACTGTTTCCTGGAGAAGGTAAGAGCATTTCACATCCTATCAGTGCCTTGAGATGAAAACTGCTCGTTTTAATTGGTTAATCTAATGCCATACAGCCTATTTTAGTTATGGAAGTTACAAAATTGCTGTTAATGTGGGAAAATAGCATGTGCTGCGATGCAATGATCTGCATTTACTGTTGAAGAAACCCATGCAAGACATGAAAGCAGAAGTGAGAATCAGGTCATTTACTAAATATTTTAGCTTAGTTCTGAGGGCTGCAGTTTACTGGCTCACACATGACTTAGACTAGACTTTATTTATTAACAGCAAACTGCTTCCTGACTTTTTGAGTGTTTTTGTCAGGTTTCATTTCCATTGGTTGCGGTGAAGTGTCTTGTATTGTGTGTCATTGTCTGTGTGTTGGTTTTTGTATAAGTCTCATACAGGAAAGTTAGTGGGTGGAATTAAAATGTTAATACTGTACTTTAATATTGTTTAAGTATTTTTGACTGAATTTGGCTTTAATATCTCTTCATTTAGTGGCGGAAGGAAGATTCATGTTCAGGGGAACAATGTGGAATTTGTGGAATCAATTATTCTTCGTCCCTCTAATCAAGTGCTCCAAACAGAAAACAACCGGAGCTCAGGGGTAAGACGTGTGTTATTCACTCTTAGTAACTCACAGCTTGTTATCTGATACACAGAGGTCAGCTTTTTAAACCCTCAGTGAGTCTTCAAACAGCCCAGATTCACACATGTAGTGCACAAGGTCTTATTTGGAAGTATTTGTCATCTGTCTGCTCATATAATTGTTAAAAGCAAATATAGTTTTTGTCCCGCTCCCACTAGGATCTTCCGCATCCGCTCCTGTTTAAAATTCACTCTGTGTTAACCCACTATCTGCTTAGAATGATTTTATATTTCCTGACACGACCGATCCCACTAAATCCCACTAATCTTTCATTTAAATTTCCCCTAAACAAAGATAGTGATTGGGGATAACAAATATGAAATGATGCCTGTACAAGAACTATATTGCTTATTTTAGTCTTATCATGATACTGTCAACAGACAAAAATAGGCTAAATTAAATGCAACATCTGCCAAAAAAAGAGAGAAAAATACAAAATAAGCAAAAACTGTTGGCTTACTTTTTTCTTTTTGTTAAACATCCAATGCAAGAACAGATTGTCACTGACTGACGGCAGTTTCAGTAGCCTAAATCTCTCCTCCAAAATAAGGCTGACTCGTGACCAGGATGCAAAGAACAAATCTTGCCAGGTTGCTCAGGGAAGGGAACTATGTGAAAGTTCAAGCGCAGATACACTGTTGTCAGAGGATGTCGGGAGCAGCTGGGCTTTTGTCAGACCCCAGTTACCAGTTACCGACCGCTAGATTCTTTCATTGGGAAATGTGATCATACCCCTCAAGGAATCAGATCGGTTCATATCTTGATTGTCTCTCTTTTCTCAGGACGTGTGGTGTCACTCTCCCCATTATGATGGCAGTGGTCAGTTTAACTTGGTAATGAAAGTTGGAACCTCCACTGTGGACTGTGAGAATTATCTGTCTTACCTGCCTGATCCAGAATTCACTGTATTCAATACCTTACAGATGACCAACAATTTACTGGTGATCATTCAGGTAAAGAGTGACAAAAAAAACAGAGCAAGATCTGCACTTTTGAATTTGAGTAAACATAAATTAAACTAGTTGATCTTTCTTTCTTAGAAAAAGTCAGATCAGCTGAATTTGAGTATGAGCGAGGTGAAAGTGACGGGTTATCAGGAAGATCGGCAGTATCCGTGTGTTTTGGAGAAGATTGAATCCAATTTTGTTATGTGTAATATTAAAGGAGAATCAGGAGTCGTCCCAGCAGTGGACTCAGTAACTGTATGTCTGTGTTGTTGTTGGTTTTTTTTGTGAATTTTCAAAAAAACAAAATTGCTGCTAACACTGCTGTGTTGTTTAATTTAAATCTTACTACATTGCTGTCATTGTCATTTCAGATCACGATTGGGAATTATGTTCTTGGGATGGGCAATACAAAGGATTTGTTCTGCATCAGTCCAAAGAACTAACCTGGCTAAGCATGAATTAGCAATGAAACATCTGTGTATTTCTATGACATTATTCACTTGAGCAATTTGCATTTTCTATTATATTCTTCTTTATATTTCTTCTTCATATAAATACTTTTTATATTAATATTTCAGCTTTAATTAATTGAATTATGTTTTGGCATATGCTTGAACCATTCTACAAACTCTGCATTCAAATATTTTATAAGAACATCAGGTGTCGCTATATACTTATTTACTTATTTCTTACACAAAACAATCATTTGAAAGTTCTGCAGAGGACTGGTCTGCTGTTTAGTTCTACAGTACAGTTATTTTGTAGGAGAATGCTTTCATTGTATCTTTTTCATTAAACACTTACAAAATTGTTCTGTTATTATTGTTATTAATCTGATAATTGATGTTATCGGTAAACTTATAATTGCTAATAAACATGCTAAGCATAAAATCCATTTTAAAAAGAGTCTGGTCTGATTGAAAAGAAAAAGCACACATGAACTTTCTCTCATCCAAACATGATTTTATATGAAGTTATTGTATATGAAGATTCCATAGTTTTAACAAAATAGAATGCTTACAGTGGCTGCTGTGTATAAAATGCTAAGATTTCATAGTAGTGCCATTAAATTTTAATCAGTAGAGTATTTTATTCATGCTCTATTATATTAAACAGTAGAGCATAGCACTAACAACCCCAACATAACGGGTTTGAACCCCAGAGAAAACTTGAACTGATAAAATGTTCTTTAAGCAATTTAATGAATCCCTTTGAATAAAATGCAATGCCAAATACAAATAAACCTGAATACTACAAAAACTGGATGCTTTAATCTGATTAATTTGATCTTGCAAAAAATAGAGTCATGGACTGGAGAGACTGCTATCGCTTATTGTCTTAGGCTGTTTTTGTTGTTGTATCATAATTATGCCAAACTGTGTTGCATGAATCAATGAGTTAAAAGATAAATGATGATCAATTTAAAGAAGTTGTAGTTTGTCCTAAAACCCATGGGCTTTACGGCCTAATTTCTCTCTGCATATAGGCGTGTAAGAGGCCTCTGCTTTTTCTATCATTTGTGAAGTGTGTGATATTTGTATACAGTACAAGTTTTGTTTCATATTTATTTTCAGAGCCTTAAACAGTCAGGATTCAGGAAAACTAATATAAATATTATTATTAAAAACAAACTGTTTTAAAAAAAAATCTTACTTCATTAAAAACAAAACCCTTCTTATTGACATCATCAGATAATTTCTAAAAAAGTAATAATTTTATTGTTGTTTTATTAACCTATTCTACTTTTTAATTTTATGCTTTGCCATTAAAATGAATGCTGCGAGATTTTGTTTATGTTTCACTCAATTAACTTTTTTGGATAGCTAATAAACATTTCCGAAAGTTGGCTACAGTTTCGGTGACAGTGGCATTTAGACCCCCGCCTTCCTCTCACAGCACTGCTTTCACTTCCACTCACTTCCCCCGTGGACACATCTGAGAGCAGATGATCTCTGTGACAATCTCACAATAGTAGGTCTGTCCAGCTGTCTCTTACTAAATAGATCTGTCCAAATGCGCATTGAGTTATTTAAGATGAGAGGAAAATTACTTGGGATGCTTGTACTTTTGAATCATTGCATCTGCGGTGAATTGGTGAACTTTGATGGAGACATCAAGGACTTTGTACTTGGTAAAAGTAAGTTGTTTGTTCTTACTGACCATCGCCTGCATCAGATGAGACACGATCTTTCTGAGGAGAAGAGGAAGGACATCACTAATGTCACTCATCAAAATACAGTCAACGTTCTGGTGCCTTTTGACGACAACGGGACTCTGATAACCTGTGGGACCTTTGGAGAAAAATATTGTGAAGTTCTTGATATAAATGACATTACAAACAGTATTTACTCTGAAAGTCGAGTATCGGTAGGACCGAGAAACAATGAGAAATGTGTTGCGTTCATAGCAGGTACAAGCACCAGCTGGTTCATTTTGGTCGGAAAAAAGGACGATGATGGAAAACCTGTTGTTAATTTGTGGAACACTTTACAAACTCAAGCTGGTGAGATTTTCTCTGCCATAGATGGAGTATCAATACCATCCATTGAGAGCACAACTATAGATGTGGAGTTTGTTGACGGATTCCAGAGAGTTTCACCCTCAGAGTCGTACTTATTTCTCAACGCAAAGACTGACTCGCAGTGGAAAGTGCACGTCCTGCGGATGGACAGCTCTAAAAGACAAAAGGGAGAGATCTTCAGATCCCTACAGACTGCAACGATACAGTGCTGCAATGATAAAGCTCGTCCAAAGCTCATCGCCTCCACCGTTATTTTGTCAGTGAACAGCATTATTTTGGCAGGTGTGTTCAGCGCGCAGAATCAAAGGGATCCAGAGAACACCGCGCTGGCTCTGTATGACATCAGTTCAGTTAAAGGACGAGTGAAGAGTTTCTGCGCTACTGGTGATGCATGTGGTTCTGAGGTTTGACAATCTGTATTTATGTGCTCAATATGCATATCTATATATTTTTTAAATTTTATGCAAGTTTACTGAATAGAGTTATGGCAAAATTTTTGCATGACAATATTTCTTTTTTTATGTTACAGAATTTTACTATATAGAGTTATAGATATTAATTGTAATAGATGTTGGACAACAAAACTTAATTTCTCTAGTGACTAAAGTCATAATATATTTGTTCTTTATGCTGCAGATTGTTAATAACCTTCAGCCGCTCTCTGTGGTGTTCAAGTACAGCTCAATGTCATCAGTGGCAGCAGTTAGAAATGGATCCTGGATTGTTCTGTTCATAGGAACCAGTGATGGTCAGCTGATAAAGGTTTCCTTCAGCTCTCAATAACTTTTAATTTCTACATTCATTTCATTTGTTTAGCTCTGCATTTAAACACTCTCGTCATTGATGTGTTTTGATTTGTATTTCTGCTTGATTTTCCAGCTGGTTTTGGATGAGAAATTCACACCAGGCTGTCCAATAGTGCTGTACAAATCTGATGATGAACGTGCAGTGCTTCCCAGAATGCACTTTGATCCAATTGATTTCAAGCATATCTACATTGCTCTGAGGAAAGAGGTGAGGTTTAGAAATGTGCCGTTAACAACCAAACCACTGGCAGTATGTCTCTACTCGTGTGTTACATCGAATCATCATACTTCTCTTTCTGCTCACATTACTCATGTAGTTAAGAAGAGTGTCTGTGGTTCAGTGTGCTAAATACAGCTCTCTGAAAGACTGCAGAGCTGCTCTGGATCCTCTCTGTGGCTGGTGTGCGGAAACAAAAAGGTCTGCTTTTCACTCAAAAAAATGAACAAGGAAGGTTGTGCACTTGACATAATATATGTATATTCAGTTTACTTATAATAATTGTGTTTGTTGACTTTAAATGTTATTTTCTATTAAGGTCCACGTAATTATGTCTCAACTTAACTCTACAAAATCCTAACGAGTTGTCTAAACACAAACCATTTATGTTAAGTAAAAAATTCTTACATCCAGAGGGTGGCAGTATAGTGCGACGCCAACTGCTATGAAATCCCAAAGAACAAGAAGAGCAAGAAGCATCAGATCACACATGCGTTTGGATGCCAACCGCCAGTAAAAAAGAAAGAAGAAGAAAGAAGACGCTACTCTCTGCACAGCACACCTGCGTGACGCCCTGCAGTGCCAAAGTATTTCTTCGATTGGGTTTAACAGAGGGACGTCGTATATTTTCAACAGCTGGTAAAGGTAGGAGGATATTTGTTTTTTCACCATTATCGATCTTTTTTAATTCTAATAAGAGATATTTCTTTATTTTTTGGCCTGCTTTAGTTTTAAAGAGTTCTAGCGTCTTAGACATGAAGTTAGCATGCTAGCTTACCCACGTGGCGCAGGTTGGTACGCTGCATATTTATATTATTTGGGCGAAAAGAAAAGTAATTAGAGAGTTAATGGATTAAAGTTCTCCGTCGCTACGATGGATTTTCGTTAACTGGAGCTAGTCTACGACGTTTTTTTCCGTCAATTGCAGGGTTCCTGTCCTGTCTGTCCTTAATGTCTTAACGTTACCGGTATATTCACTTTTCATAATTTTAAGGCTGTAATTAGGATTACAGTTCTCAAATAGTGTAATAAATGTCTTAATTAAAATTTGAAAAGTGGAGGTGTATTCAGCCTGCTAAGGGGGATGTGATTAAATCCTAGAGTGGATTGAAAGCACGTTCTCTCAACTGTAAGGGTTCTAAAATAGTCCGCTCGGTATGCATTTTCCATTCCCGCTCACGAAAAAAACTGATCCGTGTTAACGCCATTTTAAAAGTTATTCTAGTTATTCGGTTTTTTTTTTTTATGTCTTGAACGCCTGGAAGCAACATTTATAATGCTATATGTAACGTTTTGGAAATTATTCTACACATTTAATAAATAGAATTACACATTGTCAAAATGTATACCTGAACTGTGTAAATAAACCTTGAAGTTTTTGTACGTTTTTGACCCTACTAAAGCATAAAAGTACTATGTTTGCAGATATATTCAAGAAACGTACTAAGTTAACATACTTGTTAATTTGAAAAACAATGCTACAGTCATTCTCCGTTGAAACTGCAACCACTAGGTGTCCACCCGACTAAAACTGAACTAAAATATGCTGTCAAAATTAAGTAGTTAACACGGCTTTTTTTTTATTATACTTTAAACAAAAATTACAAAGTGTTATTATTTTATTTGTTTGTAGTTTTTCAGTTCAGATTATTTAAATTTCACAATCTTTATCAAATTATGTTTTTATCCTTTGCAATTTTTCAGGTCCTTAATGAATGGTGTTTTGTGTTCCTGCCAAGGTGCTTTTCTCATAATAGGTAAGATCTGCAACATCTACTAATGTAAATACTGTTTCTTGTGTGACCATTTCTTTTCTAAGTTCTTAGTAGCTTGTTTCTGTTTACTTTTATCAGTTGCTATTGATAATTTCAGTTTTTAACAGATTATATAAATGTTTTAAATTATTTTAAGTCATATGGTATGTTACTTGTAAAACTCTTCTAAATTGTATTATTTGCGAGTCAAGTTTTTCCTTTAACTAAAATCACTATTTTGTTTTTTTTGGTGGTGTGTGTGCTTGTTGCAGATATTGAATGTGGCAGTGTAAAGGCTGCGGTTCAAAGACCTCAACTAGATGTCAGTTACTAAAACATTATAGGTTAAAACATCCTCAATATGGGTGTAGGCACCCATATCCTTGCCCATATACTAGTTGTCCATGTACATTCAAGTCATGGAATGCACTTAGATCACACCTCTGTAGAGTCCATAACAGAGACTCATCTCAGCGTACATCATCGGCTACATTCAGATGTCAAGTTTGTGCATTCGCTGAACTTGGCAATGATAAGGAATATTTCAGTCACATAAACGTGCATCACCATTAATGTTACTTTTTGTCCTAATACCTGTTACTGAGCACTTTTTTGTTAACCAAGGTGTATTTTTTTATTTTTTTATCTATAATAGGATAAGATATTAGTTCACATTTCTCATTCCAGTATCTAAATATTCTCAAGAATAAAATGTTCTTTGTTGTTTGAAAGAGTATGCTTGCGTTTATTTTATCATTATACTGTCATTGTGAAGTCAGTGGCATAAATTGGTCTTAAAATGTCAATTTAATTTATTGCAAATAATTTTGTTGCAATATATCATCCAACAAAAAATAGGTTATGGTGACAGCCCTACTTGTGTACTCCGTAACTGACTAATTGTATAATCAT
Source organism: Rhodeus uyekii (assembly GCA_037043235.1). NCBI lineage: Eukaryota > Metazoa > Chordata > Actinopteri > Cypriniformes > Acheilognathidae > Rhodeus > Rhodeus uyekii. Next base: position 4,316,516 of record JAWRVZ010000044.1, read on the forward strand.
TGATAATGTTTAAGTAAATGGTCATTGTACATGTGCCTACTTTTATAGTTAAAGTTTCACCCATTTCACATAATTATAGAAGTATAATAGGTTTGTATTATGGTTGTTGATGCTACTTTTTTCTATTTAGAATGAAACTTGAAAAGAAGCGGGAATGCCTCCTCAGGGCACTTTGTATATATCTGAATGAAGATCCAAGCAGTCTCTTCAAAGAGTATCTGGTAGGTACTTACAAATACTGCAGCAGTAACTATCCTAGGACTTTTAAGAATGTCACAATATCCATTTAACATTGTGGGATATGGCTATGGCAATTTGAGTCTAGACCAAAATCATGTTTCTGATACTTTAACCTTAAAAAATTTAATAATTATAATCTTATACAAGTAGAACATATGGCAGAGCTGCTATTAGATGACATCAGCTCATAGAGGTGTTCTTAATAAAGTGGCCAGTGAGTACAAATTGTGAGGAATCAGTTAGGACCAAAAGTTAGTAATCAAGCCTTATTTTAAAACATTTACTGAAAAATGTAAAAAAAAAAAAAAAAAACTCTTTGGAATTAATTGGCTGGTAATTTCATTGTTGTCCTTTTTTGTGTGTGGAAAGGATTCAGATGGTTGTGCTGCCCAGAGGGACCTTGATCACGTTGTCTTTGGCATCTACAGCATTAATGTAGAGGGAGGTGATGCCACCACCATTCCAGCTGATGTTGGAATCGTGATTGAGGGTGTTGAAGTGCTTCACGACTTGGGAGACCTCGCTTCTGCATGTGCACTCTTAATGGGTGTCATTTATGCAGTGAACCTCAGTTATCCTCAGGAACTGAAAACATTCTTTGAGGTGCTTCAGAAAATCTTTCTCCAGCTAGATGCTACCAGACTCTCAACCAAGGTACAGATGCTTAAAAACAAACTGTATGAGTGAACCAACATTGAACGTGTGGCATGTGGAAACCATTTAATTGAAAAAACACTGTTTTCAAAGTTTATATACTGTATCTTTTATTTTGTGACACACCACTGGTCTGGGTGACATGTTTCTTTGTCATAAAGCATGTGCAGAGTGTTTTTTTTTTGTTTTGTTTTTGTACATCAATGCTGAGGAAGGTGATGCCACCACCACTGATTTTATAATAGTTATTGAGTGTTTGAAGTGCTTCACGACTTTTTCTTTTTGTGACACAACACTGTTCTGTGACTTTGTTTGTCATATAGCATGTACAGATGCTTATAAAACAAACTGAGTGAACCAACATTGAGCACTTAAAAGTTTTAATTGAAAAACACTTGAAAGCTCATAACTTTTTATTTTTTTCCTTTTAGTGACATGCACCACTGACATGCATGAAAAGCGTGTGCAGGTTTTTTTTTTTCTAAGGTAAAGAGAACCAACCTTAAATACTGATGCTCATGGGTGTTTTTTTTTCTCTCTCTCTTTTGTAAACTGAATTTGAAACAGTTGTTTTTCACAGTTGTTTTGTTTTTGTGTTGTTGGTGAATAAAGGAACTAACAAATGTTATGTTGAGTTTACTGAAGTAATTTGTGTGGAACCTGTTGACAAAATATAATTAATTCAACCTAACTAGTAAAAATTTAAGTCAGTGAAAGCATTTTATTTTGGTTAATTAAGCTTGAATTTAATGTTTTGTTGTAAAATCATTAGTTTACTTTGAATAGACATATATGTAATATGCTACTTCTAAAAAAAATTTATTAGTCCATGTAACTTAACTGACTTAAGTTAGTTAAACTCAAACATCTCTTGTTGAGCAAAAATGATTGATAATAGTTGGCTTGAGTCAAAAATATTATTTATCCCTAAAACAACCACATTAAGTTAGATAAACTTATGAAAGTAGAAAACAAATACTTAATTAAATTACGTGGAACCTGTTGACAAGAAAAATTAATTAAAGTCAAGGTTTCATTTTTTTGAGTGTTCTTTGAACTGTGACTTTTCACACATCTGTTCTGATACTCAGTGGTTAATTGTAGAGCAGTGTGTTCACTCCTTTGTGCAAACAGATCTGTGTATGATAAATTGTCTGATTTTTATCTAGATGTTCTCCTCAAGATGAATGCTCAGATACTTCATGGGTGTCCATCCCAAAAGACTCTCTTCAGATGCAACTGCTTTCTTTTCAGATGACAGAGAAATCTTCTAGAAAGGTAGAAGATCACTATTGTATTTATCATCGTTTAGGAAATAAATCTTAGAAATAACATATAGGATTGTTCTTTCACCATTGCCCTCTCTTGCACAGGTTACTCTTCATCTTGCCCTGAGTTTGGAGAGCACAGGAAATCCCATCTTCTCATGTTCATTCACCACAGGAAGTGGGAATTTGTGTGACGGGTCTGATCTGACTGCAGTTTTCCCAAACTGCTCCTGTATATTTCCTGGTGAGCTGCTGTCTACCAAAGGTTGGTTTTCTTTCAGTTAAGTTGTGTATGTGCTATTATAATACAGTACATTTATGCAGTCAGAAAATGTTTTTTTTTATAACCATAAACATTTGTTGATAATCTGTTCAGGTTTAAAAGTCTCTGCTACAGTTAATATTGAGGATCAGAAGATCACAGAGACGCTGACGCTGAGGAACTGCTCCAGTATCACAGATAATTCACCAAATGCTTCTTATACAGAGTGAGAAAATGAAATGCAGTGTGAAAAATGCCATGGTGCAGAAATGATAACAGATATTAACACATCATGTGTGCATTTATTCAGGTGTGTGGAGTGTCTCTCATCTGGGTGTCAGTGGTCCTCCTCCTCCCAGCGTTGTGATTGGATACATGGATCTGGGCAACAGTTACTCGTTCAGGTGAGACAAAATTAATTCTACAATCCAATGCTCTATTACTGTAAATGTGTATTAGGAAATAATGTAACTTTTATAGAGATTCAAGATGATATTAATTTATTGTTGATAGCTCAAATATCACCGTCTAAAGAAACTCGGATTGTAAATGAACAGCTCAGAGTTCTCTGTCTTATTTTTTACTCTAGGATGCATGTAAAGATTTCCTCTCTGAAATGGCCTACAAAGTAAGTTTTACTGATTATTAACCCAACTTCACAGAAAAGGGATGTTATTTTTCAGTATGTTCCCATTTCAAGTGAAGGTTTAATCCTCACCCTCAGATATCCCGCACCCATGATTAATTTTTTTTGTGAAGTTCACGATTCGAATTTCGAATGTTGCCCGCATGACGTCAATTATCCATAACTGTTCAGGCTCAAAAAAGAAAAAGAAAGAGCAGGCTCTCCCCCTGGAAGCGTGTTGATCGGATGAGAAGAGCGCGCTATCATGGCAGCACAGCCAATCACGTCGTCTTGCATGATTGACAGGTCAGAAAGCCTATCAGAGCGATAGACAGCCAATCACGTCTTCTTGTATGATTGACAGGTTAGACAGCCTATCAGCGCCAGCTGTAAGACTGACAGGACAGAGGCCAGACAACCTGTGCAAGAAAGAAAAACAGAAAGAAAATACTGCAATTTTTTTTTTTAATTGAAATATTATTAAGTGTAAAAAATTGGTGATATAGTCCACGCCCTTATATATCCCGCACCAACCTTACGGGGTTTGCAAAATCTGGTATAACCCGCGGGATATATGCGGGAAAATACGGTAACTTCTTTTAAAACAACAGTTCCCTATCTGTCATCACGTTCGACGTTATGTCAGACTGACATCATGGGGTCTTGCCTGGGAGCCCAATCACCTCCAAGTTTAACAAAATGTGGCAATGAACATTGGCTAGTGAGATTTGCATGCCGAGTCCCACCCACTCAGCATACGGGTATAAAACCGGCATTGCTCAATTCATGTCATGCTTCGGAGTCGAGCAGTCACATTGCTCATCTCATTTGTGATCTACCTATTAAGCTAAAAAAAAAAAGGCACAGCTTCTGCATGATCACCAGCAATTTCCATTGCTTAGACAGCTCGTCGTGGGTTCTGTTGATTGGCGTGAGAGTGCATTAGCGGTGTCACGCCAGTTCCCGTGCACTAAAGTGCAGTGTTTCAAAAGTGCTCATCGATCTGAGCAGTTCCCTAAAAGAGCAGTGTGGATGATCAGTGTCTTTTTAAGATGTATTTTTGTCAGTGTGTTTCTGGATGCGGTCGTTTCCTGACTTCATCTGACGGCCAAGATCGCTGTCTCATGTGCCTGGGCAGACAGCATGCTGAGAGAGCATTCGTAGCAGCACACTAAGGGTTACAGTGCAAGCTTCTTTGTCAGGCCTAGCAGGTCATGTGCCATCAAGCTGCCGGGTGATCATGCAGGTCCTTCACTTCTTGTTCGGCACTCTGGGTGATGATCGGATGTCGATAGCTGCATTAGAGAGTGGGCTTTCGTCATCCAGAGAGGAAGAGGAAGTCCGGCAGCCCCCATCCGAGGTGGCTGCTCATGCGGAATTAGATCCGGAGTTGACGTCCATCCTTCAACAGGCTGCTGCGGGCAACGTATCCAGAGCACTTGCTTCTATATGACTGGTTTCAGGGGTACGTGATTCACAGCCTCGCACCACTCCAGTGCCTTTCTTCCCGGAAGTGCATGAGGAGGTCAAAAAGTCGTGGAAGGCAACTTTTACTGCCCAAAGCCACTCTTTTGCCTCCTTTCTGAGTCGACGTCTGTTGCAGGAGTTGCGCACGGCGACTGGCTTTGCCCTCAGGGTGATGAAGTTCACGGTGGGGGCCCTCGGCCAGACGAGGTCCACCCCAGTGATCCAGGAATGTTATTTCTGGCTAGACCTGGCAGAGATGAAGGACGCCGACAAAGTTTGCTTTCTTGATGCCCCCATCTCCCAGGCGGGCCTCTTTGGCGACACTGTTGAGGACTTTGCCCAGCTGTTCTCTGCAGTTCAGAAGTGGACTGAGGCGATGAGTCACATCTTGCCCCGGCACGACTCTGCCACCAATCTGCCGCGGGACCAGGTGGTGAACTTGCAAGCGCTGCACCAGGAGGAGGCAGACCCAGCCCTGCAAAACAGACAAAAAGCTGCTCAGAGCTTCTGATGCTCTACGTGCAGTCCACATAAACATGCAGTGGACGAACGGGACACAGCAAAGCAATCGTGGATGGAGGGCCAACCTCTGTTTGGAGGGTTGGTCCTCCATTCGCGATTGCTTTGCTGTGTCCCGGATAGTGGATGCCATTGCCTTAACATACCAGGCCCAAAGCGAGCCATACCTCCTGGTGGTGAGGGCTCACTCCACACAAGGTGTTGTTTCCTCTTAGGCGTTGGTGTGTGGTGCTTCTCTGACAGACATCTGTAAAGCTGCGGGCTTGGCGATGCCTAACACATTTGCGAGATTTTCCAGTCTCCAAGTGGAGCCGGTTTCTTCCTGTGTTGGGAACAAGCAGGTAGTGTATGGGAAGACAGGCTCAGGTCCTGCTTGCAGTGCCATTCCCCTCAAACCAGCGGATACGAGCGCTTACTTACTCTTCAGGTGAGTTCCCCACTTGGCGAACCCTGAATAGAGTTCCTCCTGCATCCTTTAGTGGTCGGCTGTGGCAGAGGCGTCTGACCGGTGCCCAGTGCTCTCGGCACCTCAGCAAAATACGAATGAAGTGAGTAATGCCGGTCCTATTTATACCCTTATGCCGGGTGGGTGGAACGTGGCATGCCAATGTTCATTGGTACATTTACTTAAACTTGGAGTATATTGGGCTCTCAGGCGAGACCCCATGACGTCAGTCCGATGTAAGGTCTCAATTCCCTCCTTCAGGGAATGAGGGTTACATCAGTAACCTACACATTTCTTTTACATAATTTCAGAAGAAAACAATGTGTCACAATCATTATGTTTTTAAATTATACATAATATATTATTTATATTTACATTTATATTTTATTATCTAATTACAGTGGAGTTCAGTTATGTCGACGGCCTCGGGGGTTGCAAAAAAGCGTTGAGTTACCGTTTAGCGAGATAACCTATACTCAATATATCTATGTATTAGATGAAGTGATCGGCATGCTATAAAAATGTACATACACTGTATATGTTTGCTAACAACAAAAGGCATATGTGCACCAACTAAGAGCAGATATTCACCAGAATACAATAAAAAAACGCCTTCGATTCTCCAAACAAACCTTTAATTATGTTCTCCAACATTGCAAACACAATTTCGCTCAGAGAGTAAACACAGGCACAACACACGTGTAAACACATTCGCTCAAAACATGATATCATTCGGTTTATATGGTTTATTTACAAACTCTAAAATGCAAAATGAAAACAAATGCTTCTATCAGTAACAATGTCTTCGTCGATGTCAACGTAGTCTGGGAATTTCTGGACAATGATGCTTCACTGAACACACACACTCACAGCAGACGCGCTCGATTCACTGAACACACACTCGACACAATGAACACACACTCACTGCAGACGCACTCGACTCAATGAACACACACTCACGGACTCACAGACTCACAGACGCGCTCGACTCGGCTCAACTCCTGCGCCTCCTCTTCTAAGATAGCATCTAGAAGGCTTTAGACTTCCGCAAGTCTTAGGCACCCGCCACTTCCGCAAGTTCTTCTGCGGCTGCATGGCACTGTACGTGCAACTCGAACTCAGCGCATGTGCAGTGAACGTCTCGGTTACGTATGTAACCTTAGTTCCCTGAATAGGGAACGAGACGCTGCGTCTAGCGCTGTGGGAACGCCCCTGCGTGAATGCGTCATGAAGCACGTATGTAATCTAGCCAATCGCGTGAGAGGACGTCAGAGCGGGTGACGTCACGAACCAGGAATCTATAAATGCATGCCCTGACAAACAGCCAGTAGCTGAAAGTGCCTTAAGTAGATGCTGTTGACAGGCACGGAGGAGGTATGGCGAAGAGACGCAGCGTCTCGTTCCCTATTCAGGGAACTAAGGTTACATATGTAACCAAGACGTTCCCTTTCAAGGGAACTCGCGCTGCGTTTAGCGCTGTGGGAACGATATACCAACGCTGCCATAGCGACAAGTGCATGTCAAATGTGATCACCCTCAGGTGAAGACACCTGGGCCCCAGGAGAGAAGTCTAGGTCTAAGTTGTAGAGCCTAAAGAAGTGTGCGAACAGGAGAGAACAGCCTGCCGCATGACAAACATAACTCCTGACAGAAGGGCCTGAATGCTGGCCATACCCCTAGTGGAGAGAGCTTCGGTTGACAAGGGTGCGGTCAACCCAGCTGACTCAAAAACTAGTGAGATAGCCTCGGCTAACCACTCGCTTAATCTCTGCTTGGACACGAGAGACCCCCATTTTGTTTTTGTTAGGGGGCCTAAACATACGAACAGTTGTTCAAACTTTTGTATAAGCGTCCAATGCCCAAAGGGCAAGCATAATAGTTCCTGGCGTGAGCCCCAGAGGAGACAGGATACCAGGGGGTTTATCCACAACAGTCCACCCAAAGGGATGTGGAAAGTAACGAATGCTGCCACATAAAAGCCAGCAGTGAGCCGGCGTTGCAGGATATCCAGCGCTGTACCATCAGGGCAGCTAACTGGGTCCTGCAGCCGACCACCACATAAAGAAGCTTACTTCAGGGCATAGTCTCCTCATGGCAGGAGCTCTGGAGAAGATAATGGTCCCGACAAGCTCAGTTGAAGGACCAGAGTTATGAGTTGGGCCCCCTCAGAGGCTGAACCACACTCAACCAATCTCCAGAACCCCTGGGAGCAGAGGGATCAGGGAATTACAGGGAGTGCAGAATTATTAGGCAAGTTGTATTTTTGAGGATTAATTTTATTATTGATCAACAACCATGTTCTCACTGAACACAAAAAACTCATTAATATCAAAGCTGAATATTTTTGTATCAATATTTTAAGTAGTTTTTAGTTTTAGCTATTTTAGGGGGATATCTGTGTGTGCAGGTGACTATTACTGTGCATAATTATTAGGCAACTTAACAAAAAACAAATTTATACCCATTTCAATTATTTATTTTTACCAGTGAAACCAATATAACATCTCAACATTCACAAATATACATTTCTGACATTCAAAAACCAAACAAAAACAAATCAGTGACCAATATACCCACCTTTCTTTGCAAGGACACTCAAAAGCCTGCCATCCATGGATTCTGTCAGTGTTTTGATCTGTTCACCATCAACATTGCGTGCAGCAGCAACCACAGCCTCCCAGACACTGTTCAGAGAGGTGTACTGTTTTCCCTCCTTGTAAATCGCACATTTGATGATGGACCACAGGTTCTCAATGGGGTTCAGATCCGGTGAACAAGGAGGCCATATCATTAGATTTTCTTCTTTTATACCCTTTCTTGCCAGCCACGCTGTGGAGTACTTGGTGTGATGGAGCATTGTCCTGCATGAAAATCATGTTTTTCTTGAAGGATGCAGACTTCTTCCTGTACCACTGCTTGAAGAAGGTGTCTTCCAGAAACTGGCAGTAGGACTGGGAGTTGAGCTTGACTCCATCCTCAACCCGAAAAGGCCCCACAAGCTCATCTTTGATGATACCAGCCCAAACCAGTACTCCACCTCCACCTTGCTGGCGTCTGAGTCGGACTGGAGCTCTCTGCCCTTTACCAATCCAGCCACGGGCCCATCAAGACTCACTCTCATTTCATCAGTCCATAAAACCTTAGAAAAATCAGTCTTGAGATATTTCTTGGCCCAGTCTTGACGTTTCAGCTTGTGTGTCTTGTTCAGTGGTGGTCGACTTTCTGCCTTTCTTACCTTGGCCATATCTCTGAGTATTGCACACCTTGTGCTTTTGGGCACTCCAGTGATGTTGCAGCTCTGAAATATGGCCAAACTGGTGGCAAGTGGCATCTTGGCAGCTGCACGCTTGACTTTTCTCAGTTCACGGGCAGTTATTTTGCGCCTTGGTTTTTCCGCACGCTTCTTGCGACCCTGTTGACTATTTTGAATGAAACGCTTGATTGTTCGATGATCACGCTTCAGAAGCTTGGCTATTTTAAGACTGCTGCATCCCTCTGCAATATATCTCACTATTTTTGACTTTTCTGAGCCTGTCAAGTCCTTCTTTTGACCCATTTTGCCAAAGGAAAGGTAGTTGCCTAATAATTATGCACACCTGATATAGGGTGTTGATGTCATTAGACCACACCCCTTCTCATTACAGAGATGCACATCACCTAATATGCTTAATTGGTAGTAGGCTTTCCAGCCTATACAGCTTGGAGTAAGACAACATGCCTAACGAGGATGATGTGGTCAAAATACTCATTTACCTAATAATTCTGCACTCCCTGTATTATGAGGTACCGACAAGCCTCAGCCAAGTGTGAGCCCAAGCATCCATTCCAGAGGAGCTGGATGAGAAAGAGACAGAGTGGACAGAGATGTATCTCGAGACGCCAACAAATCCACCTGTCTGAAACAACCACCTGAGGTGGGGTGATATTCCCTGGGCCTCGGCCCCTGCCTCGACAGGATGTCTGCTCCCAAAATGGTGGGAGCTCTGGAGTGGAGAACGGCCTGAGCAACCTCAGTTGAGAGACCGGACCTTATGAGCTGGGCCCCCTCGGAGGCCAAGCCCACACTTCCCACTGTTCTGAGCAGGGGTGCATTATAAGACCCCCTGCTTGGGACAGAAAGTCCCTCCTGATCGGAATCTCCCAGGGAGAGCCGTACAGGAGGGATACCTCATCCCGGTGAACTTCCAGAACTCCCGGGAGCAGAGCGATCAGGGAAAAACATACAGGGGTAGCCTCGGCCACCCCTGAGACATAGCATCCAGTCCACCAGGAGCTGGATGAGACAGGGAGAACCAGAGTGGAGAGTGTGAAGTCTCTCAAGACGCGAACAGAACCACTTTGAGCCTGGCCAAATATCTCCCATGTCCGCTCCACCACCTTGGGGTGGAGCCTCCATTCCCCGGGCCTCAGCCCCTGTCTCGACAGGATGTCTGCTCCCAGATTGTGTCCCGGGGATGTTAACTGCCCTTGGCGAGAGCAACCTCCCTTGGGACCACACATTGCCCATCCAGTGAGGGATGCATCCGTCGTAAGCACTCGGCGACGACAAGGGGCTCCCAACACGGGACACTGGGCCAGAACCTGGGTTTCTCCCACATGTCTAAGGCACGAAGGCATAGCCGCGTGACCTTGATCACGTGAGACAGGTTGCCCCTCGCGGAAACCCCCAGGTCTTGAGCCACCACTGTAGAGGTCTCATGTACAGCAGGCCAAAAGGTGGGCCGTTGGACGCTACTGTCACCAGACCTAACAGTTTCTGGAACTGCATCACAGTGAGTGACTGCCTCAAAATATATTTGGCAGAAGTCCCCACGCTGCCAAGAAAAACGACACAGGGAACCAGCCCCTCGGGACTGGCCTCTAGTGTCGTATGAGCAGTCAGCTCAGTGCCCTGAAGCGGCGAACCAGCAGGGAACAACCGAACTGATGGCTCAAGGACCCTCCTCAGAGGAGCAAACATCACGGTGCCGCAATGTTTCCGGGCGGACACTGGGAACAAGTTCGCTGGGGGCCGCTGCGCCCTGAAACACACGAGGTGACAGGGTTAGCAAGACGGCCCCCCCCCGAGGTGCATCGAGAAAGGACGGGCACTGTAGACAGAGGTGAACACCGCCAAGACTCGATGGGGCCAGAAAATCTATCAAGGGAACCGGTCTCTCGAGACTAGTCTCTGGTATTTCCTGAGCAACCAGCTCAGTGCCCTGAAACGGCAGGGAACAACTAAACTGGCGGCTCTTGGACCCTCCTTGGAGGGCGCGAACGCCCCAGTGCCGCAATGTTTCCGGGCGGACACTAGGAACCAAGCTCGCTGGGGGCCGCTGCGCCCTGAAGCACACGAAGTGGCAGGGTTAGCGAGACGGCCTCCCGAGGGGCATCGAGGAAGGACGGGCACCGTAGGCAGAGGCGAACTCCGCCTGGCCTCGATGGGGACAGCCCCTACATGTTTGTGAGCAGGACCCACTGAGAAAATTCAGCAGAAGTATCACACGCTGCTTTCCTTTTCCTTTATTCTCTGGTGTTTCCCGAGCAACCAGCTCGGCGCCCTGAAGCGGCGAACTGGCAGGGAACAACGGAACTAATTGCTCTAGGACCCTCTTTGGAGGGAGCGAGCATCCTGGTGCCGCAAAGTTTCTGGACGGACACTGGGAACTTGCTCGTCTGTTTTCTCGTGTTTGTTTTCGCGTTCTCACTCTCGTCGCTCACTGTTTACGACCGCTCAACGCTGCTGGATTTACGTCTTACAACTCACCGCCTTTTAAACTCACATTCATTTAAACTTCCACCACCACTGCTGTTATCAATTCCCCATTTTCTGAGGCGCCCTGTCTGTCTGCTACCAGGCAGTAAGCGCCGCAGAAGGTGCGGTCGGAGAGGCAGACTTCATGTCAGGCTGAGGATTTACCTGGACTCGTCATCGCAGAGGGGTGGAAATCAGTCTGGAGTTGGATACGCTAGAAGATCGCGGGAATGCTACCGGTGGCTTCGGCCGGTTGACCTCTACACTGGCGTCCCTTCTCCATGTTGCCGCCGGGTTGGAACATCTACCCGGGGTCGCGGTCAGGAAAACCTCTGTCCGATTCCCTGTGGGACATCGCCACCTGTCAACAACTTGACTACATTCCACTTGGCACTCTGCAACACCAGATCACTAAATAACAAGACATTTGTCTTCAATGATATCATTTCCTCTTACAATCTGGATTTGTTTTTCCTCACCGAAACCTGGCTTCCCCCAGGTGACGTCAGGGCTTTCTCGGAGCTCCTCCCCTCGGGTTACCTTTACCTAAACTCCCCGCGGCAAGCGGGTAGGGGCGGGGGATAGTCCCTGAAGTGTCGCCAGTTGTCCACTAGAGGGTATTCCAGCTTTGAGCTGTAAGTTTTTATACTAACACTACCCTGTCCTATTTTATGTGCAGTTATCTACAGGCCGCCCACATTTAATAAGGTTTTCTTAACTGAGTTCTCAGAGTTCCTAACAGAATTTCTGGCTAAGTTTGATAACATTTTAATTTGTGGTGATTTTAACATTCATGTTTGCTGCCCCTCTGATAAACCTGCTAATGATTTTAAGGCACTTTTAGCTTCATTAGATCTGGTTCAGTCCATATCTGGTCCTACTCATTGGTTAGGTCACACTCTTGACCTTATCATCTCTCGTGGGGTGATTGTGTCAGCTTGTGAGGTTGTGGATTTTCCCATCTCTGACCATTCCCTCATACAGTTTGACATTTGTGCTGTTTCACCAGAACCTTCTACTACTGCCCCTCATGGTCGTCGCATTATCACCTCACGAAGATTTTGTTTCTGATCTTGCTTCCATTGAGCTAGCATCACCTCTTTGCCCGGACGTTTTCATTTCTTCCTTCAACACCATCTGCTCCCAGATTATGGACTCTGTTGCACCCTACAAGATGAAGTCGACTAATGGTCCTCTGGACCCCTGGCTCAATGACACAACTAGGGCCCTTAAGCGCCAATGTAGGCAGGCTGAGCGAAAATGGAAGAAGGATAGGTTGCGGGTGTCGTTGGAGATGTTTAGAGACAGTCTGGCCACATATCAGAGAGCACTGAAGGATGCTAAAGGACAATACCTCTCCTATCTCATCAACAGCAATAGCCACCGTCCTGGAATTTTATTTAACACTATTAATTCTGTTATTAATCCGGTGTCTGTTGTCTTGAATGATGTTTCTGAAAATACATGTAATGCATTCAAGCAACATTTTGTAGACAAGGTTTTGTATGTCAGGCAAACTATTACTCAACACTCTACTGTTGTCATGCCGTCTTGTGCGGTGCATTGTGTGCTAGAGAACTTTGAGGCTGTTACTCTTGTGGACCTCAAAAAAGCTGTTCTCGAGTTGAAGTCTACCACCTGCCCTTTAGATGCTGTTCCTGCAAGGATTTTGAAGGAGGCTGTTGACATCATTGGTCCCTGCCTTGTCTCCTTCATAAACAACTGTCTTATTTTGGGTACTGTTCCTACTGCTCTCAAACATGCCATTATTAGACCGTTGCTTAAGAAACCCAACCTAGACCCCTCCATTACATCATCTATCATTTCTGTCAAAGCTGATGGAGAAGCTTGTTTACGCTCAGCTCCAGGCTCATCTCCAGCTGAACAGCATTGGTGATACATTCCAGTCTGGTTTCAGGACCAGGCACAGCACTGAATCTGCATTACTGAGGGTGCATAACGACATTCTTGAAGCACTGGACAGAAAAAGCTCTATGGTTCTGGTTTTACTGGACCTTACCGCTGCAATTGACACTGTGGATCATGCTATTCTCATCTCTCGTCTTCAACATGTTGCTGGTCTGCAGAAAGCGGTCCTGATTTGGTTCTCCTCATACCTCACTAATAGAACCTTTTCAGTAATGCTCAATGACCTCTCCTCCTCAGTTGCCCCTTTGTCATCTGGAGTGCCACAGGGTTCCATTCTTGGTCCTATTTTGTTTTCGCTCTATATGCTGCCACTTGGTCAACTTATCTCCAGACACAATGTTCATTTTCATTTCTATGCCGACGACCTCCAGATCTACCTTCCTGTGATTCTGAGTAATCGTTCGGCACTGGACCCTCTCCATAATTGTCTTCTGGACATCAAACAGTGGCTTTCACAGAATTTCCTTCATTTAAATGAAAATAAGACTGAGTACATCCTGTTCAGCCCGGATTCACTCAACAGTGTTTCTAGCTTTGGTCCCATGACACCTCAGTTTGCTCCGTCTGTGCGTAACCTGGGTGTTATTTTGGACAAAAACTTGAAGTTTGATAAACAGATTGGTGCAGTAGTGAAGGCGAGTTTTTACCAGTTAAGACTTCTTAGTAAGGTCAAATATTTTTTTTCAAGAGCCGACCTTGAAACAGCAATTCATGCATTCATCAGTTCGAGGATCGACTACTGTAATGCCCTCTACACTGGACTAAATACATCACTCATCAGTCGCCTTCAACTGGTGCAAAACGCTGCCGCACGTCTTCTCTCAAACACATTTAAATGGTCACACATTACCCCTGTTCTCCGCTCGCTTCACTGGCTCCCAGTGCAGTTTAGGGTGGAGTATAAAGTCCTGTTGTTTGTGTTCAAGGCCATTCATGGCTTGGCCCCAGAATACCTCACTGACTTAGTAAAAGTCTATCAGCCAGACAGAAGACTCCGCTCCTCTGATCACATTTCTCTGGTGACTCCAACATACAGATATAAAAAGTTTGGAGGCCGGTCATTTAGTGTTCAGGGACCAAAGTTGTGGAATGCACTCCCTGTGCACCTCCGAAGCATCACGTTGCTGAGTGTTTTCAAAGCACACCTGAAAACCCACTTTTTTAATCAAGTTTTTAACACATAGCATTGGACTTGATTCTGGTTTCATTTCTTTAACTTGTTTTCTTTATGTTGTTATTTGATGTTTGTTTTTGTTCTTTTGGAAAGCGCCTTGTGCACCTTTTGGCTGTTTTAAGGCGCTATATAAATAAATTTGATTTGATTTGATTTGAACAAGCTCGCTGGGGGCCCCCTGAGGACATCGAGGGAGGATGGACACCGTAAGCAGAGGTGGAGACAGTCCTCAGCAGCCTCCCTAGTATAGAAAAGTAAAATAAAAGCTTAGAAGCCGGACTCATTATCTGGGAGGGGCCCTTTACCCAGGCAGATTTACACTCCCTGTTCCATAACCAGAGCCTGCTCGGGGGTCGCCACTATGGGCAGAACCCCCGTTGTGAGCAGGACCTACTGAGAATATTTAGCAGAAGTATCACACGCTGCCAGAAACTCTACTAAGGGAACCAGTCTCTCGAGACTAGTCTCTGGTGTTTCTTGAGCAACCAGCTCGGAGACCTGAGGCGGTGAACCAGCAGGAGACAACCAAACTTATGGCTCTAGGACCCTCCTTGGAGGGACTACAAATGAGTTGTAAACCATTTCGCTGGGGACTGCCCTCAAGGACCTGACGCTAATGACATCAAGTCTAATATTTATTTATTTATTTTTACAGTGTGAGGAGCTGAAATTCCTGGGACTGCTCCTGCTCAGCAGCCCCTGAGACCTGAGTGTGTGTGTGGGGGGGACTTCGCAAGCACCCGTATCTCAGTCTCTGAGACAGCAACGTCCAACTCTCCAGAGCTGGATGATTGCAACACTGGCGCCTCCCTCCTGGGTGGAAGTACCACAAAGCATGCTTCCAGCCCCAGGGAGAGCCATTATATCTGAGTAATGGAAAAAGAGATGAGGAAAACCTGTCTCTAAGCCGAACTACAGATCTTGAAGTGTTCCATCAAATAAATGATGTTTTATTAACAAAGTTCGGGAGGAGCACGTTCAAATGATTAATACAATCAACACGTCATCAGCAATTACTCCTCATCCTATCAGCAGGAGAGGAAGTACGTATATATAGACACGTTTGACTCACCTACAGCTCTTTGACATTTTTCGGCAGCTCGACAGTTTACGGCATTGTGGCTCCGCCTTCTGGTCGCCATACACCCGAAATATATTATATCACCCTCAGCAATACATCACGGGTGCCAGACCAAACAAACGGGTCCTAAGCAACAACAAGCAACGCACAGTAAGACTTGAGGCCGTTCTCGCCACCAAGTAAACATCCGTATCCAGCAGCTCTACATCGGCTTTTAATCGCTCCTGCCATTGAGAAAGGACGATAAAGCTAGTCGAGCTACAAGCTCGACTCTCAGGCAATGCCGCTTTCTTCCTGCTAGCCAGGCCGCCGCCGCTGCCGCGAGCCTCAGCAGACCGCGCTGCAGCTTCAGCTCACACTCTCTCTGCCCGTCAGCTCACACAAACAAGAGCAGCTGTAATCCTTCCCGGCGCTTTTATTTCTGCATCACTAAATCACGAGCAGTTGTGCCCTCTCAATACTACTGTTCCGGGGAACCCACGTCTGAGATGTGATTGTTCTAAAGTAACGCGCTGCTCCCTCGCAACTCAAGCAGTAGCGCGCACCGAAGCCAGATCGCGCGCAGTACAGTCCGATCGCACGCGCCACTTCAGATCGCGCGCTCAGCCGCCCACACAAGAATCAAGCACTTATTGCCAACGCTGCCTTGTTGTTTCAACTTAATCGGCTATTAAGTGGACTCGCTGAAAAGAAACCATATGCACTTTCTATTTCAAAGTAATTCTTTGCCTTCACTGTTTCAATCCTTTAAGTCCAAGATAAGCTTTATAAGTCTATGATATTTGGATGAACCCCTGCTCAGGGTTTACTCAAAAACAATAAGTTTGTGAACTTTCATAAACTTTGATATTTCGATTTCCAACAGGTAAGTTTGTTTTGAAATTAAATATGCAACATGCATCTGATATAAATTCAACTGTCAATATTATAATTGAAAGGTTTTACTTACGGAAATCAATGTTTTTACAAACCATATTGATTGTTTTTGTTGTTGTTTCTCGCGTGTATTTAGACGTCTGTAATCAAAATAATTCAAGAGATTGAAACACTGAACAGCAACAAGCTTTGAGCGCTTTCTCTGGCTCAGCGCCAGCCAATGTGTTCAAATTTAGCAGGCGATCATGTGATGCCCCGCCTTTCGCCACATTGTCCAAAACCAGGGGCGGCCAACCCGCATGCGGCTCTGACTGCTCTTTCGCGGCTCTCATCCGGCCCGCTGAGACCTTTTTGTCTACAAAACATAAATTTACATGTATCCTGCCAAGGTCAGCCGCCGCTCACGTGGACACGATGTTTTTACTGAATTCAAATAGAGGCGCGCAGAAGCGCGTTCCCTTTCGAGAGTAGGAACGAGATGTTTAATGAAACTCATTTGGGAACTCCTCCCCTTCACGTCATTTCTGAAAATTTATGGATAACAGCAGTTGACAACTGGCCAATCGTAGCGCGATGCAGATCCGGCTGCCAGACGGTATAAATATCTTAAATAGCATTTCCTTCATACTTCTCTAAACGGAATATGATTAAATTACAGAGGTTACGATAGTAACCGGAGACGTTTTCCAACCGATCACTACATTTCCAAGGCTGCTTACTTTTATACTTCCTGTCACCGTCAATGAGATGATATATCGTTTTCCCGCATATATAATTCACAGACGCATTGTCTCTGCATGCTTGTATAGCTCGTGGGGTGCCATATGTAAAAAATGAGCGAAATATGTGCGAGACCTTCTAATGTCAAGATTTCCAAGCGCTAAGACGCAGCAGCACTGCAGTTTTCCAGCACTGCACCTCACATGCCAGCACCTAGCGACAAACGCCGCCCGTTAAGTGCGAGCTTGCCTCCGCCAGCGGTGCAGGGTTAGCAACGGCAGCACGTACCTAACCTTTCCCATACGTTAGGCCTGCAGCCCGGCCTTCCGATCCTAGCGTGAGGCTGCCTCCGCAAGTGGCTTCGCCCCTGGCCTTTCCCACCTAATTCTCTCCACCATGCTAATTCTCCTTTCATCCCGTTCTCTGCTATGCCATTCCACAAACACTGCTGCTTAGAACCACCTCTGTCGCCAACAACAGTTGAACGCACCTAGGCGAAATCTACTTCTCACTACCGAAACCTAATCCTCTGCTCATCAAAGGTATATCAAGAACGCAACCCACCAGCTCAGACACCAGACAATCAATCATGTTGGAAATCCGTACCCCTACTCTCCGCCAAGGATTCTACCCAAATGTCGTCCGACCACTCAACGCCATGGTCGAGCCATATAGATTCCAGTTCCTCTGATTCTATCACATCCAACCTTAATCCAAATCCGTCCATATTCTGACTCGTCAGCGCTGCACAACGAAAGTAAGAGAGACCAAGCTGTAAGGCTTTTACTCCAACAGCAACAATCCTTCGTTGCCAACCTTCATTTAAGAGATCAGGCCAAACTCCCATCCGACCCACTCTTCACAGAAGACTTAAATCACCCCACCACATGCCGCGTCCCAAAACCTGCAGATCCAAGCACTGGGTCGCAGGTCATCGGAAGCTTCAGGAGTTACATTCGATCAAATCAGTCTCCCCAGAAATGGCTTTCACCGCCACAAGAGACAACAGAAGTCGAGGAAATGGACAATCTCCAGAAATGGACAATCTCCATCATCCAACTCGCGATTAGTTCAGAGGAAGTTCTCCTTTCCCGCTGTAGTGATGCACCTCCACACTCCCGCATGAGCTCAGTTCAAATGGAAATTATTCCACTGCCGCCTCCATTGCCGCAGCAATGATGTTCCCCCACACTCCCGCAGGAGTCAGCAAAGGGGGAAGTTTCCCACTGCCGCAGCAGCGAAGCCACGTTCACACTGGCTTGGTTACCTCAGATGCTCATGACTCACCATCACATCCACTCAGCCTACTTTCATTTCAGAAACTCGCAGGCTAAACTCCCATCCGTCCCACTCTCTATAGACGATTCCACCCCATTACAAATTCCGGTTTCAAACTTCTTAAAGCTACGCTACCCCAAACCGGATTCCCAACAGACCATTCATCCAGCCATCCTTTTCGCATAGGTGCAGCAACCACGGCCGTGCAAAGGCCTTTCCCAACAGTAAATACAAGCATTGCGCCGCTGGTCTCCAGAAGCTTTCAAGAGCCACATCAGACCAAACAGACCGCACATTCAAACAAGGTCTTCTGTTAAGCATCAGCTCCTCCCCACTTACAACTTCATGGCCACTGCTTCCATTGCCGCAGCAGTGACGCTCCCGCAGGAGCAAGCTCTCTCTAACTCTCACTGCCGCAGCAGTGACGCTCCCGCAGGAGCAAGCACTCGCTAACTTCCACTGCCGCAGCAGTGACGCTCCCTCCAGGAGCCAGCTTCTAATTGCATATGATATAAATTCAACTGTCAATTCATAATTGAAAGGTTTCTTATGCTTTTACAAACCATACTGATTTTGTTATTTCTTGAGTGTATTTAGACGTCTGTAACCAAAATAATTTCAAGACATATTGATTTTGTTACTTCTTGAGTGTATTTAGACGTCTGTAACCAAAATAATTTCAAGAGACTACAACACTGAACAGAACTCCCACTGCCGCAGCAGTGACGCTCCCGCAGGAGCAAACTCTCTCTATCTTCCAGCTCTCTCTAACTCCCACTGCCGCAGCAGTGACGCTCCTGCAGGAGTAAGCTCTCTCTATCTTCCAGCTCTCTCTAACTTCCACTGCCGCAGCAGTGACGCTCCCGCAGGAGCAAGCTTCTAATTTCCACTGCCGCAGCAGTGACGCTCCCGCAGGAGCAAGCTCTCTCTATCTTCCAGCTCTCTCTAACTTCCACTGCCGCAGCAGTGACGCTCCCGCAGGAGCAAGCTCTCTCCATCTTCCAGCTCTCTCTAACTTCCACTGCCGCAGCAGTGACGCTCCCGCAGGAGTAAGCTCTCTCTATCTTCCAGCTCTCTCTAACTTCCACTGCCGCAGCAGTGACGCTCCCGCAGGAGCAAGCTTCTAATTTCCACTGCCGCAGCAGTGACGCTCCCGCAGGAGCAAGCTCTCTCTATCTTCCAGCTCTCTCTAACTTCCACTGCCGCAGCAGTGACGCTCCCGCAGGAGCAAGCTTCTAATTCCACTGCCGCAGCAGTGACGCTCCCGCAGGAGCAAGCTCTCTCTAAACCTCCACTGCCGCAGCAGTGACGCTCCCGCAGGAGCAAGCCTCTAATTTCCACTGCCGCAGCAGTGACGCTCCCGCAGGAGCAAGCTTCTAATTTCCACTGCCGCAGCAGTGACGCTCCCGCAGGAGCAAGCCTCTAATTTCCACTGCCGCAGCAGTGACGCTCCCGCAGGAGCAAGCTTCTAATTTCCACTGCCGCAGCAGTGACGCTCCCGCAGGAGCAAGCTTCTAATTTCCACTGCCGCAGCAGTGACGCTCCCGCAGGAGCAAGCCTCTAATTTCCACTGCCGCAGCAGTGACGCTCCCGCAGGAGCAAGCTTCTAATTTCCACTGCCGCAGCAGTGACGCTCCCGCAGGAGCAAGCTTCTAATTTCCACTGCCGCAGCAGTGACGCTCCCGCAGGAGCAAGCCTCTAATTTCCACTGCCGCAGCAGTGACGCTCCCGCAGGAGCAAGCCTCTAATTTCCACTGCCGCAGCAGTGACGCTCCCGCAGGAGCAAGCTTCTAATTTCCACTGCCGCAGCAGTGACGCTCCCGCAGGAGCAAGCTTCTAATTCCACTGCCGCAGCAGTGACGCTCCCGCAGGAGCAAGCTTCTAAATTCCACTGCCGCAGCAGTGATGCTCCCGCAGGAGCAAACTTCTAATTTTCCACTGCCGCAGCAGTGATGCTCCCGCAGGAGTTTCAGTTACAGGATCGATGTGCTTTCTTACTCCCAAGGGAGCCATTCTTTCAATCAGTTCCACCACCACAGCAGCGACGTACCTCTTTGGTCCTGCGGCGGAGGGGTTTTTCGCTGCAGTGGTGGCGACGTGCCTCCTGCTGTCGCCGGGGCCCCGAGGGGTTTTCTCCTGCTGCGACGCTGACGTGCCTCCTGCCGCTTCAAGGGCCCAGAGGGGCTTTCCCCTGCTACGACGCTGACGTGCCTCCTGCCGCTGCAGGGGCCCAGAGGGGTTTCCCCTGCTACGACGTTGACGTGCCTCCTGCCGCTGAAAGGGCTCAGAGGGGCTTTCCCCTGCTACGACGCTGACGTACCTCCTGCCGCTGCAGGGGCCCAGAGGGGTTTCCCCTGCTGTGACGTTGACGTGCCTCCTGCTGCTGTGGGGGCCCCGAGGGGTTTCCACTGCTACGGTAGTAACGTGCCTCCTGCTCCCACAGCGGCCCCGAGGGGTTTCCACCGTCACAGTGGCGACGTGCCTCCTGCTCCTGCAGCAGCCCCGAGGGGTTTCCACCGTCACGGCGGCGACGTGCCCCCTGCTCCCACAGCGGCCCCGAGGGGTTTCCACCGTCACAGCGGCGACGTGCCTCCTGCTCCTGCAGCAGCCCCGAGGGGTTTCCACCGTCACCGCAGCGACGTGCCTCCTGCTCCCACAGCGGCCCCGAGGGGTTTCCACCGTCGCAGCGGCAAAGTGCCCCCTGCTCCCGCGACAGCCCCGAGGGGTTTCCACTGCCACGGCAGCGACATGCCTCCCGCAGCGACCACGGGGGTTTCCACCACCGCGGCAGCGACGCACCACCTTGGTCCTGCAGCGGCCCCGAGGGGTTTCCCCTGCTGCAACAGCGATGTGCCTCCTGCTACTGCGGGGGCCAGAGGGGTTTCCCCTGCTAAGACGCTGACGTGCCTCCTGCTGCTGTGAGGGCCCCGTGGGGTTTCCACTGCTACGGCAGCGACGTGCCTCCTGCTCCCACAGCGGCCCCGAGGGGTTTCCACCGTCACGGCGGCGATGTACCCCCTGCCTCCCGCAGCGGCCCCGAGGGGTTTCCACTGTCGCAGCGGCGATGTACCTCCTGCCTCCCGCAGCGACCACGGGGGTTTCCCCTACCGCGGTGGCTTCATACCTCCCTTCTCCTATGGCAGCCAGGGGAGTAGTTTCAGAGGTACCCCTCATACTCCCAGAAACAAAATTACACCCAATTCTCTTTCTGGCAACAAATTGAACAACAAACACATACCCAATGCTAAAGCCATATCATCCCCTCCGCACCTCAAGCCCTCTACAGCAACATTCATCTGCCCTCCCGAACTCACAATCTACCCCCCCAGCTGTAACCTTGCAATTCTTTGGGGGGTCATCAAAATCTTCAGCGGCTGTCCGACTAGGTTGCAATTTTTGGGGGGAGTGCTCCAGGTTCGGGCTAACACCGAGCTCGGAGCCCTCTCCTCCGACAGCTCGCCAAATACGCTTACCATTCATTGCTCCTGAATCATTCGTAAGTGTGAACTCGTGAAATGATGTTTTATTAACAAAGTTCGGGAGGAGCACGTTCAAATGATTAATACAATCAACACGTCATCAGCAATTACTCCTCATCCTATCAGCAGGAGAGGAAGTACGTATATATAGACACGTTTGACTCACCTACAGCTCTTTGACATTTTTCGGCATCCCTCCACCACCCCAACTCCTCACACTTAATTGTTCCTATCAAAGTCAGGATACGGGGGGAGTGCTCCAGGTTCGGGCTAACACCGAGCTCGGAGCCCTCTCCTCCGACAGCTCGCCAAATACGCTTACCATTCATTGCTCCTGAATCATTCGTAAGTGTGAACTCGTGAATAAATATATGTATATACACACACATTCATTCATTGCATATGCATAGATGGAAAGCTGGTTTTTATTTCTCTTCTTTGTTATATATACATATATGAGAAAAACCTGTTCTCTGCTAGCCAGAGTGTACTTCAGTTTAAACCTGGCAGCATAGAAACGATCTAAATCAGCTCCTTCATATTATTAGTTTGTGTTGGAGAACTCTAGATCCTCTTAATTATATATCAAGATATACAGACACACATTCTATTTATTACATGTAGTTTTATGCATGTATGTGTACATCTTTAACGATCCAGATCAGCGTCGAGCATAAGCAGGACCGTCAAAGTTTATGCTGAGAACATCCAGTCCCTATTGCTGTTAGAACTGGATTGCTGCAGCGCTGGTGCTTCTCCATAGGCGGAAGCAACCGCATAGCTGAGAGAAAGCACTGGATCAAACGGGTGAGGGCAGAGAAAGTGCGGCGCCCGTCTCAAACCCCTCCAACAGATCCATTTACGATCCCTATGCTCTGAAACAACGCTGAGCCTCGGCTGCAGCGGGAACAGAGCTGCGAGGACCGCGAGCCCGAGCGCTCTCCTCAAAGAGCGGCAGGCGCGAGCGGAGCATTTTCCGCGCGTAGCTGTTATAGTGAAACACAGACAGCACCCTCGAGCAATGTCTGTGCTGCTCCGCATAAAAACAAGCACACCAGACACATGTGTCCCCACCCGAGATTGCGAGGGCAGGGACGAACACATGCCTAGTATACTCTTGTTCTCCATATACTCTAACTTTTAGTTGGTAGACAAACAACAATAAATATGACAGACAGACCACATATAGCGCTACTGAAGGCACAGGAGCTACTGGCTGTTTGTCATGGCATGCATTTATAGATTCCTGGTTCGTGACGTCACCCGCTCTGACGTCCTCTCACGCGATTGGCTAGATTACATACGTGCTTCATGACGCATTCACGCAGGGGCGTTCCCACAGCGCTAGACGCAGCGCGAGTTCCCTTGAAAGGGAACTAAGTACACTCATGACTCACGAGGTAACCATGTGAAGTGATGACTTTGTCCGAGATATTTTCTCGAGATATTAGTGTTCATTAAGGAATCGACATTAAAGAACCGAAAATACTAAGACAAATAGGGAGTTTGGCGGTTCCACCTCAAAAACATCTACATAATAGTATTGGCGAGTTAACCATGACTTGAGATAAGTGAATTCCACTGTATATATTATATTTATTTTTTATATTTCTTATATATGTATATATTATAAAAGTTACTTTTAACCTCTGTTGTTCATTACAAATGATGTGGTTATATTGAGTGGATATGTTTGTTTTTTTGCATTATGGCTTTTCATGTCCCGTAGGAGCCAGAGATTCTCTCTATAGAGCCCAACAAGTTTTTTTTCCATGGCAGAAACAATCTTTTACTAGGAGGAAGGAACCTGGAATCTGCCAATAAAATCCGTATTCAAGGGAATCTGGACTGTTTTCCTAAAGAGTGAGACACTGTGTGTTTGTGTTTAGTTGTATTTATGAATGTGTGTAGATTGAGATAAATGATTCTGTATATCTGTGCATGAATGTTTCTCTTTAGAACTTACAGTTCCCAGCCCAGCTGCACAGGAATACATCCCACAGTCTCCTGGAGAAGGTAAGAGCATTTAAGACCACATACAGATCAGCTTCCACATCCTATCAGGGCCTTGAGATGAAAACTGCACGTTTTAATTTGTTAATCTAATCTCATACAGCCCATTTTAATTACAGAAGTTGCAAGAATGCTGTGGGAAAATAATATATGCTGCGATTCAATGATCTGCAGAGTTCCTGTTGAAGAAAAAAAAATTAAAGAATAAAACTCATGCAAGAAAAGAAACAAGTGAGAACCAGGTCATTACCTGCATATTTTGACCTATTTTTGCACAAATAACCGATTCGGTGGAGGCATTACCCCTTCTAAGGCCGATTCGACCTCCCATACGAGCGTAGAGACAATGAGTTTCTCTGGAAAAATGCACTCGGGAGTAGACGGGCAATCAGAACAGTCAAAAATGTGAGAAAGCATCGGATTTGATGTTCTTGGAACTCTGTCGGTGCGAAAGGGAAAAGTCAAAATGTCAGGAAAAAAAGGGCCCACTGAGCCTGCCTGGAGTTCAGTCTTTTGGCGGTTCTAATATATTCCAAATTTTTGTGGTCGGTCCAGACTAAGAAAGGTACCCCCAACCCTTCTAACCAGTGACGCCACTCTTCTAAGACTAACTAGACTGCCAACAACTCTCTGTTACCAATGTCATAGTTACGTTCGGCTGGAGATAAACAATGGGACAAAAAACGTGCAAGAGTGCATTTTGTTGTCTGATGAAGAGCGTTGGGAGAGAACTGCGCCTACCCCCACCTCTGATGTGTCGACCTCTACCACAAACTGATGTGAAGGATCAAGGGTGATGAGGATGGGAGCCGAAATGAAGTGGCTCTTACGTTTGGAAAATGCAGCTTCGGCTGCATCGGACCAACTGAATGTAGTTTTGAGGTAGGTCAAGGCTGTCAGAGGAGCAGCTAGTTGGTTGAAGTTAGAAATTCACAAACCCCAGAAGCCTCTGCAGGGCCTTGTGGGAATCTAGGGTTAGCCAATCTACTACAGCCTTAAACTTGCGCACTCCCTCCGTACACACTCCCTCCGACTACATGATGCACCCTAGGAAAGGAACAGACTGTGCATGAAAAACGCATTTCTCCGCCTTGACAAAAAGCCCATTCTGTAACAACCATCGGAGCACTCATCTGACGTGCTGAACATGTTCCTGGAGAGACAAAGAAAATATCAGTATGTCATCCAGGTAAATATACATGAATTGATCAACCATGTCTCTCAGCACGTCGTTGACAAGTGCTTGGAAGACTAGAGGAGAATTGGATAGTCCGAACGGCATAACCAAGTATTCAAAATGACTCCAGTCTTCCATTCATCCCCCTCTCTTATGCAAACCAAATGATATGCATTATGCAAATTGAGTATTGTGAAGATGGATGCTCCCTGCAACCTCTCGAACGCTGAAGACATTAACAGCAAAGGATAAGTGTTCTTTACCGTGATTTTATTCAGCCCTCTGTAATTAATACAAGGTCGCAGAGAGCCGTCTTTTTTCCCCAAAAAAAGAATCCCGCCCCCGCTGGAGAAGAAGAGGGGAGGATGAACCCGGTTGCTAAGGAATCAGAAATATATTTCACCATGGCTTCACTCTCAGGAGTGGAAAGTGAATGTAATTTGCCCCTAGGTGGAGACAGGCCTGGCAATATATATATGACACAGTCGTAAGGACAATGAGAATCTGGTAGAGAATCTGCTAGAGACTTACTGAACACCTCATTCAGGTCAAGATACTCAGAGGGCACGTTAGACAAATTCAACAGCTCCTCCTGCAACACAGAACTTGACACAGACGTACATGCAGAAACAAGAAAAGAGGCGTGGCACTGTTCGCTCCAGTTCAATATGGTGTTGTGTCCCCAGTCCACCCTAGGATTGTGTTTCACCATCCAGGGGTGGCCGAGGACAACGGGGACTAGAGGAGAGTCCGTAATAAAAAATAACTGATGTTCTCAGAATGATTACCTGAAGTGACAGTGCTGGTGTTGTGGGATGCTCTTAACCGTCAAGGGCGTTGATGGAGATATTACATGTGAGTGGGTTAGTGGGGATCCAGAGGTGTTGACCCAGTGTTCTCTCCAAAAGGTTACCCTCAGTCCCAGAGTCCAACAAAGCCTGACACTGGTGAGTCTGCCCATTGTAGTCTTGCCGGGAGGAGAGTCAAAGAGGAGGTCTTATCCAGGGAGATGGCGCCCGTCAGTAGCCCCCTTCTTACTGTCAGGTGTGGTCTTTTACTGGACATTGGCTTAAGAAGTGTCCTGTTAAGAAGTTTTGTTTACAAAATCATTTGTACAAGGAGAGCCCCTTGGCCCTGTGACGCTCTCTCTCCTCCTGGGAAAGTCAAGCTCGACCGACCTGCATGGCTTGCTTCACCCGCTCCAGACGGGGGGTCCACCCTTAAGGTCAACTTGATCAGACCATCCAGACTGGAGGGGAGGTCCAGCGCGTAAATGTCTTGCTGGACACGGTCAGTCAGCCCATGCAGGAATCTTTCCCACTGTGCCTCCTTGTTCCATTTCGAGTCAGCCGCGAGGGTGAGAAATTCAATAGAATAATCTGAGATGGATCGATTGCCTTGCTGGAGATTGGTGTTGATTCTCCCACACCTCCGTCCCCCCTTGAGGCGTGCACCCCGAGAGCAGTGTGATGACAAAAGCCACCTTGGCTTGTTCCGTGGCATAAGTCTGGGGCTGCAGGGAAAAGAAAACGGAGCATTAGGTTAGAAACACTCTGCAGTAGTTTGGCTCACCTGCATACCAGGTGGGGGTAAATGTGGCTCTTGTTGGCTGCCGGAACGGCTGATGGTGGGGGAACGGGAACGGTCTGGTGCAGTGAGAGCAGGAAGGTTTTGGATCTGTTGGTGAGCTCGGACACCTGCGCCATTAATACCTCTATGGTGCACCCCGTATGAGTGTCCATGAGAGTCAGATCATTATGTCGGCCCGAAAAACGAGAGGGATTCAATAGCAAGTGGGTAGTGTATATTACTCAGAGTCAGATGAAACAAACAGGATAATAGTCCATAGCATGGCTGGTCAGAATGGCGCAGGGACACAATGGGCAGAAGTGATGAGTGCAGCGTGGTGAATAATACAAGTGACTGCACGGGAAATCCAGAAATGAAGACAACAGAAAACAGACGGTACTTGAAGATGAACACAAGAAACAACGATCTGACAATACAAGGGTGCTTAGGAATGACTGATATAGGCAGGGGAGAATGAGTAACAGGTGCGAATGATGAGAGCGTGAGCAGGATATCAGTGACCACGCCCTCCACATTCACCTCACACTCACACATATGCAGATAAAGGAGTCAATGAATAAATTAATTCTGACACTTGTATTGTGTGTCTGTGTTTTTGTAAAAGTCACATACAGGAAAGTTAGAATTAATTGGAATTAATATGTTAATACTGTACTTTAATATTGTTTAATTATTATTGACTTAATTTGGCTTTAACATCTCTGCATTTAGTGGCGGAAGGAAGATTCATGTTCAGGGGAACAATGTGAAATTTGTGGAATCAATTATTCTTCGTCCCTCTAATCAAGTGCTCCAAACAGAAAACAACCGGAGCTCAGGGGTAAGACGTGTGTTATTCACTCTTAGTAACTCACAGCTTGTTATCTGATACACAGAGGTCAGCTTTTTAAACCCTCAGTGAGTCTTCAAACAGCCCAGATTCACACGGGTAGTGCATAAGGTCTTATTTGGAAGTATTTGTCATCTGTCTGCTCATATAATTGTTAAAAGCAAATATAGTTTTCGTCCCGCTCCCACTAGGATCTTCCGCACCCGCTCCTGTTTAAAATTCACTCTGTGTTCACCCACTATCTGCTTAGAATGATTTTATATACGACCGATCCCACTAAATCCCACTAATCTTACATTTAAATTTTCCCTAAATAAAGAGAGTGATTAGGTATAACAAATATAAAATATTGCCTATACAAGAACTATATTGGTTATTTTAGTCTTATCATGATACTGTCAAAAGAGAAAAATCACAGAGAAAAATAGGCTAAATTAAATGCAACATCTGTTAAAAGCCAAAAATACAAATAAGTAAAAACTGTTGGCTAACTTTTTTCTTTTTGTTAAACATCCATGCAAAAACAGATTGACGGCAGTTTCAGTAGCCTAAATCTCTGCTCCAAAATAATGCTGTCTTGTGACCAGGATGCAAAGAACAAATCTTGCCAGGTTGCTCAGGGAAGGGAACTGTGTGAAAGCCACCTTTGCAGAAAGTTTTGTTCATTTCAAGTTCAAGCACAGATACACTGTTGTCAGAGGATGTCGGGAGCAGTTACCAGTTACCGACCGCTAGATTCTTTCATTGGGAAATGTGATCACACCCCTCAAGGAATCAGATTGGGTCTCTTTTAATTAATGTCATTTTAGAGTCATATCTTGATTGTCTCTCTTTTCTCAGGACGTGTGGTTTCACTCTCCCCATTATGATGGCAGTGGTCAGTTTAACTTGGTAATGAAAGTTGGAACCTCCACTGTGGACTGTGAGAATTATCTGTCTTACCTGCCTGATCCAGAATTCACTGTATTCAATACCTTACAGATGACCAACAATTTACTGGTGATCATTCAGGTAAAGAGTGACTAAAAAAACAGAGCAAGATCTGCACTTTTGAATTTGAGTAAACATAAATTAAACTAGTTGATCTCTCTTTCTCAGAAAAAGTCAGATCAGCTGAATTTGAGTATGAGCGAGGTGAAAGTGACGGGTTATCAGGAAGATCGGCAGTATCCGTGTGTTTTGGAGAAGATTGAATCCAGTGCTATTATGTGTAATATTAAAGGAGAATCAGGAGTCGTCCCAGCAGTGGACTCAGTAACTGTATGTCTGTGGGGGGGGGGTTTAAAAAAAAAATGTTGGTAGATCTGTAAACATGGAAGTTCATAATTTGACTTGATAAATGCTGCTAACACTGCTGTGTTGTTTAATGTAAATCTCACTACATTGCTGTCATTGTCATTTCAGATCACGATTGGGAATTATGTTCTTGGGATGGGGAATACAAAGGATTTGTTCTGCATCAGTCCAAAGAACTAACCTGGCCAAGCATAAAAAAGCAATGAAATGTATTTCTATGACATTATTCACTTGAGCAATTTGCATTTTCTATTATATTCTTCTTTATATTTCTTCTTCATATAAATACTTTTTAATATTAATTGTTCAGCTTTTATTAACTGAATTATGTTTTGGCATATGCTTGATCTATTCGACAAACTCTGCATTCAATTATTTTGTGAGAACATCAGGTGGAGCTATATACTTATTTCTTACACAAAACAATCATTTGAAAGTTCTGCAGAGGACTGGTCGGCTATTTAGTTCTACAGTACAGTTATTTTGTAGGAGAATGCTTTCATTGTATCTTTTTCATCAAACACTTACAAAATTGTTCTGTTATTTTTGTTATTAATCTGATAATTGATGTTATCGGTAAACTTATAATTGCCAATAAACATGCCAAACATGAAATCCATTTTAAGAGTCTGGTCTGATTGAAATGAAAAAGCACACATGAAAATCCAAACATTATTTTATATGAAGTTATTGTATATGAAGATTCCATAGTTTCTCCAAACACAGAATGCTTACAGTGGCTGCTGTGCATAAAATGCTAAGATTTCATAGTAGTGCCATTATTGTCATAACAGGCAGAACACAGACGTGAGTAGCTGGGTATTTTTATTAAACAAGGAGGGTAGCAGAGAGTGGTAGATAAACTGAAGAGGCGGCAGGACACAGATAGTGATGGCCATCTGACACCGATGCTCCGACACAAGCTTCGAACTCGAAGCAGGATTTTTTATGAACTACTGCTTCGGAGCTTGCTTTGATGCGGAAAACACACGTGACCGATGACGTCCGAAGCAGTAACTGCTTCGGTTCTCTGAGTGAATCACGTGACTGGTTCAGACCATTCGATACTGCTTCACATCGCGAGAGGCTTCGTGACGCGAGACTTTGCTGCACTCACGCTTCAACAGATTTTTTGGCCTGTAATATGACTATATAGATGCCCAAAATGATGCACAAGATGTGGGTTTACTGTAGTAGGAGTTTGCATTGTTGTTATCGCTTGCATTTGTTTGATCATCATCATGGAACCAGCTAGGAAGAGAACCCGTTTTCCAATGTAGGAACATTTTCATCTGATCAGTCCTAATAAGGTTTATTATACTTTAAGCTTTATTATAATAAGCTTTATTATACCTTGGTTATCCTACTGCACCTGGCTTAGGCCAGGTAACTTAAGCAAAGTTACATCAGTGGCTAATACATGCTTCCCGTAGACCGAGCCGGTGGGCGTGACGGTGAATCGCCGGCATTTTGTATGGATACAGTTCCTGTTTACATTTCACAGGTACCGGTACAGGGTCGAATTTTACCCAGTTTTTGGATGTTTAAATGGTTATGCAGAATGAAAAATGCAACAATTAGTAAGAAGAAGGCAAAACTGCCATACATCGATGGATTAAGTAAAGAAGAAAGGACACGTTATGAGGTTAAAATCGGTTTAATTGGACTCGACCCATACGAAGTCGGGAAAGATCTCTTCACCACAGACTATGCATGCCTTCCCAGAAGAAAGGATTTGGACATTGTTTGCTATTTGTTATATTCAAAAAGTGCTTATACCCTAGACCAGTTACGGGCTCACAAGTCATCGGAGGCGTACAACCAATTTGTGAATGGATGGGTTTGTGATGTTTGCAGCTTGTAACGTAATGGTTACAAACTTGTAATGGCAAAGGTAATATTAAAATATATCATTATATGGAGATTTATTTTAGAAGCTTTTTCAATCATTGCCTCAGACATAAATATTTTAACAATAATACATGCTAAATATAATTTTTGTAAGTGCATAAAGAGCTGAAATTTAACCAGATTTAACCAGCACATTTGCTGATCTGGATCTAGGGGAGCGCGGGGCACAACGTAACGCGGGGTAAAAAGTAACAGCGATTTTTTAAATAGTTGCACGGGCTTAAATGTGACGTGCTAACGGGCTTTTCACCACACTGTTTGCACACGTCTTCTGGCCATCTTTCGAGAAATTCCAGCGAAATTTGGATGAGAACCACAGAACAAACTCTTTTGAAAGCATGAAAATATTTTTTGTTATAGTAATTGTTTTGTTCAAAGCATAACAATATAATAAATAAAATAAAAAAATATATTCCATTCAAAAGTTATGCTTATAATCATTAAGACTAAACTTTTATTAAGAAATAAAAATACGTGAATGAACTTGCATTGGATAACATGGTGTTACAACTAACCCGCTGTCTGTTAAAACGAGCCCCGCTCACGGGGTAAGTTGTCACATTTCACTCCTTGCGCTTTTGGTGATACTGCGCAGAAACTGTAAGTCCGACGAACATCAAACCAGTGCTCATTTGTAGGAGAGGCTTGTGTGTTGTTTGTATAAAAATATGGTTTGTCTAACCAAATTTCTTTGTTCATTATTTGGCTAAAACCAAAAAGTGTTACGTTTGTCCCCGCGCTCCCCTACATTGTTGTCCCATGTGATAAAATCTAGTTAAGGGTTAAACATTCTAGCCAAATTTAATGGGTTATGCATAGATCTGTGACCGAAATAAGAAATGTTTATTTGAATTAAAATAATTAATCGGGGCATCTTTTCTGCCAATGTTCGCCAGCCACAGTCTCCGCCTTTCTTCACTCAGCTTCATCGTCTGTTCGCCTTCATATTGCCTAATAGCCGGGATGTTGTAGAAACTTCTCTTCTGATTGCCGTCGGCCCGATTACTGCAACCTTTGACCCAACAAGAAATCACCATATTTGCTAAATATAGCGATTATGTGTACGGAAACTCGGTCGAGTGACGTTTTTCTCTGTTTTACAAGTCTTCTTCTTCCCATTCAAAATGGCGGCTACCGGACAACAGCTGGATGTTGTGACGTCATACGGGAAGCATGTATACTGTCAATACTGTTGGTACAATAGAGCGTGCCCGTATGACGTCACGCGCACCGTCGCCGCCATAATGGGGGACAAGTAGAGCTGGATACAGCGCGCACCGAATGTTAATCGTATTGTTTAACAGTCATATTTTAGGCTGCCTAAGGTAATAACACACCAAGGTGATCGTACACAACAGCTATCAAAGGCCAGACGTGAGAAATGCAAACAGTCGAATTCATGTTGAGAGAGTGATTGGCTTTAGTTCGTCAGAAATATTCAATGCTATCATCCAGATCTGGACATACATTATTTGCTTCTTGCCCATCAATAACGTAATAAAATTAAAGGTGAACAAATGTAGATCATGATTAGATCACATGGATGTGCTTATCCGGATCTACAGTGAATAAAAACCATCCCACGACACACACATAAAGCGCTGCAATTATCAAGCATTATATCCATGTATATTGTGTGCCTGCAAAAAGGCGGTATCCAACAGTTTGCCGATAATATATGTAACAATACCTGACCTCTGTTTGGGGTTTTTGAGTGTATTTTCTATAGAAAAAAATCATACTTTAATCTTAGCTTTTCATACAGGTGTAGGACATCAATAAACAGCATTTTGCAAGATCTGTTCAGGTAACAAAAGTTTATAAAGATGTTAAATGAAAATATTTTTGGTCCAAACTGTTGGATTAGAAAGTAGGAATGCCTCTATTTTTTTTATAAACTTTATTTCTAATGAAAACCATTTCATCTACCTTGGCAGTTGTTACACATCTGTCATTGATGACACAGGACACTTCTCGCACCCAGCCACACACTAGCTGCTTGTAAGCGTCAAGTCCTTTGTAACACTGAAGATCTTCGGCTGTATGAGGACTTGGGGTGAAAACCAGATAGTTGAGAACATTAATGTATGTTGTGTTCGGTAGAAGATTGACGTCCGTAGACCAGGTCACAATTTCATACGGATCCTGTCCCTTTATTAACGCTATTTTTGCCTCGTACCTGTCTCTTTCAAAATTCTCAAGTCCATCTCTATATTTAGTTTGACTCTTACGCTCAATTGTCTCCCTAGATTTACATAAAAAGTTTTTTTTCTGCGATAACACTGGCTTTAACGTCGCTTCCCCCATCACATTGATTAGAAGTTGTCCCCCAAAATGGCGGCTGTCGTAAAACTACGTCACGATCGGGCGCGCTCTATAGGTTCCATGATGTATGTGAAGTCAACATTAAGTAGCATTATTCAAGATTCAAAGTGTTTATTGTAATGTGTACAGACAGAAAGCATGTTCCCCTGTACAATGAATTTCTTGCTTTGCCGTCCACAATAAATGTCACAAGAATAAAAAATAAGATTAATATATAATAATAAAAAGAGGTAGTGCAATTCTTGTAGTGATGTATGTAATAATTAGTTTGTATATTGTTGTTTACATAGGTCCAGTGCTTGTTGTGTTCACGTATAATATAATACGTATAATAATAATAATACGTCATATCTCTAAAGAAGATGGTGGATGAAAAATATGACGAGGAGAAGACCAAGGTCAAGGCTAATCGAATCAACCAATCACTCAAAGTTTATTTACACAATTCACACAAACCCTAGTTACACTCATACTGACATTATTTTGCTATCTACAATTTCGCCACTAGATGTCACTGAAACGAAGCTTTGAATGAATGAACCCATTTTCAAAACGATTGATGAAGTGGTTCAATACTGGTTCATTGCTTCATTTGGACATCACTAGACACAGATGAACAGACGGAAAGACTTAACTGACGAACGGAAGACAGCGAGGCAGACGACACAGTATATCCAAAGGGCACGGAAGGGAATCTTAAAGTCTAGTCGTATTCTCACAAAGACTTGCTAGAGAGATGAGACCAGACACTGAGTGTAGCGTGAGGGGTGGTGATAAAGTGCAGGAGATTGACAATAGGTGTTCAGAATTCAGGAGATTGCGATCGCGTGAATGAGTCTGATGCTGGGGACGTGACTGAGCCTGTGACAATTATATTTTAATAAGTAGAGTATTTTATTCATGCTCTATTATATTACAGTTTTTTCCAATTGCTTACACACGTTTTCAAAACTAAGTCTCCTTTTTTCAAAACTCTACACACAATTCTCAAAACTGCACACACAAAATGCAAAATGCCTCACATTTCCTTCAAAAATGCAACACTGCATTCAAAATGCCATAAACACATGTCAGAATGAAGCATTTGCATCAAATGGCAAACACTTCTTTCATAATAATACATTTTTGAATATACCATGTAAACACTGCTGTTCTAAATCTAAAGCTCTTTTGTCTTTCATACGCTTATATCTACATTTCAATACAATGTTCTACAGTGAAAGTAATCTGGGTAACAAGTGCACCGGAAACGCCAATGCAATGTAGAAACAGAAAATATTTATTAGGCCAAACATTACTGTTGTATACATTAGCGTACAACAAAACTATAAACGTGTAAACCAAAAGTATATTCTTTACAGTAGAATACAGTAAAGCGTGTGTGGGGTTCCGGTCCAGGAATTGGCGGGGGGGTGCAGTCCCCAATGCTAAACTTCATCTCTTCTCCGAGCTTGTTCTGGCCACAATACTTTGTCCACATCACAAGATAAGTTTTTTTCTTTCCAAACATCGAGGGAAGTATCTCCCAGCATGGCGTATCCAACCGTGAGCAGAGGCAACCTCTATGTCCCCACATGCGTTCTTCATTGCCTGGAGAAGCGGCATGCTGGCAAAGGGTTGGCGATCATACATTTTCCAGCGCCAGGCTGAAAAGAATTATTCTATGGGATTTAGAAAAGGTGAATATGGGCGTAGGTACAAAACTATAAATTGTGGATGGGTGGCAAGCCAGTTTTGTACCAGAACAGCCCAGTGAAAACTAACATTGTCCCATATAACCACAAATCTAGCAGGGGCCTGATCTGGATCGGGACAAGCATTGTGAGAATTGCATCCACAAAAGTCTTTATCCTCCTCTTGGTATTTGTCCTCGTTGTCTCCTACCTCTTCCTCCTATTCCTCTTTCTCTCTGTTCATTGTTAGCATTCATCGTTCAAAACAGGTAATCTGACCTTTGATGTATTTATAGACCTATCTATACTACTGTAACGTAAAGCAGTGAATGGTTAGTGATCAGTTAAGCAGTTAGTGTTTGCACATGTGAGGAGTTTGTCTGTGAGACCTGGTGAATAAGTGTAGCGTTTTGATTGATTGTGTTTGGAAAAGGAAAGCAAGTAACTTCCTGATAGATCTTTGTGTTTTAGGTAGAGAATTGTGTGTAGTGTTTTGAAAAAAGTGTTTTATGCAATTGAAAACTGAGTCAAAGGTTGAAAAATAGCTTATGGTTTTGAAGATTTGGCATGTAGTTTTGCACTTTGAGTGAGAGGTTTTAAAAATTGTGTGACATGAAAAGATTTTGTGTGTAAGTAATTGGAAAAAACTGTAAACAGACTAAAGCATAGCGCTAACAACGGATTGAACCCCAGAGAAAACTTGAACTGATTAAATGTTCTTTAAACAATTTAATTGAATAAAATTTGATGCCAAATACAAATAAATTGAATAACACAAAAACTAAATGAATGTTCTAAATCTAATTCATTTGATCTTGCAAAAATAGAGTCAAGGACTGAAGAGACTGCTATCTCTTAGTATTTTAGGCTGTTTTTGTTGTTATAATTATGCCAAACTGTGTTGCATGAATCAATGAGTTAAATGATAAATGATCAATTTAAAGAAGTTGTAGTTTGTCCTAAAACCCATGGGCTTTACAGCCTAATTTCTCTCTGCAGATAAGTTTCGAATGGAGGCCTCTGCTTTTAATATCATTTGTGAAGTGTGTGATATTTGTGTCCAGTACAATTTTTGTTTCATATTTATTTTCAGAGCCTTATATAGTCAGGATTCAAGAAAACTAATAGAAATATTATTATTAAACAAATTGTTTTACAGACTGTGAGGGAAAATTCTTACTTCATTAAAAACAAAAACCTTCCTATTGATATCATCAGATAATTTCTCAAATGTTTTTAATTTTGTTGTTGTTTAATTAATGCTGATAGATTTCCTTTTATGTTTCACTCAATTAACTTTTTTGATAGCTAATAAACATTTCCGAAAGTTGGCTACAGTTTCTCTGTGGCATTTAGACCCCCGCCTTCCTCTCACAGCACTGCTTTCACTTCCACTCACTTCCCCCGTGGACACATCTGAGAGCAGATGATCTCTGTGACAATCTCACAATAGTAGGTCTGTCCAGCTGTCTCTTACTAAATAGATCTGTCCAAATGCTCATTGAGTTATTTAAGATGAGAGGAAACTTACTTGGGATACTTGTACTTTTGAAACATTGCATCTGCGGTGAAGTGGTGAACTTTGATGGAGACATCAAGGACTTTGTAGTTGGTAAAAGTAAGTTGTTCGTTCTTACTGACCATCGCCTGCATCAGATGAGCCACGATCTTTCTGAGGAGAAGAGGAAGGACATCACTAATGTCACTCATCAAAATACAGTCAACGTTCTGGTGCCTTTTGACGACAACGGGACCCTGATAACCTGTGGGACCTTTGGAGAAAAATATTGTGAAGTTCTTGATATAAATGACATTACAAACAGTATTTACTCTGAAAGTCGAGTATCGGTAGGACCGAGACACAATGAGAAATGTGTTGCGTTCATAGCAGGTACAAGCACCAGCTGGTTCATTTTGGTCGGAAAAAAGGACGATGATGGAAAACCTGTTGTTTATTTGTGGAACACTTTACAAACTCAAGCTGGTGAGATTTTCTCTGCCATAGATGGAGTATCAATGCCATCCATTGAGAGCACAGCTAGAGATGTGGAGTTTGTTGACGGATTCCAGAGAGTTTCACCATCAGAGTCGTACTTATTTCTCAACGCAAAGACTGACTCGCAGTGGAAAGTGCACGTCCTGCGGATGGACAGCTCTAAAAGACAAAAGGGAGAGATCTTCAGATCCCTACAGACTGCAACGATACAGTGCTGCAATGATAAAGCTCGTCCAAAGCTCATCGCCTCCACTGTTATTCCCTCAGTGAACAGCATTATTTTGGCAGGTGTGTTCAGCGCGCAGAATCAAAGGGATCCAGAGAACACCGCGCTGGCTCTGTATGACATCAGTTCAGTTAAAGGACGAGTGAAGAGTTTCTGCGCTACTGGTGATGCATGTGGTTCTGAGGTTTGACAATCTGCATTTATGCGCTCAATATACTTTTTTTTTTTAAATGTTATGGAATTTTACTGTATACAGTTATGGATATTACAGTTTTTTCCAATTGCTTACA
Source organism: Rhodeus uyekii (assembly GCA_037043235.1). Taxonomy (NCBI): domain Eukaryota; kingdom Metazoa; phylum Chordata; class Actinopteri; order Cypriniformes; family Acheilognathidae; genus Rhodeus; species Rhodeus uyekii. The sequence goes on from JAWRVZ010000044.1 coordinate 4,353,596, forward strand.
CACAAAATCTTTTCATGTCACACGATTTTTGAAACCTCTCACTCAAAGTGCAAAACTAAATACCAACTTTTCAAACCCATAAGCTATTTCTCGACCTTTGACTCAGTTTTCAATTGCATAAAACACTTTTTTCAAAACACTACACACAATTCTCTACCTAAAACACAAAGATCTATCAGGAAGTGACTTGCTTTCTTTTTCCAAACACAACCAATCAAAACGCTACACTTATTCAGCAGGTCACAAAGACACACTCCTCACATGTGCAAACACTAATTGCTTAACTGATCACTAACCATTCACTGCTTTACGTTACAGTAGTATAGATAGGTCTATAAACACGTCAAAGGTCAGATTACCTCTTTTGAACGATGAATGCTAACAATGAACAGAGAGAAAGAGGAGTACGGGGAAGAGGCAGGAGACAACGAGGACAAATACCAAGAGGAGGAGAAGGACTTTTCTGGATGCAATTCACACAATGCTTGTTCCTGATCCAGATCAGGCCCCTGCTAGATTTGTGGTTATATGGGACAATGTTAGTTTTCACTGGGCTGTTCTGGTACAAAACTGGTATGCCACCCATCCACAATTTGTAGTTTTGTACCTACGCCCATATTCACCTTTTCTAAATCCCATAGAGGAATTCTTCTCAGCCTGGTGCTGGAAAGTGTGATCGCCATCCCTTTGCCCGCCTGCCGCTTCTCCAGGCAATGGAGGACACATCTGGAGACACAGAGGTTGTCTCTGTTCAAGGTTGGATACGCCATGCTAGGAGATACTTCCCTCAATGTTTGGAAAGAAAAAGCGTATCTTGTGATGTGGACGAAGTTTTGTGGCCAGAACAAACTCAGAGAAGAGATGAAGTTTAGCACTGGGGACTGCAAATATGTTCTGTTTCTACATTGCATTGGCGTTTCCGGTGCACTTGTTACCCAGATTACTTTCACTGTAGAACATTGTATTGAAATGTAGATATAAGCCTGTGAAAGACCAAAGAGCTTTAGATTTAGAACAGCAGTGTTTACATGGTATATCGAAAAATGTATTATTTTGAAAGAAGTGTTTGCCATTTGATGCAAATGCTTCATTCTGACACGTGTTTATGGCATTTTGAATGCAGTGTTGCATTTTTGAAGGAGATGTGAGGCATTTTGCATTTTGTGTGTGCAGTTTTGAGAATTGTGTGTAGAGTTTTGAAAAAAGGAGACTTAGTTTTGAAAACGTGTGTAAGCAATTGGTAAAAACTGTAATTGTAATACAGATGTTGGACAACAAAACTTAATTTCTCTAGTGACTAAAGTCATAATATATTTGTTCTTTGTGTTGCAGATTGTTAATAACCTTCAGCCGCTCTCTGTGGTGTTCAAGTACAGCTCAATGTCATCAGTGGCAGCAGTTGGGAATGGATTCTGGATTGTTCTGTTCATAGGAACCAGTGATGGTCAACTGATAAAGGTCTGCCTCATTTCTTATTTTTCACAAATTTCTGAAAACTCCTCCTCTGTAGATAGAATGTAAGTAATTTTATGTTTTTGCAATCCCGGCCTGTGGGTCTGTGAAGCCTTAATTCGCGATGATGATGATATAAATTATCTGATGAATAAAAAAAATTACAGAAGAATTTTGTAGGTGTTTGAGTTAAAAGAAACAACAAAAACATTCTCCTATTAAAGAACTGTACTGTAGAGCTAAATAGCAGATCAGTCCTCTGCAGAACTTTCAGTTGATTTTGTTGTGTATAATCATTGGGAAATGTCTTCTCATAGGAACACTAATCTCTGCAATTGTAACTTGCTAAAAACATTTTAAATGAATCCACATTATATATCCACATTTACCACATTAATATACAAAACTTAAAGCTTAATTAATATAATAAAACTGGTGATGTCAAATAGAAGCATAAATGAACTGCATCTAACATGAAAGTTTGCTTGTGTGTGTGTGTGTGTGTGTGTGTGTGTGTGTGTGTGTGTGTGTGTGTGTGTGTGTGTGTGTGTGTGTGTGTGTGTGTGTGTGTGTGTGTGTGTGTGTGTGTGTGTGTGTGTGTGTGTGTGTGTGTGTGTGTGTGTGTGTGTGTGTGTGTGCGCGTGTGCGTGTGTGCGTGTGTGTGAAGGGTCATCAAACCCAACAGCCTAAACAGTTCACTCAGGGTGGCCTATTCACCCTCTGGCTCACAGGACAGGTGTCAAGGTATTCTTTCTAACTCTTTATAGAGCCATTAAACAATATGTGAGCAAACATTCTTGGAAGTACCATTAGATATGAAAAACTACTTGTCGTTTCCACAAATTAGATTCAGTTAAGTCCAGTTCAGTGTTTATAGTCGATTCCCTCTGCCTGACTAAATAAACATGTCAAAAGCAAAATGCATGTGAAGACAGTAATCAGAGAGAGAGACTAAAATGCAAGGCAAACAAACCGGCTTTCCCGACATTAATCTAGACTCAGTAAATCTCATGTGACAAGGTGAGCTGAAGCAAAAGACTGAAAGAGAGCAAGAAAAGCCAGCAGGAAGAAACAGTGTATCCGTTAAAAGACTGACCTTATTTGAGAAAAAAGTTATCATACAAGAAAAGAGTATAAAATAAAACTAAATCATTCATGCTCCAGTTAAAAAAGAAATGCCCTACTTTGATTAAAATGTAAAAAAATTATTACTGTCACTTTCCAGCTAAATTACTAAATAAAAAAATCTAAATCTGCTCCAGCCATGAATCATCAAAGTGATAATTACAGCAATAAAACTCATGAATCTACAAGTATAATTAAATGAGGTAACAAATTGAGGAATAGGTGTTTATATAAATGTTTAAACTCCGAAACAAGGCCCTTATTTCACACCCCTTAAAATGAGTAAATTATGTCACACCATCATTTATTGTGATTTGGGGCATGATGATCTGGTGCTTTTCTGAGAAATCTCTCGATGATTATATCCAAACATTCTCATTCGAGCGTTAACTGCATTCAAGTACCGGTATTATCTGCAATGCATGTTGGGATAATGATATCAGGATCATATTGGTAAGAATACAATGATAGCCGCATTAGTACTGTCCTTGAGTTAGCGGGCATTTTGGTGGAGTGAAGAAGAAAGAGAGAGAGAGAGAGAGAGAGAGAGAGAGAGAGAGAGAGAGAAAGAGTATGCATCAGAAAGGGAGGAGCCAGTGATGGGTGATCCATCACATGTGTGTGTGTGTGTGTGTGTGTGTGTGTGTGTGTGTGTGTGTGTGTGTGTGTGTGTGTGTGTGTGTGTGTGTGTGTGTGTGTGTGTGTATTCACAGGGGAAGAAGACTTTAAGAGGCAGGGGAAGTGCTTTTATTTTTATAAAAAATAAATAAACACAAACAAAACTATCCCAAGTGGGAAAACAAGATTTGACTTGTAATTACAAGTAAATTAAATTAATAAAAGTAATGATATTAAATTAATTGCTTAATATAAGCAATGACTAATAACGCGCATTGTAACTTGCTCATATTTTCACTCTGACTCTTGTTTTGCATCTTTATGTTAACAGTCAGTTCTTGAGATAACATTATAAGCCTTATGCATTATAAAGCATTGATAAACGCAGTAAACGACTAATGATAGGTACTCGATATCTTAGGAATGACATGAATAAATGACATGAATAAAGCACAACAATAAAATAATGATTTAATTTGAACAAAGTTTGGATAATGATGCTGTTTGTATTTTTAGTTGATGCTGGATGAGAAATTCACACCAGGCTGTCCAATAGTGCTGTACAAATCTGATGATGAACATGCAGTGCTTCCCAGAATGCACTTTGATCCAGTAGATTTCAAGCATATCTACATTGCTCTGAGGAAAGAGGTGAGGTTTAGAAATGTGCAGTTATTAAAAAGTAGTACTGTACTCAAAATTTGTATACATCATTTATTTTTTTAATCTGTTGTTTGTTCATGCTTGACAATACTTGTGAAGCTTGTAGACAATGGAACCTTTTCAAATGATGCTGCATTTACACAATTATTAATTGTAAACATAGACATAAAAAAACAAAAACAAATGTAATGTACATTTATATCACCATACCTTAGTCATATTATTGTAACGGACTCTGCGACACCCAGCACACCAGACTCCTTCACTCCGCCCACTCCTTCCACGTCACTTGTGAGTGACAATTATCTGACATCAAATTAAAAAACAAACTAACACTGCTGCAATGTATATCCCAAAATGTATTGTATACATTTATTTTATGCTAAGTATGCTACAAATACATTTACGTATACTGAATATGAATACCCTTCAATTGTATTTTTGGTGTACTAAATTTATATACTCAAATTCTGCTGAATTTATTGATACGCTTTGGTTATCTGGAAGTAGTGCTGATGTCCAACTAAAGATATACAACAGACTGATATTATCCTTACTGATAGTGATATTCAAACACATTTTAGTCTTAGAATTAAGAAATGTGCATTGTGCTATTTAGATGTACTCCAAATAAAGTTTAATTATAATATTTATATCAGTTAGTCTCAAGTCATTTGTAAATAAGTTGGATTTGTGTTACACTTAGTGTGAAATATATGTATTTTAAATACATTGTGGTATAGGTTTTCTTCATTTTTCTTCCTGTTCATGTTTTTGATGTAGTTAAGAAGAGTTTCTGTGGTTCAGTGTGATAAATACAGCTCTCTGAAAGACTGCAGAGCTGCTCTGGATCCTCTCTGTGGCTGGTGTGCAAAAACAAAAAGGTCAGATTCATATCTGTTGCATCTGTAAATTATTTGACATGCCAGACAGTTTTTAACAGTAACATGGCCAACATGATGCAAACTGGAATAACAACTCTGAATGATATATTTCTGTTTTTTTTAGATGCTCCACCCAAGATGAATGTTCAAAATTTACATGGATATCTACCCCAAAAGACTCTGTTCGGGAAACGTTGGTTTCTTTTCAGGCTTGGGCTGACAAATCTTCCAAAACGGTATTATTGTATTTGATTGAAATATAACTATTTTGCATTGCTTTGACAACATATTAGCAATTCCTATTGACATATCAATACCTTCCCACAGATTACTGTTCAATTTGCCTTGAGTTTGGAGAGCACAGGAAATCCCGCCTTCTCATGTTCATTCACCACAGGAAGTGGGAATTTGTGTGACGGGTCTGATCTGAGTGCAGTTTTCCCAAACTGCTCCTGTATATTTCCTGGCGAGCTGCTGTCTACCACAGGTTGGTTCTCTGTTACTGCATTGGATTGATGTATTTGTTTGCTTAATTATATTGAAAGTGCACCTAGTGTACTTCATTTTTTAAATATATATTTTAAAAACTGTACTCGCAGATAATATGTATTAATGAGATTACACTTCCATGACTAAATAGTGTCCACAGTTAAGTATACTTGAGAAGTGCATTTTAAATCATTGATTTAGTAAGTTAAGATCTGTAGTTCATTCAAATGCGTTTTTTTTTTTTAAATATGCTAAATTGCAACTTCAACATTATTAAAAAAATATTTAAATACATGTCATCAAATTTCAAAAGAAATGACATGACATTGTAGTTTAGCATATTTCAGACAATGGAAGTATTTATGATATTATTGATGAATAAAGGGATAGAAAATTCGTCATCATAATATTTCAGAATACTTCAATAATTTCATTATACACAATACTTCAGAATATTTTGAAGAATATGGGTAACCAAACAGTTGATTTTATTTTCTTCCTGTTATGGATGTCAATGGGGCCCATCAACTAATACCCATATTCTTCAAACTATTCTTTAGCAGAAGAAACAACAGAGTAAAAGATTACCCTTTTTGGGTAAACTATCCCAAAAGTACATTTAATTGCATTTAATATATAAAAAAAATATTTTCAAGTAATTGTAAATAACATGCAATTACGTCTCTGAAGACATATTATTTAGTTTGCACACAAGTGTATTTCTAAAATAGGTACTCTTTTAAAAATAAATTTAAAGGTTACTTATTTTCAAAAGGGTTTGCAGAGAGTCTGAATTGCTGTTTCAACCTAATTCTTTTGATGTGGAATTAAGCTATTTTCTATGAGAGTATGAATATAACATTAGCTGTTAAAGGCCATTAACTAGAAGTAACAAAGGGCAGGAAATGGTAAAAATGTTTGTGCAACAAACCAGAATGTATATAATTATAATAATACATTTAATTAATATAACAACAAATACCAGTTTGCTATATCAAACAACATAATGGACTGTTTTTGTACAATTAAAATAACAAAGTGTATGACAGAACCCACATTCATGGTTAAAAATAAGGTGAATAAAAGACAGATATTAACTCAATAACAGAACAGAATAATGAATTACATATCAAGAAAATGTAAAAGACTCAAATCAGTAATAAATAACCTATGATTAACCTATGAAAGGGCTGCATTCTGAAACTGCCTGCACAACTGATATAGTAATTCACATTCAGAGTTTTCCTATATTCTGTGTTATTTGCATTTAAACTCAGGGACTTCTGTAATATGTGTGTCGGTTCTGCAGTCTGGAGGAAATTAAATTCTGTGACCAGAGAACATCTGCACATGAGCATAACCACAGATCTTATTCCACAAGCTATTTCCTCTCACTTTCTCAGCAACTCTAACCCTGTTAGTAAGCCTCAGGAAACCTCTAAAACCTCAAAGAAGAAAAAAACATCCAAAAAACAAATGAGACAAATTTCAGCTGTAATAAAATAAAGTATATTTATCGTTATATGTAAGCCAGTTTGGATAAAAAATGGCACATGCAGACAGTAAATATCAACGCTAGAAATTTTGATCAAACTTCCAGAAATATCCAGAAAGCCATGTAATAAACATTTTAAAGATCTATTTTCTTCTACACCCATTCAGATTTAAATGTCTCAGCTATAGTTGAGGATCAGGGGATCACAGAGACGCTGAGGAACTGCTTGAATATCACCAATAATTCACCAAATCCTCCATATGCACAGTAAGAACTTCATTTTAAAATGCCACGAAGTGTTTCAACACATTTCAGTCACGTTGTAACATGAAATAAATGCAGGTGTGTGGAGTGTATCTCATCTGGATGTCAGTGGTCCTCTTCCTCCCAGAGTTGCGACTGGAAACACGGACCTGGACCGCAGTTACACATACAGGTGAGACAATGTGTGTAACCTACAATTCGATACATTATATTTGCTTATTGAAAAATAACAATCTTCATAAAGAGTAAAGAGGATTCATTTATGGCAGAGGCCATTTGCACTAAGTGAAAATAGTATTTTGAATCAAGTGTAAACAGTAGTTAGATGCTAATTATATAGTGCAAATAGTGGCAGAAACTGTTTGCACCTCAGTGTATTGTAGTTTACTATAAAACAGTATGCAGTAGTAACACTCTTAAAACATTTTTTTTTTTCATATAAAATAAATACCTCTCCAAGCTGACATGCGATGGGAAAAGGGAGGCGAATGAGTTCAGAAAAGGCGCCACTACCTCTGTTATCAGCACAACTTTTTTCAGTTTGTCTCACACAACTGAAAAATGGTGTCTGGAGTCAGTGTAAATTGAAGACAGGCTATTTGTGCTTAATTTATTGATACGTCGGGAAGTAAATAAACTGCTCAGAGTTCTCTCTTTTTCTACTTTTTTAGGATGCATGTAAAGATCTCCTCTCTGACATGGACTACATAGTAAGTGTCATCCATGCTTTAAGCACCAAAGTCTATATAAAATGTTCTTAAAAATACTGTTGGATCGTATAACAAAATATTTATTAACATATACTTTATTACTGTACAGTGATTTTTTCATGTTTTTGTCTGTCTGACATTTTCAATGAGCCCAACTTTTGTGTCCCGTAGGAGCCAGAGATTCTCTATCTAGAGCCCAACAAGGTTTCTTACCATGGCAGAAACAATGTTTTACTTGTAGGAAGGAACCTGGAATCTGTCAATAAAATCCGTATTCAAGGGGATCTGGACTGTTTTCCTAAAGAGTGAGGCACTGTGTGTTTGTGTTTGTGTTTGTGTTTAGTTGTATTTATGAATGTGTGTAGATTGAGATAAATGATTCTGTATGTCTGTGCATGAATGTTTCTCTTCAGATCTCCAGTTTTTAATCGCTCCAGTGACACTTTAAAGTTCCACATTCCTCCCAGTGGAACTAAAGGAACAGTGAAAGTGTGTGTTGTTACACCTGATGATCGTTGTCATGGTAACAGCATCATCACTTACAGTTCCCAGCCCAAATGCACAGAAATACATCCCACAGTCTCCTGGAGAAGGTAAGAGCATTTCAGACCACATGTAGATCCGCTTTCATGTCACATGCATTTTTTTTTATATTTGTAGGGAATTTTTATGGACTTCAGTTATTTATATTATAATCAGGGTTGAACTTAGAGGGGGGGGGGGCTTACTTGGGGGATATTCCAGTCTAGGGAGAATATTTCAAGGAGGAACAGAAATCAAAATGTACATGATTTCCCTCTTTTTATCCACGTAATAGCTTCCAAATACTGGAATTTCATAGAGTGGTTGAACCACTGAACCCAAATGTTTGCCCCAGTGAATCTCCAACACCGATTATTTTTATTCTAGTTATTCAGATATTTTCTGTCCCATTTTCTATCCCTCCCACCTTTCTTTAAAAAAATACAAGTTTAGTATGATTATTAGGTAAATATTTGTTTTAATATCATGGTTATATTTGGTCTCCACAACTTTTCAAATAAATATTAGATACTATTTAATATATATTATTATACTTAATTATTATTTATTATAATATTATAATATTATTATATTGTACTTATACTATTATTAAACTTATACTTTAATTATTTATAAAATGTATTTATATTAGAGGAATTTTATGTATATATATATATATATATATATTTACATAAAACTATATTTTATAATTTTATGTATATGAAAGTTTCCCCTTCCCTGAATCTAAAGGTTGCTTTTTGATTAAATAGTTTTAAAAATCTCTTCATTCAGTGGTGGACGGAAGATTAATCTTCAGGGCAGCAATATGGAATTTGTGGAATCAATTATGTATGAAGCACTCCAAATACAATTCAACCTGAGCTCAGAGGTAAGATATGCTTATTACTCTACCAGTCAGCCAAAAGTGAGCTTTACCCTCAAACAGCATCCAGCTTACAGCACTTAATCTTACATATAGTTTCTTATTTTTAGTTTAAAAAACATACTAATAGCACACTTGAATAAATATATTTTTCAGAGATATTTACACATAGTGCATAAGCACTAATTTTGTCAAATTGTTTCATTAATGTACTGCAAGTATGATTGTTAAATGTACTTGCTGGCAATTGTTACTTGCTTGTTAATTGGCTGGCAAAATGTATTGATTCAAACAAAGTTGCATATATATTATTCATAGTATATTTTCGTTGTCTGTCTTTCTCAGGAGAAGTGGTTTCAGTCACCCCAAGAATATTATGCCAGAGGTCCACTTATGTTGAAAGTTGGAAACTCCACTGTGGACTGTGGGCATTTGTCCTACCTGCCTAATCCAGAATTCAGTTTATTCACCACGTTACAGATGCCCAACGGTCTTCAGCTGAACATTAAGGTGAGTTTAACATCAGTGTACAGTCTGCACCTTTTGACAAGTGTGCCTACATTTACAGACCCCTGGTCTCAGTAAATAATATTGTGAGCAGTCATTGTTTCTGCACATCAACATGTAAATTTCACAATCTCCACACCATTGCACACTCTCTTTCTCAGAAAAACTCAGATCAGTTGAATTTGAGTAAGAGCGAGGTGACTGTGATGGGTTATCAGGGAGATCGGGAGTATCCGTGTGTTTTGGAGAAGATTGAGTCCAAATCCATTATCTGTAGTATTATAGGAGAATTAGGAGCAGTGGACTCACTCAGAGTAAGTCTGTTTTTGGATAACTATAGTGTTGCCTCTTCATATATTGAGGGGTGATCTTATAGTTTGACTGTTAATATTTTATGAGTAGGTAATTTCTCTTGTTGTCATTTCAGATCACCGTTGGTCATTATGTTTTCAGGACTGGAGATCGTCCAAAATATTTGGTGTTTTTTTCTATAGTATTTTCTTTCATATTTGTATTCTTTATTCTTATCTTTTGCATCTTGTTGTCAATTTTCCGAGTGTAACACAATATCCAATCTGTTTTACCTATTCAATGGCCAATGCAAGTCAGAGATCCCGACAGTAATATTATCCTTATTTCACTTCATTTCTCATCCTTCTGATCTTGTCAGATCCACACTGTGGAGCTGTTCTCCAGACACCAGGTGGCGCTTTATACTCACTTATTATTATACACTGTAAAAACAGTCATTCAAAGTTCCTACAGAGGCCAAGTCTGCTATTTTGTACTGTAGTACAATTATTTTGTAGCAGAAGGGTTTAAGTGTGTCTTTTTCATTGTATAACTCTTATTACTCTTATATTTTAACGTTAGATGTAATCACTATATTGTAAAACAGTTTAATTACAAATAAACATTTTACAATGCTTTTCTTCAAGTCCTTTTCAAATGATTACAACAGTTATATGAATTATCTCAGCTATTAATGTCAATATAAATATACTTCATTTTTAAATATTGAGTAATACATACGGAAATGTGTGCCAATAAATCAGTATCTTTCACGAAGTATTTTCTCGAAATGGAAAGATTCCCACTAAGTACACCTAAACACCTAAATTCTGTATTTGCCGTACTTGATGTCAGACATAGTATCTCTATTATTCTATTATCAGACCTTTATAAAAAAGAACTGGTTCAAAGAAGTCAATTACCATACCTATTCTAGCAGAAAAGCAGAACTAGTGAACTGATGATATAATACACATAGAAACACACTCATGCAATTGCAGCACATGCTTTAAGACACAATCCATCAGACAGTGATAAAAATAAAAGTATGGAGACACTGGTATTGCTATAGCAACAAGACGAGCATGGTTCTGAGCTCTTTGGGATCAATGGCACTTTATCATCAAGGAAAGACACTTTTTCGTATTTTGGTTGTATGTATTTCATTTAGAGGTAGAAGGGGATTCTGAGGCTTAATTCACTCTTGTGTTTGACCATTTGCAGAGTCATTAAAAACAAATATTTTATCTATCTATCTATCTATCTATCTAGAGAAGGTAATTTTTTTAATGACCCTACAAGTGGTCAAACACAAGAGTGAATTAAGCCTCAGAATCCCCATTTAATTCTAAATGATAGATAGATAGATAGATAGATAGATAGATAATATTTACATATATATACAGTATATACCCCTGCACCATATTCAGGTTTCACATCAGCAAGAGAAACATATCATCCCTTCAAGGAATTGGTTGGAGCATCATTCGCTGAACAGCATTGTCTCTCTCTCTCTCTCTCTCTCTCTCTCTCTCTCTCTCTCTCTCTCTCTCTCTCTCTCTCACTCTCACTCTCACTCTCACTCTCAAACACACACACACACACACACACACACAAATGTTCCCCTGGATCAGAGCAGAGAAAGACGCAGTCCTGAACTCTCAGAAATTAACCCTACTGAGGCTTTTGGGAAAGGGCATCTGCTTCCAATAAGTCCTGGTTAATACTTGTCATCTGCAAATTCAGGGGTATGGAAATTTCTCAGAATCTCCGTCTGAACCTCCCCTCACACAACCGGCTCACAGACGGAGTTCCACAGGCTGTCACCAGGTCCCTAAGGAGAAACAGGGAGATCTATGTGCAGGAATGAATAGAAATATGGAAATATTTATGAAACTGAAAATAATTATGGAATGAGTGTAAATATGTTTCATAAACCTGACCAAACAGCAGCTGAGAGTGGTTTTGCTGAGAGGACTGTGCATGTTTTAATGAGCTTGTTAAAGAAAGATTTCTTATTAAAATAATACAATAATTATTTTCATTATTTCAGTATACTGTTCAATTCATAATTTTTTTATACTGACCATGTGGTTTTGATCTCCTATTCTAAACCTGTCCCATAAACCTTCCTGTATGTTTTAACATTATATTATTTAGCATATTTATTAAGCTATTTTCCACATGGGAACTCCAAAGAATGTAGTTTTCTTTTCAGGGATATTTGGTCCCCATAACATTGACAAATCCTGAGCCACACACTATAAGGTGTGTGTGTGTGTGTGTGTGTGTGTGTGTGTGTGTGTGTGTGTGTGTGTGTGTGTGTGTGTGTGTGTGTGTGTGTGTGTGTGTGTGTGTGCGTGCGTGTGCGCGTGTGCGTGTGTGTGTGTGAAGGGTCATCAAACCCAACAGCCTAAACAGTTCACTCAGGGTGGCCTATTCACCCTCTGGCTCACAGGACAGGTGTCAAGGTATTCTTTCTAACTCTTTATAGAGCCATTAAACAATATGTGAGCAAACATTCTTGGAAGTACCATTAGATATGAAAAACTACTTGTCGTTTCCACAAATTAGATTCAGTTAAGTCCAGTTCAGTGTTTATAGTCGATTCCCTCTGCCTGACTAAATAAACATGTCAAAAGCAAAATGCATGTGAAGACAGTAATCAGAGAGAGAGACTAAAATGCAAGGCAAACAAACCGGCTTTCCCGACATTAATCTAGACTCAGTAAATCTCATGTGACAAGGTGAGCTGAAGCAAAAGACTGAAAGAGAGCAAGAAAAGCCAGCAGGAAGAAACAGTGTATCCGTTAAAAGACTGACCTTATTTGAGAAAAAAGTTATCATACAAGAAAAGAGTATAAAATAAAACTAAATCATTCATGCTCCAGTTAAAAAAGAAATGCCCTACTTTGATTAAAATGTAAAAAAATTATTACTGTCACTTTCCAGCTAAATTACTAAATAAAAAATCTAAATCTGCTCCAGCCATGAATCATCAAAGTGATAATTACAGCAATAAAACTCATGAATCTACGAGTATAATTAAATGAGGTAACAAATTGAGGAATAGGTGTTTATATAAATGTTTAAACTCCGAAACAAGGCCCTTATTTCACACCCCTTAAAATGAGTAAATTATGTCACACCATCATTTATTGTGATTTGGGGCATGATGATCTGGTGCTTTTCTGAGAAATCTCTCGATGATTATATCCAAACATTCTCATTCGAGCGTTAACTGCATTCAAGTACCGGTATTATCTGCAATGCATGTTGGGATAATGATATCAGGATCATATTGGTAAGAATACAATGATAGCCGCATTAGTACTGTCCTTGAGTTAGCGGGCATTTTGGTGGAGTGAAGAAGAAAGAGAGAGAGAGAGAGAGAGAGAGAGAGAGAGAGAGAGAGAAAGAGTATGCATCAGAAAGGGAGGAGCCAGTGATGGGTGATCCTACTTGTCTGGCGTTCTGCCACTTTGGTCTAATCACCGCTTCCTAGAAATCCATTTCCTGGTCTGTGGAATTCTGGGAAGCCTGCTGTAGTGTAGGTAATCCCAGAGAAATTCCTCTCATCTCCTTAGACCATGAAACAAGACTCTCTCCTTCCATTATTCATTGTGCACATCAAGGTTACGTGTGTGTGTGTGCTATCAGGAAAGCAGATGCCCTTTTGGGAACATATCTTTTGTTGCTGGTAGCCAGAAAAGTATTTCAAGCGGGAAAAAGAGAAGGTTTTTTACTCATTATGTTCCATCTGTATTGCACCAGTTGAGCACAGCGATGTTGATTCAGTGAGAGAAAGAAGGAGAGAGAAAAAAACATCTAACGACCATCTACAATCTACATAACAACCAAATCTATTAATGTGATGGAAATGTGTGACAGATAGAATTTTTTTAAAAATGAAAACACAGTATTAATTCACTCACCCTCATGTTGTTTCAAATGTCGTTTTTTTTTCCCATGGAGTACAAAAAGAAGAAATTTTGAATAATGTGCTGTTCCATTACAGTAAATGGAGCATTCAATCTTCAAAAAGGGATGCAAAAGAACCATAAAAGTATCATAAATATGATTGAAGAGTTTTTTCTTTCTTTCTTCCGAAGCCGTATAGTCGTGGTTGCGAAACAGACTGAAGTTTCATAATAATTTTTGACAATTATGAACTGGTTGTTCACACGAATCAAATCAGCCATCTGATTTGGCACAAAAGAATCATTTGTTCACAAACCAGACATTGCCCTTTCTCTCACAAATATGTTCAGTGAATAATGACCCAAAGCTAATGTCTTTACTACTTTTACAATACTTTTATGATGCTCGTATGATGCTTTTATGATGCTTATTCACTGTAATTGCACAGAAAAGAGCAACAAACATATTTTTTAAAATACTTATTTTGGTTTTCCTCAAAAGACAGAAACTCATACCAGTTTGGAATTATATACTCTTAAAGCTAAAGGTTATAAAAGTTAATTTTTTCTATAGATATGCTAAAGAAGAACCATTTTTGGTTCTTCAAAGAACCTTTTCTTAAAAATAATCCTTTTTTTCTTAGTGTGAAGAACATTTAAAATATCTAAAGAATATTTTTCCACCATAAATAACATTTTATTCAATAGTAAGTTTCCATACCAATTGTAAAGGTTCCTCATGGAATCATAGATGCCAATTTAAAAAATATATATATTTTAAAGGGGCATGATGGGGCATGAACTTTGCCTTTGAGAAGTGTGTGAGTGCCAGAGAGAGTGAGGCTGGTTAAGCCATAAAACAATGTGTTAGAGGTGTTATGGAAGTCTGTATGCTCACACTCCAACCTCCACTCAATCTTCGCTCTTTTCCACACTCCTCTTCAGCACCTTTAGTTAAAAATAGCTGCTAAAGGTTACTTGCTGTGCATTATCATCAAGCCCAGCTCAGATCCACCAGTTTGCAGAATCAGGGCTGTGTTTTTGCTTTTGTCTTATATCCAGAGAGCCATATGGATGAATAAGCGTGTGGTTCGGGCCAGGGCAGGCTCACTCAAATCTGGACATGTGGTTCTTTATTATCAGCTTCGAGTTTGTGTTGCATGTCTGATCACATGGGTGTGAGAACACTGTGCCCTGTAGTGCTGCACTTAGTGTACTGAGATAAAAGAAAATCTAATAAACAACTATCAACCACAGGACACACACAGATAAAACAAAACAAGCTGGTATTGTCATACTAATACTGCTTTAATATCTAGTTTCTCTTACATACCAACGAGTGTCTATATATATATATCTATCTGTTTATCTATAAATCTATATGCATTTATTTAAAAAAAACTTAAAACTGTAAAAATTCAAACACAAATACAAACATTGTATACAGTGAATAAACAAATTAATAAAGAAATAAAGCTAAAATGCTCGGTATAACCATTCAAAAGTTGTCATAAAGAATAAAATAGCTGAAATTTTAAAGTGTATTTTTATTGTTCATTTTGGAAAAATTATTATTCATTGTAATATACCATTTAAAGAGTAAGCAGTGAAGCAATTTGTTTTAAAATATATTTGAATGAATATTTTAAGTATTTTTAAGTATTATTTATACATTTTTGGCATAGTCAGTGTGGTACAACAAAAATCCAACAACACATTCTGTTCTTATGTGACTATAAATCGTGAAACAGGAAATTACCTTACCAAAAAAGCCGCTGAAGGCCCCTTATTAGAGTGTATTGAGGTTAAGTCTTCATAATTTCAAATTTTCAAAATCAGATGTTGTTTGTATAACACAGCAAGTTCAGGTTGTCAAATATTATCAAAGAAAACATCACAACATCTAAATATATATATATATACATATATATATACATTAAATCAAAGATTATGTTGGTTTTTATATATGTATTTACATATATGTATTTATAAATATATATATATATATATTTGATTTGTAAAATATTTTCTTGCATTAATATATTCACAATATTTCCTGCAACTTGTTTAAAATAAAATTCTATATATTTTTCTCATAATTCAACACATGTTTTCCGTGTTGCTCCAGACTGCAGAACCTCCTTAGTTTCCTTAAAGTTGTGTTCACAGTTTTTGATTCCTCTCTTCAATTCACGTCCTGTTATTCTTAAACTGTGGTTGTTTTCGCTTGCACAGTAATAAGCGGGTGGGGTCTCTCGTTCATATCCTTTGCGTGTGTTTGTGTGTATATGTGTAAGAAAGATACTAAGCATTTTTCAATAGGCGTCAATGTGGCCACAGAGAGCTCCGGTTGTTTGTGTATAGGGAATGGTGTGTTTTCCCGAGAGACTGTATTCCAAAACCCCAACATTTTGTGTGAATGTGTGTGTTTGGCCCATGTCTTGCCCCCAAATGACATAGCTGAGAGGTGTCTCTCCCTATCCTGCCTGTTTCTTTGTCTGTCTAGAGGGGCCTACAATTATGGTTGTCGGGTACTGTAATTCAACGTAGTAAATCATGTTTTACAGCAGTTCCAATTTTGCTGATCCAGGTATTTGAATGCTACAACATTCAGTTACACTAGAAAGGGTTGACCATCGAGAGTCATATTATTATTGATATAAATAATATAACTCTATTTAAAATAGGAAAATCTGACCTTTTTTGTCTACAAATACATATGGAGTAAGACAGTGGTTCACAACCCTTCTCTTGGAGTACCCCCAACTTTTGCTGGCCCAATTCAAAGGCTCCTTGAAATGCTCCAAATGTACCTTTTGTTTCCTGTGAAATGAAGGATACAACAGGTGGATCATTCCTTGCCTTGCCTTCCAGATTTCATTGTGCACCAGTGACGACAGGATTTTTTTTTTTTTGAGAAAGCACACTTGTACTTGAAAGTACAAAAAAACATGTTGACATATTTACCAAGATGTGATTATATTTACTTTTAACACAGAGAAATGTATATAATAAATAATCCTATATATATATATATATATATATATATATATATATATATATATATATTAATCATATATGGAAATGGACCGTGATGGAGATATTTAGACAGTTTGTGAACGCTGTTTTGTTTTCAGACAGTTTAATATAACTTTCAAAAACCTCTAGTCCAAATGTTACTGTCACTCCTCATCGGCAGCTGTCACAGTTTCTAGGCAACAAGAACAGCCTCCTGTAGGCTTGTCCGTCCCATTTAACAACGTTCAGTGCGAACTTCGCGGGCTTCAAAGGTGTGACCTGTGAGTTGGGACACATCCTGCATATACCTCCCTAATCAAGCACACTGGATTAAACTCAGCTTGTTAGTAGAGACTACAAGACCTGAAAGACTGGTTGTGTCAAGCTAGAGAATAGAGAGACATCCAAAATGTGCACTGTTGAGGGTACTACCTCAGCAGGACTACTGCAATAAGAGAGTAAGAGTGTAGAGTTATAAAGTAATATAAAATAACATTATGTAACTATAGCTAATAGAGCTATGATAGTAAAAAACAGGGTGTAGAATTGCTATTAGAATTTCTAAAGACAAATAAAGAAGTTTCATCAAGACAAACTATGAATAATAACTTAAATCCATGTAAAGTTAAAAGTTATTAATATATATCTATATTTATATACAGTGGAGTTCACTTATCTCGACCTCGGTTAACTCACCAAACCAATTATGTCGTTGTTTTTGAAGTGGAACCGCCAAACTCCCTATTTGTCTCAGCATTTTCTTATCAGTTATGTCGATTCTTTTATGTCGCCGAATCCTAATATCTCGAGCACAAAAGAGGGACAAATTCGACACTTCACATGGCTATCTCGTGACTAATGATCGTGCCTAGTTCACTGTGCATGCGCTGAGTTTGCGCGGAGGATCGCGGTCCATGTGGTCGCTCTGTCAGTGACGCTTCACTCACAGTGCCGTGCAGCCGCAGAGCAACTCGTGGAAGTGGCGGAAAAATCAAGCCTTGCAGATGCTATCTTGGAAAAGGAGGCACAGGATTTAGCATTGCAGTCCAAGAATTCCCAGATTACATTGACATCGACAAAGACGTTGTTACTGATAGAAGCTTATAAGCATTTGTTTTCAAGCAGATCGTTAAAGGCAAAAAGCAAGTAAGCATTTTAGAGTTTTTAAAGAAACCATAGTAACCGTGTGTGCAATACTTTTCAGAACTGTGTCCGAGTGAAATGACTGTGTTATGAGTGAATGTGTTTATGTGTGGTTGTGACTATTGTGAAATTGTGTTTGCAATATTAGAGAATATAATTAAAGGTTTGTATCGAGAATCAAAGGTGTTTTTATTGTATACTGGTAAATATCTGCTGTTAGTTGGTGCACATATGCCTTTTGTTGTTAGCAAACATATACAGTGTATGTACATTTTTATAGCATGCCGATCGCTTCATCTAATAAATCGCCATATTGGCTGTTGGTTATCTCGATCATTGGTTATCTCGATGCTTTTTTGCAACCCCCGAGCCCGTCGAGATAACCGGATTCCACTGTGTGTGTGTGTATATATATATATATATATATATATATATGGAGAGAGAGAGAGAAAACATTTATATAGATAGATAGATAGATAGATAGATAGATAGATAGATAGATAGATAGATAGATAGATAGATAGATAGATAGATAGATAGATAGATAGATAATGATTTGTAAACTATACATACTGTATATGTATGGTAATGCCTACAGTATGATGAGATTAATAACATGTCTGCAAAATGCATAATTTTGAATTATTAAGAATTGTGCAAGTAGCACAGTATCCATTACTGAGAAACATCCCCGTGGTCTTTTAGGCTCAAAACAATGCCTACAGCGCTCACGGCTTACATTCAAATCTCAAAAGGATCATATTCCTTGTTTAACATGTCACATGACAGGGGACAGTGGGCATGACAGCTGATAATACACTCAAATTTACTTAGTATGCAGTGTCTCTATTGGAAGACCCTACAAGAGAAACACAACATCTTCTACATAAAAACATATACACATCCACTGTCTCCCCACATCTTCTAATCAAATAGCCTCCACACAGTCCCATACAGACACACAATCCCCCTTAACCAGAGCTTTATATGTTATTGAAACTGACATTTGTGTGCAAACACTGTGAGGCCAGAAACGCTACACTGCCGAACACAGAGGTGAGCTCATTTCCACAGTAATGCACAGAGTCAGATGACTGGGGTACAACAGGATAATCTAAAGCTCAGGCACAGCTCTTTGTTCTCGCATTCATTCACTGCAGCTGTTAGTCTGGCTTTAAGGCTAAAGGATGTAATAGACCAGCAAGCGTTTCTGATCTCACTCCATAAAAAAAACAGTGGTGGTATTTTGATATATCCAGTATAAATCATAGGATATTTATATATTTACTTTGTACTTTAAATTACTACAAAGGAATACCTACTTACCAAAGTACATGTCCTTACCTCTAATAAGCATCACAATAAACTGAAATTGCAGTATGTGTGGTAATAATTTTATGCTGCATTTTATTGACCCAGCACTCTCAAAGTCAGCATGACAATGAAGTCGTACTTGTTTACAATGTTTACTCTAATGTTTACTCAATGTTTACTCTAATGAATGCACATATTTTGGATGTGGTATTACATGTCTGATATTATCCTTAGACTTGTAGGCAACTCTTTAAATGTATTTTGTACCACTATTTCACATTATTTCCTCAACAAATATGCATGCACAACAAATGGCAATATTAGCTTTTAGCTTAGCAATTTCCAAAATAGGCTGCAACCAAAAGCTTGATTTGTTGCCTCTGTGTTTTATCAGGCAATGACTTCCCAGCCAGGATTTGCGCTCAAAGGTACCTGCTGAAACTAGTTTTGGAAATACTTTTGAGGCAGCGTAACAGCTTAATGACCTATAGCAAATTAAAGTGAGTTTTAGTGATAGCTAAGTGAATATTTAATTACCGATACTCTAAATGACATAAAAAGTGCAAAAAGTTAGTCAAAAACACATTTACACAAATACGAGCCGACGGCACTTTTTTCTCTTTTTTTTTAGCTCAACTGTGACGAAATGGAAAACACAGGATTGTGCAATATCATAGGAAGCGAAGGATACGTAGGATGTGAAGCTGACATTTGAAATGCCTTGATGCATTCCTGTCTTTGAATGCAACCTCCGTAGGGACATAGTATACTATATGTGGTTTAGCTAGCTAAATTTAGTACCAACATTATTTTATGACTCAGAAAGTAATCATCTGCTAAACAGAAGGATATTGATAAGACAGTCTGGTGCTTTTTTCATGTTATGGGAACACAGTGCTAATCCATACAAAGAGATAAGCAAGACTTCTTCAGAAGGTCGCTGTAGACCGTGATCCAGACGACAGACGAGAGACTATGACCTTTATCACTAATCTTTATGCTTCATTCATGAATAGAACCATTAAGCCATACAAACACAGGATCAGGAAACGATCGGTGAGGAATCCGGATTTGGAGGTGTGGAGCTTTGATGGTTTGTTCTGATAAAGTCTCCCCTGTGCATATACTGTGCACAGTTGACTAGAGATGGATGATGCACCGGTTTAAATGATCTTCCTGACCCCTTGATTTATCTATTGTACATATATAGTTTCTGATCTCCAGCACCTTCACTAGGAAGTGCTCAAAATGCTTCCTTTACAGCTTTCAGCACTTCCACAAATTTAACTTCAAACTTCCTATTCAAATTGATTAATGTCACAGCCATGAACCATGACTGGCTACTTGCTATTTCTGAAGAGTATTTGATTGGAAAAAAGTTTATATGCACAATTTTTACTTTTATACGTCACAAAATATGACTTTTTCTTATCTCACAAAGCCACTTTATATTTCACAAATCCAACTTTGATTCTAGTAATATCGACTTTCCATCTCACAATTTTGTGTAAAACACTTTACAACTGTTTTACATAACTGTGACTCTAGGACGGCACATTCACCATTTGTAGCTGCAATCTCGAGCTACTATCTACTATGCTAATATTATTCACATCTGAATGCATAAGAAAAATATATACATTTCATGTCATAGCATAGCTCAGAAAAACACCATTCATGTGTCAGCCTTCCTGTACAGATATTCATTTGCTGAAACCAAAAGAGTAGAAGATCCACAGACCAACCCATCAAGAGCCCACAGGGTATAGAATGCCACACCATCCAAACCCCGTCTCCATGGCAATCTGAGCCGAGGAGCCCGCCACAGCATTTACAGCAACCCTCAAGTATAGCCTATATTTCCTCTAGAGTTCAGGAGGCGGGTGACCACCCCTATAATTCAATGAAGTACGACACATCGTTTGTTGAAGAGCTTCTTCAGGGCTTTGCCTTGGGCCACTTTTAAATCTAGCGCAAACACTCTGAAAGCCCATGGAGGCATTTTTATCTGTGGAGAAGATGCTTTTACGGGGACTGATGCATTTTTTGGCACCACACGTGAATTTTCTGAGCCACTGGACCGCACACACATCATTTTATGGGTATGAATTCAACCGTCCCAACTGAAGGCTGCGGTTGCAATACCCTGCGCATTTCTGAGAAACACAGGGGGGAAAAATTTACACTACGCCGAATTTCAAACGTTTCCCTGGAACTGGGGAACTCAGAGGACGGATGTATCGGAAGGTTCTGTTTGTGCACGTTTAGTGAAAATAAAACAGTAAGCTATTCAGAAAAAAACACAACATGGAGCCATATGTAGTGTGCTTAATGGATATTCCTCATTAGAAAAAGGTGATCATTCCTCACTAATGATCAGTTATCAGTTTAATAGCACAAAAAGTCTTCTGGGATTTCATAAACATTACATTATTGGATTACCTCAGGGACAATGGGGCTGGTGATGGCCATTTATATTTAACTAGGCAAGTCAATTATACATCAATGTAAACTCTTTCACGCTCAGATTCTAGGAAAGCATTCAAAGTCTGATAACATGGCAGTAACACCTGGGAGACAAAAAAGAAAACAAACTTGAGAGGGAGCGGATGAGCGCATACTATACACACAGCAGAGAAACCGACGGGCGAATGATGACGAAAACACTTTCTGATTAATAAGTGAGAGATTAGGAAATGACCCGTGTCATATTACAAACACCTGATCTGTAAATATTGATTACGCTTTGAGTAAACAGCACTGAATAAAAACAGCAAGTGACAGATGGAAAGAAAAACAACAGAGCAGGCCAGATGTTGCAGTCTTAGATTTTTGAAAACAGCATTTCAAACAATGTAACATCAAATGCTATATTTCATCTACAGCATTGTTTTTAAACTAGAATTATTATTATGCACGCATGTATTATTATTTATTATTATTATACCATGGTAATTTGAAAACTTAAAGCTGTTACTGATGTTTGCAGCCAATATTTGACTGGAAAAGGTAAAAATTACATAAAGTAGCGCATGATTAAATTTATTTTGAATTAATTGAATTAATTATTGCATTTATTTGAATTAATTATCGAGAGAGAGTGATGTGTGAATTACCATCGTCTGTTCAGCCTCTTTCTCTATAAACAATGACGCTGTAAGTTTAATAACTTCAAAACCAGCAATGTTACTCCCTAGTTTCTGAGAAATATAAAGTAGTGATTCAGTAGCAAAGCTATTATTAAGTCCAGCGTGGCAGGGTTGGTAAGTTTTACGTGTGTGTGTGTGTGTTTGTGCTTCCAACAAATCAGAATCAAGTATTCAGGCATGGGATAATAGAAGTAATAGATTACAAAAATAGATTTAAACTTATATATATATATATATACACAATTGCAACAGCTAAACACTAAACATTGATTCATCTCCAAACAATTTTAACAATTTAACAATATATGGTAGTTAAATTGTTTGGAGATGAATCAATGTTTAGTGTTTAGCTGTTGCAATTGTATAAATCTTCAAAAGGAGAATAACAAATGTTAACAGGACAGACATTCACATAAAGAAAAAACGCACACATTCACCTCCACATCCATGTGGGGGCGATTAAAGCGTTATTACTGGATGAACGCAGAACGCAATCTGCTTTCTGAATGAGAAATTAAAAGTACGTCACATGTATCTGTAAGCAGCTGGTAAATAGTTTCAAATAAAGACTGCATAAACTCATCTGACCTCAAGGACAGATGTTATCTAGGACAGGAAATGTTGTTTACCCAAACATTATAAAACAGTGTTTTTATCACGAATAAACGTATGAAATTATTATAAAACTGCCGCAAAATAATGACTTTACATGATGTAGTAAGGCAATATTTGCATAAAAAATAGCTTTGTGCCAATTTGGAAGTATAATTTTAAAAGATGATAATGTTAATATTAATAGGTATACATTTAAAAACAATGTGACATGATCAAGTTCATAATTTTTGTGGAAACTGTCCTGGATATAATGGATTTTCAGTATATTACAAAACATAAATGTCACGCAAGGACACTGTCTTTCTCTCTTCCTTTAGAGTCTGTTATGTGTTTTTCAAAGTTCAAGTGCAGTATGGTGAAGTTCAGAAAAACAGGACTCATGACGTCACACAAACACCGTTTGGAGGACAGATGGTGGTACGTCTGCTGCCTGCAGGCTCTGGAGCAGCCATTGCACTGTGGCTTCTCTTCCATTCCTCTGCGTCCACATCACCAGCCCCGCGAGCACCTGACTCTGAACTGAAAAGGGGTGGTCGGCACAGCACCGGTACAGATCTGCAGAGGACAGGCCCAGGTCCAGCAGCACAGACTTCCACTCCGAACCCAGACGAGTGGACAGATGGTTCAGATGCAGCATGGTTGGGACAGTCGGAAGGATGTGGTCAGGTACACCACACTGAACTGAAAACAAAGAAACAACCTATGATTTTCAAAATACAGTCGAATAAGTTACACATTATGATCTGTTACACAAGCACATATCACAGCATAAATAATTGACAATTACAGCAAAAAATAATAATAATACTGTACATAGGATAATTGTATGCATTCAGAACTGGTTCCATTTTTTTTTTAAGTGACTGATTTTCGTGACATTCAGTTCTGTTAATCTCTTCTTGCATTGTCTTTCTGGTTGCATGCAGCATGACCAGTGTAATCCAATTCACAAATTAGACACAAAAATATAAAATATGTTTATAAATTATATTTTATTTAATATAAATGTTTTATGCAATAATAATACATTATTAACACACCGTTCTAAAAATATAAATATCAATAATTGATTATTATATTCTGAGACCAATTGCTTTTTGCATATGTAATTCTGACCTCAGTAAGTAAAAACATGTTTATTTGAATAACTCATAATGGAATTTTACCATGACCCCTCTCTCTCTCTCTCTCTCTGTCTATATATATATATGAAGCATCAGTAAGCCAAAGCCGACTGACTTTACAGGAATACAGTAAAAGCCTTGAAAACGCAAACATAATTTGAATTATATTTGAAGAGAAGAACTAGGAAAACATGTCTAACCCATCAAAATCAAATTCAAGGTGGTGACATCAACATCCAATCTTTTCGTTCCTGCTCAGTAAAGACACGTCATTGTTTTTGTGTGAAGAGAATTGAGATGTGTTTTGTTTGATCAGTGGAGATGAATGGAGCAAAGGTCAGTTTGAGAGTTTGTTTTGAGCGTTCACAAATTCTTCACAAAATCAAGGACGTCCATTGATTTCTGCCATCAAGAGTCAGGAGTGGCCACAACGGGCCATGAGAATAACAACTCTCTGTATGGCTGGACGAGCACATCTTTAGTATAATCAATCTGAGTTGAATCTAACACTCGGGCATTTCATCAGTGTCTTCTATAATTTGTGTATAAATGTATAATCTAAACATCCAGATTGTTCAGCAAACGTGTTTGAAAAAAGTTCTTATTTTTGCAATTTCACTTTGTGACATTAACAGGTGCAGAAATTTAAATTGAGGAGAAAAGATTCACATCCAGGGCATATATACAAGTGCAGTATAATTCTGTCATGGATTTGGACACTTTGCAGTAGCTCTTCACAGTTTTAAAGCTTTTAGACCCAAGAGACAAAGAAGATTAGTGTGTTTAGGTGCCCCGACCATCAGCGATAAACACCACAAAGAGGATTTCATGCAGCGAGTGCTGATTTAGCAAACAGGGGGTGAGCTGGGAAAGATCCATAAAATGTCTGGGGCGATACTTTATCTGATTAATGGCACATGGGGGTATAGAAAAGAGGGAAAAAATGAGATAGCCACAAAGTGTAGAAAAGATATTGGGACTGAACGTAAAAATAGGCAGACAAAAGGTATCAGGGAAAGGAAAAAGTCAATTGAAATGGATGTGGAAAAACTAATTTTGAGTGTCAGCTGCTGTAACTCACACTAAACATGATTTAAAAAGTGCAAAACACAAATTTACAAATCACTGAATATGAAAAATGTATAGCACAAAATTAAAGGTGGTTTAAACAGAAGAAAAAAGAACAATGGAAAACTAAATTTGAGTTTCCATCATTTTCTTTTTATCAAAATGAATAAATAATATAAATATAAAATGAATACACTTTCATGAAAGAAAGAAAGAAAGAAGGGAAGAGAGAAAGAAAAAGAAAGAAAGAAAAGAAGGGTACTCTGCAAAGTACATTGCCTGCATTTCAGCGAAATGCTTAACTTTTCTGAGAATTGCTTCGTTTTTTATTGGATGGTGCATTCCAGCTTCAATTTCCATGCGTCCAGGACGCTTAACTCCAAACTGCTGGAGGGAACAGATAGATCGCACACTTTAAAAAAGCCTTGATCTGAGGGGACAGTTACAATGCCAATGTTATCTTTAGGTTGAAGAGAGCTTTTGAAGACACGTGTAGCTCTAATGTACATTATAGCCTATCAATTATGCCTTTGTTTTATAAAGTGTCTGTGAGTGTGTTTAACAGCTGCAAGTGTTTACAAAATTAAACATCCCTGTGAGAGTATGCTGTAAATTTGAAGGATTATGAATATGTTTTGTCTTTTTAAAGGTAATAAAAACACACAGATGTGAGTGAGTATGTGTGTGCTCGTTGGAATGTCCTAAAACAGGTTTCTCTCTCTCTCTGAAAAGTAAATTAGTTAATTTTGGGCAGGGTGATAGTGAACCACCCACTCACGGTGTCTTGGGAACAGCAAGCTGTGCTGTATCTCTGGAACTTTCCACGAAATCACACAAAAAAACCCTGCTTTTCAACAAGCTTGACGTCACAGGATAAGGCTTGTTTATCTTAAGTTAAAAAGAGAGCTTATAAATCTGTACAATATACAATATAAACCACTTGTTGGTTTATATAATAATTTATTTAACATCTAACCAAACATAAAACTGCAGGATACCATCACAATCTGAGAACAATGTTCCTGTTTCCTCCTGAAAAGAGATGGGAACAATAAAAAAGGGTTCACTGAGGACATGTTCGCTGCATTTACACTCCAGGTCATGAATCCCAATTCCCAATTTGTTGATTATATCTGATTTTTTTGGATGACCAGCTTACTTCGTTTAAAAGTGACAGATGGAAAAGCACATTTACTATCAGATTTATAATTATTTCTACATGTGAATGAGGCCTGAAACCAATCTGAGAATATCGGAATACATGTGCCTTTTCTCCTGCTTACACTTTCGTGGGTCATATCCGATCTTTGGGTCATAATTGGGTCACTTGAGCCCTGGAAGGTAAATATGGCCTTAGACTCACTACAGGCACTCAATGTGAAGACACCCTGTTGTTTCATAAATGTCATTTTAGTACATTCCAGTTTTTATCAGGCTTCAAATGTTCCACCACATTCCTTTACTTATGACCACAATTCAGCTTCTCAAGGAAGGAATTACGGTGAGATAACTGGATATGCTCTAAACTAAAAAAAAATAAGATTACGCCTCTTTGTAATGGAAATGTCCGGTAAAAAATATGTGGCTTATGAGCATAAAAAAAAAAAAACGAATGGAATTCATGCTTAAGTTAAAATGTGGAATGATACTAAATACCAAACAACAATCAGACCAGAGTTATTAATACTAATTAAAAACATAATTTTTTAAATAATTGTAATTTTTATATAATTTATAAATATCATTTAGATATAAAAAATTATTACAATTGAATAACTATTAAAACGTACTTACAAATAACAATTATGTTTTTAATTAGCATTAATAGCTTGATATATATATATATATATATATGATAACACTTTACAATAAGGTCTCAATTGTTAACATGAATGTATGAACTAGCATTACTAAAAATGAGCGATACATTTATTACAGTATTTACTAATCTTTGTAAATGTCATAAATCTAGCTGTTTCTTGTTCAATCATGTTAGATCACAGTGCTTAAAGAATAC
Source organism: Rhodeus uyekii (assembly GCA_037043235.1). NCBI lineage: Eukaryota > Metazoa > Chordata > Actinopteri > Cypriniformes > Acheilognathidae > Rhodeus > Rhodeus uyekii. Next base: position 4,380,867 of record JAWRVZ010000044.1, read on the forward strand.
AACTCTTGCTATTGGTAAAATATTAAAATAAACATGAACTATAAGAATTAATAAGCTGTAGAATTATTGTCAATTGTTAGTTCAAGTTAGTGTGTGTGTGTGTGTGTGTGTGTGTGTGTGTGTGTGTGTGTGTGTGTGTGTGTGTGTGTGTGTGTGTGTGTGTGTGTGTGTGTGTGTGTGTGTGTGTGTGTGTGTGTGTGTGTGTGTGTGTGTGTGTGTGTGTGTGTGTGTGTGTGTGTGTGTGTGTGTGTGTGTGTGTGTGTAAATAGGTTTATCTACATTGAAGTTACTACAATAATTTTTAAAAACTATAATCATTTTTAATTTTGCATTTATAGCCCTGGCCAGTCTGTAGTATCTCTTCCACAACGAATGAATTTCCTTGGGCAAACTTAAGATGCTTGTCATTTTTAACTTATTTCACTTTTTTTTTTAAAGGATTGTTTTTTATGGGAAATTTTGTTTTATATTGAAAATAAAAATGCTACAAAAATAAACCGTAGATTATTTTGTGGTGGGGTCAGTGAAAAGACAGTAAGGGAAATTACAAATCTGAAGTGACTGTGCCAGCACAAAAGTATATATTACGGTTGGTTATTCTTCAGATGACTGACAAAATCTGTTAAAAATCATTAATCCAGCTCCATATAAATAAAGACAGACACAAAATCTCTCTGTTGTCGAACTGCAAAAGATTTGCTCTTCAACTCGAGACAGATGGTTTCATGTTATGAAGTGGCCAAAAATGTTCAAATGGCGGACCATAAATCTAAGAACTATTAATTGTCCTTAATAGACCCCATCTGTAAGCCTTGGCTTTGGGTACATGAACAGTGAGATAAAGCGGCGCTCTGGTGTGGCTAAATTGGCTGTGCACATCCGAGTGAAGAGGCCAGCTGGAATGGCCCAACGCTGCAGCCTGCAGTGCTTCCACATTCTGACAGGAAAACTCTCCGCAAGCCAACTTTCCTGGAAATCAGACAGTATTAGAGATGGGTGAGGGAGCGGAGGAGGAGATTAAATATGATGTTCCAAACTTCCAAAACAAACAAGTGAACAGCACTGTGCTGGCGTGTTTCAAAAGCAAATTATTAATAGTGCCTTTCTCCGTCCACCCGTGGACAGAGGAGGAGAGTTCACACAAGGAGAAGAGTCCGGCTTAATCGACACTAATGCGATCGTTACTAGGAATACAACTGGGGTCTCTTGCATGCTATTATTGATTAACTCGCTTAAACTCTTTCACCGTTAACAGACTTCTAAAGTGTTCGGTTCAGCACGTCTTCCTAAAATTATGACCGGTTCATAAAAATCTAAGTCTGCATGGTTTTCATCTCCAGCTCACGATCAAGGTCTCACACAAGCCGGTTTGCACAGGAAATCCTCCACATGAAATCTGACCATGCTAACATAAGCAATAATGGAAGTCAGTCGGCTAAATTTGTCTAAAGGCCCGTCACAGAACATTTCGCCTTGTAAACAACTTAAAATTCAGAACCTTCTGATAATTCCCAGAACCTGTAAGTGAAGGCTTAAGGTACAATTTGCATAGTTTTTCTTAAAGCGAGCATCTCATAAATAAACATGCCTGCAGACGTGCAAATGGACTTGACAAATGAGGATATCATGTCCCCACTTGACTGATTTCCATTCAAAAGTAGGTAATAAGATGATAAGGATTGTGCATGTGTCTCCTTTATTAATGTGTTCGTGACACTGCAGATTCAGCGCCAGTCGCAATGATGGAGGATAAAAGCAAGATGAATGAAAAACACGTTCCCATGCCAACGGAATGACATCATTGCTGTCGAGATCCAAATTGATAGGGACATGAATATTAATAATTTGAGCAGCGGATGAAAATAAAAAGCGGGAAAGGAAGAACAAAGCATCACAATTGCTTGCGCTTATGAACGGCCCCTGACAGTCAAAACATACTAAGCTAAGCAAAGCTTTAAATTAAAGCAGTACTTAAGTGTGAAGAATGTTTGCTCAGAGTAGCGCTCGTCCTAGACTTCCTAGAAATGTGCATGCAAACTTCTTTTTTCCCGTTTCTTTTATGCTTTCTCCCTAGCCCCACCCCATCCCCCAATATATTACCATCTGAACCACAGTAAGTCAATAAAATCTTCAGCTCAGTAACTGGAGACGGGAGAGAGAGGGAGAGCAGCCAACAAACGGCTTTGATTATATTTTTCCTAGAAAGGAGGATGCTCAGCGAGAGTGCTGGGCCGCAGCACTAGTGCCAGGAATTAATGCAGCTTTCATGGAAAACCAGGGCAGTGCACCAATCCGGCCTGGCCTTGAGAGACTCAAAACACAACTTCAGCTTTTTTTTTATACCTTGCTCTCCCTCTGTTTTTCTTTTTACGTCTTGTTTTTCTAGGAGGGAAGGGGTTGTGGTTTTTTCAGAGGTGTTCTGGGGTTTGGTTGACTGTATGACTAAAAATGGGAGATGCGGAGTGTGAACGGAGGGTTGTTAGCGGGTGTTCTGTTCTCTCATGGGAAAACAACAGAAAGCACATAATAAGCCGTCTTTCAGCAAAACAACAGCTGAAATATATACAGCGCACAGTATGAATTTTTGTCTCCACAAACATCTGTGCACCTGAAACAAGACTGGTGTGCATGTAAATAATGCATCTCAGAGAATTAATATATGCAAACACACTGGCTTTCAAACCATATGGAAATTTGCTATGTTTTAAATGCATTTGTTATAGAAATAGTAGGTGTGTTTGGTGTTAGGTATTAGAGGAAGAGCAATGAAAGCACATTTTATTTAACCCTCTGGTCAGATACATCGTGACCTCCAGCTTTAATAACCTCATCTCAATTAAAATGGCTTCATTATGAGACAGAGAGTGAAATTAGGTGAAACAGAGAGGGAAAATGAGGGAACAGAAACACAATAGATAACTGACAAAAAAATGCTTTAAAAGTAGTGCAACTAGCCAAATGAGCTGAGTGCCTTGAAAAGGCTCATAATAATTATTATAAAATGCATGCTATATATTTAATTGACATATTTGTTTATTTATAGATTTTTGTTATATGTTTTATCCACAGTAAAATAATAATAACCATAATAAAACATTTAATTAAATTATAAATGAAATTACAAAAGATACAATTTTGTAATTTTATATATGTAAATAAAATGACAAACTTGTATAGCTTGTAATTTAATTATATGCTTTAATATAGTTAGGTATAGAATATAGTATTGTTAATATATATACTACAGTATATATAATATAATGTAATGCAATACATATAATAATGTCAATATACAAAATGTCAAGTATTAAAAGAGGGGTAAGATGGCCCCTACTGGATAAACATTTACAGAATGTATACATTTCTTTTGATATAATTCTTATTCATATTTAGATATATTTTGAGCCTTCAGTGCCAACTTTTGGAACTTCACCAACCCCTGCACACACACACATAAATGTTTTATGACAGCAGTATTAATGCATCACAATGCGCTCAGAGTCTGGGGTCCGCGGTTTAAGCTGAACACACACGCGCTATTGATGTATGGTTTGTGTTTTTTGTGTCAGTGTCGGGGAGTGGTTGGATGAGATTGAGCTCAGGTCACGGCGCAGGGACTCACCTGTGAACGGCGGAGATGGAGACTCGGTGTCTTCCGCGCACAGGCGCAATAATCTGTCTTTGATCCAGGGGAAATCTTTCTCTAATGACCGAGTAAAGTGATGGAAGGCGCGCGAGCCGCGACTGGGCAGAATCTCCAGCAGCTTTATCGTTTTTCTCCTATTAGACGACTCTGACTCAATCTCCTCTAAATCACTCTCTGTTAATATCTCCTCCTGGTATAAGTACTGTATGATCATGTCGTCCACTAAAAGCTCCTCGGTCAAAAAAAGCCGCTGGGATCGGAGCAGTTTTTTGTGTTTTGGGTCCATATTTGAACCCGATGATCGAGTGAAGCACCTGAATGTTAATCACAACGGACTTAACTATAAGTATATTACTATAGCAACGGGGGAAATAGTGACGGATCCTCGTTAAACTATCAATATTTGTTGTTAAATGCACATGTTTGTGTAAGTATATCACAGAAATATCACAACTTTGCGCTGTTGTTTATGACTTTTCCGCGTGGTGTCGCCTTTATTTCTACCGGGTGGAAACGATGTGCGGGAGGAACTAATTTTAGGCATTTCTCTTGTTCCCATTTACTGCCCACAATCCAAAATACACTATTTGGCTGATTACACTGCCACGCTGTTTTCGACTTTCAGACAAATGGACCCAGACTGCCAACATATAAATATAAAACCAGATTTTGTCGGTAATGCATTAAAGCATTAACAAACATTAAAACTTTAACACGCGTTAATACATTATGTATTATTAAAGCATCACAATTGTAATTTATTTAATGTTTTTAAGAAAATCTAACATGTATCTTATTTTCACAGACTTGCATCTATTTAAAATGGAAATGTGGGACCTCATACAAAGAATGTAAGAATATTTTTTTATTTAGCCTGATGCCAAGTTAACAAAATTTTATTCTAGTAACAATTTATCTTATAAAAATATTGTATATTAATGCAACTGTCTCCTGATCTGATCTGAAAGTTCTGTTCAATACATATTTCCTTGTCCTCCTGACATTTTGTTTGAAATGCTATGCTTTTGTTTTGCCATTTAAAGTGGATTTAATCTTTCAAACGCTGGTTCTGATTTTTCAGAGCAACGGTTGTTCCAGGAAGAGCGGATTATTTGAATATCATGGCATTCATGAGCTGCAAGAAACTGGACGTATCTATGTAAATCCCCCTCATGTGTTATTTCCATGTTCAATCCTGAGGGGCCATACCATCTTAACCTTTTGAGACATGTCCTCTTGCAAATAATGCCATTAATTTCCAATTCATTACATTTATGGTATGGCTCCTTACACAACAGAACATAAGGCCTGCCTTACCATCAAGCACATTTTACACTAAGCCTTTTAAATCTGTTAGCAAGGATTATCTCTTCAGAGAATCCATTATTTTTGAGTCGTATGGACTTCAAGCTAAATTGGAAGCATCTACAGTGTCAATTAAGGACATGGATCTTTGCAGAAAAATGTCCTGTATAGTCAGTGAATATTTAAAACGCATTACAATTTTTGTTCAGTTTAGTTTAGAATAGATCTTATCTAATGTTTCACTGTTGCATGTTTATAACTGTGTCATAATTATCACCCTTAGCTCTGAATAATGTCTTGTATGTTATGGTTTTGCTCGTGACGCTGGGCCTGTTTCAAATTTGAATGAACAGTTTAGATATTATCAAGGGGTTGATAATGCCATAATGGTACAAAGGGTGCCATGTGTACTTTTGCATGGCTTTGCATTAGGCTGTGTTTTAATCAGATGTAAGTACAACATACAATGAAGGCTTTGAGCTGAAGTATTTCATTTAAATGTTTTCTGTGAATGTGTGTTTAAGTAGTTTGATACCACTTGCCCCTGAAGCAACCTTTTAAATCCTGTTTACTTGACCACTTGAGCTGTTAAGACGTTCAACAAGCCAGTGTCAGGTCCGGTCATGTAACGAGATATGAACTTCAGAATATTCTTCACTTGGTCATTTCAGGTCATCTTGCCTTCAGCCACTGACAAGTTTCAGGTCAACATGTTTGTGCGTCATTCTACTTTTCTTGGGAAATTTCTTCTGGAATTGCATCCGAACTACATTTCATTTCATGTTGTGTTTTAAGAAAAGACATTAAAGAAAAGACACATTATAAATAAATGTGTAAATAAATTCAGTTCAATTGATAATGATCACAAACAAAAATATCTTATAGCTATACTTTAACTTAGAAAAAATGCAATGGTAACCAGTAATTTGTAAAAAATATAATACAAATAAATTAAAGCTAAAGCTACATTTTCTTGGTAACACTTTATAGTTGTTGAAATTAAATAAGTAACGTTATTTCTTAATACAGTAGTAGGCAAAAGTGATGTCTGGTCTGGGAAAAATAACACATTCAGCCTTTATTCAAATTAAAGGCTAAAGATTTTGTTAGCATATTGCGTAGTTGTCCCTGGTGTCTATTGTTTTGATTCTGAAGACATATAGTATATACAAATGTATATATAATATGTCCCTGTAGAACTTTCACAGAATAAATAGGAATAGTGATCTTATAGAGTAAGATGTGAAGGGTCCAATTCTATGATATTGTGTTATTTTATTATATTTTGTTTTATTTATTCATTGGTGCCTAATATCAAGTTAGGCATACAGTTTTGTTGGTGTAACTTATTGTTTTTTTCTTTATTCCCTTGAACACAGCTAATGGTTTCTAAGGACAGATATTTTTCATACTTGATAGGATTACGTTGATCTTCTAACGTTCTGTAACCAACACTTAAATGTGTTTGTGACTGCAGAAACTGTGACGGCGCACTGGTGCGGTCAATTACATCCAATTTCCATGTAAAGTCCAGTGAAGTTTAGAATACCTGGAAACAGTGATATCTCCACGTTATCTTTGACTAAACAACTCTTTTATGTTGTGACAAGGAAAACTCCAGCATTTAGCAGCTCTTTCTTGGGAATGGTGTCAATATTTAACAGAGAAACAGTCACTTTCTTGAGCTGATCGGGTAGCTAGTTGCCTCTCGAGGAAAAGTCTATGAATACACAGCTTTCGTACACACGGTTTATTCGAAAAATCCCTGGAAAATATTGAGTGACTCAAAATGTTACTCAGAATTTCCATGCTTTGGTGCAAGCTAAGAAAAGAAAGAGAGAGAAAAAAAACAACGACAAGAAAAACTGTGCAAATGGAAAATGTTCTGGGCAAATTGGGACTTAAACTTTCCAAATCAGGTGGCAAAACACTTTCACAGACAATGTTCAGAGCAAAAAATCTTGTATATGAAATACTCTGAAGTGCTAGCGTGCATGAAATGTCATATAAAAATAAAATGTACATGATTAACAAATCAGTGATAAAATTCCAGGGTGACTCTTCCCGTTAACTTAACAACCAAACAAACCATTTCCAAACACTTGGATTATGGCACTTGGCACTGGCAGTTGGATTATGTGTATATTTTCAGTAAATTAAAAACCAGAATTTCATTTAGGATATGGGTTTACTGAATGTTTGAGAGGGTGCCAGGATGTGGGTGTGTGACCTTGATGACGAGCGTTATTATCAGTTCTGCACATGATTGGCTCATTCAGGGGCAGAAATAAAAGAGTGAATTTGTAAAGGAAAAAAAACAAACACAGTGTTTGTTTAAGGATGTTTTTCTTCACTTTTTTGCACTGAAATAAAATTATTATATCTCCAGAGCATGTTCGTTTTAGACATTGCCAAAAAAGACAGTCACAGAACAGGAGTTAAAGCTATGATTGCTTTTATTTCTCACTTTTTAGGAGACAATCCATTCTCTCCGGATGCAGCACAAAAGTTGTAAAATGATATCAGTGGAATTTTGTAGCGGTAAAGAGATCATATCAGACGTATACTTGATTCCCACCCAAGATATACCATGTCCTCAAGGAAGACGACAAATAAAAATAACATTAGTATATGTGATCTGAAAGATGTTGGCAGAATGAGCTTTTATGTTGATCTGACTGTAGTTTCCTAATGATTTAGGTGGGTAAAACTTTGGTGTATTTGGAATTTCTTAATTTAAAAATAATTGGCAAAATCAAGTCCACTAATCTGTAATCCTTTTCAGAGCAATGCTTTTTGGGATAATACTATCTGAATGCTTTACTTGAAATAGTAAGTATGGAGAGAGAAAAAGCAGGAATTTAGCACTTAAGCACAATGGTGAATAGAACATTAAGCGCCCCATTCTTCAAGGAATAGAATTATGTATGTTTCGTTAGACCAAAATAGAAAGGCGGTCAGATTAGTATGGAACTTGAAAGGAAAGTCAGATTTTTCTTACAATCTCCCAGTAAACAGCAGTGAGGAGAAAAGAAAAGCTTCTGACTAAGCATGTCTTTTTTGGTCTGTGTCAAAAATTACACGTCAGCATAGAATTAAATATTCTCCATATACGTCCAATCAGCATGCAGGTTTATTAAGACGCCCTCCTGAGGTAGGGTTCACACAGGCCAATACTTGTTGACCATATGCAACAAAAGCAGAAACAAACCATGCTGCTAAATTACCTCTTGGTTCAGAATGTGCAACAAAATACTAAGCCTGTGGTATATTTCATTTGCAAAAATACACACCCTTAAAGCCTGGAGAATGGCAAGAACCTGTGTTAGCATGTTTGAACTTTTAAATCACACCTTGAGTTTTTTTTATATACTCTACCTTTCAAAGGTTTGGGGTCAATTGGATTTTTCAAGTCTCATATGCACGGTAAAACAGTAAAAACAGTGATATTGTGAAATATCACAATTTCAAGTGACTGTTTTAATAGATTTTAAAATGTAATTTATTCCTGTGATGGCACTCCAGATAGTCCAGTCTTCAGTGTAGAAGGTAATATGCTAATGTGCTGCTTAAGAAAGTTTTCTTATCTACTAACCCCAAAGTTTTGAACAGTAATATATACGTTTTATAATGTTTAACTGTTGAAAATTGACTGTTTAAAAAAAGGGCTACTTGTAAATGTAACTTTCCAGTAGGTATTACATTATCATGATGACACATCAGGATATACAGTATATCAAATTGCAAGGTACTTGCCAATTCCCAGCAGTTCCTTGAGCAACCATGACATCAAATGATCATCTATGACTACAGTACAAAAATATAACATGGATAATGAGCAAATAAAACATACTCAAAAAGCATTCAGCTTCAAACTCCTATGTCTCAAACATAGGATGCTAAACAACTCTGAAAACTGTTGCAATAAAGGGACAGTTCACCCAAAAAATGTACATTTTCTGTAATCATTTACTCACCCTCATGCTGTTCAAAAATCATGTCTTTCTTTCTTCTGTGGAACACAAAAAAATATACCTCAAATGTCAGTTAACATCACAACGAGGTCTGACGTCAGTTGATGTTTGTGCCACTATAGACTCAGAATATTCCAGTTGAGTTGTATGGATTCATTTCACACTAAAAATAAAAGCTTCTTAATAGTGGACAAAGGTTCTTCCGATTATTAAAATGTTCCTCACACTAAGAACAAAATTGTTCTTTTAAGAACTGTTCACTGAAAGGAGAATATAAGACGGTTCTTCTGAGGCATAACTGCAGAACATAAAATAAAATGTTGGTACCTTTATGTCCTTGATAGTTTTGGACCCTATTGACTTTACGGTACATATATGTATATATTGTCAAAAACATCTGCAACATTCTTCTAAATATCTTCTTTTGTGTTCTGCAGAACAAAGAAAACCGAGTTTGGAACAATATGAGGTTGAACAATTCATTTGTAGGTTAACTGGTCCTTTAAAAGAGATACACGGCCACACCTTGAGGCGTTCTGTATATCTGATGGGCGTGTAACTGGAGCCCAGAGATTTGGGTGAAGGCCAGTTTGCCTCAGTCATACTGCTTGCTTGCTCTTTAAAACCTGACCGTAGAATATCTACAGGTCATAAACTTGTTAAGTGCTCAATGAAGGACACTTAACATTGTTATGATATTCTTTGTATAATCAGGATAGTTCTCCCATAAACGAACGTTCTGTCATTGTTTACTCACCCTCATGACGTTCCAAATCTGTACGTTTTTCTTTCTTCTGTGGAGAACAAAAGACATTTTGAATGTCTAGGTTGATACATGAAAGTCTATGGAGTGCAGTGTCGTTTTGGATCCCACTGACTTTCATTATATGGACAAAAACAAAATATCTTCTTATCTTCACAGAAGAAAGAACGTCAAACAGGTTTGATACAATGTGAATAACATTTTTGGGAGAACTATCGCTTTAAAGTAGTCCTTGGGCACAAGGAGAGGGATCCCAGGCAAATGATCCTAAACGGGACATTAGCACCGCATTATCACTGGGTCTATGATCCATAGAACCTCAGCACTTATGGTCATTGTCGTCCACGCGGTTTTTTATACATTGTAGGTGTAGTCTGTCAGGTAATCCTTCAACCGGTTAGGCAAAGGAAGTTCTTGTACTCGCCGTGTTGTTTTATTGATGGCAATACGACACAGATGCTGCAGAGATGGTGTGGCTGTGTACACTGGAGTCGTGAGCAGCAGCTGCACAGTGCCGTTGGACTGGGCAAGAGGGGTAGTCCTGTCCTTACAAGACGTCCGGGACAGCTGCACGTAGTGTTCCACGAGATGGACGACGCTGTCGAACTGCTTTAGTTTGGGCTTGACCAGCACCACGGAGTCCAGCTTGAACTTGCCGTCCTTGTATTCGATACGCAGGTTGGTTGGTCCCGCAGACGTCATGGCAGAGATGGTGAAGAGGTAGTCCCTCTGAGAGCTGTCCCGAACCAGAAACGTGCCCTCCGATGTGTCCTGCAGGATCTCCTTGGCTTCGTTGGCTGTCAGGCTGCCCCAATACCAGCCTGCTTCCAAGAAAAGAAGACACACAGATGGTCACACGTATCCACAGTATTTGTTTCAGTTTGCTTGTGTAACTTGAGACCCGCACCATTTCCCTCAAAAGGACACGCTCACAAAACCATGACTTACTGAGAAAATTCACATCTGATAATGCAGCAAAAAACAAGCACTTCTGAAATGAACTGTAATTGAAAACATTATGGCAACTGCGGCACAGCAAGACTAAACAACACGGCAAACATGTCAACAAAAATGACGTATCTTTCCTGAAATAATGAACTACACCATCTGATTATTTCATCTAGGGATATTTAACATTTTTTACAGACAGATGCTTAACAGATGTCCACACACACACACAAAAAGCTACTCAAATTGTTTTTCTCAGCATCAAACAAACATAAAAATGGATCTTGTTGCAGAATCTTAATTAATGTATCTTGTTTTTCTCTTATACACAGTGCAGTGCTGGACTAAATTTGCTAGTGCACTTGAAACCAGAAAGGGATGCACATTTTCCAGCCAGGCCAGGAAATATAACAAAAGCTTCATAGACATGATAATATCATTCTTTTGTTGCACAAAAGCAAACAGAAAATGTAAACAGTAAAGGCTTTTGTCAGGAAATTCACATAGTTCATACTTGCATTCACTTTCATACTTCATAGCAGAGTCAGAAAGGGGGGCTTGTGGGAAAAATGCCACAGAACGTGACAAAAATCCACACACACAAATGCAATGACTTTTGTATTTATAACATATATAGTTCTTAATTTTACATATACTGTTTTAATTGGTGCTGAATTCCTTTTATTTACACTTCGTAATACTCTCAAATCTACCGATTTGTATAAAGTAATTTATTAAAGTATTGACATAAACGGACACAAAAAATATACTGTATATGGATAGAAAACCATATGACATTCAAAAAATTAAATCATAGCTGCTTTAAGAACATTATTAAACTAATGCCAAGACCATCACTTCATTTATGACTACCAGTTTCATTTATGTGATTAAAGTGCATTTAAAACATTTTATTGAACTTGATATATATATACACACACACACACACATATATATATATATATATATATATATATATATATATATATATATATATATATATATATATATATATATACATTATTTAGAACTTTTTATACAGGGTTGATTTTTTTTAAACGGCCTATTATCACTTTTAACATCACTTTTTTATGTATATAAATCACTAGCTGTGGCTGAGTTTACAACATTAATCCAGTCAGTGTCACGGGAACAAATAAACGGAATATGGAAATGAGCAGTAAACGTTTACCAGTGTTTTTAAGGTCTCTCATGGCAGTGGCAATGCGACTCTGTTCGGACTCCGTGACTTGGGTTTCGGTTTGCGATCTCCTTTCATTCTCGATGCTTTCCGCGGAGTCGGATGAGTGACAGGTCATTGGAGAACTGCGTTCTGCATCCAGTCAATGTCTATAATTATCCCTCAAAGACTACTGACTCTTACAATCCACCAAAACATGTGAGAAGTCTTCCACAGCGTCCGTGGAGTTTGTTTGGCTGCACCGATCTGAAAATACACACATGCTTTAGACAACAGAATTTCTCATTTCAAGGTCTGTAATGATGGGTTTTTTTTCTTTCAAACACGGATATAACATTCCCGTAGGCTATTTATCAGCTTGAAATTACAGTTGTTTATCCCTTAAGTACGTAAATGAACGTCAAGCACATAGAGTGTTATTGTTACAATCTTCCACCTGTTTGTAACACTATACGAGGCTGTTATAAAATAAAATAAAGTTATTACGGTAATCAAATTTACTTCCTCAAAATAATCATGACATCCCATGTCACCCTCATTTTAAGCATTTAAGATTTTTTGTAAATAATTTTATAATGTTTCCTGAGGTGCACTTATAATTTGAGTTTTACATCAAAATTGTCATAATTTAGAAATGAGAAATTTGAATGCTCTGTTGAAAGGGGCGTGTCTGATCTTTGCATATGAAATATTACATGTGGAACTCTCTTGAAAATTACTGTTTTTAGTATTACAGCTGTCGAGATTAAGTACCATATTCGTGAGAAAGTGTTGATTATAGTGTTATACTTAGAATGCTTGCAACAATGAGCATTGACAGACGTGTCTGTTGAGCTCATGAACGCAGTGATCCCGTCATTGCAACTCGTTTCTGCACTCTCATGAATGCTTTCATCACAACTAACAGAACGAACATGATGGAACTAAGAGATTCATTGTGCAGTGTGGACAGTGTTTTGGTGAGATCCCATAATTCAGTCACTGATTCTGTGTGATTGACAGCCCCAGCGATTATAAAGGCAGCATTCTTTGAATCCGCCCTGTACAGCTTAAAATGCTGAACGAGTTTTCTTAGAGAAATGTTATTAAGTTCTACAGATGCACAAATCCACTAATTATAAACAACAAAGCTGTGACACAATGACAACAAAAGATTAATGGTTAAGTTTAGTCAGATTCATTATTTAAACCTGGAGTTTTCACGATCGATGAATTTGCGCTAAAGTGACCAATAGCATTGAAGCGCTATTTTACTAATTTCATCATCAATTTAATTTTTGTTTTTTAATTTGACTACATACTTTTGTACTAAAGTGACAAAAATACAGATTTGAAATGCTATTATAGTGATTTGATAATGTCTAAACATTTAATTTACCAATAAGCGCTTCTCTGATGCCATCTTATTGTGGCCATTTTTTATTTAAAAATAAAAAGGTTTTTATTCTTCAAAGTCTCAGTTTTCCTCAATGTTGAGGAGTTAAGATATGATGAGGTCATCATAGTCTACCATTCCTTGGCTTTTGGTGAATTGATGTCACTCACAGTTATGGTAAGTGTAGGAACACTGTCCTATTCTATTCAATATTTGTGTGTCCAGCAGAATGGAAAATGTTTAACCCTTTCCATCTATTTAGACATGACATTTATACCCAGCACACATACGTCACCAAGATATCTATTAAAGAACGCTTCACTGGGAAAGCATCTTTACAAACACCTGAGAAACGCCTTTAAGGTGTCAGTTTTACATCCTAAAGGCATTTTCTAAATCTCAATTTAACGTCTGACCGAAAACACCCTAGAGATGTATTGCAGATGAGCAAACGCACGTCTTCCAGATGTAAACACACACATCAAATAAAAGTCTGCTATCGGGGTGGTTTTTAACACGTAGATGAAAAGCTTGTGTGAATGTTATAGTTGCTGCAATCTGATGATTGCAAAATAAATTATAAGAAAGATTTGAAATCACTATTTCTTCTTACCTCCAACCTGATTTTTTGTCCAATAAATCCTTTATATTAGAGCCTCACAGCTTCTGCTGTCCCCTCTTGAGAGTGGTGATCACATTTGATCATGATTTCTCCCCAGTAGCTCATTTCTAATTGGTTATTTGCAGTACTCTCATAAAGTGATAAATGACAGTGCATTTTCGAGTCAATCTCACTTGAATAATCCAAAGGGCAGCCTTAACTGCTATTCTATTCCTCCTGTGTTTTTCCCCAGTTGTTTTTCAGTCGGATAAAATAACTCAATGGCAGTCGTCACGAGCGAGTGTGAATGGTTCATAGCGCACGTGCATGAGGGACAAAAACACAAAGGCGAATACGCAGAACTGCCTTTACTGGGAAACTGCATTGACAGCTCCTGGTAAATGATAGTGTGACAAATAAGACAAACGCCTGTATTTGATACAAAACGAGTCAGTAAGGAAACTTCTATGCGTGAATTATTTGATGAAGCTGCTATCCGAGACATAATGATCAGAAGAAATAAAGCAGAACGAACAGAAACTTGAACGAGTGTCGGAGAAAGCGCACATCACTTACCTTTTGTCCAAGTGAAAGCAATTAAGTGGTTTCGCGTTACAGACGCTCAATGGCACCATGATTCAGACCCATCATTTATTAATGGGAGACACTGATCGGGTCCCTGTCTGATGCTCAGCAGGACGGGACGCGTTTTCCCTCGTATCTGCATTGATTCTTTGGTCGGCAGCGACTCCGTCCACAGGCGCACCGCACGCGCCGTGCGTCCAAACGCGTTACAGCGCGCGCCAAAAGAGTTGGACACATATAATTACTCTCTCCAGCGGTTCAGCGATATTCCAGCGAAGCTTTTTTCTTCTTCTTCTATTTCGCGTGTATGTGTGTGCGCGCTCGTCGTTAACGACTTAATCCTCATTTAAAATGACTGGTATACAAAAGACTAATTTCCAGGAACTTTCCAGGAATCGTGTCACGTGGTCAGAAACGCGAGCGCTCTCTTAAGGTCGTGCCAAATAACCATTCTGTTGTTTTTTTGTTTATTTGTTTGTTTTGCTGGGCACGGATTTGATTACAATTCGCGCTTCATGCAATTATTGTTGTACTACGTTGTTATTGCTATTATTATAAGCTTTTTAGTGCGAATAATATTTTTCATTACCACCATAATTTGTACATTTCTTTACATTAAAGCCTAAGCAATTAAACAAGAGACAGGAAAATTAAATTCTGCCATACGTCCAGTACAGCACACCACACATCTAGTCTATTTTATTGTTTATTCTTTCTTTCTAGATGCTACATTTCGTTTCTGCAATAAAACATGTTTTTTATTTAAGCGTCTGTGATGGGCATATTTTTTAAAGGTTTGCTAAAAAGGAATTTACAGTTGCAGTTCGTGATCCAGTCACAGCGGGACAAGAGCCACCTTAAACCAGGAATTTATTGCGCTCGAATGACAAAACAAAATATTAGAAGCTGTATAATTTAACCTATGTATAAAAGATAAATAAAATCACAATAAAGCACCTGATAGATAGATAGATAGATAGATAGATAGATAGATAGATAGATAGATAGATAGATAGATAGATAGATAGATAGATAGATAGATAGATAGATAGATAGATAGATAGATAGAGATGGATGGATGGATGGATGGATGGATGGATGGATGGATGGATGGATGGATGGATGGATGGATAGATAGATAGATAGATAGATAGATAGATAGATAGATAGATAGATAGATAGATAGATAGATAGATAGATAGAAGTACAGTGTGACATCCATTCGTCCTACGTTAAGAATGTCTATTTGCAGAATGTTCCCACGTGTGTAACAGGCATTACAATCCCTGTGTAAAGACAACATTGGATTACAGCAGTCAGAGTGACTCCAGGTCCGATGCCTCAGATAACCTTGCTCGGTCTACTCACAGGCTACTCCTCTCATGAAGACAATTCGTTTACTTGTTCATTTGTGAGGTGAACCGGGGATGAGGTCTTGTTTCTTAGAAACCAATTAGTTTTGCTTTTAAAATTAATCAAATTGCAGTTGAGCATCCTAATCTTTAAAAGAGAACACAGGAATGTTTTCTGGCTTATTCAATTTAAAGTAATTTAAAGTAGAGCATATAGAGCTCATATGTCAAAAGGTAAATGATCTCAGATGTTCCCTGGAGTTTGCCCTATGGATGATAGATGTCAATGCTCACATATTCTGAAAATGTAGCATTATTTGGAGTTGCCTCAGAAGAGTCATGGTTATCAATATCGAGTCCTTGATTTTTCTTCTTTTACTTCAGTCACTGTTAGTGGAAGGAGACTGCAGTGGATCAGAAATATAATGTCTTGTCTACACATTGAAATGATCAGATACTTGTTAAGAGGCTCTGAATAGTATTTTCTTTTTAAAGATCTGTCCCCATTATTGATTACTTTGATTGTTCTAAAGGATGCCATATTATTTACTGAATATCTTCCTTCCCTAAATGGAAGTCAAATCAGTGTTTTGTATTTATTTATAAATTTAGTTAAGTTAGTATCTATATACATACATAATTGAACATAACTATCATACTATTATTCATATTATAATATTCATACTATCTTATTAAAATTACAGGCCAGCATGGATGTATATGATTGGGGAAATAGTTGGTGAGGGTTGAGAGGCTGTGATTGACGTGATTTGTATAAAAAATCTAAATCAAAACGTTGAGAAGAAAATGAATGAAATTGCTATTAAATATTATGATTGAATAACTCAAATTATGTACTGTAACTGTTTACGTTTATAATTTTTATCTTCTTTTACCTCTGGGGTTAAAGAAGTTGGCGGTTCTGGCTGCCCAATAGCCTCCTCTTCTGGTCATCCAACACCTTCACACTGTAAAGGAGGAGTGGGGATCAGGTTGTGATGTTTAATTTATTTTAATTTTTTAATTTTAATTAATTAAACAAACCACCCCCCTCAAATTCTTGTGAAGTGCAAAGCATTTTTACTGTTACTTTTATTTAAAAATAAAACATTTGACATATCCCTTATTTGTTAAATTGTCTGACAAAAATTTCCAGAATTTCTTTTTCTGTTTCTTTTTAAACTGTGTAATATATTAAACACAAATACAGTGTTGAGGAAAACTACTATAATTACAATATTCCTTTACTTAGTTACTTTTTAGGTAAAGTAATGTGTTACATTACTTATGTGTTACTTTTTCTCTTATCTGGGCTGGGCTTTTTTGTTTGATTGTTTTTTTATCACAAAAATATTTTGTATATTTTTAGGTATATGCAAACACCCTTTCACACAATTTTAATGGTGAGATTAATAAAGTGAGATTTTATTTGTTTTATTTAACATATTTAACCATTTGAGGTTTGCGCAATATTCTGATTTTGCATTTCACAGATTTTATTCATTTTGTGGAATTCTGAGTCTGTTTGTGTGTGTGTGTGTGTGTGTGTGTGTGTGTGTGTGTGTGTGTGTGTGTGTGCAAATGCGTTAGTAAATGCTCACATTCAGTCCAGAATGTGAGGACAATAATACAATAATAATCATATTTACACACGAGGACAGGAGAGCTGGAATTGGAAAACAAAAGTTAATCAGATTGTTTGATGTAAATTTAAAAATAGTGCGTTACTTTACTCTTTACTTGAAAAAGATTAGCAACTTGAGTTACATGTAATGCGTTACACCAACACTGCATAAATATATGCTGAAAATCCCAAATTGCCTTCCAGAAAAAGGAATCGATGGAATGGATTTTTCACGAAAGGCACGAAAGATGCTGATCCTCCAGGCCGGCAGGGGGCGGCGCTTCGGCAGAGATCCCGTTTGACGTCACACACGCGGCAAAAAACAAAAATGACGTACGCGCGGTAGAGTGTAGATTTGACTTTTTTGTACTTTTTAGCGACACAAACGCTATCATTTTCGGAAATACACGAGAAGATATTTTTATTTAGCAACCGTAGATTATTCGCGTACTGAAGGTGAGCATTTTGATGGTTATTATAGTTTCGTTGTAACTGCAGCGCTTTGAAGGTGTTACTAATGTTTAAACGGTTTAAGTCAAATTTAACTTACAGTTTAACAATAATTCTGAGTGACTATAATTAACTTAAAACATGATATTAATAAAATATATTAATGTGCATCTATTTAGCTAGCAAATCTAATGTTTACACTTACTGTGATTCATATTTTCTAAACAGTGCATTGTGATTGTATAATAATGAAACAAAGGTAATCAAAGACAACATGTCATATTCTGTTACTTTTCAAAATGTAATCAGTTTATGTCCATTCTTAATAGTTTTGGTGGATGGCAATTATGATTATGAATGATTAAAATTCAATTCAAGTTTATTAGTACAGCACATTTCATACACAATGGTAATTCAAAGTGCTTTACACAGAAGTAAAATAATCAGTAAAGTAAAATAATCTGAGTAAAAAATACATTGGAACAGTTTAGAATAAAAATAAAATACCATGGGACTTTCCCAGGAGTGTTGTTGTCTGTGGTATTTTTGGCGCGCACCTATATGTCTCTGCAATTTTCACCTGAGTTGGGCAGGCAGAGATATAAGCTGTGTTCCACAGCCCGTATAGTCCTATACCACTAACTAATGCATTCCACACTAGTCACCACAGAGTTCAATAAAATAAATAAAGTCATCAATAAAAAAATGAACTATAGCACCTTTTAAAACCCTGATTTGCAGGCTATTTTGGAAGTACATGGTCATGGATTCTGCAGAGACGAGATATGCCCATCTGCTGCAACCCCTGCGGGACCTCACCAAGAACTGGGACATTGACCTGGCCAGCCAGCTCGGAGAGTATCTCGAGGAGGTGAGAAAACACACTGAGATCAAGCACCACTTTTTCTATCCCAGAGTCTCACGTTGATGCTGTTGTTGACAGCTGGACCAGATGACCATTTCATTTGATGGTGGCAAAACCATGATGAATTTTGCAGAGGCTGCACTTTTAATTCAAGGATCAACGTGCATCTATGGCAGAAAGGTAAACAATGTTTTGCATTGCAGGAATTCATTTCACTAAAATATTGGTTTACTGATATTCAATAAAATAAGTCAAATTAAGCCAGCTCTCATATAGTTTTAACAGTGAAGAAAATGTTTGATGTATTATCACTTATTTAGATTACTATTTTTATTTTAGCCAAAGTTTTATGCGTACCAAAAATAATTAAGGGTAACCTTTTACCATAGATCTGTTTGGTAACAACACAATTTTAATGTTGCATTTGTTTGAATCAAATTAACACACTCTTTTTTTTTTTTTTTTTTTTGCTTGACAAAATTATTCTAAATATTTAGGTGGAGCTCCTACACACTCTGGTGTTTCAAACATTGGACTACATCTCTAACAAAAACAAGAAGTAGGTCTTATGGTCTTTGATTTCAAATTTATCAAGTATATTCTGTTGAATTGTTTTCTGACATGCTGTTTGTGTTTATCTCAACAGACGTGATAAACAAGGTTCTTCATCGGATGGTAACCAAGAAAAAGCCTCAGGCAATGAGGGTGACTATTGTGAGGTGTGTAAATGAGCATTGTTACTTGTTACCCTTAACAAAAGGCTTAAGGTATACGTTATATAACGTTTTTATTAATATGTGAGTCAATGAGTTTTTTTTTTTTATGCAGTTTGATGAGATTGAACAGGATGAGAATGTCAACTCTCAGAATATAACAATGAAAGATCCAACAGAGGTGAGCTTCTTTCTGAAGTTTAATGTGTAAACTGGACACCCACATTATTCTTAGTCTGTCTCTTGACTGGGTGAAATTTAAATATGAGATTTGTGTTTGATGCCCTGGTTTTACTGGGTCTGATTCTTTCTTATTCGTCTTTAGCCGGTGAAGATTATCCGTCTCCCTCCTGAATCTCTCATTCCTGCAGAATCACACGAGAAACAGAAATACCCCCTTCTCAGGTAAAGAAACTCTTGACCTACACAGACAAAGAAAAGTTTGCACAATATTCCATCTGTAATATGATTGGCTGCAAAGCCCAACATGACCAAATCAGTCCTCTTACTCTTCAGAAGAATATTTTGCAACTCAGGTGCAGAAAATTATGTTCATACTTAAAAGAACTAAAATGATTTACCAAAATATTTGTTGATTGTTATCATCAAGTCTGAAAGGGGAGCTTCTTGGCAGCTGTAAGGATTTTCGGATTAATAATTTCGTCATGGATGAAGCGGGATTAATGCGACTGGGCTCTTCTCACACTCACTGCCTCAAGGAGGTTCCAGAGATCCAGCACAACTTCTCTTCACATGCACCTGTGCCCTTACAGACAGGTGAGAACACAGACTTGTGTGTGGAAATCTGTCCCATTGCTTTGCTTTACTTATTTTATATTTTTAACACCAAAACAATCACAAATTTCAAAAATATTAAGTAGTCCAACTGTTTTAATTTACTGTCATCTGGTGTTCAGAAGCTGTTGCTGAGGTTGATGGTGGTTACAATGAAGAAGATGGTGATGCTGAGGTTCTTCCTCCATTGGAAGATCATGGGATGGAGGTGGAGTCTGAGGACTGGGTGGAAAGGCATCAGGTACCTGAACGATTGAATGTTGACCGTAGTTTTGTTTGGCATTCGGGAAAAGGTCTGTTCAATGTAAAGTTTTCCCCTTTAATTTGTACCAGGGCCCCAGCGAGGGAAGGATGTTGAGACCGAGACCTGCAGCACAGCCAATTTCAGAAGAACCTAAGCTGCCCAAGGTATAGATTGATGTACTGCCCTCTTTTTTCTTCACACTTGGTGTCTGTTAAATAATCCTTTCATGATATTGCATAATCATAACCTCACAAAACAATTACATATGCATATTCTAGGAAAGTGTGGACCCTTGGAAATGGCACGACGCATATGCTGTGTTTGGGGAGGACAAACCTCTTAAAACAGGTGTGTGCTTCATCTGATGTCCCTCAGGATAGGTGTATTGAAATAACTCTTTTGAAATAACTTTTTTTGTTGTTGTTGACTTTTTGCTGTTGAAGTTTTATTTTCTTCTCTGCTTTTTAGGCAAGTGTTACAAAGTGCCAGCAGGTCTTGAAGAGTCTGGAAAAAGGAAGAGGAAGGGTCCTTCAAAACTGCAGGACTTTGGCAGCTGGTTCTCTAAAACCTGTAAGTTATATTTATCTGGCTGTTGAAAATGAATGGACTACTTTTCTTGTGAATCTAAGAGAAGTGTTTTTTTTTTTTTATACAGTTGAGACTGCAGATCGCAAGCTTAAGAATGGACCTACTTTTCCTGGTAATAATCTGAGGCATTGTGCTATATAAATACATTTTTCTATATTGTTGTAAGTTTTATAAAAAAATTCTTATTGCAGACCTTAATTACATCTTTGTGAGTAAAATGAGTCAGCGTCTGAAAGTACAAAAGCAGATTCTCAGGAAAAGGGTAAGTATAGTAATTTTTGCATTTGTGTATGAAGTTGATGTCAGATGATGTCACATTTTTTAATTAACACTTTCATTCAGCAAGGATTCATTAAATTGATAAATGTGACAGTAAAGAGATATATATTAGTAGGAAAGATTTCTGTTCCAGAAAAAAAGAAAAAGATTCTTCTAAGATTTATCAATTCTGTTTCCTGAAGAAAAATTAGTCACAGTTTCTACAAACATATTAAGATGCAAAACTGTTTTCAACATTGATTAGAAAAAGAAAAGTTTTTTGAACACAAAATCAGCATATTACAATGATTTCTCAATTTCAGGTCATGTGACACTACTAGAGTAATGGCTGCTGAAAATTCAGCTTTACCATCATTGGAGTAAATTACATTTTAAAGTATAGTCGAGTAGAAAACAGTTAATTGTAATAATGTTTCACAAAATTACTGTTTGTAGTTTTCTACATATCGAGTAAATTAAACCTTGGTTAGCATAAGAGACTTATTTAAAGTCTTCAAAAAAGTTTACAGTGCTATTGTATTAACAAGGTATTTTCTGTTTAGGGTGTTTTTGTCTCCGATGAGGAGTTAAAGAAAACTTATTTGGAACCAGAGAATATTGAGGACCAGGTCGAAGTGGCCCGGCATCCAGATATAGAGGGTGAGATGCACACACTAACAAGTATGCATTTTAAATAATCCAAGCATTGATTTTTGTTCCAAACATAAACATTTTGTGGTTTTCTTTTTTACAATTTTATTCAGGTGAGGACTTTTCAGATCAGGAACATGACAACTTGGTTGATGACCCTGCGGAGCACCTTGGAGAACAGGAGCACATTTTCCAAGACTTGCATATGAGCCAGATGAGTTATGAAGATCTTGTCAAGAAGAGTGTGGTATGAAAGCTTACAACCGATTTCCTTTAGAATTAGGGATGTACCGGATATCCGGTTCCGGCTCCGGTCAAAATGGTACCAGTTACCGGATATTGCTCAGTCATTTTCGCTTATTAGTTTAATTAAGTTCAGCCGCCATTTTAAACGTTGGATACAAACAAAAACAACAATGTCGTCGCGTAAATTTAGCATCGTTTGGGATTATTTTCAGCTAGAGGGATCATTACTGAACATCGATCGCAACTGCTCCCTGATGATGCAGAAAAACTGATCTTCATGAAGTTCAATGCTAAACTGATTAAATCGTAAGGACCGGAATTTGGGGGAACCCAACAAAAATATCTTGTATAATTATTTTTTTGGGAGCTGAATTTGTAATTTTTTTTTAAATATTCATTATTAAAGAAAAACCCAACAAAGTTGACTAAGACTAAGAACTACTTTGTCATGTACACAAAGTATTTTTTACCTCTGCTAGCTGTCGGGCTATGTAGTGTGTCAAAAACAACAACAAACACAGGGCATAACACATTTTTATTTACACTGTAGTCTAAACTGTAAACACACAAAAAAGTGGCTGTGGTGCAACAAGTATCCATATATCCGGTTCCGGTTCCTGCTGGATAGTTAATTTGATATCTGGAACTATCCGGTTCCGGCCGGATAATAAAAATTGCTATCCGGTGCATCCCTATTTAGAATAATATTACATGAATTGGACAGTGGTAGTTTATTCTTTCTGATTTCTCTGTATGTAGGATCTGTTTCTGGTGAACTCTCAGAAGTATGCACAGGAGACAGCGTTGTCTCGAAGAATCAAAGAGTGGGAGGATGAAATCAGCCCTCATCTTTGTGCCCAGGTAATAATGTAGCCAGAAATGTACAACATAAAGAATAAATATAGGGAAGTATTGGTTGCAGTTTAACCCCCTTAAGCATCTAATTTTTTGGTTCATTTTTGTGTACAGGAGACCTGTCTTGCTTTTGACATCCACGAGTACGGAGACAGAATTGTCCAGGCACTCTCTGGTGTGGGGGTGAAAAAATCGTTTGCCTTCATTGTCAGAGGCAAGGAGAACACAGAAGCGTGCAGATACATGCTGGCGGCGCTACAGCTGGTGGGTTCACAGAGTAATGACTGCTGGAACTACTAACCCATGTCTGAGAGTTTAGTGTGTGTGTGTGTGTGTGTGTGTGTGTGTGTATGTATGTATGTGTGTGTACGGAAAGTATTCAGACCCACTTCACAATTTTTCACTCTTTGTTATATTGCAGCCATTTGCTAAAATCTCTTTAAAATATTTTTTTTCTCATTAATGTGTACACAGCACCCCAAATTGGCAGAAAAACTTTTTTGCAGATTTATTAAAAAAGAAAGACTGAAATATCACATGGTGCTAAGAGTCAGATTTTGGTACAACACTTGCACCACGCTCGTATTTATCAACAATTTCATGCTTCATTTCCATGGTCGTAATGCGTTTCTTCTTCTCACTACCATCCTTATCACTCACTTTCTTAGAACTCATTGCTATTATGAAGAATAATGCACAAAATAGAGAAAATCACCTACTCACGGGCACAGAAGTCAGTGAACACGTGAAGTGCATCGGCGTCAGTACGCGTGCTCTTATCTCAAATATTTACTCGTATCTCAAAGCAAAAATCTGCCCGAAGGCTTTATTCTTCATAATAGCGATGAGTGGTAAGGATGGTAGTGAGAGGAAGAAACGTATGATTTTGTGTGTGTATATTTATTTATTTGTCTGCATTTAAAATAAAATGTAATCTTTTAAAATAAAAATGTCAATTTATGACTTGATGCTACTTTTCTATTGCAGGCCAATGATTACACAGTGGAGATTGACAAGGAGGATGGACTTGAAGACAGCATAGATACAATGGAACTCACATTATTGACGACACAGAGGGCTCATGATCGTCTCAAAACGTACAGTGCACCTTCTGCTGCAAATATTCATTGACCTTTTACTTTTGTTTATTGCTTAACTCTTTCCTTTAGCCCCAAACAGAAGGTCTTTTTTACAGACATCAAAGAGATTCAAAAAAAATAAAATAAGAGAAATACAAAGACTTTATGCTTTTCTATTCTAGGCCTTTTTAGTCTGGTAATGTAAATGTATATTTAGCACTGCACTTTTATTTGATGTTGGTCTTTAAACATGCATGGATGAATTAAGAAATAACAGGTGTTTTGACAATCCTACTTTTCATTTTAAGAAGCTAATGTCTTGTTTCGTGTCTAAAATTATGAGTCTGTACAATTGTTACAAGGGTCTGTTTCTATGCATTTTCACCTCCAAGTAAATTGCCCGTCTGTAGTTTCCAAGCCATTTTTATGTAATTATATGAGAACCACACATAAATATTAAAAATATAGTGCTGCAAAAAAAGTAATCTTTGTGTTTGATGCAAGTAAATATCAGATGCCACTAACATTTTATAGCAGTGAGAAGAATGAAATCTCTTTTTGTGAGCTTGTATTACGGTTTCAATAAATTACATTTTTCTATTTTAGGTGTAAGGAATAATTAACGACGGCCATTGAATTATTCTAAAAATAATGCAGACTGTAGAACGTTCAATAAGAACCAATACGATTCTGGCATTCAACAGCCCTGTAGTATAAACAGTTTTAATTGAGTGAATAATCTGTTTATACATTTCTCCTGTCAGTCTATACTATTATACTATTTATGAATGTTTTGAATTAGTTTTAATTTCATATATTTTTAATTTTAGTATTTAAACTTTTAAATACTATTATTTTTAAGTTATTTTTAACATTTCCATCTAATATTAATTTCAATTACAAAAAAAATAATTGTTATGGTTTTATTTTCACTTAGTAACACTGTTAATTATGCAAATAATGAACGAGGATGGAGTTGATCATCCTTGTAAAATAAAGCTTTATTGTGCAAATACACATTTCTCCTCAGATTAATCTGGAAATAATTTAACATAGTTTTTCATATGATTACGAATACTCTCAGCGATCTGGGCATCATTTTTCATTCTATTGTAGTAGTCCAGGAAGAGTCCGTCTGGGTTAACTAGGTAGATGATGATGGTGTGGTCCACAATATAATCCCCATCCTCATCTTTAGGACCAGCGCTGGCATAGACCCTATA
Source organism: Rhodeus uyekii (assembly GCA_037043235.1). Classification (NCBI taxonomy): domain Eukaryota; kingdom Metazoa; phylum Chordata; class Actinopteri; order Cypriniformes; family Acheilognathidae; genus Rhodeus; species Rhodeus uyekii. The sequence goes on from JAWRVZ010000044.1 coordinate 4,406,208, forward strand.
ATCCCGTCCTGCATGCTTCACTTCCTCCGCAGTCCCCGTCAATCCAACCAGCCGTGGATGGAAATCTTTCACATACTTGGCCATAGCGGCCACGTCATCTCTCTCAGGGTCAACAGTGATAAAAACTGGCTGGACAGGAGGCAGGCTAGGGTCTTTATCCAGAATATGTACCACATTGGTCAATTTATCCAGCTCATCAGGGCAGATGTCTGGACAGTGGGTGAAGCCAAAGTACAAGAGCACCCAACGGCCCAGGAAGTCCTGTTTGGTCCTGCGTTGTCCTGTGTGATCCAACAGATGGAAGTCTCCCTGTCCGACGGCCACTTTCCTCAACTGCTCCAGTCTCTGCATCTGGATCCTCTTTTGTTTCTCCTGGTACACATACCACCAGGTACCAATAATGCCTCCTCCAAAAAGCAGCGTCACCACCAAACGTGTGCGCAGCTTGATCCCTGCCGACAAGCCAGAGTTGGGAGTTTTGGAGGAGCCTTGAGAGTAAAAAGCTCTTTGCTCTCTACATAAAGGTGGTAGACGGCAGCATAGCGGAGGAAAACATTGAGCTGATGTTCTGAGGTGGGACTGATGTGTCTTTTTGACAGCTCTACACGAGGGGGATGTGAAAAGACGTGAAAGGTTAGCAGCTTTTCTCATTGTTGATGGCAGGATGCCCTGTGACATCACATGCCATTTGAGTCCTCCGAGGCAAACAAGTGTCAACATCCTTGGAACAACTGATGGAGACAAAGAACAAAGAGTGGAGTGAGCGGAGCAGCACTAAAGAACAAATGTGCTTGACAAACTACAATTATAATCAAGGTATTAATCCTGGAGATCAGCATATTTAAGTGGAAAGACCTTGATTATCTGGTTCATCAGGTTTGATCTGAACTGCAGGCAAATCTCCAGAAATAGCACTATTATAACACCCATATTAAAGAATATAAGAGTGTACAAACCTTTTTATTCACCATAGACACTGGAATGCTTATCTATCTGTGCAAGAATAACCAATACATAAAGAAACAATATAATAAAATAAATTAAACTTTTTTAATCTTATTTTTTTCTAATACTGTAAATTGCAGATTATCATGTTGTAATATATTATAATATAATAAATATACAATATAAAAATAAACTAAAAACGGAAGGATTTTAAACTCTCTCTGAAATTCCATGGTATGTCAATGACATTATTAGCAAGCTAGCTCTGCGGAGAGGGGGAAATAGACTTTAAGTCACCGTCTTTGGTCTCTGCAAATACAGGACTCGTGTTTTATAAGCAAAATCACAGTTAAAACACGTTTAAATGTTACTAACCTTGCAGTTCCAGTCGTCTGTCCAGCCTACAAGATACGTAAGTATCTTCACATGTGACATGAACGTTGTACAACATTCAAGCAGGCTTGTGTTTCGATGTCGCAGATTCATTTACAGTATAACATTTCGATCATGTAGAATTGCTGTTATTTGATAGTATTATTTTAAATAATATATAAATATTTTATATTACTGTTGTATGCCATGATATGTTGTGTTGTGTTATATTACACATATTGGTAGATTCGTCATTAAAAGTGTTGCCGAAAAGCCACTAGATGGCATGTTGATAAAGATGAATATTTGAGAGGAAATGTGTAAAATTAGAAAGGTTTATTCATTTATTGTGGTTTAGAAATAGTACAGAATATACATTGTTTTACATCCAACACACAAGGAAATCAAACAAAAATAGACTACTCGTTTTCCCTTGTGAATCTGAAAGTTATTTTGATGCTGTGGATCTAATTATCCTGCTAATACTGTGAGCTCTAGCTGTTGCCATTTATACAAATTATGTTTTGTTTTTTTATTGCAGATCTTAAGCACATCTTTGTGAGTAAACTGGAACAGCGTCTGAAAGTATAGAAGCAGATTTTCAGGAAAAGGATAGGGCTATAATTTTGAAGTTTTGTGTTTATGAAGTTGATGTTCCAAAGTTTGGGATCAGTAAGATTATTGTTTTTAATTGTATTTTATTCAGCAAGTATGCATTAAAATTGATCAAAAGTTATAGTAAATACATTTATAATGTTTAAAAAAAAGATTGCCATTTCAATCCTGACATTTTTTTAATCATTTTTAACAAAACATTATTAAGCAGCACATCTGTGTTCAACGTTAATAATAATAATAAATGTTTCTTGAGCAGCAAATCATCATATTAGAATGATTTCTGAAGGGTCGTGTGACACTGAAGACTGGAGTAATGATGCTAAAAAATTCAGCTTTACCATCATAGGAAAAAAATGGCATTTTAAAATATAAGAGTTAGCATTTTTAAAGTGATAATATTTCACAATTTGACTGTTTTTACTGTACTTTATATATATATATATATATATATATATCAAATAAATAAAGCCTTAGAAAGCACAAGAGACTTCTTTCAAAAGCATTTAAAACTTTTGTATTTTTATGTAACCCAAGGTATTTTCTGTATAGGGTGTTTTCGCCTCTGATTAGATCGTATGGATCACCACGTCAGAAATATTAGATCCAACCCCAGTCAAAAGATATCTGTTTTGTCTGGCGTACAAAACCAATAAACCTGTCAAAAAGCATGACTTGTCCGGTACCCAAAACTCTTTAATGGTCTTTTATCAGCCTGAGGGTTTGACTGATACAGCCAGGGAAGAGCAGAAGCAACAGACAAGGTAATGATGAGAAAAACATCAGTTTATTCAATGATCTTAGTTGGATATGTTTCAATGCTCAATATTTATCTTTCCAGTACAAAGCCAAAAATTGTTATTATACCAAAGCACAAGTACTGGAAAATTTCTGCTTCACAACATCTTCCTGAGGCGTTAAAATCCTTCAAATAGAGACATTCTCAGACAAAAAGCTGACAAAAAATGTAATAATAATATAAATACATAGAAGAAACAACAGCTACTAATAAAATAAAATAACACTAATAAAATAATAATCAAAATTCAATCATACAAAAAACAAATGTATGGTCGCTCTTTTAAAGTAACACACACAGGTTGCTATTGAGAATCCTTAGATCCTTCATTGCGTTTGGTCCTGTGTGATCCAACAGTTGGAAGTCTCCCTGTCCGTCAGCCACTTTCCTCAACTGCTTTCAGTGTCTGCACCTGCATCCTCTTTTGTTTCTCCTGGTACACATACCACCAGATACCGATAACACCTCCTCCGAAAAGCAGTGTCACCACCAAACGTGTGCGCAGCTTGATCCCTGCCGACGAGCCAGAGTTGGGAGTTTTGGAGGAGCCTTGAGAGTAAAAAGCTCTTTGCTCTCTACATAAAGGTGGTAGACGGCAGCATAGTGGAGGAAAAGATTGAGCTGATGTTCTGAGGTGGGACTGATGTGTCTTTTTGACAGCTCTACACGAGGGGGATGTGAAAAGACGTGAAAGGTTAGCAGTTTCTCTCATTGTTGACTGCAGGATGCACCGTGACATCACATGCCATTTGAGTCCTCCGAGGCAAACAAGTATCAACATCCTCAGAACAACTGATGGAGACAAAGAAGAAAGAGAGGAGTGAGCCCTGTTCAGCACTAAATAACAAATGTGCTTGACAAACTACGATTATAATCAAGGTTTAAAATCCTGGAGATCAGCATTTTTATATTTTCAAGTGGAAAGAACTTGATCTCCAGAAACAGCACTATAATAACACCCCTATTAAAGAAGTGTACAAACCTCTTTATTCACCATGGACACTGGAATGCTTATTATCTATCTGTGCAAGAACTAATGCATAAACAAAAATTAATAAATACATAATTGTACCTATCTCCTGTTGGTCCCTCGCATTGAGGCAAAGCAGATCCTTCAAGCCCTGAATGTTGGGAGGCAGAGGCGCCGCGGATGGACCTGCTCAGCCCCATCCGAAGCAAGGTGCGATGCACCGTGTGCTGCGACACGTTCTTCACATTACCATCATTAAAATGTTGAGTGACTTGAGCCACAGTATTCTTTCTGTTGTCCCGGACCAGATGGGTTAGCCTCAGTTGCCCCCGTGCATCAATCATCCTCGGGCGCCCCACACCCTGTCGCCGGTTTGTGGTTCGTCCCTCCTCGGACCATTGTTGGTAAATCTTCACCACAGCTGACCGGGAGCAGCCCACAAGCTTCGCCGTTTCAGAGATACTCTGACCCAGTCGCCTGGCCATGACAATTTGGCCCTTGTCAAAATCACTCAGATCTTTATTTCTGCCCATTTCTCCCGCATCAAATACTGATTATATTAAACTCACAGTTAAAATACATTTAAATGTTACTAGCCATGCGTTGACATTCCTCACCACAAAATACAAACGGAAGTTGGCATCCAAAATTTTGCATTACTGCCATCTGCTGTCTTTTGTTTAACTTAACGCTTGTAAATTAGATTCATCCTTTCAGTTCTCCTTTAGGAAATTAAACATATTTTCTTTTCTATTGGTCATTATTTCCACGTTGTACTATACTTTTTGCATGATACTCTGTACTTTTAAAAATTGTAGCTATTTTAATTAACGTATAAATGTTATTAAACAGTAATAATCAATGTTGGGGTAACGCATTACAAGTAACTGGAGTTATGCAATCAGATTACTTTTCCTAAGTAACGCGTTACTTTTAAATTTACATCAAAATAACTGAGTTACTTTCTCAAATAAATTCACGATTTTCCATTCATGATCTCACTTTCAATCAGTGAAATACAAAATCAAAATACCAAGCAAACCTCCAATAATTAAATATGTTGAATAATAACTTTGAAGTTATTTTTCTCCTGTTCTCAAGTTGAGAGAAATCAGGAGTCACGGTATGTAAATATGATGATTATTGTAGTTCTGGACTAAATGTGAGCATTTATTAATCTCACTAGCACAAAAAAGATTAAATATTCCTCAAAATTAATGAAACCAGAATATTATGCAAACCTCCAATAATTAAATAAAACACATGTTTCTATGCATTTAATCTAAATTGCTTTACATTTGCCTCAAACTATAACTTTTATATTTACATATACTTAGAAAACAATCAAACAAACAAGCCCATGTCAGATAAATAACGTAAAAGTGACATAACGCATTACTTTTCTTAAAAAGTAACGAAGTAACGCAATATTTGTTACGCTATCACGGGATTCATGTGCGACGCGGAGAAGGCGCGGAGACAGGATGCCAAACAGAAAACACTTTATTTAGAATTACAAACAAAACGGCACTCGATGGTGCAAAAACTCAGGACACCGGATAACACTTGAGAAGAGCATCCACACACGACTAGGGAACATAACATTGCAGGTTCAACAACTGACAAAGACCAGGACACACAAGAGGGTATAAATAGAGACAGACATAGGAAACACCTGGAGACACTGACGAGGTAATTGAAACTAGAAAGGTGTGGAAGATTCTAGAAAGCCCCGGAAGTGAACAGGAAGTGATATCACGATAGACAGGGAGTGACAACAGGAAGTGACCCCATGACCTTAGTGACAGGGAAGTGACAAAGACACAGAAAGACAGAACCAAGTGTGACAATATTATAACACATTACGTTTTAAAGTAACTTTCCCCAAACACTTGTAATAATATTTGTTAGATACACAGACAGACAGACAGACAGGTTTTTTTTATTGTTATTTTGTGTACACAGAACTAAATTTTAACAGTACATTTAAAAAAAAAAAATTAACATTACAATGAAAAAGAGTTTAACAGTCTGACAGCCATGAGAATAAAGCTATTGCTGAACCTGCTTGACCTGCATCGAAGTCCTTGATGATATTCCTGGCCTGGGACACCAATTTGGGACAATGTCCTGAACAGAGGGGAGGAGGGTCCCAATGATCTTCTCTGCAGTCCTTACCACTCTTCTCACATGTCTCCAGTCCAAGGCAGTGCAGCTTCTCCCCACACCGAGATGCAGTTGGTGAGGATACTTTCATGGTGCTTCTATAGAATGTTGTCAAAATGGGCGGTGACATATTAACTTTCTTCAGCCGGCACAGGAAGTGCAGTCGTTGTTGTGCCCTCTGGTCCTATGACCCAGTGTTCACAGACCAGGTGAGGTCGTCTGTGATGTGCATCCCCAGAAACATGGTACTTCTAGCATCTCCACTGCTGTGTTGTTGATAAGAAGAGGAGCATGGCAGAGACGATTTTTCCTGAAGTCCACAATGATCTCTTTAGTTTTGGTGACATTCAGGATCAGATTGTTTTCACTGCACCACTTCTCCAGCTGCTCCACCTCTTCTCTGTAGGCTTGATCATTATTGTCCCTGATGAGGCCTACTACTGTCGTGTCATCCGCAAACTTCACAATGTGGTTTGTAGCAGACTTCGGGATACAGTCATGTGTCATCAATGTGAACAGGAGGGGGCTCAAGACAAAGCCCTGAGGAGAGCCTTTGCTGAGAGAGAAGACACTGGAGGTGTTCTTGCCGACACTGGCAGTAAGGAAGTCTAACAACCAGTTGCATAGAGGGATGCTGAAGCCTAGGGGTCCCAGTTTGTCCATCAGATGCTGAGGGATGATAGTATTAAAAGCTGAACTAAAGTCCAAGAACAGCATACGCACATGGGTGTTCTTCTGAAGAGAAGCAGAAGAGATGGCGTCCTCAGTGGAGCAGTTTGGCCGGTAGGCAAACTGGAACGGGTCGAATGTGGGAGGAAGTTTGGAGATGATGTGGTCTTTAACGACTTTCAAAGCACTTTGTCATGATGGGAGTTAGTGCAACTGGCCGGTAGTCATTGAGTGAGGTGATTTGATTCTTCTTTGGCACAGGAATGATGGTTGCTGTCTTAAAACAGGATGGAACTTTTTCTTGGCTCAACGAGATGCTAAAAATGTCAGTTAGAACACCAGCCAGCTGATGTGCACATTCTTTGATCACCCTTCCAGGAATGTAATCTGGGCCTGAGGCCTTTCGGATGTTTACTTTCCTCAGGGTTCTCCGCACATCATCAGAGGAAAGACAAAGTGCCTGTTCACCTTCACTCCTTCTCAGCAGGAGTGCCGTTAAGTTAATCAAATCTCCCAAAAAATGTGTTTAATTCATTTAGGAAGTCAGCATCATCCTTACACACAGGAGGGGCCATCTTGTAGTTTGTAATAGCTTGTACACCTTTCCACATGTTATGGGTGTTAGATGAGTCATTGAAAAGGTCCTGAACATTGTGACTTGTACACGTTTAGCAAGACTGATTATCCACACATAATATCATGATATACACATAATAGATTCCTCATTAAAAGTGTTGCCGAAAATCCACTAGATGGCAGGTTGATAAAGATGAACAGTTGAGTGGAAATTTGTAAAATTAGAAAGGTTTATTCATTTATAATGGGTTAGAAATTGTGTTGCATACATAGTTTTACATCCAACACACAAGCAAAGGAAACAAAAATAGATATTATTGTGTATTATTTTATTCCTATTCAACATGGAAGATGCTTACTAACGTCAATATTGTACAAAATGCATTTTAATGTACTTTTGAGCAGCTTGGGTAAAACAGATCGGCATTCATTTCTTGCCATCACATGTTGCACACGCACGCGCATGATCGAGCGAAGTGGAGCGCGCGTCATATCCATAGCAACGGACTCAAACACAGTATCCGGCTCGCGCTTTTGAAAACATGGACCCCGCACCAGCATCCTACTACGGGCCCCTGGATCAAAGCAACCCGGTCCTGTCAGCTTTCCAAAGTGATCTAAAGGAGTTTAAAGCGCATATAAAGAAACTTCCAGGCTCGCCGAACTACGACTACCGATCCTTCTCCAGAGTGTAAGAGAAAAAAGAACTAAAGTCTTCAACAAACTCCTTTTTCATTGGTGTTTTGTATTATGTTCATTGATGCTTAAGTATAATTAATTCTCTTTGTTAACTGGCAGGTCCGTAAAACTGTTTGAAACATGGAACAAGTATAGACCTCGCCTTCCTCCTCCTTTTTTCGAAGAGCACCTTTTGCAAACTGCAGATTTCCTCCTTGACTCTAAGGTTAGGGCAGTTACTTTCTTTTGCCACAGTTACTTCAGTTATTGTTATCACGTTTCCTTTATATAAGTATTATTTGTTCGTTTGATTGTTTTTTAAAAACAGAAAAGTTATATTTTTGTGCAAATGTAAAGGCCTTTTAACACAAAAATGTTAATAATAAGGCTGAAGGGAATTCAGAGCAATACATTTACAGTAAAGCTCAAACAAACCTTTCAGCTGCTGTCATTCTGGATCACAGGAGAAGAAAGTTTAACATTTCACTAATAAAAACAAAAAATCTAATGTCATTTTTGCTTACGGTTTAACCAAAACATCAATGGTCATCAGCAAGATATTGGCCTATAAAGTGAGATTAAATTAATTTTTTTTTAAAAGCGTATAATGGCAGTTTGCTTAGTATTCTGATTTTGTATTTCACTGATTTAATAATATTGAATAATTTTCTGTGCAATTGGGATAGTCAATAAATGGGAAAACAAATGACTTATTTGTGTTACTTATTTAAAAAAAGTAACATATATTTGGTTGTAAATTTAAAAGTAATGTGTTATTTTCTTGTTACTTGGGAAAAGTAATCTGATTACGTAACTCACGTTACTTGTAATGCGTTAACCACATGTAACAAAGGGACTCACAGGCAGGGATCCAAATGCTATGTCTTTATTAAGAATGGTCGTGCGGGCACAAAGTCAGGGTAAACAGAGAACAATCGTAGTCGGTAATCCAGGCGAGAGGTCAAGACAGGCAGAAATCAATCACAATCGTAAATCCAGGCACAGGTCGGGGCAGGCAGAACAGGATCAATAACAGGTAACAGGTAACAGGCAGAAACAGTAACAGGTAAACAGACAGGACTACAAACGCTTGGCCTTGACAACCAGGGCTAATCAAGACTTAGCCCTGAACTGTGGGGAAACCAGGTTTAAATAGTCTCTGTGAATATGAAACAGCTGGTGTCAAACAGTACTGATGGTGTTCAGCTGGTGTGTACAATCAGTGCAATGTGAGGGTATCTGGGTAAAGTAGTGTGTAGTGTAGAGTCAGTATAAATGTGAGCTCCCTCTGGTGGCCAGGGAGGGGAGCGCAGAGCTCATATTCATAACACCACAACACTGTTTATTTATAATTTCTTATAAGCTATACAGACTTGCTCTCTGGCAAGGGTACAGACTCTATCTGCAGCAGTTTTGCACACTAAGCCTGGAAAGCATACGAGATGTGGAGCACTTCAAGCTGTCCTTCTTCCCAGACGGCTTTGATTCAAAGAGAGCCCGACTTACGGTTAGCAATCCTTTAGCTGTCTTCATTATCATTTTTAGTTTCATTAATAAATTGAGTGGTTTAATTCATAGTGCATGACCCTTGATCTTTGTGTCTGTTAGTTCCGTGCTCTTCAGGGAGAATGCCAGTGCATCTTCTATTTGGAGAAAAAGAAAAGGGCACTGCCAGACCAGGCTGTGATTCAAAAGTTGCTGAGCATCCTGGGATTTGTACGGATTCTCATGCAGGCTGTTCTACCTGATGAAAGTCTATGCTGGATACTGTACAATGGTACCTTCAGCAGCAATATGTCTGTCAGCTGTACATATCACACTGACGACTCGTGATTATGTGACTTGTTTTCTATATTTCCTCAGGCTCTTTACACATGTATAAGATATGCAGGTTCCTGATGTCAGCAGGCCATGCTTCACAGGTTCTTATAAACATGTCTTTATCGTTGAGTTTTTCATGTTTTGTAAGACTTTTAAGAATATTCTGTACACTATTGTTTAAAAGTGTGGGTAAAAGTATTTTTTATACTTTTAGGTTGTTACAAAATAATCTATTTCAAGTAAATGCTGTTCTTTTGAACTTTCTATTTATTAAATAATCCTGAAAAAGTTTTGAAGAGTATTAAGCAGCACCACTGTTTTCAACATCAAATATTAGAATGATTTTTGAAGGATAATGTGACACCGAAGGAACATCAAAGGAATAAATTACATTTAACCATAAATAAAAATAGAAAAATGTTATTTTAAGAAGAAATGATATTTCACAACATTACTGTTTTTACTGTACTTTTGATCAAATAAATGCAGCCCAATTGAACATTAGAAGTTTTCTTTCAGGATAAAAAAAAAAAATCGTAATAACCCCAAACCTTTGCATGATAGTATACATAGACCTTATTCATATTTCAAGATTACCACGCTGGTTTAATTCTGTTTATTAATTAAGTTAAACATAAATACATAAAAAAATTGTACAAATAAAAAATTTTAAATAATAATAAATATGTTGGTGGAAATGTATAAAAGACATAAACATACTTGCTTAATTTCTATGAATCTAATCTTCATGTTTGGAGCAAGTACCTAACTTTTTCATGTAAATCATGTATGATTTTGTACATTCTTGGTTTGGTTTTAAGTATTTTTTTTGTCCTCATTCAGGTTTTAGAGTACTTACTTTGGACATGCACATGTCTAGAGATCTCTGTTCCTTTGCTGACTGCCAACTTCCTTCCATGGAGGGCCACACTTTACTGTGCTGTGTGTGAATGTTACTTTCATGACTGTGCATCAGTTCAGGCAGAGGTGGGTTTCACACAAAAAAGTGTCTAAAGTTGCTCGATTATTAATCTTATAAGCTAAATACAATATAACTGATTTCAGAGATCACATAGGCATTTTATCCTTCTTACCTCTTGTTGTGCCGTTACCTGACGATAGGTGTTTGCGCGTCGAGCCCTTGGCAAGATCAGCGAACTGGCCAAGCTGGAGGAAATTACTGGCTCCCAAGTGTCATTTGAGACTCATCAAGCTTATAAGGAGGCCACAGTAAAAGTGAGAACTGTAACCAAACATTCTGTTGCTTTTATAGTTCTTGAAATATAACTACCATATTTCCATGTCTGTCATGAATCATGTTATTGCTCCATTAATGGAGAGAAGCTTGCAGTGATGGTGTTTAAGCGTTCAGTGTACGAAACCCGAAAGAAACCGAAAGCCCTCTTTAAACCCAAACAGAAGAGCAATTTGAAAGAGCTCCAGCTAGTGAGTATTCACTTTAATATGGTACAATGCCTCTTTTCCACAGTTCATCTCTAATATATATTCTATCTGTTCCTTTATTTCTCTCTGTAGACTCCATGGCCTCGCACGCCAACCGAGCGTATCCTGATGGAGATGTTTGAGGGAAATGCTGCTCGGTTTCTGGCTGTGCTGGAAGCTCTACAGGACAGCTCTGTCAGGCCTCTGCAGATCGGCATGCCTGAAGAATTCGAGGTCCAGGACGTAGTACTGGAGCTCATTTCGGCTGGCACTAGCTTGTTGTCTGGTAAACTTTTTCATCCTTTTTCCCCCCAAGTGCAACTAAATATCAATTTCAGAGTGTAAATATTCCTTTTTTGCAGCGTTTGGCGATTCTGAACACGCTTTTGATGAGAGCATGCCTCTTTCTGTGAATGCAATCACTCATACTTCCTCTCTCTTTGACATGGCTGTCACTGGTCAGTCCTTGCATTTAACTTGCCATTTATTTTCCTTCACTCTAATTTGTGTTTGCTCAGGGTTTCTATTTTGCGTCTCTCAGGAAATAGTAAGATCGCAGTAGATGCTGCGATGAAGTTTGTTAAGCAGCTCTTCAGATATGAACAGTGGAGCACGTTCAGCTCACTCTCTTCTGCTCTTATGTCAGCGCTAGCTGTGAGTACATCTGTGATATGGCTTCAAAAGCCAGTCAGACTGCTTAATTCTTAATTCTCTTTCTTGGCCTGTCCACAGAACATGGAGGGCCGCCTGTTTAGGAAGTATGAGCAGGAACTAAGGCTTTTGGAGGCTGTGGAGCATTTGCTGTCCACTCAAAGAGTTAAATTCACCGTTGATGGTCAAACTGGTACTAATCATTTTTTATGTAGAAATTGATGAATTCACTCATAGCAAAAGACAAGCAAAAAATCAATAATTGAAACAATGTGGACTCAATTTTAATTATCGATTTTAATAATCGATTGGTTTAATCGATTGAACTTTTCTCTTGGGTTATACACTTTTTTTAATTATTTAAACCAAAAGTAAACATAATCACTCTTTTTTTGTTTTGTTTTAATCCTTTTACAGACAAGAATATTGGGCCAACAATCCTAACAGAAGAATTTTTCAGTCTTATTCAGACACTTCATACTTGTGTCTGCAGGACAGACAAGGTCAGATCTTCCTCTCACATTGTCTGAAGAGTTCATGGAGTTGGTAACTTGATGTTGTGTATGTGTATACAAATAGGATATCCAGCCAGATGCAGACTTGGTGTTGGACATTGTGCTCTTCTGTTGGGCGAAATGCAAAACAGTTATTCAAAAAGGACAGATGAGGCACTATGACCCTGTGCTCTACCGGGGAAGGATTGCAAACCAAGACCAGGTTATTATTCAAATAAACAGTGAATCCTAAAGGCTCATTATGAGTAACTTAATTGCGTTGACATGATTGCTTTGGGGAAAAAAACATTCATGGAGCTTCAGCTTTTCATGGTAACTTCATGCTTGAATCCAAAACATGTAAGTGTGTTTTTTTTTGTGTGTGAATTGTTTTATTCTGTAGTGGATGGAGACCTTGCTTTTGTTGTGTGAAGTGGCCCATGAGCACCAGCTGGTTGAAGTAGACTTCCTATTAGTGGCTGAAATGACTCTCAAAATTGCCATGGTGTTGGAAAGCAGCATGGATGCCCCGCATTCTGGGAGAAAAACAGGTACTATTGCTGCATTCCATTTACCTTGCTAGAGGGATGTTGGTGTTGGGAATGACATCACACACAATTTGCCCGCATTCCAGTACACAGGTTGGAAAACTAAGATGTGCGCGTCCAGACAAAGCTTTGTTGTTCTTGCTCTTTTGGAATACATAAAATGAGGTATTTTGGTGATTGATGATAACACAACTGCTTTTTAACATGGTTAGTGATTAGAAAAAACGGCATATTAGAAGGATTTCTGTAGGATCATGTGACTCTGAAGGCTGGAGTAATGATGCTGAAAATACACAGGAATAAATGAAATATATTCAAATAGTAAATACATATTTCACAGAAATACAGAAAATCAGTGACTTTCAGAAACTTTTTTTGTGTATTTTGCACTTTTAGTTATATATTTCTTTGTGTTTTTATTTTGTAGCCACTACTGTAGATAGTGATGAGTCCATCCCTGTTAGAAAATCTGCAAGCTCCCTGTTCATGGTATGTTATCCTACAAAGTAGAAGATATCATGTGTGGTTCAATATCATCAAATTCAACAATTTAAACTACCATAGTTAAATTACCGTATAGTTTGAGAATGCCACTTAAACCCCAAAAATCTGTAGAATTGTATCACGATTTATATAACCCGATTATATAACCATAATAAAACTATATTTTTAACATGTCTGCAGATGTCCCGAACTGAACAGCTGCAGACCGCACTGGATTTGGTTGAACGAGGTGTGGATTGTTTGTCCAGAGGCAGGGACAGGTCACTTTACGGATGTCATGCTGTCTTTGACAAGTTATTCATGCAGGCAAGAACATATCAAGTTTTACTTCCTACAACAAAAGCTTTGTTACTTCCTGTTACTATAGATACAGTAAACGTGCTTAATAAGATGTGACGGCTGTTTTAACCACAGAAGTTTGGTAATTACAAGAGCAGCAGAGTCCCAGAGAGCAGCGGTACCACTGACCTTACTGCCCTTTCCATGGATTTACACCTAGAGCTGATGGTCTTCCAGCACAGACTTGCTCTAAAACTATCTGACTCCTGGCCAGGTCAGAGAGATGTGCAACCTTTCTATGTTTGGGTGAATTACATTTTTAAGCATGTCACTGAATGCATATATATTCTCCACAGAAGAAATGAGTTTGACAAAGAGTAAAAAGTCACATACTAATCGAACACAGACCTCAGAAACAAACAGACCAATAGAAGGTGAGTTTCAAAACAGTGTAACGTAAACAAAACAGTATGTCAGTTTTACTCAGATTTATTCCTTGACAGACTCTGTGGTACTTGAAAAAATCAAGAACAACAAGATCTCTATGAGTGTTTTCCTGACACAAAAGGCCTTATTGGCATTCAGGAAGGACCAGACTAGCCAAGAGACCAAGAAAATACTTGAGGTCAGTATTAGATGTCAACTCCAGACATTTGGTGCCTCATCACATCATGCTGGTTTTGATTTTCAGATAACAGGATCTAAACTCTCTCTTCTTCTCTCCAGGAGGCCATAACAGTGATGGAGAAAGCAGAGCTAGAAGAGAGGAGGCTGGTCAGTTGTACATTTCCTTCAGAGAACAGCTTAGGACTGGCAGAGAAGAGACAGCCACCTCCAACCCCACTACTCTTGACACGATCCAACCGTTCCATGATCTTCACACCTGCACCATACACACTGGAGGAGGAGGTTTTCACATCCTCTCTTTAAATATAATTTTTAAATCAGTCAATGACACTTTGGATCTATTTGTAATGATATTCAGATGTAAATGCTCAAAAACAACAATTCACTTTTATCCTGGTCATCTAGGTTAGCTGGTATTGTATTTATGGAAGAGATGCAGAGGGTGTCAACCTAAAAGTACGACTTAAGGACTGCTACCTATGTGGGACTGGAGAAATGGTATTAGTGGTATCGCAAATCTATCTTACCTTTTTAATGTCTGTATTGCTCATTTATACTCAGTACCTAAAACTAAATTTGTGTTTCAATCAGATACCTGCCAAGGGTGAATGTTTACTTCATGTAAGCGGGTTGAAACCTGATAGGAAGTACATTTTTGCAGTAGCAGCTTTTGATGTTCATGGCAAAATGGTGGGTGGAGCCATTGGAGACTCCACCAGGCCTCTACTGGCCTCCCTGCCTCTACCACTGCTAACAACCTGGGCCCATATAGCTCAGGTATATGGATCAGAATTTTTTTGTGTGTGTCTCCCAAAATGTCCAACCACGTACCTTGATGCCAGATTTTACGTTGTTTAGGTGGCTTATCAGACAGGACTCCACAGTCTTGCCAAAAGAGCTTGTAATGAGTTATGGAGCCATTTTACCCTTCCTTCAGGGTTAAATCCTGAGGTTTCAGAGCCGGAGCAAGGAGCCAATCTTGAAAGGTTGGCTCAAACAAGGTAAAAAAGAGCCTGTTTCTCTTGCTTTTTCAAAGCAAAGTGTTTTATCAAATTTAAGTCAAGTCCAAATCAGTTGACCTCTAATTCTTATATATTGGTATTTTCGTACAAAATCCAACTTCAGTTTATTGTGAGTATAAATTGGTGTTAATTATTATTGTTGTGGATTATTATATATCTGTTCCATTTTAATTCATGCAGACTCCGCCCAGAAACCCTACAGCTTTCTTCTCCTCACCTACAGCAGCTGTTTTTCTCCACTATATTCATCCAGACAGATATTCATATCCAAGAGGGGGCACTGTTCTGTGATAGTCTCTGTGATGGAGGGCCTTTGATCTGGGGCCAGGTTAGTACCAACATGGGGAAATATGCCTTAAAATGGGTTATATAAATCATCATAACTGATAATGCTGCCTAGTTTTTTCAAGTAATACACCCTTGTCCTTATAAATTTGCTCTGTCGGCACATCCATCACAGGAGGCCAGGCTTGCAGAGTGTGAACGGATGCTGGTGGCCCTTGATCTTGCTCTGCACCTCAACGACAGCGCTGGCACCCTGCAGGCTGTAGTAAACTGTTACGGCCTTCTCACTCCATTAATCTTCTATCAGATCCCTTCAGAGCCTGTTATAGAGGTCACTTGTTTTAGAAATGTGTTTGATGTGAATTATATGTCAGTGTAAGCTTGCCTGTCTTTTTTATTTTGATGTTTATTTAGGGGGAACATTTTCCATCATTATTAAATCAGCTGTTTAATATGATGGATTTGCCATAGGAAAGGGGGATTTAGATCTTCTGTGTGTTTCAGACGCTGCTGAAGTGCTTTTCAGTACTGGTGGAGATTCCAGAAGTCCTGAAGCATAAACGCCCTGCTGCCACCACAGAGTCCCTGCAGCACATGGTCACCTGTATGACATATTATTTATTCAAGGTAGTAATTGTATAAAACTAACTGCTCACTTGTTGAGAAATAATATATAAGGAAGAAGCTAATTTCAAAATTTTTAACTCTCTCAATCAAAATGTTTTTAAGATTGTGAGAAATGTATTTGTGTCAAAACTATTTAATCCAGCCTCCTGTAGATGTCACTTTTGATAATGAATTTCTGTCTTTAGAGCTTGCAGTCCACTCAGAAGAGTGCCATGGCATCATCTGTGTTTGAGTCAGGAAAGAAGCTGCTTCAGGAGATCACTGAGCCCCCTCTGCAACCTGCCAAACAAACATCATCAACAGAGCAGGACAGGGTATTTGATGTGTCTTGTTTAACATAGACCTTTTGGGATAATATGCCACATATTCTGTTTGTGCTGAATTGTGAATTGTGTGTGTGTTTGATTTCTAGAAGAAGACAACTTCCACATATTATGAGGAGCCCAGTGAACCGCTAAAGATTTTAGAGGCCATTGTCATGAAAAACATGCAAGGAGAAACATTAGGAAACCATGGTGTCACTTCCTGTAACAAAACGGGTACATATTTTTTTTTAAATACAGTATTTCAGATCACAATGACAAAGTATGCTTTTTTGCCATTCTAAACATTGGGTTCATTTTCTCTTATCACAATACTATACTATAGGCTAGACAATAATTATTACAATAATAGTTTTCATTAATAAATATTGCTAAGAACTTTGTCTATGCGCTTATGAATGTTTTTAGCATTTTAACTACTAAACGGATTGAAATAAGCATAGCTTCCTTCATGGCCAGTGCATTGACTTTTGGTAACATGCTTACTCTACAGATCTGTGAACTAGCGTTATTATGCTACAGGTTTTTTATAGCGTTGATACTGTTTCTTACAGATAATATCATGATGATCATTGCATTTTTTCATAGCCTTTCTGTCCTCAATAATCTGCCAGCTCTGTCTATGGCCCTTTTTTAATGCTGCATTGCCAGATATTGCTACGATAAACAGTCAAAAACAAGCCCATGTATATTTACTAATCATAATTTTCAATTTCCCACTAAATTAAATTCCTAAAGTGTTACATTAAGTGGAAAAAACAAGTCCAAAGATGCTTATAATAAATGGATCATCACAGAGTTTGCACTCACTCACAGCTCTCTCTAAAGCCCTGTTCACTCTACCAGCATCTTGATGCGACATGAATCATTCTCCATCATGTTCACACCACGGACACTAAACAATCTAGCAAACTGTCTAAACTGAATTTTACAGAAATATGAATTTTGCTTTTGAATTAGAAAAAAATCTAATCTCTATGGCCAAGGCTGCGTTTGTTTGATCAATAATATTGTAAAAACTGTAATAAGGTGAAATATTACAAATTAAAATAATGTATTTCTGCTAACGTATTTCTTATTTCATAAGAAAATAATCAGGAATCTTTGATAAATAGAAAGTTAATTATAACAGCAATTTTTAAAAGATAGAAATCATTTGTACCTGTTTTTATTTCATTTTATATCATTTGTAATCATTTGTACTTTTGTTAAATTGAATGCATCCTTGCGGAGTAAAAATTAAATTTTCTTACAAAAAATATAACGATCCCAAAATGGTCAATGATAGTGTACACTTTGAAAAAAAAAAATATATATATAATTTGTTTTGAAATTTGATGCAGGTTCTCATGAATGTGAGCTCACTGGACAGGAAGACCCTATTGTTCTCTATATGGTGATTGAAAACAGCTCCCTCCAGCATGCTTTTAAAGACGGTATAACACAAACAACACACTAAATGAAATCTGATTCTTTGAATGAGCTATCATACACTGATTTTCTGTATTTGTGTGTGTTTGATCCAGTGATGAAGTTCAAGCATAAGTCTTGTTTTCTGGAGTTTGTTGTGCACTTGCTCCAGAAAGCCCTCCTAGAAGATGAGCTGAATCTGGTGTTGCAGTGGGAGCAGAACATCTTGAACTGGCTCAGCAGGTGAATGTGTGTTGGCTTGGTTCCATGTTTACAACGTATATTTGTGTTTTGTATTACATTTCTTTGCTGTCTGTAATATTGCTAGACGCGACGAGCCTCTGTCTGAGCCAAAGAAACACTCTGGTCTACCAAGAGAAAAGTGTAAAGAGTTCACAACCTCTGTGATAGAGTACAACACAGAGGTAAACTTCTGTCACTTGAAATGTGTTAACATTCAAATGTCTGCATTAGCATACACTACTTATCTCTTTCAGCAAATGCAATTAAACTATGTTTCAGAAACAAAATGTTTGCCCCGTTTGGGCTGACAGGAACTTGCTAAAGAAAAGACTAATGATTGCATTCGAGAACTGTAACTCTGAAAGGTAAACCGATTTTCAGCCCAGCTTGCACATTATTGAAATATTCAATATTTAAAATGAATTTTAAAAATGTACACTAGCATTCAAAAATGTGGGGTCGGTATAATTGTTTCGAATATATTTGAATTAAGTCAATTATGCTCAACAAGGCTGCATTTATATATATATTAAAAAAAAAATATATATATATATATATACATATATATATATATATATATATATTATATTTATATTATTATTTGTTAAACATTTCAGGATTATTTGATGAGTAGAGAGATGATTTGAAATAGAAGTCTTTGATGAGAATATAAACTTCTTTGCTGATTAAATTTTTTTACTTTTGCACTGACCCCAAACTTTTGAACACTGGTGTCCATGATTACATCTGTCAAACTTTGTCTATATTTGCTATTGTGTCTCTCAGAGTGGCCAAAGCTGTGGAAGTCATGCTAAATAAACTGGCTCCTCTTATCAGAAGACACCAGCGCCTCTGGAAGCTGAGACATATGCCCTCTGAGGATTCGCTGTGGCGTTGCCATGTCAATCTGAACCTGGCTCGTGCCCACCTAAGCATGCTGAGAAAGAAACTGGGACCACCTCCCCAGCTCTGGTACTCAGATCCAACAGCAAAACTGTGAATAATGCCAATATCTGTGTCTTCATCTTTACTTTTCATCTTTACTCTGACTTATATTATTGGTTTCTCTGGACATACTCGATTGAAACTTGAGCTTTTTTGTGTCCGTTCCAGTTTTAGTCATCTATCGCAGTCTTTCTTCTCTCTCGCTCATTGTGGAATGCTGATTATGTGGAAGAATGTTCCACAGCAAATCAAGCCACCTGAATGGACTCTTCCACGTCCCAAATCTGTACCCTGTCCTGGACGCCGTGCTAACAAAAAAAAAGTCAAACGCAAATTCAAAGAAACTAAAAAAGGTGGGTTAAAGTCTGTGAGATATTTTAATATATATACTGTATATATATGTTTAAGATATACTCTGTGTCGGTAAGATATTTTGAAAGACGTTTAGAAAAGAAGCTTCTTATTCTTACTGGATTTATTTGACAAAAAACACAGTAAAACAGTAACATAAAGAAATAGTAAAATTTAAAATAAAGTTTATATATTTATGTCATTTGTTAATCCTGTGATGTAAAGGTGAATTTTCAGCATCATTACCTCAGTCTTCAGTGTCGCACGATCCTTTACAAATCATTCTAATATGCTGATTTGGTGCTCAAGAAATAGTTCTTATAATTATTTTCAGTGTTGAAAACAGTTATGCTGCTTATTTCTTTGGTATCCGTGATGAAAAAATAATCATTTTTTTGTTCAAATGAACAATATTTATTTGCAATAGAAACCTTTTGTAACATTATAAATGTCTTTACTGTCATTTTTATATTAATTAAAAAAAAAATAGGACCCTAGACTTTTGAATGGTAGTGTAGATCATTAGTTGATGCAGTATATAATTGTTTTACTTATCTCTATATTCTCAGGAGCTCTAAAGACCAGTCATGAGGAGTTTAACTCTTCAGACAGTGAAGTGGACTCTATATCTCGGTACACCCACACCTATAGAGCTGATGGCACTCCTACTAGTCAGTCCACCAATCATTTACTAGACGGACTTGACAAAGCCTCTATATACTTGCGCAGAGCTATGGTATATACAGTTTCATTTTAATAGGCCTAATTGGAAATACTTTTTATCTTGTGATTCTATCAACAGCATCTCCCATTTTTAATATCAGGTGCTAGCACATCGCTGGAGTCACTGGACAGCTTTACAATTTGTGTGTCAGACTCTGTGGGACCAAACCAGCGCACTAGCCCTGATGATAGAGCGATCCCAAGGACCTGATGCCCATGCCAGACAGCTGACTATAGAGAAGCTGTATACAGTGATGACTCCTCTACTGGTGCTGGCATCAGATCTTCTCATGGACATGATGGAGAAGCTTAAGGTTAATCCACATCACCTTTAGAACAATGGCTCTTATAAACCTTTTTGACTTGAAGGCCCTCTGTCCAAGGCCCCCTACATAACCATTAATATTATATATATATATATATAATATTATATATATATAATCTTAATATAAGTTAGGCATATATAAGGATCAATATAGTTACATTGATTAACCACAATGCATTTTTTTGCATTTTAATTTAATATATTATTTTATGAATTCTATTGTATAGCATTATTACTAACCCAATTCCAAAAAAGTTGGAGGTACTGTACTATAATTTGTAATAATTAAACTAAACTATAACTGCAATAATTTACCAATGTCATAAACTTATATTTTATTCAAAATAGAATGTAGATAACATATCAAATGTTGAAAGTCAGACATTTTGAAATGTCATGCCAAATATTGGCTTATTTCGGATTTCATGAGAGCTAAACATTCCAGAAAAGCTGGGACAGGTAGCAATAAGAGGCCGGAAAAGTTAAATGTACATATATAAACATATTACTTGACTAATTAGGTCAATTGGCAACATGATTGGGTATAAAAAGAGCCTCTCAGAGTGGCAGAGGATCATTAATTCCCCTAATGTAGCGGCAAAAAATATTGGAGCAATATAAGACAGGAGTTTCTCAGAGAAAAATTGCAAAGAGTTTGAAGTTATATTCATTTACAGTGCATAATGTCATCAAAAGATTCAGAGAATCTGGAACAATCTCTGTGTGTAAGGGTGAAGGCCGGAAAACCACACTGGATGCTCATGATATTCGGGCCCTTTGACGATACTGCATCACATACAGGAATGCTACTGTAATTGAAATCACAACATGGGCTGGGTAATACTTCCAGAAAATATGTGTACTTTCTGGGTGTTTGCTGTGTGAAAACATCGGTTTGTAGGCGAATATGCTCAAAAAAGTGCGTTATTAATGCACGCGTAGGGTAGTGAAATTTGTCCGGGAGTCAGATTTCGGTACAACACAGGCTAAAACTCTATAGTACAAAAAAGAAGCCATAAGCACAGGCATTTTTTCTGGGCCAAGGCCCATTTAAAATGGACTGTGGCAAAGTGGAAAACTGTTCTGTGGTCAGGCAAAATTTGAAGCTCTTTTTGAAAAACTGGGACGCCATGTCATCCAAACTAAAGAGGACAAGGACAACCCAAGTCTGGAATACTTGATTGGTCATTTCTGCAGTCACATATTTTTGTATAATTACCACTAAACTTTAGGATAAAGATATCTGACATAACTGTTTTTTTCTTCAGATGTGGAATGTTTATGACAATGACGATGGGGAGCTTGAGGCCAGCTTGTACTTCTCTGCTCCAATGGATGATGGGACAGTGATAGATCTGCGCTGGCTGAGGACTCTGGTTCTACACACATTAGAGCTTCTGTACTACCAGGGCAAGTGGGAGAGTCTCGCCCACCTCGCACTAATTTTCAACACATACACTAGGTACACTTATAACTTATGCTAGTGGCACTGGTGTATAAGTAATTGAAAAGTTTATGAATGTAACTCCTCTTGCAAAAGAAACTTGAAATACAAGGTGCAATGCGTCGTGGGTTTCAGGGAGCGCTACTCTCACATGGTAACACCTGTTCTGGTGCATGCACAGAGGAGGCTGTTGGACAGAATCAGCTGTTTCGGTGGCCCTCCAGCCCCTCAACCTCACTTCACCTACACTGAGATGATCTCTGGAGAGAAGGTAGATAGTAATGATTACATACACATAACTCTGATTAACTCCACAGCCTGTTCAAAGTAAACTTTTGCAATGAATATTCCAGATGTGCATCCATTAGATTTGGTAAAATGTCTAAGTATTGTGACTGATGTTCATAGGTGACCTGTCGGAATTATGCATGCAGACAGTTGCTGTTACCCTGTGAAAAAGGTCAGATTATGATTACTGCAAATTATACTGACCCAGAGCACAAGGAACTTGAAGGTAAAACAGAAAATGGTTGCAAGATTATTATTAATTTAGTGTGTTTTGCATGTCACATTTAGGCTATGTATAATGGTTTGCATTTTTTTAATGTCTTGCTTGTGTGTTTTATAATTGTTTTCATCTTTATTGCAGATGTGAAGAGAGCCATGTATCTGGTGTGTGTACCATTGGATGTGGAGGACACACTGCAGTGTTTGAGAGAGACTCTGGAGAGAAAACATCATGCACTGCTGACCTTTCAGCACAGCCGATCTCTACTCCTACTGCTACTGGCTGACACACAGCACTGTAAGTCTGACACAGTGCTTTTGGAGTTTAGGGTCAGTTAAAAAATAAATTACCCTTAAAACAAATTAATATGTTTGTTCAGCTAGGACGCATTCAATTGATCAAAAGGGACAGCAGAGACATTTATTATTTCTATTCCTCAATGAATCATGATTAAAATGTGTCATGGGTTTCACAAAAATACTAAGCAGAGCACTTGTTTTCAACATTGATAGTAAAAAAGAAATGTTTTTAGAGCAGCAAATCATCATAGAATGATTTCTGAAGAAATTATGCTTTAAGATGTTGAAAATTCAGATTTGACATCACAGAAATAAATTATATTTTAAAATATATATTAAAACAAAGAAAGTAGTTTTTTTAAATGGTAATTTTAAGTTTGTGAGTAAAATAAGTTCTGCGGTGAACATTACTTAATGAGACTTTCACAAAAATTATACATAAATTAGAAAAAGTTATGACTGCAAACCTTATTTATTTCTAAAGTAAAACTCGCTATTTTAAAATCACTTTTGATAACCCATGGCATTCTAATTCTTTGTTTTAGGACTTTATACTAAACTCTATTTTGATTACACTTTCAATCACACCCTTTATATGTGGCCTCAGCATATATTGAGGTGCCATTCTGTAAAGAGACCAGCAGCGTTCTGCAGGGGAAAGTGGAATTTAGCCTGGCAGCCAGCATCCCGCCAGGTGTCAGCCCTCCAGACCTGTCCACAGAAGACTTCAGCTCTCTGGGCTCCATCTACAGCACCACCCTGCCTCCATCACAGCTCCAGACAGTTTTCTCCTCCTACAGCAATGCAATTAGTGAGAAGAAATCTGAACTTTACAATACTACAAGCTAAATCTATTAATCAAACTAAATTAACATTAACATTAAACTAAAAGCAAGCTTTTCCAGTACAATACATTGTTTTGTTTTTTTCATGCAGAATATCTTCAAGCAAATAAGTACAACTCCCTCCAGGTGCAAGCACTCCATGACCTTGGAAATCTGCATTTTTACAATGGAAATCGAAAGTATGATGTGTTCATTGTTTTGTTTTCCTCCTTTGTTTGTTAATATTAGCCGTTACTTATTGTATATGTTTACAATAACGTTCAAAAGTTTGGGATTGCTAAATGTTTTTAAAAGACGTCTCTCATGTTCACCAAGGCTGCATCTGTTTAATAAAAAAGCATTCATATTGTAAAATATTAAAATAAAAAATAAAAACGTTTTCTTTAAAATGTAACTTTTCTGCAGCCATTACTCTAGTCTTCAGTGTCACATGATCCTTCAGAAATCATTCTAACATGCTGGTGCTCAATAAAGATTTTTATTTCAGAATTCTTTAATGAATAATGAGTTCAAAAGCATTTATTAGAAATACAAATATTTTTTAACATTATAAATGTATTTTGACTAATTACTGAATAAAATTATTAATTTCATAAAAAAAAGAAAAAAGCATGATGACCCCAAACTTTTGAACGTTGCTCTAGGTAATTGAATTTTATGCATATACACTGTAAGAGGAGATGAAGTGCATCTTGTATGAGTGTGTTTGAATGTTGATCTATAGATCTGCACACAATTTCTGGACTAAGGCTCTGGACTGTGCTCTGCAAAGCTCTGGAGTTCTGAAATCTTGGGATGGTGACTCATGGGGCTGCAGCTCCTCTCAGGAAACCCTGCGGCATGCTGGGATATGGGGTTGTCTCCAGGGAGCTTTGCTTTCTGTCAAGATTGCACAGTGAGTGAGAGACTATAAAATGTTTTTGTGTTGGTGCTCCATTACAGCAGTAAGATTTCTCCTCTATTGACAGGCACATCCTGACTTCCAAAATCAACGAGCGCACAAAATGCTGCCTTCTCTCTGCCAAACTTTTCAAGGTCAGAATTGAGTCCCTGAAACGAAAGGACCTCTGTTTTTGTAACTAAGCCAACACAAAAAAACATTAACTAAGGTCATGTGCTTTGCAGTGCCTACTGATGGCCTCTATGCCCCATCCGATGACAGATCTTTCATACTCCACATACTCTGTGGAGACTGAGCTGATCCCAGGCATTAATCTCTTCTCTGAACCCGATCGGGGGAATCTTGGCACCACTGTTGCCAGTTTGTCTTTTCTCTGCCACTGGCTGTACAACTCAGGACACCTTCTCAAGGTACTAGACTAGAGCCACACTCATATTAAGAGCAGACTTTGTGCATTTGATGTCTGATGCATCTTAATATTCAACACCTGCCACATTGCTTATTTCAGTCTCTTCCTATTCTGGCGCTGTACCTATATATTGCCAGAACTGTTTGTCAGGATCCACACCTTACTGTCAGATGTAGAATCCTGAAGGTTTGAAAGACTTTGTTCTGTCTTTCTGTTGTTCTTGTATACATTGAAATGACATCTGTATTGCTGTGAATGTCATAATCAAGTGTTTTTTTTGTGTATACAGATAAAGGTATTGACAGAATTAGGGGCCTTCACTCAAGCAATTAAAGAACTCAGTAGTCTCACATTTGGCGAGGAAATCCCTATGCCTCATGGATGCCACTACAGAGTGAAGAAGCCATCTTGGGTAAAACACAGTAAACAATATAGAATATATTTAGCTGACAAAAACAATGCATGCAATTATTCACCAGTTTATTAAGAAAAACACTCCTTTATTTTTAGAGGCTTCATGAATATCTTTATAACATGTTCAGATTTTTTTAGATTTAAAATAATAATAATGCTATTTCATAATTTTCTTTTCTTATCACTGGAGACTACCATTCAATAATTTGTTTATTATAAACAAATAAACAAATTCTTTCTATAAAGTTTTTTTTTTTTAAATAAATTAATATTTTTACCTAGCAAGGATGCATTGAACTCATAAAAAGTGGTAGTTAAGACTTTCACATTATTTTAAAAAGTCTATTTCAAATAAATGCTGTTACTGATAATTCTGAATTCTGAAAAATATATTTCATAGTTTCTTTTTACAACATTGATAGTAATAAGAAATGTTTCTTGAGCAGCAAATCAGTTATTAAAATTTAAATTATATTAGAATTAGATCATGTGACATTGAAGCCTGGAGGAATGATGCTGGAAATTCCGCTTTGCCTCACAGGAATACATTTTATTTTAAATATATGCAAAATCAAATTATAAAAGATTTTACAATCACAACCTTGGTGAGATGAGACTTCTTACAAAAACAGTTAAAAGTCTTACTGATCACAAACTTTGAAATGATAATAAATATTGTATAGTAATTGATACATTATCCTGTTTTATGTCTTGTAATTTTTAAACATACATTAAACCCACAGGCAAAGAAAACATTTACTGAAGGGAAACCCCTATTAGATCCTTCCAATCTTCAAGTAAGTTTACCTATTTTACAATTTTGTTTACCTATCATTTACAACATACTATACTGTTGAATAAGAATATAATGCTGTATGTGATCCCTTTCTTAGGTTCTGGAAGAAGTGGTCAGTAGGAGACCAAGTGAAGACATCATAGCTATTTATGGCTCAAGATTAACCAGACGGCTGCTGATGGCCAGAGTTCATCTCATCTTGGCTATATGTAGTACTATACAAGACCTGCCTGAACCACCATCACCAGGTATCACATTATTAGTTTATGGACAATTACAGGTTATAAATCTACATAATACCTTACTGAATTATTTCATTTAATCCACAAAATTATTATCAGAATCTCAGGAGAAAAACTCTAGAACTCCCTGTTTGCCTGATGCCTCCAGCAGTGATGAGTCCAAGGGTCTCCAGCTCAGTGCCAGGAAACTCACATTAGGAGAAGTCAAGGTGCTCCAATTTATGACATTAAAGCTGTCCAACTATCTTTTCTGTTAAATTGTTCTTCCAGATCAAGGCCTATAAAAATGTTTTTCACATTATTTGACCCTATAGCAATGATGCCTATGAAGTTTGACGTTATAAACACACATATACAGTAAATGCATCTACCAAATGGCAAGAAAATTAAGTACAGATTTAACATAATGTCTCTCTATTGCCCTGTTCAGGCCATACTCCTAAAAGAAGCACATGCTCTGGTTAGTCTTGAGCTTTTCACCCCTAATCCGCTGAGCATCGAGCCTGAAGAAATGGAGCTGGCAGTGGAGATCAGACTGTTAATGTCCAATATCAACATGCAGCAGGGCAGAATGGCTGCCAGGTAGTACAAAAGCATAAATCATGAAGAGGAGTGCATGCTTGTAGTTGTGTGGGTGTACACACTCCTGTTAAAAAAATTGGAGCCATTACGTTTTATTTTGAAGAAATTTATTTATTTAAAGCAAGGAAGCTTTAAATTGGCCAAAAATGACAGTAAAAAGTAATGTATTGTAACAAATGGTTTCAATTTCGAATAAATGCTGTTCTTTTGAACTTCATATTCTCCAAAGAACCCTGACAAAAATGCATCAAGGTTTCCACCAAAATATTTAGCAGCCCAATATTGATTCTATTATTATTCATAAATTATGAAATTATTCAGCATATTGGAATGATTTCTGAAGGATCATGTGACATTAAAAACTGGAGTAATGATGCTGAAATATAACAATATTACTGTATTTTTGATCAAATAAATGCAGGTTTAGTGAGCATCAGAAAACATTAAAAAACCTAACCAACCACAAACGTTCTGTATGTTCCTGGAGATGGATGTATGTCTGGATGTTTGAATCTACAAAAAATCTAAAACATTTCATTTCTATTGTAGTGCAGATCTGTCAGTGTCTACTTTGAGGCTCCTCCAGAATTCTGTTGTGTTTCAAAGTGATTTCCGCCCACTGCCTCCTCCTAAACCACCCTCCTCTGCTGTCAGACGACCCAGAGCCAAAGCATATCAGGTAATGATCAACCTCTGATTTACTTGCACAAATTCAGTACTTAATTCAGATCTTGTTTCTCTCATGTTCTAAAGGACTGATTCTTTTTCATTAAATAAAAGACATTTTAAGATTTCACAGAAGATCTATTGTTCTTTCCTATACAGGCAAGCTCCCGGGATGCACAGTCCGTTCTCGATCTCCACACTGGAGATCTTCCAGAAGAGGTGGAAGCGAGAGAACGGATGGATCTTCTTTTCTGGCTGCGCTGTAGGCTGGCAGTGGTTCGCTCCCTCGTAGGCCATATCCCTGGAACTGCAATCTACTCTGGTTAGTTGCTCTGCAACAGTTAATGTGGTGGAAATGTCATTGGATGGTGTTTGTTGATGTTTCTTGTCCGTGTTTGTACAGGTACAGACAGTAGTGGAGAGGCGCTCCGGCTGCTGAAAGAGGGTCTGGCAGAGGCTGAGGCCTGGGGAGACCCTGACACTAAAGCCTTCCTGCTCCTAGAAGGCGTCCAACTCAACACACACCGTGGCAGACCCAGAGAAGACAGTACAGCCATGCTACAGGTCAGTAGGTAGTTATGACAGTTGATAGTGATTTACTGCTAGATGACCTGAAGTTGACTGTTTTTGTTGGCCGATCACATGTGTGACATCTGTTTAGGAAATTGTGAGCTTGTTGTCTGGGCGTGGAGCTCTATCTCTGCGCTCTCAAATGACTCTAGCTGAGGCTGTGTTATTACTTAGTGAACTGAGAGGAACAGGAAGCCAAACTCTCCACCTGCTCACACAGAAACTACTGCAGCAACAGGTTTTGTACGCTTTTATGTACAAATATGTTTGTTGAAACTAGACTCAAGAGAAAATATGTATGCAAAATTCCCATTTGTTGTTATCTAAAATGTTACGACAGTAAAGATCTGGTAAAGATGTACATAGATGGTCATATTGAACATACAAGAACAAAAATATTAAAGTAATCTAGTTTTACTTATTTTGTAGTGGTAATATTATTCTTTCTTTTCAGCTCTGTGCCACTGGAGAGTCTATAGGACTCAAAAAAGGAGGCGAGGTGGAACTACGAGCGGGCCTAAAGAATATTTATCTTCCACAGCTTCCCCTTCTTGCCAAGACAACCATGCGGATTGGTATGACAATAACAATAAGGCAGTTCTGTACTGATATTCCTCTAACATTATGGTTAGGTGTTTGTTCTAAATCAATAACCCTAAGTATTAAACTCAAGCAGTTCATTCACCCAGAACTACTTAATATATAGGAACTTATTATCAATAGCCTTACATGTGCTGTGCTTTTTCTTGTTTTTTGTTTGTTTCTTGCTTTATTTAGTTTTGTGTTTTGTTTTGGATAAATGCACAGAATTCTCCTATTGACTTGCATTGAAAGAATGTTCAGAATGTAAAATTTGAGTACTAAATTGTGATTGGTCTTATTTCTTATATAATTTTGCATAGTAGGCTATTGTTGGTCTTTTCTTCCTCGTG
This sequence comes from Rhodeus uyekii, assembly GCA_037043235.1. Lineage (NCBI taxonomy): Eukaryota > Metazoa > Chordata > Actinopteri > Cypriniformes > Acheilognathidae > Rhodeus > Rhodeus uyekii. The sequence goes on from JAWRVZ010000044.1 coordinate 4,435,227, forward strand.
TATATTTAAGCATTTCTTCTGCACAGAATCACATTTTAAATCTCAATCCTACACCTAATTGAAAAATTGAAAACGATTATTTTTCATGGCATGGTATTTCTCTCTAAAAATGCAAACTTTGACGACTTAAAATGTTGTATTGATCCTTTCTGTTCCAGGTCGCTCTTTGGCATTGCAGGCCTTGTCGAGTTCTTCTGACGGAGGTGAGGAGCCCTGGAGGACCTTAATATTTGCTCAAGACGTTCTGCAGTCTGCACTCAGCATCTCTCAGGCCTCTGCCAACAGAGACCGCCAGCTGGAGGCTGATATCCTCTACTGCACAGGTGATCAATAGGGAGTATTCTTTACATTGGCCTCTTATCTTGTGAACCAGTTGTGGATGGCTGATCATTTGTGTCTGCAGGAATAGTGGGTAGACATCTCATTTCCATGCAAAAATCTGGTCCCCAGGAAGTCCTAGAGGCCTTGTTTGGGTGTGTAACCACATTTAAGCACACTCATGGCCAAAGCTTGCGGTAAGTTGCTTAACTAAAGCCCATATTCCGCAATGGTCCATGCACTGTCTGCTTCCAAATCAACTTTTGTGTGCATGTATGAGTGACTCGAGTTTGAAAACAAACTCCACTTGGGGGGGGAAATTAGGAAAAGTCAATAAACAAAGACTTGAACTCAGGTCCCAGAAGCACAACAGCATTGTATATCAATGATCCTCCCACGAGGCTATCGGCGCCAATTAGCCAGTATAAGTTTAGTAAATATTAGAACCTCATTGTGTAAGAAACATGGGGGGAACAGAATTCAGTGGCAAAAAACCCAGCCCCACCCATATGAGAGATATTCATGTAGTGATTTAAAAGATGCTGATTCTATTACGTGTGTGGGTGGAGCTTAACCAGCATTATTTTGATAAATATTAGAACCTTCTTAACAGAATCTGATGGCAAACAGTCCAGCTGTCAGAATCTGTTCCCCCACCCCCATTATAAGAGATGTTGATGTAGTTGCTTAAAAGATGCTGGTTCTATTCTGTGTGTGGATGGAGCTTAAATATTTATTTTTCATGATTGTTATCATAGATTGTTTTGTATGTGTGTATTTCAGATTGGCACATAGGTGCTACCTGGAAATGGCATTGACATACTTGCATCAGTTTATGCAGATTACCTCTCCTCCTGGGGATCTGACTTGTCCCCCATCACCAACACCTGGCGAGACCAACAAGGTGCTTTGAAATGTGTTTGGATGTAAAAGCAGAGTTATTGATGTATATAAATGTTTAATATTTTATTTTCTCAGGAAACAGTCAGAGAGACCTTCCTGTTGTGCTGCTGGATTTGTTTGAGAATAGCTTTAAAGGTCTGTATTAACATCATGCATGCATCTGTATGGAGTGTGTTCAATATACGTAAATTATTTGATAACACTTTACATAAGGTTTCATTAGTTAACTACTTTAGTTAGCAAGAACTAAGTTAATGTTAATTTCAACGTTTACTAATAGATTATTAAAATCAAGTTGGATAATGCACTGTGAACTAACACACAAAAAAAGACTATTTTATCAACTAACATTAACAAAGATGAATAAATAAATGTATTGCTGTATTTTTGTAAAGTGTTCTTTCTTCATTTATCCTTTTGCTTCCTAGGCCTCAGACGTCTTTAGCAAATGTGACCATTTGCATGGATTCACTGGAGTAACTGATTGCCCCGTCCCTCTTTCTTCAATAAAAGCTCTGCCTGACTTTGCATTGAATGATCTTTTCCACCCCTGTGGTAACCTTTAATCAAAAATCACACTTTTGCATTAGACAGGATTTGATGGAGTACTGTATTGGTTTCTTTTTATGATTACAATTTGTATACTGCAGTTCAAAAGTTTGGGGTCGGTAAGATTTTCTAATATTTTTGAAAGAAGTCTCTTATATTCACATAGACTGATAAAAATAGTTTAAAAATACAGAAATGGGATTTTGTAAAATATTATTACAATTTAAAATATCTTTTCTATTTTGATATTGTAAAATGTAATTTATTAGTGTGATGGCAAAGTGACATTTTCAGCATCATTACTAGATTCTTCAGTGTCACATGATCCTTCAGAAATCAAATAGATCCTATATATTTCTGCTCAGAAAACATTTGTTATTTTTGTCACTGTTGAAAAATTAAAATGCCTAATATTAGAATTATAAATTATACATTTTTTGTAACGTTATAAACTGACCATTTTAATCAACTTAATGCATCCTTGCTGAATAAAAGTATTAATTTCCTTCATTTCTTGCTGATCTCATTGGCAGGGGGGCTAGGAAACCCTGAGAATTGTATCCCCAGTCCTGAAGCATTCATAGACGCTGAGCGCGAGATAAACAGCAGGAAATGTCCTCAGCTGACCTGGGTTAATATGTCCCGCTACTACACACACTTAATCAACCTTCTACAGGTCTCCTCACAACCAGGTACAGCACAAGTTTTTCAATTCATGAAAGCATTTGTGCTGTACAGTATATGTTTTTAATGTAATCTTCTATGATGGTGTAATTGGCTGTGTTATTCAGGTGCAATGCAAAGTGTTGACAGACTGCTGACTATGTCTGGTGACCCCAAACTGGCTCTCAGACTCTCACAGTTGCACACTTTCTTCAGCTGTCACCAGCCATCTTACAGAGAGCAGTGGGCCATTCCTGATCCCCCTGCTGCTCTAATACTGAAGCCTCAGCGAATACAGGTTCATATTCATACATGTATTGCCATATTAAAATAAGAGAGAAAAAAAGAAAACCATTATTTCTCTATTACTCTGTGCCAGCACGATCAGCCCTTATCAGATCTGTTCCCCTGGGCCAACACGGACATCCAGGAATTGATCATCCAGTGGTACAGACCCTCATCAGAAGACAACACGGTAGTCAGACCCTCGTTCATTTCTATTTGTCATTGCTTTCACAAATAGTTTAAACATAAGTATTTTTTTCATTTAGTCAATTAGAGTATGCTTTTGAGCAGCAGTAACTATCCTTGTATATGGATGAATTGGTTCTCTGTCAATGAACATCAGTTACATTTTTCAATTTTGGAAATGGATATTGTTTGGACCAAAAGATCTGTAGTCTGCTTAAATCATGCATTTATAGTTCCTAAGCAGCAGATTTGTGTTTGATCTCTTCAGATTCTGCTTCTGTTCACTGTGAATAAAGCTCCTATATCAGGAATGAACTCTACTGCAGACATAATGGCTACACTACAGGCCGGACAGAGAACAATCAGTTTGGAAAGGTGGGCTTTATGTTCATCCATTCAAAGAAAAGTGTAATAAAAATTCACATTGAGTGCATTATTGTCTGATCTGTTTCCATTTCATTTAAGTGGTAATTATTGAAAATCAATTTTCTGTTATGGCTTTACGCACTGCCAGGCTGAAGGTTGTTCATGCCCTACTGAGCTCAACATGTGTAGAGGTTGATGGTCATCTTTCACCCTCCACTAGCTCAGCCTCCTCCTTCAGCCCAGAAGAAGAGCAAAACAAAACTGCTACTTCCAGCCCACCCCAGCAGGTTTCTCTCAGCTCTAAATTGCCATTAAGTACCTTCAGTCAAACCCTTAAGAATTCACTTTATTATACTCTTTTTACACTCTCTTGCAATGGTTTCTTATAGGATGTGCTTTCGGAGAAGGTCAAACACGTGTGCACTGAGATCAGGAGTTTATTGAAGCCTGTTTTCAACTCAGAACATGTCACAGAGGTAAAGTGTCACAGATATTTATTTACTATTATAGTGTATATATTTAAAGAATATTTTGATATCTTCATCGTTTTAGTAGTTGTCATTTTAGTGTTTTTTGTTGTTGTCATTTTCTCAGCTACCATTGTAACGTTTCTTAATTTTAGAATTAAATTATTTAGGTTTAAGTTTGTTTCATCATATGAGTCTACAGGCTGATAGGTCCTATATATAAAATCTGCAAAAATCTCATCATTACCACACGGCACAAGCTGATTGGCTTCTGCTGATCCTGCAGCCAATGATATTTCTTGCTCAAGATTTAAATAGTCTGGTTCCTTATTTGTTAGTTCTGCAGGACACTATCAGAGTTCCACTGAAATTCATCACCAGCCTAGATCTGCGTGTCTATTAATGCAGCAACAGCATATCTTACGTTCTCACAGCAGGCTGTCTGTGTAACCATTAGAAGTAGTAAGTCCATACTTGCTCTGCAGCAGCAGCTGCATTAATCCTTAGTAACAGATCTAGTCCACCAAGACCAAATACAGGTCCTTCTCAAAAATTAGCATATTGTGATAAAAGTTCATTATTTTCCATAATGTAATGATACAAATTAAACTTTCATTATTTTAGATTCATTGCACACCAACTGAAATATTTCAGGTGTTTTATTGTTTTAATACTGATGATTTTGGCATACAGCTCATGAAAACCCAATCTCAAAAAATTTGCATATCATGAAAAGGTTTTCTAAACGAGCTATTAACCTTATCATCTGAATCAACTAATTAACTCTAAACACCTGCAAAAGGTTCCTGAGGCTTTTAAAAACTCCCAGCTTGGTTCATTACTCAAAACCGCAATCATGGGTAAGACTGCCGACCTAACTGCTGTCCAGAAGGTCATCATTGACACTCAAGCGAGAGGGTAAGACACAGAAAGAAATTTCAGAACGAATAGGCTGTTCCCAGAGTGCTGTATCAAGGCACCTCAGTGGGAAGTCTGTGGGAAGGAAAAAGTGTATCAAAAAATGCTGCACAACGAGAAGAGGTGACCGGACCCTGAGGAAGATTGTGGAGAAGGACCGATTCCAGACCTTGGGGGACCTGAAGAAGCAGTGGACTGAGTCTGGAGTAGAAACATCCAGAGCCACTGTGCACAGGCGTGTGCAGGAAATGGGCTACAGGTCCCGCATTCCCCAGCTCAAGCCACTTTTGAACCAGAAACAGTGGCAGAAGCGCTGGGCTACAGAGAAGCAGCACTGGACTGTTGCTCAGTGGTCCAAAGTACTTTTTCGGATGAAAGCAAATTTTGCATGTCATTCGGAAATCAAGGTGCCAGAGTCTGGAGGAAGACTGGGGAGAAGGAAATGCCTGAAGTCCAGTGTCAAGTACCCACAGTCAGTGATGGTCTGGGGTGCCATGACAGCTGCTGGTGTTGGTCCACTATGTTTCGTCAAGGGCAGGGTCAATGCAGCTAGCTCAGGAGATTTTGGAGCACTTCATGCTTCCATCTGCTGAAAAGCTTTATGCTCACAGTGCCAAAACCACTGGTAAATGGTTTACTGACCATGGTATTACTGTGCTCAATTGGCCTGCCAACTCTCCTGACCTGAACCCCATAGAGAATCTATGGGATATTGTGAAGAGAAAGTTGAAAGACGCAAGACCCAGCACTCTGGATGAGCTTAAGGCCGCTATCGACGCATCCTGGGCCTTCATAACACCTCAGCAGCCCCATTGAAGCAGTCATTTCTGCAAAAGGATTCCCGACAAGTATTGAGTGCATAACTGAACATAATTATTTGAAGGTTGACTTTTTTTGTATTAAAAACACTTTTCTTTTATTGGTCGGATGAAATCTGCTAATTTTTTTTCATGAGCTGTATGCCAAAATCATCAGTAATAAAACAATAAAACACCTGAAATATTTCAGTTGGTGTGCAATGAATCTAAAATAATGAAAGTTTAATTTGTATCATTACATTATGGAAAATAATGAACTTTTATCACAATATGCTAATTTTTTGAGAAGGACCTGTATATTAACATTGCTATATTCAATAACATGCTAAAACTATTCAGAGTTGTCATGCGCGCTTCTGTCTCTAATGTTTGATTCTACCAATGCAGTTGCCCCTTCACCCAAGCATGCAGACTCTTCAGAACCTGGAACGCTGCTTTAATCCTGCAACAGGTGGCATGCTACAAGATACAGTCCTCATCACATGGCTCCTCTCTCTTCTAAGTTAAAACCTCCAGCCTTGATTTGCCCTGAATTGATGAGTTCAAAAAATTAGCCCAACTATGCTATAAAAAATATTTTAATGTTTTACCACCCAATAAAGACTAAAGCACTAAAACATTTATTCATAATGTCAGCAAAACCTTCTATTTTAGTTTTTTTATACATTAGCATTCATATACTCTTCATATGTCCCTTCTGAGGTTCAGTTCACTTTAAATACTGTTGCTCGTCCGACGTAGGATATTTCGTTCATTCATATCGGGAGTATGAGAGGTGCTTGGTAAAGCATCCATAATGCTACTTTGGGTGAATAAGGGATTGGTGTGATCATTATCATTGGTTTAGTCGGGCTGAGTTGAGTTTGAGAAGGATTTGCACGTCACTGGGAGCCAGCTTGTAGATTCCCAGCTCATTGAGCACTGACTCTGGACTGGGTTGCTGATGATTCAGAAGGCCATCGTCTTCCTCCGACTCTTTCAGCACATCATACAACAACAATGCCGGGCCGACCTTGAGATTCAGGATGATGCAGGCCTCCTTCACACTGAGATAAGCAAAGAAGAATTGAAAATGGGGGTTTTCTAAATGCAGTATTAGCTCTGAATAAACAGACTTACTGTTTGAAGAAGTTTTCAGGTCTCTTGCAGTAGTGTGCAAAAAGAGGGAAGAGGTTTCTGGTCATATCGTATTGAAGTTGTGTAGCTCCACCTTCATTGAAATGGTTCAACAGGATCAGCTGTGAGTGAGAGGGGAAAAAAAAATGATAAACACTCCATTAAGCCACTGTACACAGACAGTCCCGTCTATTGAAAAGTTTTTGTTATTGTAAAGTCTTTTTTTAAGCATGCTACATTTTTAAGTTTAAAGCTTTTAAAGAAACACTACTGTTTAAATATTTGGGGTTAGTAAGACTTTTTATTTCTTTGGCAATAAATTAATTCCTTTATTTGGGAAGGATGTATTAAATTGATCAAAGACAAAATTTAAATCAGTTATTTTAAATTGTAATAATATTTTACAATATTACTGTTTTTACTGTATTTTGATCAAATTAAGGGAATCTTTTTGAGGCAGAGACTTCAAAAATAAAAATAAAAAAGCTTATAGATCCCACATTTTTGAATGGCAGTGTCAACATTAGCTAATGAATATTAGCTTGTGGTAAATTAGGGTTTAACATTGAAGCAAGAGACTGACATCTTCGTAGATGAAGCAGTCGAGCCTCTCGGTGAGGCCCTGCCAGAACATCTGAAAAAGAGGAAGACACAACATCTGCTGCAACTGGAGCAGGTGATCCCGCAGGCAAAGCATCATGGGACACGCGGAGCTGGATAATGACATAGTGGCTTGTTCATTCTGTGACGGCAAGGATATCCATCTGAAACAAACCAGATTCATTTTAAAACCTGATACAAAAATATCCCTGAAATAATGCCACCAAGTCTTCCTCCAGCTACCCATTTTGAAATTATCCTAATTTTAGCCAAAGGACATATAACAGCTCGAGTCTTAAAATTAAACTACACTGACAAAAACCAGATCATCATAAGGAAAAAGTTGAAATATATTGTTACTTGTTTAGGTTATTTCCACCCATACCTGTCCTTGCAATATGGCTGTGCCCTCTCCTTGACATCTCTCATGACTGCATCCAGTAATCGTCCCAGCATGTCTCCTCGTAGCCTCTCCAGCAGGGCCAATAGAGCTTCAAACAAAGATCCCTCCAGAGAGGCCAGTCGCCCCGTCTCCGTGGCCCCTAGAGGACCTAGGATTTCCTCACCAACTGACACAGCCGCCTGCTGCAACTGCAAGAAGAACTGAGAGAATACACAACGAAAGTGAATCTACACATATACCATTTCTGTTCTCAATCAAGTATTTTAAATATTTTAATGTTTGTATTAATCCACAGGTCAAAAATGAATAATAGTGTACACAACAAAAATAAGGAAGGATCTTTTAAAAACAATTGTAGAAATGTACTCTTTCAACCATTTGAAAGAAATTATTAAATTTTATATATCTAAAATTAACATGTGGTCTAACCATGAAACTTAAAAAGTACGGTAATAACATTATCCTCTCACCTTGAGTCCCTGTGAGATCTTGGCCATTATGTTATTTTTTATATTTAATATTACAAATTATACATTACATTTTACACCCATAATCACGAGGGTCCTCAGGGGTCCACGTTTTCATTTCATTCCATTTTTTTTCCTGCCGTTTGGTTGCACCACATGACTTTGATTTGGTGAATACAACTTTTTCAAATGTTAATAAAAAGTTTTGTTGTTTTTTTTACTAAGAAATGATCATAAAAGATGGCAAGAGACTACTACAAAAAATGAGCATCATTACCCTCATACAGAAGAACTCCTCAAGACTCAAAAATACTTACAATATTGTCCCCCCAGTCACTGAGTACAGTGGAGATATAGTTGGCAGCGTTGAGGATAGCGCAGTAGCGGGGGCTCAGTGGTTGCCGGGACTCTTCTTTCATGACCTGTGTGAGGCGGATACGGAAATCGTCCACCAGCTCCTTCTGCAAAGCCAGGAAACTGAGCTGAGCCCGTGGACAAGGAAGAGAGCGGTACCGTTCTGAGAGAAGGATGGCGGAGAGGATCAGAAACGACTTTAAATTTGAAGAATTAAATCTGAGGATGAATTTTTATCGATACCTGTGATGACCAGCAGAAGGGTCATGAAGGTCTCTGCACAATCTGGTGCTTTGAGCTCGTCCACATCTGTGATGTCCTTGTACTGAGAGCTCCAGGCTCCCTCTGCAGACAGCATGGCATCCACTTTTTCCACAGCCACTAGATGACAACATACACAATTAAATTTATCATCAAAAGTGAAATCGAGTCGTGATCCAAGTACACAGCATTTAGACTCACTTTTTCTCTCCACACTGAGCCACTTCTGGAACACGGTCTCCTCCATTAGTATGTGCAAGACGCCCGGGTAGGCGCGCGGGTAACTGTGGGTGCTGCGAAGCTCTTTTTCGAATTGCAGAACCTCATCCACTAGGTGGCAGAAGAGAGCATCGTCGTAAAGCAATCGAGGGGCGTCTTGGGCTAACTTTTCCTGTGCCAGAGTCAGGAGTCCTCTGCACAACTCCACCTGGAGCACAGATTTATAAGATTTTATAGCCTCTGTCAGCATTTTTAAAGTCGTGACAAAGCGGAAGAAGCGACAGATCATTTATTATGATGCACATCCACTGAAAGAAAAATATAGGGCATGTTCTATCCGTCAGTTTCTGATGGAAGCAGATCTAAACGGGAGACTGCAGGTGACTGTAGGAAAAGGCAAAGGTTTAAGCAAACTAAATGATTGGAGAAATCTGGCAAACATCACCAGAGAGAGTCTGACGTTTACTGGAAGATTATGACATTTAGATTAGAAATTATATATATTTTTAGAATGAAACATTAAGATCAATAACACGCATTTGCAAAATTGACATTTTCATTTTGTGCAATGGTGAACATACCCTAGCGTTAGCTTTGGCTCCAACACGATCCAATATAGGCTGAATCTTCTCGTCCATAAAGTTGGAGCTGTTTCCCATCCACATAAGGACTTGTGTCAAATACCACTCTGGCTGTAGAGGTAACACATCATATCTTATTGTTGTAGAAATGTATGTGTATCAGTAGCTTGTATATTCACACAACAAATTTTTTTTTTTAATGGAATGAAGAAGGAGACTTCTTTTAGTCCGAACTGTATTTTCCCGCATATAACCCACAGACGCAGATAATCCACGGGCTTTGTGAAGGAAAAAGGAAAAGGAAAAAAAAAAAAAAACCTTGGCATAACCCATAGATTTCTGAAATATTTTGTGTAAGTTGACATTTTGAATGTTGCTCGCATGACGTCAACTATCTATAACTGCTCAGACTCGGTACACAGTTCTTGTACGCAAAATTCAAACAATAAGAAAACAAACACAAGTCAAAATCAGAACAAAAACAAAAAGCAGTCTCTCCCGCTGTGCAGCAGCACGTCCCTTAAGAAGTGTATTCTACAGGTGTTGATCATCGGATGAGGTGCCCTCACGGCAGCACAGCCAATCACGTCTTCTTGCATGATTGGCAGGTCAGACAGCCTATCAGCGCCAGCTGTCAGAGTGATAATACAAGCGCCAGAAACAACAACCCTCGCAAGAAAGAAAGAAAATACAGCAAAAAAACCCCCAAAAAACATACATCCTTAGGGACGTAACAAATATATTGAATTATTATTACGTGTAAAAAATGTGTGATATAGCCCGCAACCTTATATGACCCCCCCCCCCCCTGCGGGGTTTGTAAAATGTGGTATAACCCGCAGTTATATGCTGGAAAATACAGTATATGAAATAAAAGGTAAATGAGCAGTAAATGTGCAATCTGTCACCTTGCTTAAGTTGTTGGTCTGGCGGTTTCCAGTGAAGTGATATCTGAACCGCTTACTGAGGGGAAGCAGCATGATCTGAATGGGCAATGAGAGTGGTGGATTCTGGGACTGTCCAGGATGAGACGATATTTCCTCCTTCTCTGATATAAGGTCATCGCTTCAACACTGGTTAAGGAAAATGGCCAGCTTTGAATCTTGAAAAAAACCTGAAATAACCAATAAATAATTAAATGACAGCATCTGGTGTAGTTTGACTCAAAATTAGTGTTGAAAATTAAATGACCCACTTCATACTTAAAAAAATACAAGTAAATAACTAAATAAAAATACTGTAAATAAAATAAAACAGCTGACCTTAACAGCATCTTGTGTAGTTTGTCTAACACGTTAAGCAAATTGTTGTGGACATCATAAAGAAAATGACCAGCTTTATATCTTTAAATGAATAAATAAATAATAAACTGGTCTTAACAGCATCTTGTGTAGTTCGTCTCACACTTTATTTTGGGTTATGCACACCAAGCAATCTAGTGGAATAAAAGAAAATGAAGAACATTAAGGATACGTGGTCTGGAGAGAGAGAAGTTGGGAGACTAGTAACTCCAGCTGGCTGTTGATCTCCTGTGCGTTGGCTGGGGGAGAGAGGGTCTGTGTTGGGGGCGAGATGAACGGCCAGTGGAACTGAGTCAGAACTTCCTCAAAATCACTGAAACACAACACAACATTTAGCGTGAACTTACAAATATTCAGACTTTTAAATAGTACAACTCGAAATACTCTGCACATCTAATACCTGGCCAGTTTGTCTTTAAGGATCTTGTGCCAAAAGCGAAGTGTTTCCCTGAGGAAAGCCTGCAGGTGGGTACAGCCTGACTTCCGCAAACCCATATCCAGAGAGGCCATACGGTCTATTGCACCCACTGCTTCCCACATGCTATTGGTCATCAGATACTGCTGGATACTGTCACTAATGCAACATAAAAGAAGAGAAGTGCACATGTGTTGGATACCAATATAAACCAACATGGCCGTCCAAAACATTTGGACACACAATTTAGGGTTCAACCCTTACCTGAGCTCCTCAATATGAGCCAGACACTGCAGGTATTTCATATGCCTCTCTAATGTGTCAAGCTGACCCAAGACCTGCCCGATGCTGTCAGCCCAGACCTGGGAGCCCTGCAGATGCTGCTGCAAAGTGTTTGACAAAAGTCTCTCCTTCTCAAGTAAAGACTCCAGCTTCACTCGAGATTCCTCTGCTGTGGACAGGGCAGCGGACACACGCAATGGCACTGAAGAGGACACCGTCTGCACCTGCATGCATGGAGAACTGCTGTCGAGTTCTTTCGGATTTGCATAAAGATGAATGCAAATTTTGACGCATCTTTCATATAAACATACACACACAGATATATATATATATATATATATATGTACACACCTACCTACCAACACATAAATACATATAAACTTTGTATGATGTTCATAGTCTGTATTTACCTGCTCCTCCAGCTGCTTGTTCTCTAATGTCAATTTCTCCAGAAGTCCTGACACCTTCTTTAGCGACTTAAGATCGCTACCTATCTCATTCTGTACAAGTTCGACTACATCATCTGTAAGGTTTCCATCCCCTAATGGAGATTCAGATTTACTGCTATCTGTATGTTTAACAGGAGAAAGATTATTGCTGCTGTGCTTGTTTTGCTCCATCAAAGGCGCTGCCATGTTGCTCGACACGTCATCAGCGGATTTAGTCTCGGAGGCTCCCTCTATTGGCAGACACTGAAATGTCACTGAAATGTATATGTTTTTTATATTTATTAATATTATTTCTGCTTGTGTTACTCAGAAGTCCCTTATAATCAATGTTATGATTTTCACACCTGAGAAAAGGCTATAACGTGTTCTCAATACACATTCATTAATTTAATTTAATTACATTAAAATAATTATTATAATAATCATAGTTAAAATCATGGTTTTAAGACATTCAGATATTCTTCAGTTATTTTAATTGAAAGTAATTTTAAAAACGTAAAATATTTTTAATTGTGATATTTGGACCGCACATTTGGTCTTATGAATATTAACATACGTAATGACGTACGAGCAAAACCGTTGGTGACGTAATCTAATTAACATTCATGAGCTCAAACTTCGACCTTGTTTGTGGCGTTTGCAATTTCTCTACCTGGCGCTATCAACCAGGATAAAAACGTTTATTTTTACATGAAGTAAGCACTCTTGTGTTTAGAAACTTGTATATGCGAAATTGTCACCATATAGTTGAAACAAAGTCAGAAACAACAGTTTTTAATCTCTATATACAACGGAATGAATGAATCTCAATGGGCAACGAGATAGATTCGTCTGTTCTTATTAAACTCACATAAAACAAAAATATTGCTGCATTGGTCCCTCTATTATAGTTTATAATGTCCATTTTTTCCAAACATATGCTTCTTGCGTTACTACATTGATAACATTATATTGAGCTTGCGTGCAAGCAAAGGAGACACTACCGTCACCACGTTTAGTGCTGTAAAAGCATTTATACAGTATTTCATGTCATTTCCTAGTATTGTGGTCATGCAAAAGGCATAAATCGCCCAAAATGTTATTTCTTGGCTCATTTAGTTGCAGGAGGCGCTGGCATAAGTGCCTGCAGGCCTCTTTGATGGACTGTGCTGGTTTGAGGTTTCCTGACATGAGTCTGACAGACCTCTTGCTTGCCTTGGATGGCAGAAAGGACATAAGTTGTTAAGGATCTTGAGGTTTCAGAGTGTTTGCCAAAGTCAATTCTGGCCTGAGCAGCAGCTGTATGTAGTTTCTTAAACTGGCATGTTGTACCAGTCTAGCTTAGCATGGCAGTCAGCGTCACACACACACAAAACACACACACTGGACCCCCTTCTGTAACAGTGCCCTGATGCATACCAGTGAGTCTGTTGTGGATTGTTTTTGGGGATTGCAAAATAAAAACATAGACACACACGCACACGCACACAGAGAGACGCACACACACACAATTATAATATATGATTTAATATTAGACATATTCACTGTACAATATTACATATTAGTAGTAGTGTATGTGTATTTTAAATATAATTTATAATAAAAAAAAACTTCACATGTGTTTTAAAGTATAACTTGTTCATTATTATTATTATTAATAGTAACTATATATATGTGTTTTTTTAATCTTATTTTTATATTTGTGTTTTTATCTTGCTTGGACATGATAACCTACCAGTCGAATTACCTATATATGCATGGTTACGGGCCAAACAAAAACATTGTTGGTCATAAAAACATTGATGAGCATAGACTGCTCATTTAGTCCCAGAAGGAAAGGCAGCTCACCCATAAAAGTTTTGGTCCCGGGCCCTGAGCTTTTTAGTGACAGCCTTAGTTTTACAGTGTGACCCTCCCAGTCTGAGTCAGGGAGTGAAGCTGGGCAGTGCCGTCAGCTCAGGAAAATATGAATCGACCAGGGAGCATAGATGTTTACAAGGAAGCTTTTGTTTATAAAATCAGCCCCTCTTATGCAGTTTATACCAAAGGCTTAATCAAAGTTGCATATTTATTTCTCCAAAAATGTAGATGTATTTAGTAAAGAATGTGGGTGGCCATGATTCAGGACTTACCTGAGGTTGATATTTGTTTCAGTATATCTATCACCATCCTTGTCGTTGAAACATGTTATTTGATTTAACTGTGGGATAAATGTCAGACAGTGTTTTATTGTTATGTTTTTGTCATGTATACACATGGATATAAATCTCATGTTTTTGTTTGTTTGTTTTTTAAACAGGAACCACATGTTATGGAGGCAAATGCACCATCGTAAGGTACAGTCATCTCTTTCACTATAGGACAAAGGTCATAGAAATACAAACACCCAGAAGAATTCCATAATCCCGCATTACAGTCTGTCTGTGAAGTATCAAGAGTGCCTCTGAATGCTTCAAAGCAGCAGTGGGTGACCAGCAAAGTTAGCGCTATTCAAAACAGATCTGTGTGCATGTTTTTCCCACATTCCTCACCCAGCTGTTTGCGTGTGAATAGAGAGCCTGCACAAGTTTGCGTGAGAGAGAGAGTGTGTGCGTGTGTGTGTGTGTGTGTGTGTATGTGTGTGTGTGTTTGTCCATGTCCCTGTGTGTCTGTGTCATAGCTTGGCATGCAGATATCACTGATTTAAGTACATTTTAAGTTCTGTAATCATCCCTTATGTTTATGAATCAATATTTAACCCTCAGAGACACACCGTTGCATCACTTTGCTATTAAATAATGCCTATTTACAATAAACATTGGTTAAAATTACAACTGCAGCTCACACATCTGAAGTATATTATAGCAATAACAAGGGTAAAATACTTAAATATAGAAAAATGGTCTCATTTATGGAATATTGTAATAAATATGAAATTGTATAATGTATTATTGTTATTAGATTTGCATTTTGCAATGAAATAATACCCATATTAATTGTAATAAATAATTTAACCTATATTTAGTTCATTTACAACAGTAGCTCAGACTCTTATATTAAAGCAACACGCATACAATTCTAAAAAATATAAATATTGTCTCACATGAATTCTGGGGCTTATTAAATTTTTTGGTAATAATATTTTTTTAAAATATAATATTACACTATTCATATTATTATTATTGTATGTGAACTTTGCAATTAAATAATACTCATTTAATTTGTAATTTTAATAAATAATTTAAGCAATATTTATTGCAATGAACTTTCTCTAAATATGGGTTCGAATTACATGCATTAAGTTTATATATATATATATATATATATATATATATATAGCTTCTAAACATACCCGTTTTATGTGTACGTTTTATTTAAAATATGCTCAAATATTTTAGGTCAGTTTACAGGGGCACATGAGGTGTAGATGTTGTGAGGCTTCTCAAGATGGTGAGGTGAGGTGATATTTTGCAACATTGAAGACATTTTTTCCCTAAAATTCAGTGCAAAAAAAAATGCTTTAATGCCGATTCCTAAAAACACCATAAATCTCAATGCTCCAGTCTCTGAGGATTAAGAAATGATGGGGTCATTATTCTTGCTATGTTTGTCTATGTGCAGGGGTATATTGTGGAATGTGTGTACGCGTGTGTGTGTGTGAGAGAGAGACTGTGGAGAATTCGCTTTTGGGGGCAATAGTCGCACAGGACGGTGTTATGAGTTAGTGACTCTCCTCTGGTCAGGACAAAAGAAGACTTGAATAGTGTGGCTTTTTGATCTATTACTTCTTTGACAATCTAGTTTAGTTAATAATCAGGCTAGTAAGTCATCACGAAAGCTCAAACATCACTAAATTTAACAGTAAACCGGTTCTTGACAAATAATGCCTTTGTTGTTGGAAAAAGTTGCTTTTTACTGGCTTGAATCACAAAGGGGATGATGCCTCCTGTGTTTGTGGGAACTTAGCTGTTTTAATTAATGGATCAATGGAATTTCTATCAAATAAAAGGTTTAAGATGCTCTTCTGTATACAAAAAAATCAGTTAGTCGTTAGATGGTGATGAGGGTTTCTGTGTTGGTGTGTGTGTGTGTGTGTAAATATATATATATATGTATATACACTCACCTAAAGGATTATTAGGAACACCTGTTCAGTTTCTCATTAATGCAATTATCTAATCAACCAATCACATGGCAGTTGCTTCACTGCATTTAGGGGTTGGTCCTGGTCAAGACAATCTCCTGAACTCCAAACTGAATGTCAGAATAGGAAAGAAAGGTGATTTAAGCAATTTGGAGCATGGCATGGTTGTTGGTGCCAGACGGGCCAGTCTGAGTATTTCACAATCCGCTCAGTTACTGGGATTTTCACGCACAACCATTTCTATAGTTTACAAAGAATGGTGTGAAAAGGGAAAAACATCCAGTATGAGGCATTACTGTGGGTGAAAATGCTTTGTTGATTCTAGAGGTCAGAGGAGAATGGCCCGACTGATTCAATCTGATAGAAGAGCAACTTTGACTGAAATAACCATTCGTTACAACAGAGGTATGCAGCAAAAAAAAAAAAGTGAAGCCACAACACGCACAACCTTGAGGCGGATGGGCTACAACAGCAGAAGACCCCACCGGGTACCACTCACTATATATAGGAAAAATAGGCTACAATTTGCACAAGCTCACCAAAATTGGACAGTTGAAGATTGGAAAAATGTTGCCTGGTCTGATGAGTCTCGATTTCTATTGAGACATTCAGATGGTAGAGTCAGAATTTGGCGTAAACAGAATGAGAACATGGATCCATCATGCCTTGTTACCACTGTGCAGGCTGGTGGTGGTGGTGTAATGGTGTGGGAACGTTTGGAACACTTTAGGCCCCTTAGTGCCAATTGGGCATCGTTTAAATGCCACGGCCTACCTGAGCATTGTTTCTGACCATGTCCATCTCTTAATGACCACCATGTATCCTCTGATGGCTACTTCCAGCAGGATAATGCACCATGTCACAAAGCTCGAATCATTTCAAATTGGTTTCTTGGTTTCTTGAACATGACAATGAGTTCACAGTACTAAAATGATCCCCACAGTCACCAGATCTCAAACCAATAGAGCATCTTTGGGATGTGGTGGAACGGGAGCTTCGTGCCCTGGATGTGCATGCAACAAATCAACTGCAAGATGCTATCCTATCAATATGGGCCAACATTTATAAAGAATGCTTTCAGCACCTTGTTGAATCAATGCCACGTAGAATTAAGGCAGTTCTGAAAGTGAAAGGGGGTCAAACACAGCATTAGTGTGGTGTTCCTAATAATCCTTTAGGTGAGCGTATATACACATACACACACACACACACACACACACAGAATCCCTTGTGTGTATATATATATATATATATATATATATATATATATATATATATATATATATATATAAATACTATGTGTGTGCAAAGCCTGGCCTGTCTCTCTTCGCCTGCTCCCGGGAGCTTGGTTTCCCAGATTTGGGAGTTGCAGGTGCAGCGTCCAGCTGCAGCTCCACTGCGCACGCCAATGGCATGAATCATTTTCCCTCCTTTCAGAGCAGTGAAATCAAAGCATATGGAGGACGTAAAAGAAGGGGGGCATGTTTTATCTGGATCTTTACCATCGTTCCATTAAGCTACGTTACCGAATCGAGTGTGGAAGAAAAAGAGAAGGTCCTGTGTGTATCTGCATGTTTGTGGGATGCTTTAAGATAGGGAGTGGAGGGCAGTTAAAATCCAGCTCTCACAGTCGAGTTCACAGCCCTCGCTTGATTGTTTTTCTTGTCTTGGCTCATCTCGGCCGTCAGTGTTGTCATATTGTCCATGTGCATGGAGGCACACAGCCCTGAGAGAAACAGAGAAGGGGACCACACATGGAGATTGAAGCCCCAGGGAGAATCAGGCCTGTGTGGAGTGCTTTGCCAGGACCCAAACCTCCTCGCTCCACTGCTTGTCATTGGATCTCAGATCTGCTGATAAAATTTGCCCCCTCTCTTTTAAAGTGATGAAATGTCTCGCCTTACCCAGCCCACCTGGGTATAGGTGAAGAGGTCCAGTATATCCCTCTGAGTAAGGATGGTCTGTGGCTGAAAGCATGCTCATAAATGTGAGGTCGGTGTGGTCTGAAGATGTCAAAAGAGATGCATCCACCAACTCTTTTAAGAGTGATGCTCACAACACATTTTCAGTTTTTTTTTTGTTTTATGTTTCTGCTGATCTTAAATATTTGTGGCCTCTAGCTCCACATAAAACAAAACAGCTTTTTTTAAAGCCGCTGATAATACTGTAGGCGTACATAATTTTTTAGTAGACTGCTAGACAAGTACAATATATCTGTCACACCTTCACTAAACCAGGACTCTTATTTTGCCTTATTCAGTCACATGTTTTTTTGTTCTAGATCCTTCCATCACTCATCAGTCACTATGGACACTTATCATCACAGGTGTTTGTTATTAGTTCATCACTGCTAGTATATTTAGTTCTCTCTCTTCACCTTTCAGTTGTCGGTTGTTTGTGTTAATCACATGTTGTGTAGTGCGCTACTGTTACGGTGCCCTGCATTCATCATTAAAGTTCCCGTTGGATCTCATCTTCGTCTTCATCCTTTGCCAACCCGTGACAATATCAGTCTGTAAACAGATTAGAGTTGTTTTAATTAATATCGTCCGAAATTGTTATTATTATAGTATTTTTTAATATTTTGAAATGGCTTTTGTTTTCAATTGAATTAGTTTAACTTTTATTACTTGTTATGAGTTAAAAAAAATTTTTTTTGAGGACTTACAACTTGAGGAGTACAGAAAGCAGTTCATCCCGAAGAAGTTTCGAACATTGCTTGAAGTAGCATAAGACTGTTGAGTCTGAGCGCACCTTGTTCGTGTCAACCTCAGGTTTAACTAGTGGTGTAAGTTTAGGATGGGACTTCCTGCTTATCCAAACAATGATAGGAAACATATCTATTTCTTGCAAAGCTTTAGGCTCATCTGAATCATGAGTCCCGACACACATTCATTGTACTTCACGGGAGTCTTCTAGGCTTATTTATAGACGAGTGAATTAGATAGACCTGTGAAATCACTCCCAGCCTCTCTGATTGCTTTACAATGCCTGAAACATTATAAAGCTTCACGAGTGACAATTGCAGTCTCTTATAATAGCCATATGCTTCTCTCATCTACTCGGTTATAAAAAAAACAATTGACCAAAATGGTTTGTGACCCACAGTGCAATGCTTTTACCATCAGACAGGTTGACTGCAGTGATGTCTGGCACCTGGAGAGATTGGCCCCATCGAGTTATTTCAACAACGCGCTAGATTCAACAAAAGGGTGACCAAATGAATCAGAGGAGGTTGTAAATATTTTGTGACGCACCACCCGACTACATAGCACCTGATGATGACTGAAAAACCATTTAAGTTGATGTTAACTGTTTGACTTAAAAGCCACACCACTAATGTAACTATGACCAAATCTCTTTATCAGCTTCAATATTCCCTCGTTAGCATTTAGATGTAAGATTAGCAGTCCTTATCCAGGCTTAATAACTTTTGTGTTTATATTTGCTCTTTACTTCTTTACAAGGCCTCATCTGCACATGGTGCTGCAGACATCTAAAGATCGTGAGGCTGTCTGTCATCAACGGGCGTCGCTTGGCTCTATCTGGCTCTTTCAGACATGCCATGTCTCTCACCATGCTTTTTGTCTTTCCTCTAATAACCCGCCGCACATGCCGGGGTAAGACTTGCTTACCTTGAGTCTGGTGTGTGTTGTGTCTGCTGGTATCCCACATCCACGAGCCAATCAGATGTGTTTTTCAAATCTGATAAAAATAGTAATTATTCAACAGAACTGTTTACAGTGATTTCTATAGCTGAGGGACCTTTGGCACAGTAACAAGCCTTAAAATCTAACGCTTGCTTCCTTTAAAGTAAAACAAATCCCTTTTGCAGGAATAATTTGCTTGCGCCAAATGTATTTCTGTGATGTTTAAAGGTATAACAGCTAATTTATTTTATATTTGGTTTCCAGAACTGCAAATGAGGCCACAACAGCATCTCTAATCGCCGTCGTCTGTGAATTTTGGTGCTGACGAAAGCAGGTAAAGTCACTTACACTCCCTTCCCATACCATAATCTGCACTGGGGCTGAAGGCTGTCAGCTGCTGGGACACAACACAACAGACACTGCTTCTAAAGCCACCTATTTTAATGCCTAATTATTTTCTGACACACTATGTGTGTATTGATGTAGAGAAAATATATAAACTATATAGGAACACCCCACAAGACTTGCTGTTTTGGTGCTTTTCAAAGTCACTCAGATCTTTCACTTGCCCATTTTTACATTAATTATTATTATATTAATAATGTGTGTGTGTGGAGATACCAGCAAGCCTTTGGGTAAATTTTTGCTTTGAGATATGAGTAAATATTTGAGATACCAGCACTCTTACAGACACAGACACTAGAGTTCGAGCACTCGGAGGAGCTCACGGCGCCTTATTTATGGGGTAATTGCATACGGACTCCACTAGAGAGCCACCTTGGTTTTACAGCGGGGGTTAGGGGGGGCGACGAGTGATTCACCAGTATTATGCTGTGAGCAGCATGAGTTATGTGTGATCAATAATAATAAATATATGAGGTTCTGAGACTATCCAATACACCACACGGGAAGAAATACTACACTTCCCTATTGTGTTTGCATTTACCTATCCACGTTTTCCTCCTCCGCACATGCTGCCATTAGCCGCTAGTGTGTCCGTCAGCAGTGTACACACACACACACACACTCACACACACACACTTGGCCATTATGCTCACCAAGAATCCATTTATTTGAATAAAGATACAGTAAAAATAATATTGTGAAATATTATAACAATTTAATATAAGTTTTCTATTTTAAAATGTAAATTGTTCCTGTGATGGCAACTTAATTTTCATTCTAATATACTGATAAACATTTCTGATTATTATCAATGTTGAAAACCGTTGTGCTGCTTAATATCTGTGGCTACTATTAATACTCTGGAAACTATTAGATTTTTTATAAAAACGTTATTTTAAAAAATTAATTAATTTATGTATTTATTTATTTATGTGAACGTGTTTTGCAGTATTTGCAGTCTCTTTTAATTTAATTTGTTGAATAATAAAAATCTGACCCCATATTTTTTTGAGAGGTAATGTATGTGGAGTTTTAACTGCTCAAATAATAGCTCAAGTAGTGTTTACAATAATGCATTTTGCCCAGTAGCGTTTCATCTAACCGTTCAAGAAGGACATTTGACATGTAGAATCTGATGACCATGCACTGCAGTTTTATCATGGAATCCAGGAATCTCATCCTCCACAGTGTTTTGTAATCACAGTTTGTTATGAGGCAGTTAATTAAATGCATGCCATTGTGACAAGGAAGGATGGGGTTTTTGCTCCTGTAGTAATAACCAGCTAAACTAAAGAGAAGGGAGATGTCTGAGGAACATTTTCCAATGTGAGTTATGATGGTAATGAAAGTGTTTCTCTCCTCAATACAGTATCTGGTGAAATAATGCATTTAAAACCCAGGGGTGATGTCATGCAGACAAATGTTTCGGAGATTGAAAATCCATCAGTCTCGTGAAAAAGGTGGGGGCATCGGGGGGTATTGGGGGGGGAGGGGGGCTAAGAAAGAAAATAGTGTGGGTTCAATATGTTTTCACTTATAGGATTTGACAGGTTTGAGGCGAGGAGAAAGAGAGGAGGAGTAACGCACAAAAAAGCTGGCAAGGATGAACCGCGAGCGCGTGGCAAAAAGATTCAAGTGCAACTGAGGTGGGTGGAGGGCTGATAATGGGGGGAGCTTGAACAAGAGCTGCTTTTTCATTTAACCCCTGCCTACCTCTTTGCTTTGACTGAGGGAAATTCTAGGTTTTGGAACAAAGACTTTGAACATTAAAGATGGTAAATTCTTTGGTTGCATGTCAAACCAAAGCTATAGTTTTATGTTTGTCTAATGTGTGATTTATGGTTAGTGAATTTAATTTCTTTAGTGTTTCGTTTGTCCCACTTTTGCATTAATGACAGCATCACTTGAGTTGCATGAACCCAAGTTTTTGAAAAAAACTCCACCCAATCTCCTCCCTTAATTAAACTGATTTAAATATGGTAATGAGTCCACTTGGGCAAAAGAAAGCAGTAAGAAAATGGTTAAAGCAAGCAGCACAAAAACAAAACTTTACAGAAAGTGAATTGGAGGTGCTACTATCGGAGGTAGAAATTAGAAGAAAAAAAAGGGAATTTTGTCCTCCGGAATTAATAACAAAAGGAAAAAAATATGAGTGGGGGAGTTTGGCTGATGCCGTCAATGCGGTTGGAGCTGAAAGTCGCACTGTAAATGATCTTAAAAAGAAATGGTCTGATAATTGTCTTTAGGGGATAACCATGGTCTCCTGAAGGGTTGTTGTATAATTAAATGCAAATAAATAAAAATAAAATGTACTATTAGATAGAACCATAACTTTAAATGCATCACTCACCAAGAAGCCACCCATCGCACACCCTGCCAGCTACCAGCTGCCACCCAACCATGCTGTTTGTAAGGATGTATGAATCATGGGTTGACCCAGGCCACCTTGCCACAATATTTGTTATTTGCATCACATATAATCTGCACATTTATTGAATGGAAATGTTTCCGATTCACATATGCAAATTCATCTTCAGGTGGTGCCTTATATGCGTGTGCAGTCGATCGCTCCGATTACATTAGGGAAACCGGCTATCGCTGCAAATTGCATTTTAATGTTTGGCTGGTCAACTACATCATATGGGAACCATCATATGGGAACAGCTGGCATTGCGCGGCTCAAAGACGACTCGCTTATTCCTGAGTGGTCTGCCAGTTCCCTTTGGAAAGAATCAAACGGGTATTGCGTCTCTCCCTCTAGATTTGGACCCAACTAGATTCGGAGGATAGCCCTTGGAAATCTGACATGGCTGATTTTCCTGGGCCAGAAAATCATTGTGGTCCATAAAACTCATTCTCTTCGGATTCTGCCATTCTGCCATAGACTAAGGGTTGTGTCAATTTGCACATGCTTTTATATGTTCTTAATTGCATAATTTATAGAATATTGTCATAAGGCTTGTGTGACAATATATATCAATTATTTAATAAATTGCAAATTAATAGCAATGCTTCCCACAGACTTGTAGAACAATTTGTTGTGTAATGTTTGCAGCTTCACTTCATTGCCTGTAGGAGTCGCCAACGGACAAAACAATGAGAAATGTACTTACGCCAGACATGAACTTGCCGTGGAGAAACGCACATTGTCACGTTAATTTCACTGTTAGTACATCCGACCATGAGCGTGAAAGCTGGCGAACACACTGTTTTTGTGCGTAAGCAGTGTTGATACATGAGGTCCCTGGTGATCTTGTTCTTCAGCATGGTTTGGGATCTTGATCCACACTGAAAGCAAGAACATCTGACCAGTCAATGTGGTTTTATTTTTTTATCAAAATGCAAAATCTTTCTATTCATTTCCAAGTTTAAATAGAATTTTGAATCCCAGACTTTCAATACTGCCTCAGGCTTTTTGAGGTAGCTGTTTTTCTCCGTATTTGTGAGTTTGAAAATGTTTGTAATCTCTCAGATTGTCTTTGATTTTGTTTATCTGCTCTTCTAACTGATGCCTGCTGTGCTGTATGATTGAAGAAAAATGAATCAGACATCTGCGTTGCAAACTACCATTCTGGTTTGCTGATATTGTGAATGGAGAGCACAGGTGTTGTCTGCTAACTGGATCAGCCATGATGTTGTTAGATGTTGTTAGAGGGAAGTGACGTGACACCAATCAATTCTTCATAGTCAGTCCAAAAAAGGAGTGTTATTGTCCTCTCTCCTTCATTCGCTCAAGGGAAACTATGTACATCCATCAAAATCAAATATTCCAACCATGAGAATTCCAGTTTTTTATTGGAAATTCAGCTCATCGGGCCAAGCCGTGTAAAGTCTAGGTCAGGAAGACATGATCGTAATGACCGACTGGCATGGGTCCATTTTTCTCCATTTACTATGGATTAGCTCCCAAGAGTGAGAGTGGAAGGGCTTATACTGATAAACAGTCTTTGTGAAACTGTGAAGGACGTTTTGGCTGTTAAGTCAAACATATGAAATTTTATATACTGGTCATTTATAGTTGTTCTGAGATTTCTTCCATGTGTGAAGGGCCGGCCTTAGTTTGCCTGTTGAACTTGGCTAGTTAAACACTTTGTCACTCTTGAAGTAACTGTTGATAGATGTTGTTTTCCGCTGTTGCAATTTAAGGAAGAGCATAACAATTTAATATTTGGATCAGTGATTTAAATAAGTATTATGTCTAGATCTATTTACAGCCTA
Source organism: Rhodeus uyekii (assembly GCA_037043235.1). NCBI lineage: Eukaryota > Metazoa > Chordata > Actinopteri > Cypriniformes > Acheilognathidae > Rhodeus > Rhodeus uyekii. Next base: position 4,459,523 of record JAWRVZ010000044.1, read on the forward strand.
ATTACAATCTTTTTATTCTAATAAACTGTGAAGTAGTTTTAAAATACATTTTTGAAATTTTTAAAATCATTTTTGTCTGCCAAATCAATGTCATTTGGCACAACCAACATATCAAGAAAAAAACAATAACAAAAGAGGACACCTACAGGACCTATCATAATTGTGATTAGATCAATATGTCTCTTAAAATATCTGACAGTTAGGCCTATGTAACAGTAAGATTAGTTTAAGATATAAAATGTTATGTGGTAATACCACCCCCAAAATGTAATATTTATAATATAGTATTTTATAGTATTTTTGTATACCAAAAAATGTTACCTCTAAAAATTTGTAAAATTATTAGTATGGAATATATTTTTTCTAACTTGTTATTTCACATAACATTTTAAATAACAAGAGTCATTAAATTGGAACTTTTTTCATTTTCAGAACCATGTGAAACCAACATGAATCTTGTCACATGTATTTTAAACTATAATTTTGAATTCATTCTTTTCTTTATATTGGACTCCCTTATTTGTCATTGGCCCATGTTTTGAACACCCTTTCAAATTAAACTAGACTAGAGATGTATATTTAAGTTCCCCGTTCTGTCCGAGCTTTGGAAATTGGCATGCTTACTTAGACGAAGTCTTTTGCAAAGTTTCCTTTTTATTGCATTTCTTTTAACACATTTCATAATATTTTGCACTCACCGTAAAATTTTTGAAGGGCTCTTTGGGACACAGTTTCATACTTGGAAGCAGGATACATATTTTTATTTATTTATTCAGTATGTAAATCATGATGTAACAGTGAAAAAGCATTCCCCCATTGCATATATATATATCTCCATGCCTCTCTCGACTGTCCATTTATATAATCTCAAGTGGCTCGCTAAGGAATAACAACTTGGAAACGCGAAGGAGAGCATTTACTGTACTAAATAACACCAAGGTCAGTTTAGTGAACTTTAGATTTGTTTTTCTTAGTGTTTGGAGCGAAAGAGTGAAATCGAGAGGACTGCGTTTCATCCTGCTGTGCTCTTCATCTTACGTTACATAGATTCAGACACACACACACACAAAAAAAAAAGGCTTTTTTTGGCCAAATCAAAGAGGGCCACAGGACTCAAAACATCACTATGAAAATGCATGACAGAGGATGAAACCTAATCCCATTCTAGGCCCTCAGTCTAAATCAGCTTTAGTTATGGAGAGGGCTGGCAGGGAGCTTTGGTTCCACAGTTCACGCCAGGCCTCTCGACACGCAAGCTCCTGAGGAGCGTTTGCCAGTGTCCTCGTCTGAACTTGCCTGCTGATTGATTTGCACCGAGGTTCCAGCCGCCCCTCTCCCCAGCCTTAGCAGGTGGTGAGTGTTTGTGACTTAAACCAGGGAGCTATCAAGTTACATCCATTTCTTTAAAATATTATTGATAAATATTGTGGAGTAGCTCAGAAGCATCAAGCCTCATTTGTTTTAGACATAGTCAAAATCTCATTCTGGAAAATAGCATGTAGCTGTGAAAACAGATGAAGGAAATTGTTCTGTTTGTCTTTTACTCAAACAGTTTGCCTAAAAATAAAAAAAATTCATAATTTTCAAACCTGTTTTTTTGGAAGATATTTTGGAAATGTGTCTGTTTTTTTGTCCATACAATGAAAATCAGTGAAGTCCATTTAAATGTATTCATTTAGCAAATGCTTTTGTCCTTAATCCACTTACAAATTAGGTAAACAAGATGTGGTGTAAAGTTTTGGATGCCATTGTATGGACAAAAACAGTTCAAACATTTTTCAAAGTATCTTCAAACTTAAAAAATCCCGTCAAATTTACAGTAAAAAACTGTCAATTGTGTTTACCAGGAATTCAGTGTAAAAACACTTTGACAATGTTACCAGTTTTACCAGGGACTTCTGGGATTGTCCTTTTAACCATTATCATACATTTTTTGATATTTCGAAAACAAATTCTTGCCAAAAACCATACGTTTTACAGTATTTTACAGTAAAATTACATATGTGATGTTAAACAGTTTTCCCCCATACATAGATTGTAAGGTAACTTACGTTTTCTTCAGTGTATAGTTTCATGAATAACCTTTAATATAACCTATAGAATAACTCTTAATAATACTTTTTATAACCTTACATTGAACCTTTCCATTCCACCAAAGATTATTTGTAGTGGAAAAAAGTTCTTCACACCAAGAGTTCTTTTCAGAACTGTTCACTGAAGGGTTCTTTAGGCAACCCAGAATTTATTTATTTTTAATGCCATTGATCTTTTGGAACCTTTCTTTTTAAGAGTACACTATACTATATATAAGAGTATACTATAAGAGCTTATTAGAATGTCAATGTGTTTTACACACAATAGTTTACGTTCCACTTTTTGTAGATGAATCAAGGTAATTCAGGTTGATTTATGCATCTTGATTGTTCTTGTCTTTGGAATTTGTTATCTGAAGATGGGGAAGAATATTTCCATCACTCTGGGACAGTTATGGTCTTCTAACTTCGTAACGATCAAAAGTGAAGTCATTTATTTGCGTACTTCAAAAGAGATGCACCTGCACAGTGTGATTTTTGGAGGGATTCCTACAGTTGAAGCATCAGGCTATTAGAACATTTCACATTTTTGGGAAGCTACACATCAGAGGTCTGTGGAGGGTGATTTATTTTTTTTTTTAAGTCACCTCTTTCATTCAGAAAAATGTCCGGCGACCAGCCAAGTCCAAACACTTTTACAAACACACCATCTCCTTCAATCCTTTCCAGCTCTGTCAGTTCTTCCCGCTGGGTTTAGTTTCCACTGAGGAAATCCAGTGACATCCAGAGTGTCTTTTGACACTGGTATTTGTCTAGTATTCTATTTGTTTAGTCTACAGTCTAAAGGAACTGCTTGTTGCCAGCTGCGGAGATCGTGATTGCACCGTAACTAAGCTGCAATCTCAGAGGCATTTGTGTGCACCTTGGTGTGAGGTTGCGACTTTATTGGCCCGGTGTGTTTTGTGTGACTGACTTGGAAGCAGACCTCAACAGCCCACACACCTGTTGCTGCTGTTTTACTGCCATTTAAATCCAGCTGTGCATTTTAAGGGTAATTACAACTAACAGGTACCCATCCAAACCATGACTCGAACCTCATGGTATTAGCACAGAACCTCACGCAGCCTGACGGGCGTCCAATTAAAGTAAGCTGTTTTCCACAGCAACTGCTTCTGTCTAAAATCAGCTAAAAAAATGTGTCTGGTCTCAACGAAAAGAAAGTAAACCCAAAACTGCAGATTTAATAAAAAAAAGCTCATCAGGTTTTGTGATTGCCACAAGGGAGCGCTTATGCTACACAGGAGCACTTGATTTGCTCCAGTAAATTGCGTGTACAATTTCATTCACTGTGTTTCGGAACGCTGTGTTGATTTCGGACATTTTTTTTGCCCAAATAACTACTAAATATTAATTTAGCAAATAATTGTTAGAGAGAGTTGGCATACACCATTTTATTCTGTGTGAAAAATGAAGGCATTATATGAAAAGGGCTGTGTGGAAACTCCTTAGTTTTGCTTTTCCTTTTTTCTTTAATTAATATTCTGCATCTGTCTTTGGAAGGGAGGTACTAACTGGAGGGAAGGGGTGTAGCATGTTCCTCTTGCGGGAAACTGGAAATGTGTTCTGCTGTTGGACATCTGGGAACAGTCTACTATCTTGTCTTTTTGTGGGCCTGCCATATTTGACCCTTGACCTGTAGACAACATGCACAGCTGTGGAGAACGCACCTACAGAAGACACAACCCATACCTCTTTAAAAGAGTTTCTCATCACACCCATAAAAATACAATAGGGGACAAAAGTCTTTTTTCCTTTAAACCAGAAAATAAACCGTTTTCAGGTCTGCATACTAGTAAAATTACCCAAAGTATAGAACTTTAAAAGTCTTCAGTACTGTAGTGTTTTTTTTGTCCTTTTCATTTTTAGCTTGGAAAAGTATTTAGCATTCGCTGCAGTTAGTGTGGTCTCTGGGTTTTGCCACATGAGCAAAAGTATTGATAAACTGTATTTCACAATAGTTATTCCACACATTTTTCTCTCACTATAAATAAAAAAGACAGAGCTCTAATTTGAAATCTCATGACATCTAAATCTGTACTATCTGCTAAACACATTTCACTGGGCATGTATAATGGGCCCTTACTGGCTGGTGAAGCGGGACAGACTTAGTCATAGTGACTAAAGGAATCCCTTAACCCCGAAAACACCCCCTCCCCCACCAGACAAACTTTACCACAGTGTCTGCGCAGAATCAGAGCTCTTTAATCGGTCTAATTATTCAGTTTTCTCATAGAATGGCTCTTGGCCTGCTTGGAACAGATTCTGTCTGGGTTTTCAATTGAATTGGCCACGCTGGACTGAATTGCCTTTGAGCAAGAGGTGCAAGAAACATAAAGGGCCTATCCTCTGAATATTCTTGCAACTCACTGAGCCGCTCTGAGCAGACAGAGAGCTCGAAAAAGTGCTGTCTAAAACATCCCACCCCTGTTATGACATTTACACTAATGAAAGAAGATAAAGCTATGAGTTACGCCCCCTCCAAGTCTTTTGTAGTATGTTGAATGCAAAAAGGAAGAAAGAAAATTTGTCTAAGTAAGCATGAAATTGAATTTTAAAAAACTGAGAATGGCACAGATTAAAAATGACCTCTGAATGTATTTAAAATGAGATCTTAAAGATTGTTACATACTGTAGGAAGTGCAATAGCCAAAATATTTAGTTCAAAATAAAAGAGGTTAGGTGTTTTGTAGATATAGTTTTAATGTATAGGTGTGCTTATGAAAGCAAGGAACATGGGAAATAAAAACAGAGTCTATTTCTGTCTGAGTGGATTTAAAAAAAAAACTGCTTCCTTAAATATAATGTCCTGGAACAACTTTATTTAAAGCCTCCCATTCATTTTCTATGAATGCAGCACAGAACATTTCACCCCACTAATGAGGCACAGTAGGTGGGTCAGGGACAGAAATCATAGGTGTAACGAGTGATGAGATTTAAGATAAAACTTTTTTTCTGCCAGGGGAGCACCTCAGCTCATTTAGCTTGTGCACACTGGCTAAACTTTAAACAAGAACGTATATGGGTCTGCCATTTACGGTGCTTTGATCTTCAAAGAAACGGACGGGATGTACGTGGATTGAACCTGACTGCGCTAAGAAGTCTATTGTTTCAGAACGAGTCTTATTATTGGCATTTATTATATGGGGCTCTGACATCCGCTCTCTGTGGCCACATTCATTAACAGTGTTTTGGTGTCTCGTTTCACGCGTCTTTCTGCAAGTGGGCAAAACAGGAAATGAACTCTGTGAAATAGGTCAAATTTAAGTTCCTGTTTCACCTCACTCAGTTCAGTCTGGTTGTGTTTGCTGCCAATGAAATGCTCAAGTGAAGCTTAACTGTTCTGCAGGAAAATTAAATTATATCTGCTATACCATTAAATAAACACAGAATAGCCTTCATCAGCTTTAAAATGATATCATGTAATTCCAAACCAGTTTGCATTTCGTTTTTGTTGATAATTTGAAAAATACATGTTTTAGTTCATACAATTACCATTTGACTTTCATTAAATGGACAAAAAAAAAACATTCTTCTGTATGTCATATTTTCTGTTCCACAGATTAAATATATGTATTTAGTTTTCCTAGGCAGTGCAAAAGTGACCTGTAATTCGGTGCAGTTTATATGTGGTTTCAGTCCTTTTTTATTTTCTGGTTGACTTGAATATCAAAACCTGTTTACTAATCTAAGGATTTTTTTTAACTGCAAGGCCTTGCGGTTAGAGTAAGTGACATCTCATTGTGAAAAAGTGTGTGATGACCTTGTAACCTCTTCCCTGATAAACAGAAGATTTAATTTTTTTGTCTTCCTTGATGTACTTAGCGCTGGGGTAAAGTCTGCAAGACGACACTGCAAGTTGCCTAATCCAACAACATTTTGCACGTGATATCACAATAGGCTCTAAATACAGCATTACGTGCATGCCACACACAACAGACACGTGTACAATAAAAAGTAAATATACCGGCTTGGCGTGAGACACACCCATGCACACTTGTGGCCTAACGTGCAGCAGACACAACTTACATGGAGAAAGAGTAGGCTTCGTGTGTTTCCTGAGCAATCGTGTTTTTTAGGGGAAGTGTGGTTGGTGCAGTATTGTTGACCTAGATATAGTTTTGATCATGTAACCGTGTCTATTCCTCCCCCCAGCAGAGTTTTCCAGGGGCTGTGAGTCAGAAAGTCTTTGCCTGGAAGTGCTCCAACTCCGGGACTAGGAAAGAGACTCTTAGGTCTCCGTGTAGGGCATTAAATGTTTGAACACGGTGCTAACAGCTTGCTCAAGTATCTGAGCGGTCTCTGTGGTTATTCAAATGTTTCCATGGTTACTTATCACCCAATAGGATGGCTTTGAATCCACTCTGACCCTCTGAGCCGTGGGCTGAAGGTTCCTGTTTGCAGAGCAGGTTTGATTTCTACCCCCCTGGGGTAGAAGTTTTGTGCTGTGGAGGTTGGCCCTGGATTGGTTATTTAGTGCAGTTTTAACCTTCCTCCTGCAACCATTTTAATTAAAGCATTTGTCAACAGAACAATAAAACTTGTTCTCTATTGTTTGTTAGGCAGCTGAAGATCCAGCATGGGGAGATTATGAGGTCTGTTTAAGTTCATGCCAGCACCTATAACATTTTAGTTGGGAGATAAAATAATCTAACCCTGTAAACGTTTCTCTGAAGTTCTCTGCTGCATATCACCTATTGATTTGATATTTGTAAAACGACTGAATCCAAACCAAAAAGTAACACTCCCCCAGTCATCTGATTTCACATCTGTTGTGTCTGATTAAAAAGCAATGCCTTTGATCAGTTGTTTACGACAGACTTGAAAGAGACTGCAGAGGAAGAGAAAAAAGAACAACTCTCAAAATTCAGTCTGAAACTGATTCAAAGTACATACAGATCAGAGGACCAAAAAAGCAGTACAGCAGCTCCCAATTTAATAAACACTGTTAGGTCTGAATTGAGGCTTCTCTGACAAATATTGTCTTTGGAAGATCTCCAACTTTTTCCCTCAGATGAATCGGTGCCAAATGAAAACTCCTCCAGCCCAGAGTATTCTCTAGAGCTCTGAGTGTTGTTATGGAAAGTGTTGCGGGGAAGAATGCCCTCGCCATACTCTGTCGAGGTGGATACTATAATTAATTTTCTGCAAAACCAGCATTAAAAGTCAGAAAAAAGAACACTTTGTTTGACAGGGATTTAAACTTCTTGAGCCAACTTGTAAACAGAAACGGCCTGCAGCCTGGATTTCTCTGTCATGGAAACTCAACCTGCTTGTCAATCCTCTAGTGTCACTAATAATTATTTGAATAAATGTGCGTGTTATTACAGCGTTAATATCGGCAGTGGATAACGTCTTTATTTGTCAAGGGCTCTTGTCCTTCATTGCAGCCAAGATATTATGATATTAGGAGCAATTTGAAGAATCTGTTTTTGATCAGAAAGGCATGTTATGATTCAGGCTTTGTGGTTAGATTGATAGTACATTTTCCTGTAATACCTTGTTTTGTTTTCCTCTCTTTGCCCTGTGCCCTTTGATAAGAGTGAAGAAGTAGATGTGCTTGCTACCAGGCCAAACTAGCATGTGCAATGCCATCATATTGGGGTGCTGTTATTTAGTATAATGAAACCGAGTTTACGAACTAAAGCATGGCATGTATTTCTGCACGCTGCATGTTTTTGCAGCTGCCTGCAAGACAAAGGACAAGCCGGAGTAAATGCATCCGTTTCAATGTTCCTGTCTATGCCATCTGGTAGCTGAGGTGAGGTTCTGGTTTATGGGAAGCCTCATGCACCATTTAAGGGCTGTTTGGAGGAGTAGAGGAGGAAGAGAACATGCATCAGTGAAAGGGCCATGTTCACCCTGTCTTTAACTTGGTCATTACCAACATATGGCCAGTGGCTGTTTTCACCGCTCTGTGTCCACATGCTCTCTGCCATCTATTATGAATGCCGCTATTATGAGTGGTTGTGAAGGCCAGGCAACCCAGCTGGAGCTAGACTTCACCCGTCCAGAACTGTCGTTCAAGATCTGTAATTTATTGGCTTGAAAATCCTTCGGTTAATTCCACCGAATGAGAATTCTGGAATGTTTGGATGGGGAAACTGATATCTCCTGGGTGGGAATAAAGAGCATTTTTAGTTTAGTGGGCCCGGTGATCCACTTGAAAATTACATCTCAAGTTTATCCTGGCATAGGATGCAAACCACCAGTCATTATCTTGAATCCCTGCAGCAGAGTCAAGCTAAGCTTGTTGATTAAACTTCAACATATCCTGCTGCTGAATGCTGGCATGTAAAATCGTGATAAGGGGATAGACACCACTGTGAAATCTCATTCTATATTCTTGCATTTTAGATGAACCATGCAGGATGTGCAGGATGTGAGGGAGAAGACACCCTGAGTTTCTTCACTGCATATTCATTGTACCAGGTAATCCTAGAAGAAAGGAGCTTATGATGGCTCTCCTCCTTATGACTAGATCAACAGACCAGTGTGCATTACCAGACCACTGTGGTCTTCTGTTTTGATGCAAAAACAGTACTTAAAAAGATAACAATGAAATCAGGTACTAATATCCACAAAGCTCTCACATTTGTTTGGTTCCTCACTGCAGGAGCTTTGGACTTAAACATTCCTACAATGTAAATGTCAGCTGTAGGATTGTAGAATAAAAAGCTAACAGCAATGCATTGTGAAAGCATCCCTCGTGTTCTCTGTTACTGTACTCAAAGAAATAATGAATTTGAGGTTTTGCTTGGAGCATTGCAATTAATAGAGATGTTAGGAGAGAAATTGTGAGTGCTAAAGCGTCTGTCCCAAAGCCTTGTGGTAAACCATTCTACAGCAACACTCTGCAGTGCTCCCGGCTGCTGGGCAAGACAATAGAAGATCACGTTACAAGCTACCCTTGCTTATGAAATCTTTAGCAGAGGCTGTGGTAGTGCATGTCAGCTGCGTGTTTTATTTGTTTATTAAAAGTTGATTATGAATGAATAATAATTTCTTGCGGCAATATGTGTCGATGCAAGGTTTGCTAGTATTGAGAGTGTTATCACCTCATAAACCACAGTATTATTCACAAGCATGTCGTGAGTTTCACAACTGGTCGAGTAAGGTGTTAAGAGCTGAGTAGAAAAACAGAATTTTAGTTTTCCTTTACTCTGTCATCTCCCTAACTCTTATGTCAAGTCTTCCATTGTATAGAAAGCTTGATTCGGGTTTGAAATACGAACGGAAACGAAAATGGACCATACTCGTTAAAAGGAACTTTGATTGGTCTCAGCTGGAACAATAACACCCTGCCTGCATTACAGGTCGACATTGGGTGGAGGACGAGGGAGAAATGCAGATTTCTGTCATAATGAAACAGTAGCACAGGGGAGGGTTTCTCTTGGTCCTTCCACACAAAACAGAGGGCTTTCTATTTGTTGACAGAACAGTGTTGACTCATTGCAGTGCTCTAGAATGCTTCCAACTATGAACCAATGTTTCTTTTTCAGAAAGTGCAACATGAAAATCATCTACTGCTCTTGCGATCTTATTTTCACATTTCTACTGAAATGGTCAAATTTGTCTCACTTAAACTCAGCTGAAGTGAGCTTGTAAGGAGTCTAAAGGGTTAAGGTCTCTGAATTTAAAAACACACATGGCTTCCATCAAAACATTTTTAGATTTGTAGAGGTGGTGAGATTAAATCTGGAACTTGTGATATTCCTGGCTGGAAAAAAAGTATCTCTGCCTGTTGTGGTTTGTCACGCAGATATACTTTCAAGTCTAGAAGTGTCTTGGTGATGTCTAATCAACAGCAATGTCTTTCTACACATTAAAACAAAGGTAGTGAATTGGATAGAATATAATGTTCAATTAGTGGTGTACACATTTGAACCAGTGTAAAGATCTTCCATCCTTCATATGTTTGAGAAAGATGTTCTCAGGTGCTTGTTGACCGAAGGCTACAGTTTCTTGTAATTTCTTTGTACTTTGTAGTTCCAAATGATAGGCACGCAATACATATTTTTGTTTTGTTACCCATCATGGGTTTGCCTTGCTCCGAAAACATACACGCCCACTCAGGGCATGTCTGAACTTGTTGTGATACTAGTTTCGTCCAGGCAGGCAGGAGGGGGCAGTGTTGACTCTCTGGCCCTCTGACCAAGCTCAGTCAGGGGAGACGGAGTTGGCCGGGGGTGGAGTTACATCTCAAGGCTTGCAGAGTTTCTCCATCTAGCTTTGCATTTCTTTTATTGGTCAGTCAATGGGAAGAAAAACAAAACATGCTCTGTCCCTTAAAGATTGAAAAAATATATATCTTAATTTATCACCGTCAACAAAGGCCAACAATGTGTTTGTTGCACTCGCCTCTGTTTTAAACTGAAGATTGCACTGACACCTGGTTCTCTGTCATAAGCTCTTTTCTGCAATGAGCCTGTGTGTGTGTGTGTGTGTGTCTTTTTTGTGTTCATGCAGAGAGATAAAGTAGTGTGTTTTGTTCAGCTTAGTTTGAAATGAGGGATGAACTTCAGTCATCCACAGCAGCACTTGTAGCTTGATTGGCATGCTAAGAACCCTGTAATGGAAATTATCGTCTTTAGTAACATGGGGGCTCCACTCAAGGGATCACATGGTGTTTGGTTTGAATCCCAGGTAGGATAATAAAATATTTAGCCCTTAGGCAAGGCAGCTGCTGGTTCTAGTCTCTGTGGTTTGAGAAATAGCTGTAGATTTTTTTTCCTCAAGAAAATAAAATGATGCTTTCCTCATTAGTATGATGTTGTAGGTTTTACTACAGTTGCTAGGGTTGGGCAAAATCCAGAATTGAAGAAATTACTCTATCGATTCATGAATTAAAATTTGAATTGAATTGACCACAATCAACAAGTTAATTTGATTAAATATGACAGAATAACTTAAATTATTATTATAAGTCACTGGTTAGCTTTATCTGTTGATTTGTTTTCTTTTTCCGTAAACCCTATACACTTTAAACTCATTTTAATTATTTTGGTTATTCATTTTTTTAAATCAAGGCACCAAGCCAACATTAAAATGTTGAATTTTCTAGTTAATAGGGCAGTTATATGAATACAAACCTGCTCATATTGCTTTAGTTCAAATTATACAACTGAACAGAGTTTTAAAAGATGTTCTCAATTAAATGCAATTTTTTATTTTTTTATTTATTTTTTTATACCATGTAGGATTATCGCATAAGAAAGTTGTTAGTGGTCCATAATCTAACACAAAAAAATTCCAAGGACAAGGCAGAAAAAAGGGCGAAGGTGTTGGAAAGAAAGGGGCCCACCCATGAAAAGATGTCCCCAGAGCCCAGTATATGAAAATTACAGTGTTTGAATGTGGCAATGTGGGGCCCAAGAGGTGGGCAGATGTAGTGTTTTGTGGGTGAGATGGTTCCACAGAGCCTTTACCACTGTTAAACTGTCAGATCAGGGCTGTCTAGCAGCGTCTGTGGCCTCTTGCCAGACTCTGACACACATCGGATTAAAGAATGGATTCATTTAATGTGTCACTGGTCATGCTTTTCCATGCCCTTGAATATATCCAAGCATGTACTGAGCATGTACCAAAAGGGGAAAATGTGTGTTTACAAGCCCTAATGTGTTAGTCATGGACTGGGTCTTCATGCAAACTGTGGCACCAGTGTATCTTCTCACAGGGATTTGATGTCCCAGAATCCTTTCACCTAGTCATTCCATGGAGTTTTTGCTCTCTCGTTTGCATTTCACCCAGATGGAGTGTTTTAATGGGATGCATATTTATGAATCAGATGCGGCTTAGTTTAATGTTGAAGTGTAATTTTTCAACTGAGGGAGGGAGAGACAACCCAGAGCTCTCTCTGCTTGGCTTCCTTCATATTAACACTGAAGGGGTAATCCAAGAAGTCTCGAAAAATAAAGAGGTGGAAAAGGCTTTAACATGTCATGTAAACTTTGAAGAGAAGGAATTGAGTAATTATGTCTGTTCTCCTGCCGTTTTTCTGTTTATAACCGAGAGGAAACCAAAGGCTTAGCCCTAATTGTGTGGTTAGTTTATTTTATTTGTGTTACTATGCTGCTCTTTCATGTTTCCGATTAGCTTCACTCTCTCTCTCCCGTCTCTCTCTCAACACACCACTTTTCTTAATATTTGCACATTTTGCTCGTAGCAAAAAGAGACACTTCTTGGCTTACATCAAGGTATTTTGATGTTTAAAAGGAATAATGAACACCTCTAGAAGGGCCTCTCCTTCTATAAATTCAGCATAGGATCTGTATGTTATGTCAGCATCACCCTCTCTGCTCCATATTGTTTTTGACCGTTCTCCAGAGTTCTTCAGCGCCAGCGGCCCGGGGCTCCTGTGGTGTTTTTTGACAAATGAGACAGAAGTTGGGCGTGCTGTAGCTAAAGGCCTGCACCGTGCTGACACACTCACCTGCATGGGCTCCGTTTCACAGTGTTGTAAGGCTTCAGGTAGCTGATGGATGTTGGGTGGATCCTACTTTAATAGTTTTGTTCATCAAGATGACTATATTACAAAAATGACTTGATGAGAGACTCCATTTGGGCATAGATTAGTTGATGCATGCCTTCAAAATGGGTTCCTATGTTTAAATTTAATTTTAAAATATTTTTTTTACAATAATGTCATCATGGATATTTTTTATCAAACTGTGACAGGCTTTTGCCTAGATTTAGGTTCACAGGTTTTTTAGTTTTAGGTTTTAATCACATTACATGCAATTTCTAATCAAATTTAAAAAAAAGGAACGGCAGATAAAAATGCTTTGCTATGTTACACTTCCAAGAATATTTCCAAGAATAATATTAATTCAGTCCAGTTTTTCACCAATTTACCAAGCACATTTTGCTGAAAATCACATTGTTCACAGAAATCTCCAGTTTCTTCCTATGGGAAATTATGTCAGGCATGTGGGAGAGTGTGTGAGTGTGTGCTGAGAGCCAGGACAGAACACCAGTGGTATCCCACAATTCAGTGTGATGGCCGCTGTGATTTTATGGTGCTGTTTAGCAACTTTGAGATGATGGTTACCCTCCCTATGTAAGTGTTTGCCTCTGTATCTAGTTCTGCAGATTCTCTAACCACGGATACTGTGTATCCTTATCCAGTGTGCCTACTGACGGATTAACACACGTCAAGATAAATGCAATAATCTTAATAATCATCACACGTATTATATAATATAAGCTCAAATAATGTGCAAATCATTCTTAGAGTTCTCGGAGATGCCACTTATTTACATGTATGAGTTTATGTGGTAGATTCAGGGTTGGGTTTTGGTTAAACGTGATGATTATCATGTGCACTGAGCTCCAGTAGAGCGTGAATCACTCATACTGAGTCAGCAGTAGTCCTGTCTAATGAGGAAAGCAAGCAGCTCAAGTTTCTCACCATCTCTGATTCTGTATTGTTTGTTTCTTTTACACTGTCTGTCTTTTTCTCACATATGTACCCCAAAGTGTCAAAGTGGATGTGTGAAATGTTGGTGTTACAATTATACGTTTATCCAAAGCGACTTACAAAAATGGAGCAAAAGCAATTTGCCAAAGAGCCAATAATATATGTAATATACAATGCCAGGTTTACTAAACAACTAGATTAGAAAACATGGTAAATAAGATGCAAAATATCATATAAATCGAATTAAGGACACAAGTCAATCACCAATGAAACTGTATGCTAAACAATATACATATATATATATATATATATATATATATATATATATATATATATATATATATATATATATATGTATATGTGTGTGTGTGTGTGTGTTATTGCTGCTGTATACTACTGCTGTATACTCTAGTTGTTTTTGTTATTAATATGTTATTGCAGCCATATATTTGAGCTATCCTCAGTTTTTTAGTCTTGAGTTTTTGTTTCTTGTAGATTTTTTTATTAGTTTTTAATCAGAGCAATATTCCACATTTGTGTTGCCACTTACATTAGCAAGAAGCAGATTACCATTTTTATCATTTCGATTTAATCCATGTATTATGTTTTAGTTTCTTATACATTTACACTGTATGAAGCCAACTGACAGGTTCTTCTGTTTTGTTTATTCACCAAATCCAAATTTTACTCAGTTCTTGCACTTGGCTTGTTTTCACCATAATTTTGTGTGTTTCTGTATCTGGATGTTTGTTGGTTTGTCGTACAATGGGCGTGGAAACACAAATGCTCTACAGATGTGGCCTGCCTCTATATCTCTTTGGAAAAAAAAAACAACAAAAACAATTTTACATTTTTCTGGCCTCTTTCTTCCCCCTCCCTCTCATTCCTTCACTACTGTTGGGCCTTTCTCAACTGAAAGATCACAATACATGGAAAGAGGACATACTTCCCTTTGCTGTTAGTCATTAATGTCCTGCTTTGAAGTTGTCTTTGGGCTGGTTCAAACGAGCACGGCACTGTCTCTAGTGTACGAGGATCAAGGCAGTCGGATCAGAGCAGTCTTTGACCATGTCCCCCAACATAAAAAACAAATGTGGCCGAGGGTGAATGAAATAAGAGGAGAGCTTAAGTGCAAACACACGTTCGCGCAGCTCTGTGATGCTCAGGATGTCTGAGAGAAGGGCACATGCCAGAGCTCAGAAGGTCACTGGCATGCCACGTTTGAGCATCTGTTTACTACGTTCCTCACAGTTACTGCTGTTGTCCAAGTTGTACTTGGGGAAGAAAGTTTACTTTCTCAAGTACAGAAACAGTCTAGATGCAAGTGAAGAGCTCAGTTGGGCTTAGTTACCATCGTATTAAAGGTTCTGTATTGTACATTTTCATTTACTTTTTTACCTGGTTAGTCAAAGTTTTTGCTATAAACATTTAGTTTCTAGTGACTATTTTCCATCCTCTCTCTTTTAGAATTAAACAGACCTTTTTTCCACTGAATCGTTTAAAGGGATATTTCACTCAAACTATTGTATTGACTTCAGATGGTTTGCTTGACAGGTTCATAAAACAATCCATGCTGAAGTGTGTTGCTCAAACAGCGAAGACTGAAATGATCAGGGAACTTGTTAACATTGAACTTTAGCTGCTCTTGTCTGATGTTCAAATCCTTCAGAATGATGTGCAGAGCTGTCGGTCTGTCATTATTCATGTCGATCATGTCTTAAATTTTGAGCTGTTCACCATACAAAGCTATCCTATGACTTCAGAAGGCAATATAATCAGATGGATTACTTTTGTGGTGCTTGGTTTAATTTGTCAGTTGGTGACTGGGTTTTGAGATGTGGGCGTTGTACTCAAAATTAATGTAAGCTTACAGTTGACTATAACAAAGGTTGTGGCATACATCACCAGAGAGAAGACTCACATTATTACCGGAAGATCAAGTTTGAATTTCTATATAGGATGTGCAGAGCAGTAGGTGCCACACATAGTTGGGAATTGCATCAGTTTCGGCAGACTTGTTAGTATTTACAGCACACTACTTCCTCATTACATCAGTGTGACTGGGCAGGCTGAGTTGCTGGGCATATATAGTGGGCGTTGTTGACGTAAATGTGTCATGCATTGTTGTATTTAAGTTTCAACATGACTTTTTTGGGGAAGAATTGTTAAGTTCTTAAATGGTGCACTGTCTAATAAACAGCCTTTGAGGGTCACAATTTCTTACTGCCATGTATTTAATACTTTTATGCAAAGTAGTGTAAATATCAGAAAAACTAAAAGCTAAGTGTTTTTGTCTTCAGGAATGATTTACATGTTACGTGGAGAGGATGTTTTAGTGAGGATAAATTTAGTTTTAAACATCTCTGAGCAAGCCAGAATGCTCATAAATGCCTACAGCTGCTCACTGCCTGAACTGGTGTAAAAAATACTGAGATGTTATCTACGGCTACACTATTCTTATCGAGAATTCTGACAGTGATTTTTTGCTTTTTTGATGCATTGTCTGCTGTCCTGTTATAATAAACATTTTCCCTAGTTTACTTCATTTTGCGTTTGTCTAGTTCATGTGCGCTTGTCCTCTGACACCAAACATTGTTGTCTCTTAGGAATGTGCAATTAAATTCTTATCTAATGCTTTTGTGACATCATGCTGCTGTTATCCAGTGACCTCAGAATAAAACTTTTAATACATAGTTTAAACTTCTAAAACAAGATTACACAATCAGGGCACATCAAATATTTTGAAAAAGGAAAACAAGTATCTAAGTAGCCAAGTATCTCATGTTTAGATTAACAAAGGTCTTATGGAGACTTATGGATTCACAATATTCAGCTTTTGTATCATTGCCCAGATCAGAAACAAACTAACATCTAGCAATGTCTTTTCTGTGTTTTAACCAGTCCCTTTTATTCTTTAGTCACTGCAACATTTTACACATTCAGTATGTGTAAAACTACAGATTGTTGAGATAGACTAATCATTAGGTTTGCTGAATTATTAGTTCACTCATAGGTTTTAACTGGAGGTGTTGTGTTTCCTAAAGGGCGTCACATACGCTGTCTTTTTGCGTTTAAAAGCAGCTTGATGGAATGCTAATTGTTAATGCTGAAAAACTTTCCATGGAATTGTTTACTGTTGTGTATCTAGGGACAGGTCATTCATGGTCCTGTACGTTTTGATAGTGTTTTATTTTATTATTATTTGAAATTAACCAAGCAGAAATTAGAAAACAGTGCCTTGGCATGAACCAAAACAAAAACGTTATTAATAATAATTTATGCAATGATCAACATATTACTTAAGCATCTAGGCTCTAAGCACACTCATAATGTAAATCCTGGGAAAATGCACTGGATGCAGACTAAACATTCCTGTGAAATGCATTAGATTGCACAGAAGAAAGCCCAATCTAGGACCTATCCTGTACAGTATAAAAAATCGGTTCTGCTACAATAGCTTCAGAACTGAGCCTGAGGACTCTTATTTTGTTAAACCGAATTGAGGAAAAACTGATGATGTCACAGGGTTCAGCTTTGTGTATGACCAGTGAGCGGAAAGGGGCCTCTCATGACCATCCACATGTGGAAAATTAATGTCATTTCGCAATTCTTTTCTACTTGTTTAATTTCAAATTTAAAAGCAAACCATCAAAATATACATTCTCCATGGTAGGTGTGTAAATCACTAGACAAATATAATGAATTTCAATCACTCAATTTGAAAAAATACTGTCCCAATACATGGAAGGAGCAAACGGGCACAGAGGTGGAGAGATGGAGTTGGCAGGAAGCTTATTGTTGTCTAGAACGGCAGCAAACTTTACATTAATCTCACTGGCATTTCAGCTACATGCCTGCACATTGATCCTTCTTGGACCAACATTGGAATGTCTAATCAACACTTCCGTATGACCTCATAACCCAGTCTGGACTGAAAGATAGAGATGAACAGAAGGAGGGAGTGAGAAGTATAATATAAATATCTCTCTCGTACTCCTCTCATCTCTCTGAGAGAGGTGGGGTGTGAGTCAGGCCCTGAGGTGATCTTGTGGCTTCAATGTTCTTCTCTCATGAAGCTCATGTCTGCGTGCCTCCCTCTGTCTCGTCTCATCCACTGGAATCCAATTTTCTTTAGCCAGTCTCTTTTTTTTGCCTCTGCTACCAAGCTCCAAAATATAAAGAAGACAAAGATTGTCTTGACAACTGTGTATGTAGGATCTGATTTGGAGTTAGTTCATAAAATGTCTATCCATCTGTCTATATATGGAGAGAGACAACATAAAGACCAGAGCTTATTATTTATCAATATTTTAGGATTATTAAAATGTTTTGCATTGTGACATTGTTTCTATAACAATTAAGAATTGTTTCCTCCTAAATTCTCATTACCGTAATAAGTCTGTTTTTTTTATTCCGTGTTTTTGTCAATAATGACGGAAAAACAGAATAACTTCTTAAAAGTGTGGATTAGAGAAAACCAAGTAAAACATTCAGACATATTACAGTAATTAAAATTTAATTAAAACTTTTGCATTTGAAATGAAATATTACCTGACTGTGATAATGTATGATTTGTTCCAATGTGAAGAAAGGCCCATCCTGCTTGATTGTAAAGAGTAGATAAGTCTGATTAAACATGCAGGAGGAATAGCCTCAGTTCCCAGTGCCCACAGGATATTAACAAATGAACAAGCCACATCTTTTAGCTCAGAATTTACAGCAGTCAGACTTGCACATAGCACTGAGATGAATTATGTGTAGAACACCGAAAAAAGCAATGATGTTGAGCAATAGAACTAGGATAAAGTTTACAATGTAAGCATAGTGGTGCATGTGTGTGAGGAATGCACACATGAAGCGTTTGACTTTTTTCACACCATCTGTGTGTGTGTGTGTGTCATAAATAGAGACATGGTGTTAATTTCTGAATATGTGTGTATTAAAGTGTACATACGCTGGTTTTCTGTGACCTCATCAGCACTCCCCATCTGTGCCCATACAGATCCATTTCTGGCCAAATGTACGTTAACAAGGTCGAGAAATAAAAATTTGATAGCATATTTGATTAGGAGCCAGCTGTAACTCCCTCCCACTCCTGCTCATGTTTGCTGGACTTGGCAAGCGCAGCAGGCCACAAGAGTTACACATTAACCCCTGCAGGATCCATGACCTAATCAGAGGACAAACTCAGCACCAAAGCAGCCACATAGAGTGTCCTGCTCGTTCCTGTCTGACTTGGGTCTTGCATTCCCAACAATGTGTCTTTATGGACGATCATAAATTAAACCAGTTGATTTAGGCCCCCTGTGGGTTTTTTTGCAGCCTAAATCAACTGCTCCAAGGCAAATGCATGGAGGGACTTTTGGCAGACTGAAAGCCTTAAACTTAAGCAGTTTTTATTCCAGTTCAAACCTGAATGAAAGGTTATGAGTGTGAAAGAAGCAACGCTGGTGTGCAGTGGGGTGCAGTTTGATCAAAGTTTATTTGCATTTTTAAAGTGTGTCATCACTTTACTGCTATATATATATATATATATATATATATATATATATATATATATATATATATATATATTAGGGGTGTACAAGTGTAGTCGACTAAACGGTACAGCTGTGACTAGTCGAAACGTAAATAGTCGATTACACGAGAAAAAACAAATGCACAACATTTTTTGGGGGGTTAAAATGACTGCCATAATTTTCCATTTAAAAACGTAAATGAACGAAAAACGGAGCAGAAACTAAATCGTTATCTCAGATTTTGCATGCATTTTCTTTCTGTCAGTTGATTCGGGCTCAAAATGATCACTCTAAAATCAAGCAATATGTAAGTATTTTCAATAAGAAGGAGACGTAAGTTTTACGTAAGCCATATCATGTCAAATTGGCATATAATAATTCCACTGGAGATGTTAGGAGAGACTAGCCGAAACAAGCAAATTATTGCGTCAATTACTATAAATGGCAGACTTCATTCATAGGTTAACTATTTTAAATGTATCATTAATGTATTTAAATGTATTTTTGACTGTCTTCTGAAGTTTTCTTACTTTTAGACTAGTCGACTAGTCGTTACAAAACAAATTAGTCATAGCGCACATCCTGATTTCTCTTTTACTGTATGTTTGTCACACTTAAATGTTTCAGATCATCAAACTAATTTAAATATTAGTCAAAGATACAAGTAAACACAAAATGTAGTTTTTAAATGAAGGTTGTTGTTTTTATTAAGGGAAAACAAAATCTAAACCTACATGGCCCTGAAAAAGTACTTGCCCCCTAAACCTAATGACTGGTTGGCCATCCTTAGCAGCAATAACTGCAATCAAGCATTTGCGATAACTTGGAAAAGTCTTTTACTGTGCTGTGAAGGAATTTTGGCCCACTCATCTTGATAACATCTTGACTAGGCCACTCCAAAGTCTTTTTTTTCTTTAGCCATTCAGAGGTGGACTTACTGGTGTGTTTTGGATCATTGTCCTGCTGCAGAACCAAAGTTTGAGATCACAAACTGATGGCCGGACATTGTCCTTAAGGATTTTTTGGTAGACAGCAGAATGTTTTCTTGTATCACAGCAAGTCTTCCAGGTCCTGAAGCAGCAAAACAGCCCTAGATTACACCACCACCACCATATTTTACTGTTGTAAGGAGTTACTATTTCTGAAATGAGGTGTTACTTTTATGCCGGATGTAATGGGACACACACCCTCCAAAAAGTTCAACTTTTGTCTTGTCAGTCCACAGATTATTTTTTCAAAAGTCTTGAGGATCATCAAGATGTTTTCTGGCAAAAATTAGACGAGCCTTAATGTTCTTTTTGGTAATTCAGGTCATTTTTACCATGTATGTATGTATGTGTGTGTGTATCAGAAGAAAATAATGTCACCAACACACGTATTACATATACTTCTGTCAATTAGTGACTTCAGATTAAAATATAAGTTTTCTGGACCTCTGCAAAGCCAAAGTTGAATTGAAAGTCAAATGTGTGTACAAACACACACATATATTCAGTACTTCAAATTTTGCATGGCATGAAAAGATTATGATTAGTGAATAAAAGACAGTCTTGCCGACTGGCCCAAAAACATATCTCTGACCCAAAGCCACCACACTCTTCTTTAACACATGACTGTGAGGTAATCTTTGCAATCTTGACACTTTTATTTTCATTTTAGTTTTGGAATCAGCAGGAAAAAATAGATTGTAAGAGAAATAGCATTTCCATCATAAACATGTGAACCATTGCGGTTTATGACATTGTAGTCAGCAAAACTTTGCTTGCTGCACCTTGCCTTATAATATTTTTTTAACCGCTGTTGCAAACCCTCAGTCCTATGAAATACATGAATGACGTGAATGTGCTGGGAAAAGGGGAACTCCAAGATGAGTTAAGTAACTTAAAATATCAATAATGAGTAGCATAGATGATGGCATAGAGCATTCAGATGCAGTAGACATTGAGTCATTGCCTCTTAATTTTGGCTTTGCAGAGGTCCAGAAAACTTTGCTTATATATTAATCTGAAGGCACTAATTGACAAGAAGAAGTGTATGTAATATGCGTGTTGGTGACGTTCTTTTCTTCTGCTCAGTATAGACGCCTTTGCGCCAAGAGTGAAAACACAGACATCTGTCACCCAGGAAGACATGCTTAGGCTCATACTGCTAGAGGAGTTACTTTATTTATCCTCACCAATTTGACTTTCTAACTTTGTTGACCTCTTTTCCCAAAAGAATCACATACTTACAACTGACAGTTATTTAAAGTAGAAAAAAAGTTTCCGAGCATGTGTGTTGGGTGTATTCGAATTGACCTGCTGTTCACATTCTCTAGTCATTAGGTAGTGAGTTATCATCTTTTTCGTTTCCTGTAGCGTTTCTCTTTGAACTTCCTGTGTGAAGTGTATGTGTGGGGTTGCTACTTTTTCTTTGCATAGGTTGACTTTCATTCTTCTCATAAGCTTCATGTAGATAGGATGTGTACATTTCAGTGTGGAATGAAGCTTCTCCTTTACTCCTGGGAAACCATTGTTTAAAAAGTCTTGAAAGGTAACCACAAAGAAGCCTGTAGGTTGAGAATAAAAGTTTTTTTTTTAAATGCATAGCTTTGACATCTAGGAACTGAGACTTGTTGCCATGAGACAGTAGTGAGGCCTTTCACAGGGTTGTCCATCTTTAAATAAACTGAGCCTGTCTGAAACAAGTAGCTGTGTCTCTACAGGACTGTGAACTGGAGCCTGCTGTCTCTGACTTGACCACAAAGCCTAACCACCGCCCATGCAGATGATGCTGCCTCATACTCTACCAACAATTAACTTCACTGAGCAGTGCATGAAAAAGGACAGAGGAGAGCAAAATGGGCTTTATTTTCACAGATTGTGTTACAAAACAATCGCAAAGGTTGATGGAAAATCACAATGGCTTCTTTGTAGAGGAAACCTCAAATTCTGTCATCATTTACTCGCCCTCAATCATTTACTCACTCTCAAAAGGATGTTTCAAAAAGAAACATGTCAATGCATTAAAAGAATAATTCAGCCAAAAAAAGAAAATTCTGTAATTTACTCACCCTCAAGTTGTTCCAAACGTATATGAATTTCTTTCTTCTGCTGAACACTAAACAAGATATTTTGAAGTATGTTGGTAACCAAACAATTGAGGAACATTATTTTTATATAACTGTTTAACTACCCATATTCTTCAAAATATCTTAATTTGTGTTCGGCAGATGTATTGAATGCTTGCACACTACCATTCAAAAGTTTAGGGTTGCTAAGATTTTTCATGTTTTTGACAGAAATCTCTATAGCTCACCAAGGCTATATTTATTTCACAGATCCAGTAATTTAATGAAATATTACAATTTGAAATAACTGTTTTCTACTTTAATATTTTTTTAAATGTAATTTATTCCTGTGATGACAGAACTGAATTTTCAGAATCTTTTCTGCTGTCTTCATGTCACGTGATCCTTCAGAAACCATTCTAATATGCTGATTTGATGCTCAAGAAACAGTTTTTTTTTAAACGGTGATACATTTTTTAAGGATTCTTTGATAAATAGTAAATGCATAAGACTAGCAAATATGAAATAGATTTTTTTCTAACAATATAGAATATTTTACTGTCACTTTTGATCAGTTTAATTAGCCCTGAATAAAATTATTAATTGCTTCAAAAAATCTCACCAACCCTAAATTCTGGGGTGTAATGGTGGTGTAATTTTTATTTACTTATTATTGTTTATAGTAGTCAATTGGCTTTAGCTACATCAGTGACTTGGACGGGTATCAAATCTAACAAACATTAACTAAAAGCCATGAATCTGTTCTCACTTTGTGTATTTTCCCCTTGATGGGTGTGAAATGGCATCAGCTGATTCAATTCCTGCTTCCTCCTCCAACTTTGATACGGATTGCAACAATCAGAGACTTTCAGACAATTTTTACAAGCCTTCACTGTTTACCTTTTCTGTTTTGATTGGGACTCCACGTAGGGATGACATCACCTACCAAACACATATTCTGACATCCCGGACGCTCAAAGCATGGAGGAGTTTGCACTACCACAGTATATTTACAGGGAGATGAGTTCATTGCTTTCCCTGTAATTGTTTGGAAACCAGAGTAGCTTTGCTGTCCACTTTGTGGTTGTGGTTACATTTCAGGAAGGGCCTTTGTGAAGAATTTGCACAGTTCTGTTTGTGTTTAGGTGTGTGTGTGTGTAAAGTCAGCATGCTAAAGGGTGTGTAAGGTTTAGAAATGCGTTGTGTATATGTGCTTTATATGACGAATGGGCGAGAGCAAACCCTGTCATCAGCTGAGAGTGGCTCCACCAGTCAGCTCACATGTTCAGTCTGTGCTACACTGGCCATTAGCAGGTGACTAAACTCTCTTGTTGAAAATCCACTGCTCTTTCCCACTCACACCCTGCCATATCCTATTGTCCAGACACTGAACTCACCCACATCATCAAGAAACTACAGCGTTCTCACTGACTCTGGGCAAAGTCACGCTCATGTCTGACCTAGATTGTTCTCTGCACCTCTGTGAAACCTAGTTGGCATATAGGCACCATTCCAACTTCTAATAAATGCAAGCTGTCAGCTGCCAGTAGAAAATTACCCATGTATTTCTGGCCTAACTGCGTCTGAGGCATGCTTATGTTTATTTTATTTTGCATAGCTGCAAATCATTAACGTACTGTGGCAGAAAATTTGATTTATGTCATGATGATTGCTTCATATGTGATTCTTGTCAAGCAGTCCACCACTTAAGTATGCGTGCAAAGGTTCGTGTGTACTGATAAAATAAATGTACTCA
The DNA here is from genome assembly GCA_037043235.1 of Rhodeus uyekii. Classification (NCBI taxonomy): domain Eukaryota; kingdom Metazoa; phylum Chordata; class Actinopteri; order Cypriniformes; family Acheilognathidae; genus Rhodeus; species Rhodeus uyekii. The sequence continues at coordinate 4,483,356 of JAWRVZ010000044.1, forward strand.
ATTAAAAACATATCTAAGCTTCCTTAAAATTATATTATGCTATTAAGATTTGAGTATATATACTGTAGTTCAAGACTTTGGGGTAGGTACAATTTTTTTTAAATGTTTTTAGAAGAAACCTTATGAAGAACCTCATAAGAAATGCTCACCAAGGCATTTATTTGATTAAAAATATATAGTACTATGTTGAAATATTATTACATTTTGAAATAATTATTTTCTTTTTTAATGTATTTAAAATTTTTATTTATTTCTGTGATGGCAAAGCTGAATTTTCAGCAGCAGACTTTACAGTCACACAATCCTTTATTTCTTCTTATTATCAATGTTGAAAACAGTTGTGTTGCTTAACATTTGTGCAGAAAACAAGATACAATAGAAAGTTGATGAATAGACAGTTTATAAGAACAGCATTTATTTGAAATGGAGATCTTTTGCAACATAAACATCTTTACTTTCACTTACTTACTTAGTATTATATCCTCAATTATAGGAAGATTAAAATAAGTTAACCTTTGTACCACAACAGTTGTTGAGCATTTAGGGAATAGATGTTCAGCATCATGAGCCTCACCTCAAACGTTTTCATTTGATCGAAAAGAATGAGGAATTAAAAAGATAAAGAAGGGAGTGGGAAATACCAGAACACCTTCTTTATGCATCCCTGCAGACAGTCTAATGACAGATAAAGGGCAGCTGAAGCAGAAGGTAAAACCTTATTTTAGCATGTCACCAGGCTGGAAAGTCCAGTAGAGCAAGTCATTCAATTAGCTAAGCCAAAACAGCAGAGGCAACACCCAGAGAGTGGACTGTGCCAAAGGCCCAGCCCAAACGCTCGTTTATTTAGTAGCATTACGAGACTAGGGAGATTTATTTATGAAGAAATGAGTTATCTTTTTGCACACAAAATCTCTAAATCTGTCAGGTGTTTAAAGTCTGTGAGGAGTCTCTTTTCTGTCTGGAACTCATTTAGTTTCATTTCTTGTGCTGATAGGGACATGTTACAGCAGAACTGAAACTTATAATCCTGAAGAGGTGGAAATCTTTTGTGGCAAGCTAATATAGTTACTTTATAGCCCTTATCTAATCATAGTTTCTGTTTTTATGTACGTAATTAAGTTTTAAGCATCAGTTGTTATCAGCTATTTGCTTTAGTTATTGCTTTAGCATAACTAGGACGCCAGTATAGTTGTTTCATTTCTGATATCAAATGTGACGTATAAGCATTTGACAAGGCCTTAGATTAATAATTTGTAAGACACTTTAGGAATATCTGGAAAGCCCCTGAAGCTTCCTGACAGATTTGAGTGACTCTTGAGTTCTCTTTCCACGTATCGGTATTATTATTTTTTTGCACATACTTGTACGTCGAAAACTTGCCATCTAGCCCTGTCGCACTGTGTGCTAAGATCATTTGTGGCAAACTAATGCTGACGGACCGCTTGCTTCATCTTCGGTACCAAAGGAAGGGATCGCCTTCTGCACGCTCGGCCTAAACTTTTCCTCCTCTTTAATCAGGCGTTACGTAGTGCCATAGTGTGGTCTGTGGTTTCAGCTCAGATTTTAAGCATCAACTATTCTGTGGAAATAAAACACCCGGATTTGCCAGTGCTAAATATGTCTGGAAATAACCAAGACTTGCTGAAAATAGAGTGGCTAGGGTATCATTATCATTAATAAAGAATAAATCTGTCATCCGATAACATCTGAAAGCAGGCAGCGTTTTAGGGTTCCAGTGACTTGCAGTAGTGTAATTGCAGTGTGGAGCTATGCTTCTGAATGAGTAGTCAGCTATTTTCAGCACTTATGCCATGTGTTACTTTTAAAAGCACTGTGGGTACACTTTTAGCTGATTTCTTTACACGTGCTTCATTTTTGCAATATATTGATGCAGTATCTTTTATACATTTTTCTTTACATATATCAGTATAAGAAGGGCACTCAAAAAGGTAAAATTGTCATTAAGTTTATTTACAAAACTGGATGAATTCCTAATGATATATTTTTACTCAAATTGAGACACTTTTAATAATATACCATTTGCTGTTTTCTGTGCAGTTACACTGAATTGAGATATCGGCTTTCAATCTTCAAATGACCCAAAAGCATCATAAAAAGGGCACATGCAGCATTTGATTAAGCTTCTGAAGCTTTATGTAACAAACATTAAAATCAAATACATTTATCAGTATTGTTAGTCATTTACTGATTATTTACTGTCCTTTCAGTGAACTGTTAACCTGATCATCAGTCAGTCAGTTGAATGTTTTGTGAACTGATTCTTTTACAAAGAACACCAGCAAAGTACTTTGCAAAAGCTGTTCAAGCGGTTCAAGAAAGCAGTATTTGTGTATTCTTAACCTGTGTGTTCATGCAACACACCAGTAAGCTGTTTTTTAATGCATTTCCGTTACTTGAGATGTTTTTCGCACATAAACACTTTTCAAAAAGCTGTAGGAAAGCCACTTGACCACATACAACTCACTCTCCAGCAGAAAAGCAGAAGTGGTGAACTGCATTCTATTAATCCCATTAACTACATAAGGACTGCAGTGTACATTACTTTTACATGATGTTTGAGAATACTGCTTTGTGCAAAAATAAACCCTGCAATAAACCATTTTCCTAAGTGTAATGTAAACTGATTGAGTTGAACTCAAGATTTGTTCTCAACTGTGAACATATTATTTTGACCGATTTCATGAACTGTCAACCATCTTCTGTTCGTTAATAACATTTCAAGAACACACCAAGAAAGGTTTGGGCAGATGTCAAAATTAATGGTAAATGGTCTAAAGTTCCTAAAACTAAACTATCATATGCCTTTATATGGCCTAAATTTCAGTCTAAACTATCATACAGCTTTATATGACCTGTAATATAACATTATAAGCTTTGGTCACACTAGGCCTTCAGCTTGGCCAAATTATCTATGAAAACGGCAACAAACAAGATGGTGTCACGCTTTAGGGCTTTTAACCCACAAAGAATATATCACATGGAATACATTGAATGCATTATTTGTATTCCGTGTTCCACAAAAGAAAGTCAGTCGTATGGGTTTTGTACAACATGAGCATGAGCAAATGATGACTCGAAGCAGCATATCTTACGTTTTTGGGCATTTTTCCATCTTTTGTGCTTTGAGTAACAGGATGAACGGACCCTCTTCTCTGAATTTCAAATCTGGAGTGGTTGCCATGACAGCTTGATGACCAGTCAACAAATATAATAGGCAATTTAACCATTCCCCTTTTCTCATCTTTCTTTTGCTGTGGAAAGTTCCAACCACTCTTTTCTCCACCCTCCTCTAATGGCACCCTTAAGGAGATGGACACCCATAAAGGTCTTCTAAGAGGTCAATTATCCTCAGAATCAAGGCACTGTGAAATGAGAGAGAAGTGTGAACTGAATGGGATGTCCTCACTGTTCCATTTAAGTCAAATTTGAACTTCTGATGTTCACCACCCATTTCATAAGACTGCTCTTTGGTTTGAGGGCTGGAACATTAATGACTCACCATTAGAAAATCACAGAGGACTGTCTCTGTGTCTCTGTGTTTTTTTTTAGTAAAAATAATAAAAGACACTACTGGTTTTATGTCAGAGGGAAACATCAACTTTTTTCTGATGTTCTACCAAAATTTTGTCCCCAGACCCTAATTGGAATTTGAGTTTTGTGGCTTTTAGTCTCTTAACTTTATACACCTGCTTTGGATTTGAAATGGGGAGAAGCAAATTGTAGTTTTTTACCGTGGCGTAAACTACCTAAAAGGGCTTAGTCAGTCCAATAATGCATAAAAAAGCGAAAAATGAATCCAAGGATGGGAGTAAATATATTTTTACTTCACTTAATATGGAAAAGGATTTTTTAAAAACTATATTGAGTGCAACAGTTGGGTTCTAAGTATTTTTATTTTATTTTTTACACTAACTTAACGAGCACTACTGTGAGCAAGGATTTTGTTTATCGATGGTATATAATTTTTTTGAAGTCATCAGCACACATTCTTGCATCAGAATGTTTTGTGAAAAACGTCTCAGGTTACGTATGTAACCATAGTTCCCTGAAGAGGGAACGAGACGCTGCGTCGAACGCTTGGGGAATCCTTGGATGATGTCCGCGCGAAGCACAATATGTAAACTTCCGGCGCGCGCGCGTGCGTGAGTGACAGGCGCAGATCGGTGACGTCACGAACCAGTTGATAAAAGAGCGCCGGAACCCGGAAGCGGCAGCTTAGAGTTTGTCTGAAGCAAGCCCGGAAGGCGCGAGGAGCTGAGGCCAAAGACGCAGCGTCTCGTTCCCTCTTCAGGGAACTATGGTTACATACGTAACCTGAGACGTTCCCTTTCAAGGGAACTCGCGCTGCGTCGAACGCTTGGGGAACGATATACCAACGCCACCTCAGTGACGAAGGCCGACGAGTGTCTCGTAGCTCACTACGAGAGGACCCGTGTTCCCGGAGCGGAGTTGAGGTCAAGCTGGTAAAACCTCAGAAAAGTATGCGGGGAAGACCACCCTGCCGCATCACAAACATCAGATAACGACACACCAGATATAAGGGCCTTAGAGGCAGCCACGCTCCTAGTAGAGTGGGCCCGGACCCTCAGAGGCGAGGAGGATCCGGCCGACTCGTAAGCCAGGGTGATAGCCTCAACTATCCACCTGCTTAAAGTAGATTTGGATGCAGGGGCCCCCTTGGGGGTCCCAAAGCAAACAAACAACTGGTCAGACTTACGCCAAGGGGCAGACCTATAGACATAAGTGTCCAGTGCTCGCACTGGACAGACCTTGTTTTTAAATTCCTGGTCCTGGTCACCGAAGGGGGGAGGGCAGAAGGCCTGCAGTACTATAGACCTGGCCACATGAGTGGGCACTTTGGGCACATAGCCTGGCCTGGGATGGAGGAAGGCTTTCACCATCCCAGGCGCAAACTCAAGGCAAGAGGGAGCTACAGAAAGCGCCTGTAGATCCCCAATTCTCTTTAGCGATGTTATAGCTAACAAGAATAAGGTTTTTAAAGTGAGGAACTTTAGTGGAACCTCATCCAACGGTTCAAAGGGTGCCTGGGACAACCCCTGGAGTACCAGGGATAAGTCCCAGGCAGGAACCTTGGTCTGGACTGCAGGCCTCAGCCTAATGGTACCACGGAGGAAGCGTGTGACGAGGGGGTCCCGGCCAATGGACACGCCACCCAGAGGTACGTGGTAAGCCGCAATGGCAGCCACGTAAACCTTCAGGGTGGACGGGGACAACCCTGCAGCGAATCTATCTTGCAGGAACTCTAGCACTTTGCCAATGTGACAGGTAACTGGGTTCACCTGCTTCTCGCTACACCAAGAAGTGAAAAGTCTCCACTTCAGGGCGTACAGCTTCCTCGTGGAGGGAGCTCTGGAGTGGAGGATGGTCTCAACAACCTCGGTCGAGAGACCAGAATCTATGAGCTGGGCCCCCTCAGAGGCCAAGCCCACAGTTTCCAAAGTTCTGGGCAGGGGTGAAGAATCGAGCCCGCTGCCTGAGACAGGAGGTCCACTCGAACTGGGATCTCCCAGGGGACCCCGTCCAGCAGGGAAACAAGATCCGCAAACCACACTCTGCCCGGCCAACGCGGAGCAACCAGTGTGAGACGGACCTTGTCCCGGCGAACTCTCTCCAGAACTCCCGGGAGCAGAGCAATCGGGGGAAATGCGTACAGACATAGCCTCGGCCATGTCTGGACCATGGCATCCAGCCCGAGTGGGGCTGGATGCAGGAGTGAATACCACAGAGGGCAATGCGTTGATTCTTCGGACGCGAACAGATCTACTTGTGCCCGGCCGAATCTGAACCAAATCTGCTCCACCACCTCTGGGTGGAGCCTCCATTCCCCGGGCCTCGGCCCCTGTCTCGACAGGACGTCTGCTCCCACATTCTGGGTCCCAGGGATGTGAACTGCCCGTAGATGGAGCAGTCTCCCTTGGGACCAGAGGAGGATCTGCCGCGCCAGTTTGTATAGTGGTCGCGAACGTAGACCCCCCTGACGATTTATATAGGAGACCACAGTGGTGCTGTCGGTCTGAACAACCACATAATGGCCCCTGAGGTCTGGGAGGAACGCTTGAAGCGCCCTCCAAACAGCCATCATCTCCAGCAGGTTTATGTGCCAGGACAACTGGTGTTTGTGCCACAGACCCTGGGCAGAGCGATCCCTCAGGACCGCTCCCCAACCTGTGAGGGAAGCATCCGTCGATAGCATGATGCGTCGACAAGGAGCTCCCAACGCAGGTCCTTGAGACAGAAACCAGGGTTTCTTCCACATATCCAAGGCACGTAGGCATCGCCGCGTGACCTTGATAGTGCGGAAAGGGTTGCCCCTCGGGGAAAACCCTCTGGTTCTGAGCCACCACTGTAATGGCCTCATGTGTAGCAGCCCGAACGGGATGACGCTGGAAGCTGCTGCCATGAGGCCCAGCACTCGCTGAAAGTGTTTTACAGTGATGGACTGGCCTATTTTGACTTTCTTCACGGTTGACAGAATCGAATCGATGCGGGCGGGGGATAGCCGCGCCCTCATCGAAACCGAGTCCCATATCACGCCTAGGAAGGTGGTTCTCTGAAGAGGAGAAAGCACACTCTTCTTTGCGTTCAACCTCAACCCCAGCACTCTCATGTGTGCGAGAACAACATCTCGATGCTGAACCGCTAACTGCGGCGACTGGGCAAGAATCAGCCAGTCGTCGATGTAATTCAAAACTCTTATGCCTTGGAGGCGCAACGGGGTTAGCGCTGCGTCCATGCATTTCGTGAAAGTGCGGGGTGATAAAGCCAGGCCGAATGGAAGTACTTGATATTGGTACGCCTTCCCCCCAAAGGCGAACCTGAGGTACTTCCTGTGCTGTGGAAGGATGGAAATATGAAAATATGCGTCCTTCAGATCGATAGTGACGAACCAGTCCTCGGACCTGATCTGTGCCACTATTTGTTTCAAAGTCAGCATCTTGAATTTTAGCTTCATGACCGAGCGATTCAGAAGGCGCAAATCCAGGATGGGCCGCAGTCCTCCATCCTTCTTTGGAACGAGGAAGTAGCGGCTGTAAAAGCCTGACTCCCTGTTTGAGAGGGGTACATGTTCTATGGCCCCTTTCCTCAGTAGAGAATCTACCTCCTGCTCCATTACCAGAGCCTGCTCGGGGTCCACCACCGTGGGTAGAACCCCATTGAACCTGGGCGGGCGAGACCCAAACTGGATCGAATACCCTTTCTTTATAATTCACAGGACCCACTGAGAAACCTCTGGAAGACATGTCCATGCCGGCAGAAATTCTACTAGGGGAACCAGCCTCTCGAGGCTGGCCTCTGGTGTCTGTGTAGCACACCCGCCAGGGCCCGGTTTTCTGGGGAACACCTGGAGTGAATGCTCTAGGACCCTCCTTGGAGGGGGCGACCTCCTCAGTGCAACCGGTGTAACGGGCGGCAACTGAGGAGGGTCGCCTCCAAGAGGCCCGGCGCGTCTGGCGTCAGGACCTCTTCGAGGTAGCCTTCTTGGCGAGGATGACGGTCCTCAGATCCGTCCTCCTGCCCGAAGGCTGAGGCTGGGAGCGCCTGCCCGACCCCCCGGTTTTCTGGGGAGGTTGGCGGGTTGAGACGCTCTGCCTTTGAGCGGCCCGCTGCACATATGAGGAGGCCTGGGGCTGTGGCTGGCTCACAGCCCCAGGCTGAGGGCGGCGAGGCAGGAGTACATTGAACGCCACCTGCTGCTTTGCCGCCTCCTGGAACTTCTCGACGACCGTTTTCACCGAATCGCCGAAAAGCCCAAAAGGCGACAGAGGGGCGTCCAACATAAAATTTTTCTCCTTGTCCTTTAGAGACGTCAAATTTAACCACAGGTGCCTCTCCGTGGCCACACAGGCTGCCATGGAACGACCAATAGAGGCAGCCGTCTCCCTGGTGGCCCGTAGGGACAGATCTGTGGCTTTACGTAGCTCAGCCACAGCCTGTGGTCATCGAGGTCCCCCAACAATTCTGCTTGGTAAGCCTGAAGCAGGGCGGTGGTGTGAAGACACGCCGCTGCCTGGCTAGCTGCAGAATATGCTCTGCCCACATGAGCTGATGTAACCCGCATAGGTTTAGTGGGCAGCACCGGGACTTTAAGCGATGACACCGAGGGCGGAGAGAGGTGGCTCGCAAGCGCCTCCTCCACCTTCGGCATCGCGCCATAACCATACTCTCGCGCACCAACCAGAGTGGCATACATATTATTTTGTGGCGTAAACACTCTGGAGGTGGCTGGCCTCTTCCAGGATCTAGACACCTCAGTGTGCAGATCCGGGAAAAAAGGCAGGTCCCGGCGAGGGGGAGGGACCCGCACTGGCAGAAATCGTTCATCCAACTTGCTTCTCTTTGGACGAACGACAGTGCTTTCCGCTGGCCACTCAATACTTAACGTGGCCACAGCGCGAGTCACCACCTCGAGCAATTCCTCATAAGCTGGGGAGGAGGTTGGCGAATCCTCACTCTCCGCGTCGACACTAGCAACGTCTAACTCCTCGGAGCTAGACAATTGCAGTGCCGGTGCTTCAGCTTGGTCGGAAGTAACCGCCCTCGAGCGTGCTTCCGAAACCATGCATGAAGCACTGGATCCACCGGGTAAGGGCTGAGATAGGGGAGCGCCCGTCTCAGACCCCGCCGTCAGGTCCATTTGCGAACCCCATGACCTAGATCGCCGCAGAGCCTCAGCTGCTGCGGGACCCGAGCCCTGGGGAACGCGAGCCTGGCCGGTCTCAGAATCAAAAACCGCCAGGCGTGAGCGGAGCACCCGCAGCGGTAGTTGGCTGCAGTGATCACAGTCAGCACTCACGAGCGCTGACCTAGCATGCTCCGCTCCCAGACACATTACACATAACAAGTGCTCATCTCCCCCCGAGAGGAAACGAGGGCAAGGAGATGCGCACTGTTTAAATGCCTGGTTCGCCATAAACATAGATCTTGTATATAAATATATATGGGAGATCCCTGATTTTTAAACTAGATCTGGGTTTTTCTCTCAAAATAACCAGCACACTCAACACACTCTCAAACTGTGCTTGCGAAGACAAACAAAGCTGCCGCTTCCGGGTTCCGGCGCTCTTTTATCAACTGGTTCGTGACGTCACCGATCTGCGCCTGTCACTCACGCACGCGCGCGCCGGAAGTTTACATATTGTGCTTCGCGCGGACATCATCCAAGGATTCCCCAAGCGTTCGACGCAGCGCGAGTTCCCTTGAAAGGGAACTACGTTCTTCCGAGAAATTAAATCACAATGAGTAAATCATGCCAGAACAAAGCATAGCCACCACCCACTCACATGAAGCAGCCAAGTTTTTCTACGCTCTTAAAATACTTTGTTTACATAATATGCTTATTTTTACTTTTTGCTTTAAATCAAAGTTTGTCATGTTGTGAGTCGCCTGTTGGTTTGGTTCGTGGCTTATAACTATTAACACTTTCTCCGGCAGAATTTTGTTTTTAAAGTTGCAGCTTTTTTGACAATTTTCACAAAGCTTTCATGTTTCATCAAAAATGTTCTGATCGTGATATATTAAAAGAAAACTTTATATATTAAAACCCCCCTGCTTTAAAACAATTTAAAAAAATGTATTCAAGCATAATGCATTCCTTTTTTTAATAAAATCTTGAGTGTGGGGACATTTCATTAAAATTAGCAACATTTTGAGCAAAAAGATGGGAAAATCACGTTTTTGTCAAAGACAAAACATCTAGATTTAGAAAGATGGTCAAAACATAGATTGAGTCCATCAACACCCCACAGTTTCACAGTCTTGTAGCTATTTTACATATGCATATGATTACATGTGCTATTGCTTGTTTTTGCTGCTTCTTCACCTGTGTTTTGCTTTCAGAAGAAGCCATAGTGCCCCTTAGTGTATAACAGTGAAAACCTGGAAAATTATGTTTAGTGGGAAGCATTTTCTCACAAATAACAGAACATTCTGTGTTGGGCAGGTAAAGAGTTAAAGACTATTGTAAAGTCAATATGGAAAAATATTTCCATAACCAAAGCCATTCAAGAATTTGGCGGAGAATGTTGCACTCTGTACTGTTAAAACCAATTGCGAATTGGAACACTGTTTGTGTGGTCTGTGAAGTTTTTGCACATATAGAGCATTCCAAAATGCTTCCTATATAGGCAGTGAAGCAGCTCACTAGATTTTGGAACAGAGCTTATATATATGTTTCAGTGGTGAAACAGCAAATAGAGCCCTAGCACATAATGTATGGTTTACCTCACAAAATTTGGCTCTGCGCAGAGATTTGCCCCGCACCGCTCACAGGAGCAGTAATCTTATCTGGGCCTCTGGTCTCCTGTGGTCTGCTTGCACGCAGAGTGAGTGTGTATCTGCTAATGCACTTCCCTTAGTTTGAGGAAAAGTCAGACTTCTCCAGTCAGCATTGCATGACTCCTAAGGTTTACTGTCTGTTATTTGCCAGGTTTAATGCAGGTGTGTGCTCCAAGTATAATCATAAAATCATTTAGAGTCTCCTCTCTGTCTGCAACCTTGGCCCAGACGGAAGAGTGTCATGATAACAGCCAGCAAATATTTAATGTCCGTTGTAAACTGGAATCTGCAGGTTTTCTGTTAATGGTGCTCACCCCATTTTTAAATATGATACCAGACCTTTTTTTCTCTCTTTTGGCTATAGGCGTGAGGGAAATTCTTATAATATTGCACAAATTTTTATAATTAATTTAAATAATATTTTGTTGAATGAAAGTATGTGCAGGACACATTACTCCTGTAGATAAGTGCTATGTAGTGTGCAACATGCACATCTGCTGTGAAAGTGTGCTCATACACTGTGCAAACAAACCCAGGAGCCTTCAAAAACATTTACCAGCCAAGGACAGAAAGGCTTAATAGGCTTTATTTTACAACATCTTAAAGACAACATTCAACCCACGTTCTGCATCAAATTGAGGGGAGTTAAAAGGTATTTACAAAGAAATCACAATGCATTACTCAAAAGTTGATCATTCTCGCACTCATCCACCATAAACGAGACGTGTTGATTGACAGCAATAGTTTAAGGTCCGATGTGGTAATTCATTTACACAGTGAAATTTACAGAGCCATAAGCTGATGTAAATTCATTTTGGAATCAGTGTGACTCCCTGGATTCGAAATTGAACTGAATAAACAATTAGTTTAAAAGAAAGTAAGAAAAGGCCCACAGGTTTTAATAATAATAATATTATCAATATTTATTTAATTGGAGTTCGATACTATGCTGGCACTCTCTCCCTGGGCCTTATGTGTCATGTGCGTGAGTATGGGCTAATTTGTTTTATCACTTGCACAAACTGTCAGGGAACAGGCATGAAGTCAGTGTTTTACACATCTATGTGCCATTAATGTGCTAGGCGAATGATAAGGATTTTATGGGTACTCTATAAGGAATGTACCCACTACAGGAAACATTCTGGTCCTTTGCCCAGTTTCTGTTCCAGTTACCACATGTCAGCATAATAAGTGTTATTTGCTTCTAGATATTATGAGATCTAATCTCTGTCACGTATAATGGATCTGAGCAAGGTCTCGTGTTTGCACAGGATCTCTCCAGAGAGCCTTTTTTGAAGCTTGTATTCTTCATAATAAGTGTACTAAAAAGAAATGACATGCTTTTATACTAATACCAATTTACAGTATTATCAGTCTGACTTAAGTCAATCCCATATCAGTACATAGTGTACATGTTACATAGTGCTGTCAATTTAACAGTGTAACACAAAGCTCATGGCAGGAACATCTGAGATTGTTTTAGCATGGCTAATGCAATAGGCCGGGTCTTTGTGCATCACAACTTTTAATTAAAGAGGATCTATAATGCTTTTTCCACACTTTCAACTTTCTTCAGTGTTGCTGTTTGAGCATGAAAAGGTTACAAAGAACAAAGTCCACTTCAATGCTACTTATTCTCTATATCAGCAAGCACTGTTTTTGGAATTCCTGAAATGCCTCCATTGTAGTCTTTATTTTTTTTTCCAGGAACGGAGAAACGTCACAATATTCCGCATTTTAAAAATTCTCACCCAAGACGTGCAGAGGGCTAGGCCTGGTTGATTTGCATTAGTAGTGTTGTCAGCATGTCCGAGAGATGCTGTTTTTTCCACCCTGAATCTACATTTTTGACCTTCCTAAGGTAGATGAAATTTGGAAACATTGGTTAAATGTATTTTAACACTATTTCTCAGCAGTACTACCTCAACCTTTTGTTGTGTTCTCACCAATTTTCTAACGTCTGACGTTGTGAACAGCTATAACTACATTTGAAATGCAAGAGAGGTGTAAAATAAAGAATTACTACTGTGGAACAGTAGCATGAACAACTTAAGCTGGTGAAGGTGGTTTAGATTGATCAGACTCCAAACTGATGTGACAAAACTGGCACCATAGTTAGCATAGTTACAGTAGTGTTTACAGCGCCTCCGGAGCTGGTACTCACCAGTTATGGTAAGGGACATTACTTTTCAGACACACTCGAAGCGCTCTACCAATCACAACAGACTGGGGCCGGCTGACCAATCAGAACAGGCTGTGCTTTTCTGGTTTTAAAGAAACCGAATCTAAAACAGTGTTCAGACAGACGGTGAAAATGTGCTGCAACAATGTAAATTATAAGGAAAAAATTTGTATAACCAGGAAATTATGTAAATGTCTTGTAATACATCCCATAAACAAAATTATAGTTATATTATTAGTTAAATTATAGTAAAATTATATTTGTTATTTTGTATTATTATAGCACATGTTGGTGACCGAGGTGTAGCTATCTGGATACAGGACATTAAAATACATACGTATATAAATTGTAAGTCAAATATTTGTTCTGAAGCGTGGTGAAGGCTTAAAGAGGAAAGATCACTGGAATCAAGAAGTGTTACCTGAGGCTGTGTACCTATATAAATCACTTTACTGGCTCAGTGACAGGGACACGCTGCATCAAATATCTCTGTGAAAACACTTTTCTCACGTAGCAACTATGCTCCTGTTTTTAGTATGAAATGCTTCTTTCGTGTGAAATGCACATAATCACAAGATGGACTTTAATGCATCCAACCACAACAGTCATAAAAAGTTGTATGGCAATGAGATAGCTAGAAAATGTGAACTATAAAAAAAAGTTGTGATGCAGGTTTTTATAGATCCAAACATAATGATGCTTTTATTGGTGCTTAAATGTCACTGTAAAAAGTTTGTTGTTCAACAAAAGGACTAAGTAATTAAAGTATAGTGAGATTTTTTTATCTAACCGTAACACTTTTATACCTTAAATATAATAATATGAATGTTATTGAAAATCACCAAACTTAGAATACCGTTTTTTTTCACACATTTGATCGTGCAGTATATAAAGCATTTATATAGCATCTATCCATAAACTGTAAGATTTAGGCTCATAACATTTATGGTGACCGATGTTGTTCCAAACTATATGACTTACTTTCTTCCATGGTTGACAAGTTTAACAATGTTCTTGCTGCTCTTTTCAGTATAATTAACAAAACTAAAAAACACCATAAAAGTAGTCAAAAAACATATGCATATACAATTTGTGTGTGCAAAAATGTATCTGCAGCTTATTTTATTCAATATCTCCTCTACCGTAGCAATCAAGCTTCATTGACGTTTCCATATTAACATATGGCATATCAGGATGTGTCAAGCCAGATTACATATTGGTTCCTTGTTGTCTCGTAAGTAAAATCAATGAATATGTGCATAATGAAAATTGCTCAAATACATAAGCAGCGGGAAGTTTTTCTTGAAATGTTGACATATAATCAGTCAGTTGGGTTCAGAAGATTTGAAATAGCTTAAATGGGGGTGGATAACTTTTGGGCGTGGATAACTGATGCTTTCCTTTTGTCGCTTGGTGTCATATACACCATTTACTTTTCATAACATCCCATTCTTAACCTCTCCTTTTGGGTAGTTTAGTTTATGGTTACACTTTACTTAAAGCCTTTATGTATTATGTATTAATAACATGCATTATATATTTTCATAAATAAATGTAACCAAAGTTAAAATAATACTATACTATTTGTAGATTCTTTACATATGAAATTAGTTGATTTTCATGTTTTCATTTATAAATTATTCTTTCTTAACTGTGGTTACAATTATGCATAAGATCATACAATGCATTATACTGTGCATTACTAGGAATACAATAATTAATACATTAAAATATGTTTATAATGCATTATATAAAGGCTTTAAGTAAAATTCCTAATCCTAATGCCTCATTTGTGTCTCAGCATCTAGAGTTGAGAGACTAGGAAATCTTCTTTAGATAGAGAAATGGAAAAAGAGAGCAACATAAAACACCCCTCCCTGCTATTGTACTCATTGTTTTTCCCTCTCTCTTCACGTGAGGCTCCAGTCAGCCTGCTGTAGTGCTGCTTAATTAAATTAGTGGGAGTTTATAAGCTGCTCTTGAGCCCTCTGAAAGAGACCCTCCATAAACAGGAACGTTGCCCTTTCATCTGAATTTCTTTTTTTTTTGTGAATATTCCTGTCCCCCATATTGCCCCAGGCTTTGGCCAGACCCTCAGCACAGAGTCTGCTGCCTGTCTCTAATTTAGGTCTCAAAAAGCCAAGGATAAAGCCAAGAGCAGGCAAAGTCAGCTGAACGAGGAATGAAAATTCATCTGTTCAATGCAACAAGATCCAGATCTCGAGAGGATACGGGTTTTGGTTTTGTTCGGGCAGCTCTGAGGCGTGTTTGTCACTAAAGTGCCGCATCGCTGCTGACACAGAGAAAACTGTGGCCGTAAAATCAAAGCAGCTAAACAGGCCCTCTTCTGTTGTGTTTTGAAATGTTGTGTGATTTATTTTTCTTTGTAAGCATGGCCTCTTTACTCCCCTCTTGTCTTTCACCCCGTCTACATTGCTCCAGTTCTGTTTGTTTGCTTAGCGCCCTCCCTGTGAAGTCTTTTCAGCTGTTGTATTTTTGGGTTTCAAGCTCTGATGGATTTTATTTTCAGAGGGTAAATGGGACCTTTTTTTAACTCCTCCCGCTTGCAGAGCGTCTTTAAATACAGTTTGGACTGAATGAGAAGTCGAGACTAAATTTGCATTCATTCAGGGATTGCAGATCTGACTGTGCAGGTATGATCTTGACGCGATATCACGCTACGTAGTAAAATACATTTTAATTAGATATAGCCTGTAGGGATCGTCAGCTTTTCTCACCCAGCTACTCCATGTCAGGGCAACATCCTTTAGTATAGTAAGCGACCACAAGCTTGCGGCAATATTTTTTACCATCGTCTTCTATTTTTGAAAAGGAGGTTCTTCGTTCTTGGACGCATTCTGTGTTTTTCCACTCTAGATCCTCAAATGAACCCTATGAGAGTAAAAGGGAAATGTGTGGTTATATTGCATCTGCTCACAAAAAACTGCACCTTGTAAATCTGGAGGACAAATACACATGCAATCAAATCACGTTTTTGCTCCACTGTTGCAATTAGGAAGGTAATGGACAGTACTTGAGATAAAAATGTTGGTCTCAACAAATTGTAACTTTTTAGCCATTGGTCACATGATAAAGCTAAAATCACCTTCCCTAAGTCCAAATATGCATACTTCCATACCGTATAGTAGGCGAGAAACTGTACGTTTAATTTGTTTATCAGAAGTGAGTGTGTGTTCAGTGAGTCGAGCGCGTCTGCAGTGAGTGTGTGTTCAGTGAGTCGAGCGTGTCTGCAGTGAGTGTGTGTTCAGTGAGTCGAGCGCGTCTGCAGTGAGTGTGTGTTCAGTGAGTCGAGCGTGTCTGCAGTGAGTGTGTGTTCAGTGAGTCGAGCGCGTCTGCAGTGAGTGTGTGTTCAGTGAGTCGAGCGCATCTGCAGTGAGTGTGTGTTCAGTGAGTCGAGCGCGTCTTTAGTGAGTGTGTGTTCAGTGAGTCGAGCGCGTCTGCAGTGAGTGTGTGTTCAGTGAGTCGAGCGCGTCTTTAGTGAGTGTGTGTTCAGTGAGTCGAGCGCGTCTGCAGTGAGTGTGTGTTCAGTGAGTCGAGCGCGTCTGCAGTGAGTGTGTGTTCAGTGAGTCGAGCGCGTCTGCAGTGAGTGTGTGTTCAGTGAGTCGAGCGCGTCTCTAGTGAGTGTGTATTCAGTGAGTCGAGCGCATCTGCAGTGAGTGTGTGTTCAGTGAGTCGAGTGCGTCTGCAGTGAGTGTGTGTTCAGTGAGTCGAGAGGGTCTGCAGTGAATGTGTGTTCAGTGAGTCGAGCGCGTCTGCAGTGAGTGTGTGTTCAGTGAGTCGAGCGCGTCTTTAGTGAGTGTGTGTTCAGTGAGTCGAGCGCGTCTGCAGTGAGTGTGTGTTCAGTGAGTCGAGCGCGTCTAAAGTGAGTGTGTGTTCAGTGAGTCGAGCGCATCTGCAGTGAGTGTGTGTTCAGTGAGTCGAGCGCGTCTGCAGTGAGTGTTTGTGTTCAGTGAGTCGAGCGTGTTTGCATTGAGTGTGTGTTCAGTGAGTCGAGCGCGTCTGCAGTGAGTGTGTGTGTTCAGTGAGTCGAGTGCGTCTGCAGTGAGTGTGTGTTCAGTGAGTCGAGTGAGTCTGCAGTGAGTGTGTGTTCAGTGAGTCGAGCGCGTCTTTAGTGAGTGTGTGTTCAGTGAGTCGAGCGTGTCTGCAGTGAGTATGTGTTCAGTGAATCGAGCGCGTCTGCAGTGAGTGTGTGTTCAGTGAGTCTAGCGCGTCTGCAGTGAGTGTGTGTTCAGTGAGTCGAGCGCGTCTGCAGTGAGTGTGTGTGTTCAGTGAGTCAAGTGCGTCTGCAGTGAGTGTGTGTGTTCAGTGAGTCGAGCGTGTTTGCATTGAGTGTGTGTTCAGTGAGTCGAGCGCGTCTCCAGTGAGTGTGTGTTCAGTGAGTCGAGCGCGTCTGCAGTGAGTGTGTGTTCAGTGAGTCGAGCGCGTCTGCAGTGAGTGTGTGTTCAGTGAGTCGAGCGCGTCTGCAGTGAGTGTGTGTTCAGTGAGTCGAGCGCGTCTGCAGTGAGTGTGTGTGTTCAGTGAGTCGAGCGCGTCTGCAGTGAGTGTTTGTGTTCAGTGAGTCGAGCGTGTTTGCATTGAGTGTGTGTTCAGTGAGTCGAGTGCGTCTGCAGTGAGTGTGTGTGTTCAGTGAGTCGAGTGCATCTGCAGTGAGTGTGTGTTCAGTGAGTCGAGTGAGTCTGCAGTGAGTGTGTGTTCAGTGAGTCGAGCGCGTCTTTAGTGAGTGTGTGTTCAGTGAGTCGAGCGCGTCTGCAGTGAGTGTGTGTTCAGTGAATCGAGCGCGTCTGCAGTGAGTGTGTGTTCAGTGAGTCGAGAGCGTCTGCAGTGAGTGTGTGTTCAGTGAGTCGAGCGCGTCTGCAGTGAGTGTGTGTGTTCAGTGAGTCAAGCGCGTCTGCAGTGAGTGTGTGTTCAGTGAGTCGAGTGAGTCTGCAGTGAGTGTGTGTTCAGTGAGTCGAGCGCGTCTTTAGTGAGTGTGTGTTCAGTGAGTCGAGCGCGTCTGCAGTGAGTGTGTGTTCAGTGAATCGAGCGCGTCTGCAGTGAGTGTGTGTTCAGTGAGTCGAGAGCGTCTGCAGTGAGTGTGTGTTCAGTGAGTCGAGCGCGTCTGCAGTGAGTGTGTGTGTTCAGTGAGTCAAGCGCGTCTGCAGTGAGTGTGTGTGTTCAGTGAGTCGAGCGTGTTTGCATTGAGTGTGTGTTCAGTGAGTCGAGCGCGTCTGCAGTGAGTGTGTGTGTTCAGTGAGTCGAGAGCGTCTGCAGTGAGTGTGTGTTCAGTGAGTCGAGCGCGTCTGCAGTGAGTGTGTGTTCAGTGAGTCGAGCGCGTCTGCAGTGAGTGTGTGTTCAGTGAGTCGAGTGCGTCTGCAGTGAGTGTGTGTTCAGTGAGTCGAGCGCGTCTCCAGTGAGTGTGTGTTCAGTGAGTCGAGCGCGTCTGCAGTGAGTGTGTGTTCAGTGAGTCGAGCGCGTCTGCAGTGAGTGTGTGTTCAGTGAGTCGAGCGCATCTGCAGTGAGTGTGTGTTCAGTGAGTCGAGTGCGTCTGCAGTGAGTGTGTGTTCAGTGAGTCGAGCGCGTCTGCAGTGAGTGTGTGTTCAGTGAGTCGAGCGCGTCTGCAGTGAGTGTGTGTTCAGTGAGTCGAGTGCATCTGCAGTGAGTGTGTGTTGAGTGAGTCGAGCGCGTCTTTAGTGAGTGTGTGTTCAGTGAGTCGAGCGTGTCTGCAGTGAGTGTGTGTTCAGTGAGTCGAGTGCGTCTTTAGTGAGTGTGTGTTCAGTGAGTCGAGCGCGTCTGCAGTGAGAGTGTGTTCAGTGAGTCGAGCGCGTCTGCAGTGAGTGTGTGTTCAGTGAGTCGAGCGCGTCTGCAGTGACTGTGTGTTCAGTGAGTCGAGCGCGTCTGCAGTGAGTGTGTGTTCAGTGAGTCGAGCGCATCTGCAGTGAGTGTGTGTGTTCAGTGAGTCGAGCGCGTCTGCAGTGAGTGTGTGTTCAGTGAATCGAGCGCGTCTGCAGTGAGTGTGTGTTCAGTGAGTCGAGCGCGTCTGCAGTGAGTGTGTGTTCAGTGAGTCGAGCGCGTCTGCAGTGAGTGTGTGTGTTCAGTGAGTCCAGCGCATCTGCAGTGAGTGTGTGTGTTCAGTGAGTCGAGCGTGTTTGCATTGAGTGTGTGTTCAGTGAGTCGAGCGCGTCTGCAGTGAGTGTGTGTGTTCAGTGAGTCGAGAGCGTCTGCAGTGAGTGTGTGTTCAGTGAGTCGAGCGCGTCTGCAGTGAGTGTGTGTTCAGTGAGTCGAGCGCGTCTGCAGTGAGTGTGTGTTCAGTGAGTCGAGTGCGTCTGCAGTGAGTGTGTGTTCAGTGAGTCGAGCGCGTCTCCAGTGAGTGTGTGTTCAGTGAGTCGAGCGCGTCTGCAGTGAGTGTGTGTTCAGTGAGTCGAGCGCGTCTGCAGTGAGTGTGTGTTCAGTGAGTCGAGCGCGTCTGCAGTGAGTGTGTGTGTTCAGTGAGTCGAGCGCGTCTGCAGTGAGTGTTTGTGTTCAGTGAGTCGAGCGTGTTTGCATTGAGTGTGTGTTCAGTGAGTCGAGTGCGTCTGCAGTGAGTGTGTGTGTTCAGTGAGTCGAGTGCATCTGCAGTGAGTGTGTGTTCAGTGAGTCGAGTGAGTCTGCAGTGAGTGTGTGTTCAGTGAGTCGAGCGCGTCTTTAGTGAGTGTGTGTTCAGTGAGTCGAGCGCGTCTGCAGTGAGTGTGTGTTCAGTGAATCGAGCGCGTCTGCAGTGAGTGTGTGTTCAGTGAGTCGAGCGCGTCTGCAGTGAGTGTGTGTTCAGTGAGTCGAGCGCGTCTGCAGTGAGTGTGTGTGTTCAGTGAGTCCAGCGCGTCTGCAGTGAGTGTGTGTGTTCAGTGAGTCGAGCGTGTTTGCATTGAGTGTGTGTTCAGTGAGTCGAGCGCGTCTGCAGTGAGTGTGTGTGTTCAGTGAGTCGAGCGCGTCTGCAGTGAGTGTGTGTTCAGTGAGTCGAGCGCGTCTTTAGTGAGTGTGTGTTCAGTGAGTCGAGCGCGTCTGCAGTGAGTGTGTGTTCAGTGAGTCGAGCGCGTCTAAAGTGAGTGTGTGTTCAGTGAGTCGAGCGCGTCTGCAGTGAGTGTGTGTTCAGTGAGTCGAGCGCGTCTCCAGTGAGTGTGTGTTCAGTGAGTCGAGCGCGTCTGCAGTGAGTGTGTGTTCAGTGAGTCGAGCGCGTCTGCAGTGAGTGTGTGTTCAGTGAGTCGAGCGCATCTGCAGTGAGTGTGTGTTCAGTGAGTCGAGTGCGTCTGCAGTGAGTGTGTGTTCAGTGAGTCGAGCGCGTCTGCAGTGAGTGTGTGTTCAGTGAGTCGAGAGCGTCTGCAGTGAATGTGTGTTCAGAGAGTCGAGCGCGTCTGCAGTGAGTGTGTGTTCAGTGAGTCGAGCGCGTCTTTAGTGAGTGTGTGTTCAGTGAGTCGAGCGCGTCTGCAGTGAGTGTGTGTTCAGTGAGTCGAGCGCGTCTAAAGTGAGTGTGTGTTCAGTGAGTCGAGCGCGTCTGCAGTGAGTGTGTGTTCAGTGAGTCGAGCGCGTCTGCAGTGAGTGTTTGTGTTCAGTGAGTCGAGCGTGTTTGCATTGAGTGTGTGTTCAGTGAGTCGAGCGCGTCTGCAGTGAGTGTGTGTGTTCAGTGAGTCGAGTGCGTCTGCAGTGAGTGTGTGTTCAGTGAGTCGAGTGAGTCTGCAGTGAGTGTGTGTTCAGTGAGTCGAGCGCGTCTTTAGTGAGTGTGTGTTCAGTGAGTCGAGCGTGTCTGCAGTGAGTATGTGTTCAGTGAATCGAGCGCGTCTGCAGTGAGTGTGTGTTCAGTGAGTCTAGCGCGTCTGCAGTGAGTGTGTGTTCAGTGAGTCGAGCGCGTCTGCAGTGAGTGTGTGTGTTCAGTGAGTCAAGTGCGTCTGCAGTGAGTGTGTGTGTTCAGTGAGTCGAGCGTGTTTGCATTGAGTGTGTGTTCAGTGAGTCGAGCGCGTCTCCAG
The DNA here is from genome assembly GCA_037043235.1 of Rhodeus uyekii. Taxonomy (NCBI): domain Eukaryota; kingdom Metazoa; phylum Chordata; class Actinopteri; order Cypriniformes; family Acheilognathidae; genus Rhodeus; species Rhodeus uyekii. The sequence goes on from JAWRVZ010000044.1 coordinate 4,503,849, forward strand.
TGAGTGTGTGTTCAGTGAGTCGAGCGCGTCTGCAGTGAGTGTGTGTTCAGTGAGTCGAGCGCGTCTGCAGTGAGTGTGTGTTCAGTGAGTCGAGCGCGTCTGCAGTGAGTGTGTGTTCAGTGAGTCGAGCGCGTCTGCAGTGAGTGTGTGTGTTCAGTGAGTCGAGCGCGTCTGCAGTGAGTGTTTGTGTTCAGTGAGTCGAGCGTGTTTGCATTGAGTGTGTGTTCAGTGAGTCGAGTGCGTCTGCAGTGAGTGTGTGTGTTCAGTGAGTCGAGTGCATCTGCAGTGAGTGTGTGTTCAGTGAGTCGAGTGAGTCTGCAGTGAGTGTGTGTTCAGTGAGTCGAGCGCGTCTTTAGTGAGTGTGTGTTCAGTGAGTCGAGCGCGTCTGCAGTGAGTGTGTGTTCAGTGAATCGAGCGCGTCTGCAGTGAGTGTGTGTTCAGTGAGTCGAGAGCGTCTGCAGTGAGTGTGTGTTCAGTGAGTCGAGCGCGTCTGCAGTGAGTGTGTGTGTTCAGTGAGTCAAGCGCGTCTGCAGTGAGTGTGTGTTCAGTGAGTCGAGTGAGTCTGCAGTGAGTGTGTGTTCAGTGAGTCGAGCGCGTCTTTAGTGAGTGTGTGTTCAGTGAGTCGAGCGCGTCTGCAGTGAGTGTGTGTTCAGTGAGTCGAGAGCGTCTGCAGTGAATGTGTGTTCAGTGAGTCGAGCGCGTCTGCAGTGAGTGTGTGTTCAGTGAGTCGAGCGCGTCTTTAGTGAGTGTGTGTTCAGTGAGTCGAGCGCGTCTGCAGTGAGTGTGTGTTCAGTGAGTCGAGCGCGTCTAAAGTGAGTGTGTGTTCAGTGAGTCGAGCGCGTCTGCAGTGAGTGTGTGTTCAGTGAGTCGAGCGCGTCTGCAGTGAGTGTTTGTGTTCAGTGAGTCGAGCGTGTTTGCATTGAGTGTGTGTTCAGTGAGTCGAGCGCGTCTGCAGTGAGTGTGTGTGTTCAGTGAGTCGAGTGCGTCTGCAGTGAGTGTGTGTTCAGTGAGTCGAGTGAGTCTGCAGTGAGTGTGTGTTCAGTGAGTCGAGCGCGTCTTTAGTGAGTGTGTGTTCAGTGAGTCGAGCGTGTCTGCAGTGAGTATGTGTTCAGTGAATCGAGCGCGTCTGCAGTGAGTGTGTGTTCAGTGAGTCTAGCGCGTCTGCAGTGAGTGTGTGTTCAGTGAGTCGAGCGCGTCTGCAGTGAGTGTGTGTGTTCAGTGAGTCAAGTGCGTCTGCAGTGAGTGTGTGTGTTCAGTGAGTCGAGCGTGTTTGCATTGAGTGTGTGTTCAGTGAGTCGAGCGCGTCTCCAGTGAGTGTGTGTTCAGTGAGTCGAGCGCGTCTGCAGTGAGTGTGTGTTCAGTGAGTCGAGCGCATCTGCAGTGAGTGTGTGTTCAGTGAGTCGAGCGCGTCTGCAGTGAGTGTGTGTTCAGTGAGTCGAGTGCGTCTGCAGTGAGTGTGTGTGTTCAGTGAGTCGAGCGCGTCTTTAGTGAGTGTGTGTTCAGTGAGTCGAGCGCGTCTGCAGTGAGTGTGTGTTCAGTGAATCGAGCGCGTCTGCAGTGAGTGTGTGTTCAGTGAGTCGAGAGCGTCTGCAGTGAGTGTGTGTTCAGTGAGTCGAGCGCGTCTGCAGTGAGTGTGTGTGTTCAGTGAGTCAAGCGCGTCTGCAGTGAGTGTGTGTTCAGTGAGTCGAGTGAGTCTGCAGTGAGTGTGTGTTCAGTGAGTCGAGCGCGTCTTTAGTGAGTGTGTGTTCAGTGAGTCGAGCGCGTCTGCAGTGAGTGTGTGTTCAGTGAGTCGAGAGCGTCTGCAGTGAATGTGTGTTCAGTGAGTCGAGCGCGTCTGCAGTGAGTGTGTGTTCAGTGAGTCGAGCGCGTCTTTAGTGAGTGTGTGTTCAGTGAGTCGAGCGCGTCTGCAGTGAGTGTGTGTTCAGTGAGTCGAGCGCGTCTAAAGTGAGTGTGTGTTCAGTGAGTCGAGCGCGTCTGCAGTGAGTGTGTGTTCAGTGAGTCGAGCGCGTCTGCAGTGAGTGTTTGTGTTCAGTGAGTCGAGCGTGTTTGCATTGAGTGTGTGTTCAGTGAGTCGAGCGCGTCTGCAGTGAGTGTGTGTGTTCAGTGAGTCGAGTGCGTCTGCAGTGAGTGTGTGTTCAGTGAGTCGAGTGAGTCTGCAGTGAGTGTGTGTTCAGTGAGTCGAGCGCGTCTTTAGTGAGTGTGTGTTCAGTGAGTCGAGCGTGTCTGCAGTGAGTATGTGTTCAGTGAATCGAGCGCGTCTGCAGTGAGTGTGTGTTCAGTGAGTCTAGCGCGTCTGCAGTGAGTGTGTGTTCAGTGAGTCGAGCGCGTCTGCAGTGAGTGTGTGTTCAGTGAATCGAGCGCGTCTGCAGTGAGTGTGTGTTCAGTGAGTCGAAAGCGTCTGCAGTGAGTGTGTGTTCAGTGAGTCGAGCGCGTCTGCAGTGAGTGTGTGTGTTCAGTGAGTCAAGCGCGTCTGCAGTGAGTGTGTGTTCAGTGAGTCGAGTGAGTCTGCAGTGAGTGTGTGTTCAGTGAGTCGAGCGCGTCTTTAGTGAGTGTGTGTTCAGTGAGTCGAGCGTGTCTGCAGTGAGTATGTGTTCAGTGAATCGAGCGCGTCTGCAGTGAGTGTGTGTTCAGTGAGTCTAGCGCGTCTGCAGTGAGTGTGTGTTCAGTGAGTCGAGCGCGTCTGCAGTGAGTGTGTGTGTTCAGTGAGTCAAGTGCGTCTGCAGTGAGTGTGTGTGTTCAGTGAGTCGAGCGTGTTTGCATTGAGTGTGTGTTCAGTGAGTCGAGCGCGTCTCCAGTGAGTGTGTGTTCAGTGAGTCGAGCGCGTCTGCAGTGAGTGTGTGTTCAGTGAGTCGAGCGCGTCTGCAGTGAGTGTGTGTTCAGTGAGTCGAGCGCGTCTGCAGTGAGTGTGTGTTCAGTGAGTCGAGCGCGTCTGCAGTGAGTGTGTGTGTTCAGTGAGTCGAGCGCGTCTGCAGTGAGTGTTTGTGTTCAGTGAGTCGAGCGTGTTTGCATTGAGTGTGTGTTCAGTGAGTCGAGTGCGTCTGCAGTGAGTGTGTGTGTTCAGTGAGTCGAGTGCATCTGCAGTGAGTGTGTGTTCAGTGAGTCGAGTGAGTCTGCAGTGAGTGTGTGTTCAGTGAGTCGAGCGCGTCTTTAGTGAGTGTGTGTTCAGTGAGTCGAGCGCGTCTGCAGTGAGTGTGTGTTCAGTGAATCGAGCGCGTCTGCAGTGAGTGTGTGTTCAGTGAGTCGAGAGCGTCTGCAGTGAGTGTGTGTTCAGTGAGTCGAGCGCGTCTGCAGTGAGTGTGTGTGTTCAGTGAGTCAAGCGCGTCTGCAGTGAGTGTGTGTTCAGTGAGTCGAGTGAGTCTGCAGTGAGTGTGTGTTCAGTGAGTCGAGCGCGTCTTTAGTGAGTGTGTGTTCAGTGAGTCGAGCGCGTCTGCAGTGAGTGTGTGTTCAGTGAGTCGAGAGCGTCTGCAGTGAATGTGTGTTCAGTGAGTCGAGCGCGTCTGCAGTGAGTGTGTGTTCAGTGAGTCGAGCGCGTCTTTAGTGAGTGTGTGTTCAGTGAGTCGAGCGCGTCTGCAGTGAGTGTGTGTTCAGTGAGTCGAGCGCGTCTAAAGTGAGTGTGTGTTCAGTGAGTCGAGCGCGTCTGCAGTGAGTGTGTGTTCAGTGAGTCGAGCGCGTCTGCAGTGAGTGTTTGTGTTCAGTGAGTCGAGCGTGTTTGCATTGAGTGTGTGTTCAGTGAGTCGAGCGCGTCTGCAGTGAGTGTGTGTGTTCAGTGAGTCGAGTGCGTCTGCAGTGAGTGTGTGTTCAGTGAGTCGAGTGAGTCTGCAGTGAGTGTGTGTTCAGTGAGTCGAGCGCGTCTTTAGTGAGTGTGTGTTCAGTGAGTCGAGCGTGTCTGCAGTGAGTATGTGTTCAGTGAATCGAGCGCGTCTGCAGTGAGTGTGTGTTCAGTGAGTCTAGCGCGTCTGCAGTGAGTGTGTGTTCAGTGAGTCGAGCGCGTCTGCAGTGAGTGTGTGTGTTCAGTGAGTCAAGTGCGTCTGCAGTGAGTGTGTGTGTTCAGTGAGTCGAGCGTGTTTGCATTGAGTGTGTGTTCAGTGAGTCGAGCGCGTCTCCAGTGAGTGTGTGTTCAGTGAGTCGAGCGCGTCTGCAGTGAGTGTGTGTTCAGTGAGTCGAGCGCGTCTGCAGTGAGTGTGTGTTCAGTGAGTCGAGCGCGTCTGCAGTGAGTGTGTGTTCAGTGAGTCGAGCGCGTCTGCAGTGAGTGTGTGTGTTCAGTGAGTCGAGCGCGTCTTTAGTGAGTGTGTGTTCAGTGAGTCGAGCGCGTCTGCAGTGAGTGTGTGTTCAGTGAATCGAGCGCGTCTGCAGTGAGTGTGTGTTCAGTGAGTCGAGAGCGTCTGCAGTGAGTGTGTGTTCAGTGAGTCGAGCGCGTCTGCAGTGAGTGTGTGTGTTCAGTGAGTCAAGCGCGTCTGCAGTGAGTGTGTGTTCAGTGAGTCGAGTGAGTCTGCAGTGAGTGTGTGTTCAGTGAGTCGAGCGCGTCTTTAGTGAGTGTGTGTTCAGTGAGTCGAGCGCGTCTGCAGTGAGTGTGTGTTCAGTGAGTCGAGAGCGTCTGCAGTGAATGTGTGTTCAGTGAGTCGAGCGCGTCTGCAGTGAGTGTGTGTTCAGTGAGTCGAGCGCGTCTTTAGTGAGTGTGTGTTCAGTGAGTCGAGCGCGTCTGCAGTGAGTGTGTGTTCAGTGAGTCGAGCGCGTCTAAAGTGAGTGTGTGTTCAGTGAGTCGAGCGCGTCTGCAGTGAGTGTGTGTTCAGTGAGTCGAGCGCGTCTGCAGTGAGTGTTTGTGTTCAGTGAGTCGAGCGTGTTTGCATTGAGTGTGTGTTCAGTGAGTCGAGCGCGTCTGCAGTGAGTGTGTGTGTTCAGTGAGTCGAGTGCGTCTGCAGTGAGTGTGTGTTCAGTGAGTCGAGTGAGTCTGCAGTGAGTGTGTGTTCAGTGAGTCGAGCGCGTCTTTAGTGAGTGTGTGTTCAGTGAGTCGAGCGTGTCTGCAGTGAGTATGTGTTCAGTGAATCGAGCGCGTCTGCAGTGAGTGTGTGTTCAGTGAGTCTAGCGCGTCTGCAGTGAGTGTGTGTTCAGTGAGTCGAGCGCGTCTGCAGTGAGTGTGTGTTCAGTGAATCGAGCGCGTCTGCAGTGAGTGTGTGTTCAGTGAGTCGAGAGCGTCTGCAGTGAGTGTGTGTTCAGTGAGTCGAGCGCGTCTGCAGTGAGTGTGTGTGTTCAGTGAGTCAAGCGCGTCTGCAGTGAGTGTGTGTTCAGTGAGTCGAGTGAGTCTGCAGTGAGTGTGTGTTCAGTGAGTCGAGCGCGTCTTTAGTGAGTGTGTGTTCAGTGAGTCGAGCGCGTCTGCAGTGAGTGTGTGTTCAGTGAGTCGAGAGCGTCTGCAGTGAATGTGTGTTCAGTGAGTCGAGCGCGTCTGCAGTGAGTGTGTGTTCAGTGAGTCGAGCGCGTCTTTAGTGAGTGTGTGTTCAGTGAGTCGAGCGCGTCTGCAGTGAGTGTGTGTTCAGTGAGTCGAGCGCGTCTAAAGTGAGTGTGTGTTCAGTGAGTCGAGCGCGTCTGCAGTGAGTGTGTGTTCAGTGAGTCGAGCGCGTCTGCAGTGAGTGTTTGTGTTCAGTGAGTCGAGCGTGTTTGCATTGAGTGTGTGTTCAGTGAGTCGAGCGCGTCTGCAGTGAGTGTGTGTGTTCAGTGAGTCGAGTGCGTCTGCAGTGAGTGTGTGTTCAGTGAGTCGAGTGAGTCTGCAGTGAGTGTGTGTTCAGTGAGTCGAGCGCGTCTTTAGTGAGTGTGTGTTCAGTGAGTCGAGCGTGTCTGCAGTGAGTATGTGTTCAGTGAATCGAGCGCGTCTGCAGTGAGTGTGTGTTCAGTGAGTCTAGCGCGTCTGCAGTGAGTGTGTGTTCAGTGAGTCGAGCGCGTCTGCAGTGAGTGTGTGTGTTCAGTGAGTCAAGTGCGTCTGCAGTGAGTGTGTGTGTTCAGTGAGTCGAGCGTGTTTGCATTGAGTGTGTGTTCAGTGAGTCGAGCGCGTCTCCAGTGAGTGTGTGTTCAGTGAGTCGAGCGCGTCTGCAGTGAGTGTGTGTTCAGTGAGTCGAGCGCGTCTGCAGTGAGTGTGTGTTCAGTGAGTCGAGCGCGTCTGCAGTGAGTGTGTGTTCAGTGAGTCGAGCGCGTCTGCAGTGAGTGTGTGTGTTCAGTGAGTCGAGCGCGTCTGCAGTGAGTGTTTGTGTTCAGTGAGTCGAGCGTGTTTGCATTGAGTGTGTGTTCAGTGAGTCGAGTGCGTCTGCAGTGAGTGTGTGTGTTCAGTGAGTCGAGTGCATCTGCAGTGAGTGTGTGTTCAGTGAGTCGAGTGAGTCTGCAGTGAGTGTGTGTTCAGTGAGTCGAGCGCGTCTTTAGTGAGTGTGTGTTCAGTGAGTCGAGCGCGTCTGCAGTGAGTGTGTGTTCAGTGAATCGAGCGCGTCTGCAGTGAGTGTGTGTTCAGTGAGTCGAGAGCGTCTGCAGTGAGTGTGTGTTCAGTGAGTCGAGCGCGTCTGCAGTGAGTGTGTGTGTTCAGTGAGTCAAGCGCGTCTGCAGTGAGTGTGTGTTCAGTGAGTCGAGTGAGTCTGCAGTGAGTGTGTGTTCAGTGAGTCGAGCGCGTCTTTAGTGAGTGTGTGTTCAGTGAGTCGAGCGCGTCTGCAGTGAGTGTGTGTTCAGTGAATCGAGCGCGTCTGCAGTGAGTGTGTGTTCAGTGAGTCGAGAGCGTCTGCAGTGAGTGTGTGTTCAGTGAGTCGAGCGCGTCTGCAGTGAGTGTGTGTGTTCAGTGAGTCAAGCGCGTCTGCAGTGAGTGTGTGTGTTCAGTGAGTCGAGCGTGTTTGCATTGAGTGTGTGTTCAGTGAGTCGAGCGCGTCTGCAGTGAGTGTGTGTGTTCAGTGAGTCGAGAGCGTCTGCAGTGAGTGTGTGTTCAGTGAGTCGAGCGCGTCTGCAGTGAGTGTGTGTTCAGTGAGTCGAGCGCGTCTGCAGTGAGTGTGTGTTCAGTGAGTCGAGTGCGTCTGCAGTGAGTGTGTGTTCAGTGAGTCGAGCGCGTCTCCAGTGAGTGTGTGTTCAGTGAGTCGAGCGCGTCTGCAGTGAGTGTGTGTTCATTGAGTCGAGCGCGTCTGCAGTGAGTGTGTGTTCAGTGAGTCGAGCGCATCTGCAGTGAGTGTGTGTTCAGTGAGTCGAGTGCGTCTGCAGTGAGTGTGTGTTCAGTGAGTCGAGCGCGTCTGCAGTGAGTGTGTGTTCAGTGAGTCGAGCGCGTCTGCAGTGAGTGTGTGTTCAGTGAGTCGAGTGCATCTGCAGTGAGTGTGTGTTGAGTGAGTCGAGCGCGTCTTTAGTGAGTGTGTGTTCAGTGAGTCGAGCGTGTCTGCAGTGAGTGTGTGTTCAGTGAGTCGAGTGCGTCTTTAGTGAGTGTGTGTTCAGTGAGTCGAGCGCGTCTGCAGTGAGAGTGTGTTCAGTGAGTCGAGCGCGTCTGCAGTGAGTGTGTGTTCAGTGAGTCGAGCGCGTCTGCAGTGACTGTGTGTTCAGTGAGTCGAGCACGTCTGCAGTGAGTGTGTGTTCAGTGAGTCGAGCGCATCTGCAGTGAGTGTGTGTGTTCAGTGAGTCGAGCGCGTCTGCAGTGAGTGTGTGTTCAGTGAATCGAGCGCGTCTGCAGTGAGTGTGTGTTCAGTGAGTCGAGCGCGTCTGCAGTGAGTGTGTGTTCAGTGAGTCGAGCGCGTCTGCAGTGAGTGTGTGTGTTCAGTGAGTCCAGCGCATCTGCAGTGAGTGTGTGTGTTCAGTGAGTCGAGCGTGTTTGCATTGAGTGTGTGTTCAGTGAGTCGAGCGCGTCTGCAGTGAGTGTGTGTGTTCAGTGAGTCGAGAGCGTCTGCAGTGAGTGTGTGTTCAGTGAGTCGAGCGCGTCTGCAGTGAGTGTGTGTTCAGTGAGTCGAGCGCGTCTGCAGTGAGTGTGTGTTCAGTGAGTCGAGCGCGTCTGCAGTGAGTGTGTGTGTTCAGTGAGTCGAGCGCGTCTTTAGTGAGTGTGTGTTCAGTGAGTCGAGCGCGTCTGCAGTGAGTGTGTGTTCAGTGAATCGAGCGCGTCTGCAGTGAGTGTGTGTTCAGTGAGTCGAGAGCGTCTGCAGTGAGTGTGTGTTCAGTGAGTCGAGCGCGTCTGCAGTGAGTGTGTGTGTTCAGTGAGTCAAGCGCGTCTGCAGTGAGTGTGTGTTCAGTGAGTCGAGTGAGTCTGCAGTGAGTGTGTGTTCAGTGAGTCGAGCGCGTCTTTAGTGAGTGTGTGTTCAGTGAGTCGAGCGCGTCTGCAGTGAGTGTGTGTTCAGTGAGTCGAGAGCGTCTGCAGTGAATGTGTGTTCAGTGAGTCGAGCGCGTCTGCAGTGAGTGTGTGTTCAGTGAGTCGAGCGCGTCTTTAGTGAGTGTGTGTTCAGTGAGTCGAGCGCGTCTGCAGTGAGTGTGTGTTCAGTGAGTCGAGCGCGTCTAAAGTGAGTGTGTGTTCAGTGAGTCGAGCGCGTCTGCAGTGAGTGTGTGTTCAGTGAGTCGAGCGCGTCTGCAGTGAGTGTTTGTGTTCAGTGAGTCGAGCGTGTTTGCATTGAGTGTGTGTTCAGTGAGTCGAGCGCGTCTGCAGTGAGTGTGTGTGTTCAGTGAGTCGAGTGCGTCTGCAGTGAGTGTGTGTTCAGTGAGTCGAGTGAGTCTGCAGTGAGTGTGTGTTCAGTGAGTCGAGCGCGTCTTTAGTGAGTGTGTGTTCAGTGAGTCGAGCGTGTCTGCAGTGAGTATGTGTTCAGTGAATCGAGCGCGTCTGCAGTGAGTGTGTGTTCAGTGAGTCTAGCGCGTCTGCAGTGAGTGTGTGTTCAGTGAGTCGAGCGCGTCTGCAGTGAGTGTGTGTTCAGTGAATCGAGCGCGTCTGCAGTGAGTGTGTGTTCAGTGAGTCGAGAGCGTCTGCAGTGAGTGTGTGTTCAGTGAGTCGAGCGCGTCTGCAGTGAGTGTGTGTGTTCAGTGAGTCAAGCGCGTCTGCAGTGAGTGTGTGTTCAGTGAGTCGAGTGAGTCTGCAGTGAGTGTGTGTTCAGTGAGTCGAGCGCGTCTTTAGTGAGTGTGTGTTCAGTGAGTCGAGCGCGTCTGCAGTGAGTGTGTGTTCAGTGAGTCGAGAGCGTCTGCAGTGAATGTGTGTTCAGTGAGTCGAGCGCGTCTGCAGTGAGTGTGTGTTCAGTGAGTCGAGCGCGTCTTTAGTGAGTGTGTGTTCAGTGAGTCGAGCGCGTCTGCAGTGAGTGTGTGTTCAGTGAGTCGAGCGCGTCTAAAGTGAGTGTGTGTTCAGTGAGTCGAGCGCGTCTGCAGTGAGTGTGTGTTCAGTGAGTCGAGCGCGTCTGCAGTGAGTGTTTGTGTTCAGTGAGTCGAGCGTGTTTGCATTGAGTGTGTGTTCAGTGAGTCGAGCG